>JAQFVV010012436.1:4607688-5246669 GCA_028023455.1 Epiperipatus broadwayi
GGCTTCCATACCGAAAGCCCAGTAATAGTCACGTCCTTTATATCTGGATGCTTTTGCCGTATTCCTATGGTGACATTCGCGTGTTTTGGTTGATGGTTCACTTCTATGAACCTGCTGTGTTCTTGCATCTGGGGGATTACCTAATGTTCTGTGAAGATAATTTCAAACACATATACACGTACGCTTTATTTATTTTATACGTAAATTCGGATTGAATCCAAGTAGTAGGCGCCAGGAGAACTTTTATAAGAGTCTGCCACATATGTGCATAAGCTCACTCAACTATATCACAAAACATGCCCGTGCATCACTCCAGTCGGAAGCAAGAAATGAACACAGCCAATATCACCTTTCAAATTACATCGTATATGTGATCTTTCAATCACGATCAATCAGACTTATCATATGAGGGCCCGCCCTATACCCCACAGAATAAATTAATCCAAACTTAATATTAATCTAAGAGAGCATAATAAACATAAACATAAATATAATCAAATCCCAACACCAAAAATATCAAATGCATTCATTCATATACAAACAAATTTGATCGCTCCAGCACTCATTCCCTATTATATAAATTTATGTTGAAATTCCAAACAATTAATAACAAAAAATGCTAGTTAAATAAATGTTTATTTTAATCTGTTTAATAACAATTCATGCAGGTATATGACCGGCAAGCCGAGATAATTTAAATATAGATTTAAAGGTGACTTCACACATATTTTAAAGAATGTTAATCTGTAGCCAAACTTATTTGGTTAGGTTCTCTAATCGTTCATTAATGGTCATGAGTAACTTTATCATTTTAGCTTAATGTTTTAATAGTTTTTGTTTTTAAAGTTATTTTACTTTGGTGCATAAATGAATACGATAATTTAAAGGTAGCTACCTGTGGAACGTAGAAAGACTGTAAGAGGGATCCTGAGCGATGATTTCTTCTTTAACGAAGCATTCTGGCAATTTGCAAGGTCTCAAAAGCATGTGTGGTCCTTATGTGAAGTTTCTCCGGTGTTATGAGCATCCTAGGGGCAATCAGCTGAGCTGGACGTGGAGGTCCGGCGGTCAAGCCGCGAATTTTAGGTTCAGCAACGCATCTCCGTTATATTTCTACACGAAAGTTAGATTTTATTTCTTCTCTAGTTCTAATTTTAATAATCCCATCCAAAGCGCTGTCCAGCCTTTTTGATCTCTTCCTTCCTGCCCTCACACCTTGAATTTTTTTCACCCAATCACTCCCATGCACCTGTGAGTCCCTTCATCTTATAAGTCCATCGAGTATTAACTCAATTCAGTGATTTCTGGGATCGTTTGCACCACTTTGGAATCTCACTCAATTTGACCATTTTTTCAGGTATTGTTTCGCTGGAGACAGAAGTCTGAGTTGTACAATAGCAGTGTACACTTTTTCTCACCTCTGTTTCTAAATTCGGCTTATTTTAACTAGGCGTACCAACGCATATCCTGCCTATTGTTTCAATTTCTCTAATTTTACATTTACTAATTACCCCCATTTAAAATAATTTTAGATCGCTTGGAATTTCAGAACATATTGCAAATTAATCAATTCATTTTCCCCTTTTGTTCAAAATGATTCAAATGATTTAATAAAAATGTCGAACTTGCGTTCAATCATTCATCTTTATCTAACTAAAAAATGCAAAAAAAACTTACAACTAAGAATTACAGATTTATTCTTTAAAAAAAAATAATAATAATAAAAAAAACTCTTTTACTTTTTTATTTCAATAAATTTGACAGGTACTCCTATATAGCTGCGATCATGCTTTAGAAACGGCTGTTTCTTGTTTATTATTAAAGCAAGACCGCTTTTTTAAAAGTTTTGTTCCTGTCATTCATTTCGTCAATTACATATATGTTGAATATAACCTCATATGCCTGGGTTCAAATCCCATGTAACGCTATTCCGTTACATATCTCCCCGCCCGGTGTAGAGTAAAATCCGAGGTTGCCGATTTTAGCTCTGAGAAGGAGCCAAGTTATTCGGCCCTCTTCAGTGCCCTTGCATTGAAAGTCCCCTTCATCACTTTTCTCTGTGCAGTGTTCAATGAATCGACCCAACGTCCTCCTTTCTTTTGTGTGATATGGGTCCCATTATGGCGGCTTTCCCGGCTGTTTGTCTGCGGCTCCGCCTTCCCTTAAAATTTGGATCAGGCACTCTGCAGTCAGACTTCTTTTTACAATGACTATCAACAGAGAAAAAAAACTATCTGGTAATCTAGGGTCTGCCACGATTGACGACAATGACCAATGGGTTTCGTCCATCCCTGACAGGAGGTATGGGGATGGACCTTTCCGAAGTCCCCTATACAGAATACGATCGATCTCTATCTAAGATTTTAGAAAGTCTGATCCGCCCAGCAATAACGAAGTTTTGGGAAGTGAGCTGGCAAGAACTCTAATGAAATGTGTTGCGTGATTTTCCACACTTAAGTTGGGCCAGCGTCATGTGCCAGCCTTCTCCTGGTCTTGCAGGGTAATCCCAGGTCGATCCACCAACACATTGGCTCTACACACTACAGGCTGCTTTGCGAGCGGTTGACCTGTTTGTTTTATATGTTACACCCAAGGCTTGGTGTTAGTCATCCCCCCTTTCCCCCTTTTTTTTCCCCTTTTTTTTTCTTGTTAATTCCATTTCCAATATCATATGTTGATTCATGTCACAGGTCATTCCCGGGTCATGGCATCTATTTCCCATGTGAGTTCCTTTAAACATTTGTCTTTGTGATATCCATGGTCATCAATTCATTTTCCCTCCGTCCTATGGGTTAGTATCGGTCCGGTGGTACTCATTTTCTGGGTTGTTCATTACTAGACCTCTCTATATGCCCTCCTATCCCCTCTTCTTGTTCAAATTTTGCTATCATTTCCCCCATCTCATGGATCTCTTTGCAATCCCTTCCCAGCATCATGTGTCTGAGGGTGGTTGGCATATTGTGCCTTATTATTGAGATGATCTGCGTCTCCGTCATATGGTACGCAGGCAATTGTTGAAGGCTTGCCACCTGCCTATAATAAAACTGAGTGGCCGTCTCACTGGGCCTTCCCCATATTTCTCCCTGGTGATTCTAAAATAAATCCCTTCTTGATGTGCTGTGTTCCAGAAACACCGCAAAACTTCTTCCTTATATTCCTCATATGACCGGGGTTTAAATTCCAGCATCCTCCACCAGTCTCTCGCTGGGCCCTGTAGGTATCTGCTTGCAATATTTATTCGGTCAGGTTCTCTCGCTGTTGGTTCTCCAAACAGATTCCTCACACTTTCGAGGTGGTCCATTGGGTTTTCGTTTTCTCCTGCCCTAAATATTTCTATCACGCCCATAAATGACTTGTGTCCCATTGCAACATCTGCCTTTCCCATCTCTTCTCCATCTCTTCCATCTTTCTACCCACATTCCCATGTTCCTGGTCTGCTTCAATCCTTTGGATTCTCTGTCCCCACTCTCCCAGTGCCTCTCGGACTTCGTCCTGGTGTTGTCTAATTTCATGACATGCCTCCTCCGTCTGCCTGATAGCTTCCTTCATCGCATCTTGATGCCTATTTCCCTTTTCTACATCATCCGTTAGTATCTCTAACCTTTCCTTTAGATCATTCAGGTCTGTTTTCGTTTTGTCCATCTCCATCCTATTCTGGCCTATTTTTCCCTCAACATTGGCTAAGCTACTATCTTCCCCTTTGTTCTCTTCTAACTTCACTTCCTTTCCCCTGAGTAATTGCCTTATCTCCTCTTTAAACTCTTCCCTATCTCTTCTACGCTCTTCTCTATCTTCCCTCATTTCGGCCATCATTTGCATCATCATCTTTATTAATGTTTTAATATCCCCTTCATTCTCCGTATCCTGTTTTTTAAATTGTATTGGACTCTCCCCCATCTGTTCCCATATGCTTTCATCTGGGCCTTCTTCCATTGTTTAATATCTGATTTACAATTTATAGTAATCCACGGCTCATTACCTACTACTCCGCGGGTCCCACTGACTGTCTTATCCTATCCTCAGACGCTCCTTGCCCTTCAAGATTCCCACAGCTCCTGTCATTCCTCCAATTTGGTTTCTATCGCTCATACTATCCCAGGTCCCTCTGTTCCCTCCATTTCTATTCAGCAGCTATCGATTATATGTGCGGCTATATCTATTATATGGTTATATGCGTCTTTATATATATACGCTATGTTGACTTCTTTCTTTAGCCCCCTTTTCTTTTTTAAGTAAAACACAAAACTCCTAACAAGATCCCAGTTACAGTACTTCCTTTGTGCAAGAATATAAATACGTCTTTTAACGATGTATATATATATTTTTTATTTGCGCTTAAATTATTTGCGTTTAATTTTAACATAGAAATTAATTTATTAATTTGCTTCCTTTTAATATACGATCTTTCTTCCACGGAATCCCGCTATTCCACAGCCTTCTACAACTATTAAGTATATTCGGACGCTTGATTATTTTAGTGCTAATAAGAGAACTAAATCCCTTTCCCACTCCCTTAAGCAACGTTTAATGATTTTATTTTATGGTGATTCCGAAAATTTCCCCCCGCTTTAATAGATAATTTATTCTGTTATTTCGAGCACCCTCTCTCTTTTAAATTTGCTTTCATTGTTAGAAACATCAGCTGTATCCACGTCGGTCCCATCACTTGAAACAATAGTTTCGGGCCACGTTGACATGCCAAATGTAAGCCGCCCCCCGCCAGCTTCCATACCGAAAGCCCAGTAATAGTCACGTCCTTTATATCTAGACGCTTTTGCCATATTCCTACGGTGACATTCGGGTGTTTTGGTTGATGGTTCACTTCTATGAACCTGCTGTGTTCTTGCGTCTGGGGGATTACATAATGTTCTGTGAAGATAATTTCAAACACATATACACGTACGCTTTATTTATTTTATACATAAATTCGGATTGAATCCAAGTAGTAGGCACCAGGAGAACTTTTATAAGAGTCCGCCACATATGTGCATAAGCTCACTCAACTATATCACAAAACATGCCCGTGCATCACTCCAGTTGGAAGCAAGAAACGAACACAGCCAATATCATCTTTCAAATTACATCGTATATGTGATCTTTCAATCACGATCAATCAGACTTATCATATGAGGGCCCGCCCTATATCCCACAGAATAAATTAATCAAAACTTAATATTAATCTAAGAAAGCATAATAAACATAAACATAAATATAATCAAATCCCAACACCAAAAATATCAAATGCATTCATTCATATACAAACAAATTTGATCGCTCCAGCACTCATTCCCTATTATATAAATTTATGTTGAAATTCCAAGCAATTAATAACAAAAAATACTAGTTAAATAAATGTTTTATTTTAATCTGTTTAATAACAATTCATGCAGGTATATGACCGGCAAGCCGAGATAATTTAAATATAGATTTAAAGGTGACTTCACACATATTTTAAAGAATGTTAATCTGTAGCCAAACTTATTTGGTTAGGTTCTCTAATCGTTCATTAATGGTCATGAGTAACTTTATCATTTTAGCTTAATGTTTTAATAGTTCTTGTTTTTAAAGTTATTTTACTTTGGTGCATAAGTGAATACGATAATTTAAAGGTAGCTACCTGTGGAACGTAGAAAGACTGTAAGAGGGATCCTGAGCGATGATTTCTTCTTTAACGAAGCATTCTGGCAATTTGCAAGGTCTCAAAAGCGTGTGTGGTCCTTATGTGAAGTTTCTCCGGTGTTACGAGCATCCTAGGGGCAATCAGCTGAGCTGGACGTGGAGGTCCGGCGGTCAAGCCGTGAATTTTAGGTTCAGCAATGCATCTCCGTTATATTTCTACACGAAAGTTAGATTTTATTTCTTCTCTAGTTCTAATTTTAATAATCCCATCCAAAGCGCTGTCCGGCCTTTTTGATCTCTTCCTTCCCGCCCTCACACCTTGAATTTTTTTCACCCAATCACTCCCATGCACCTGTGAGTCCCTTCATCTTATAAGTCCATCGAGTATTAACTCAATTCAGTGATTTCTGGGATCGTTTGCACCACTTTGGAATCTCACTCAATTTGACCATTTTTTCAGGTATTGTTTCGCTGGAGACAGAAGTCTGAGTTGTACAATAGCAGTGTACACTTTTTCTCACCTCTGTTTCTAAATTCGGCTTATTTTAACTAGGCGTACCAACGCATATCCTGCCTATTGTTTCAATTTCTCTAATTTTACATTTACTAATTACCCCCATTTAAAATAATTTTAGATCGCTTGGAATTTCAGAACATATTGCAAATTAATCAATTCATTTTCCCCTTTTGTTCAAAATGATTCAAATGATTTAATAAAAATGTCAAACTTGCGTTCAATCATTCATCTTTATCTAACTAAAAAATGCAAAAAAAACTTACAACTAAGGATTACAGATTTATTCTTTAAAAAAAAAAATAATAATAAAAAAAACTCTTTTACTTTTTTATTTCAATAAATTTGACAGGTACTCCTATATAGCTGCGATCATGCTTTAGAAACGGCTGTTTCTCGTTTATTATTAAAGCAAGACCGCTTTTTTAAAAGTTTTGTTCCTGTCATTCATTTCATCAATTCCATATATGTTGAATATAACCTCATATGCCTGGGTTCAAATCCCATGTAACGTTATTCCGTTACAATATATAAATGAATATACCAAACTTCTTTTTAAAACTTGATTTTTATATGAAAATATAACTACATACCAACATTTCGACTATTTTATAATATAGTCTTTTTCAAGGCAAACTGAAAAATAAAAATACAAATATATAAATATCACATAAATCCAAAAAATGTTTAGTATTTTTTACTTTTTGGATTTATTTGGAAGATGTGATATTTATTATTATATATTTGTATTTTTCAGTTTTCCTTGAAAAAGTTTATATTATAAAACAGTCGAAACTTTGGTGTGTAGTTATATTTTTATAATTGTCATATAAAAATCAAATTTAAAAAGAAGTTTGGTGTATTTATATATATGTTCAAAATGTAGAAAGAAAGAAAAGAGATTTGAAAAAGTCAAAAAATTTACTGGTGCTTAAACTACATCACTTTTCCTTAAAAGATGGGCATAAAATTTAAATTACACAAGATAAATTTAAATTAATTTGAATTTTACAAAACATATACGTAAGAGGGACACTGGTTCAACTTAAATATAATATATAATTAGGGCATTTGACTATTGATAGTATGACATACCACTTGAAACCATTGTGGAGTAGAGAAAGAGTAGATTGCATAGGTGCTGGTAGATAATCATATTATAATGAATTTTTGAACATGAGTGTGCCAATAAATTGAGACGTTTGATACTTCCGCATTGAAAATGCACTATAGTTATAGTTAATATTTTCAATGTTTGCTTAAAATATATGCTATTAGTAGTGCCTTTAATTTATGTTTCACAGAAACGTTTAAATACTTCTACCCATTTTATCATACTTCCAATACTAATAATGATTTTACAATGTATTTTACTGCTTTCATGGGCAATTGAATTGGCAAGATGACCTAATTAGATTTCGAAAGATACACTATTATTAGAATACTCTTTCTACATCATTCAACAATAGGTAAGAGAATCTCAATAATATTGCTCAAACATACAATCATTTGTTTCAACAAAACTCCTGTTCAAAAACAAGATTCAAAATAACTTCTTGTTTGATTGTACTACTTCATGCAAAATCACGATACAAAGTTCCTAAGTTGAACCTGCCCCCATCATTGATTTTTAATTTCTGAAGTCTTTTGTTGTTTTATTATGAAATGCTTTTTGGAAAATAATTTCCAGATATCATTAATTTTCAAGAATATTTGATGAGTATGTTTTAAGTATATCTAAAAAAGATAATGAAATTGAATTAATTATCCATATGTTTATGTTCAATTAAAACTTAGATGAAATGGTATCAAAGTTTAGAGTGCAAAAAGTTTGACATTTATAGTTCAAAGTTTAAGGATTTGATATTGATAGATATTGAACAAATGATGAAGATATCAGTAAGAGATTGTAACCTGGGCCTACTGATGAGTACTAATTTAACACAAAATATGTCTTGGAGGCCATTTGGTTTTTTCAAATGTCTTTATTAATATGTGTGATGGAGAAGATTTAAATTATATATAAAGGATGTTACACATTAAAAATGAGAGATAAAATAGACTAATTATTCAATGTGCTTATGCTTAATGAAAAAGCAGATATATTAATCTTTAACTGGGTTTAATTTATATCTAGACTAAGAATGATGTAATAATCTCTAACTTTAATAAATGAATAGTAATAATTATTGATATATTTATCTTTTGTGGATAATGCAGAAAGTTTGATGCTTGTAAATCAAATTATGACAATTTAAAAAAAGAAATCAAAATTGCTATGTGTAAATAAAGAATATGTGTTTGTACTAACCTGCTTTTTCATAATGCAGGGAGATAGTATTAGATAACCAGTGGTATGATAAAATCATGATAACCAGATCCAATAATAATGTAAGCTAAAAAAAATGAAGATATTATGAAATAAAGAACATATAGAGGAGATTAAAAATACGGACTGTATTAGATACAAATCCTATCCTTTGAAGAACCAACACTTTATTCATAAGTAGTTATCCATCATATATGGAGATTATTCAATTAGATATAAGCTGTGGACAATGGATGACATAATATAAATAAATAGTGTTCGATTTATTGATAGTCATTACATCTTTATATAATAAACTGACTAAGTCAGAGTAGTTCAATTACACAATCCGTTGAATACAATATGGACTTACACATTCAAATCATCCATCACAATGTTAAGGTATTTCATGAAAAAAATATAATAATAAATCAAATAGTTTTATTGGTTGATAGTTCGTAAGTTAGACCATGGAAATAATAGAGTTCGAATCTGATCCACAGACCTTGAGTTCGAGAGTTAGCTTCTCTGAAGCTACATGAAATTATATAGAGCTATGAAAAAATAACCTCTAAAATGAGTTTGTGAATGTATGCAAATAGCTAAATTGGAAATAAATACTTAAATTAATTACTTAAACAATGATCCTCAACTCTCCACACTATCACATGATCACACTTCCTATACTAGCACATTAATTGTTGATAAACAGAGCAAAACTCTCCATACAGTATTGCCACTTGTGCTAAACAGAGTAATCAATGGATTCCAGAAGGCTTGTGCATAAAATCCCTATCTAAACCTACTCATCCAATATCCCCAGACTAGTTTCTGGCTTGTGGCTTTCGTCAGTGCGGAGCTTTGGATCTGAGAGCACTGCATCTAGATCTTAGTGCTCTCAGATCCAAAGCTCCTCACTGACAAAGGCCACAAGCCAGAAACTAGTCTGGGGATATTGGATGAGTAGGCATTAGATAGGGATTTTATGCACAAGCCTTCTGGCATCCATTAATTACTCTGTTTAGCACAGGTGTCAATACTGTATGGAGAGTTTTGCTCTGTTTATCTCCACACTATCTCATACCACTGATACACTTGATCACATATATGTCTAAAAGATAAATAATATTATTTATCTTTTAGACATATATGTGGTCAAGTGCGTCAGTCAACTCTCCACATTATCTCACATCATTGATACACTTGACTACATATATGTCTAAAAGATAATGTGGTCAAGTGTAACAGTAGTATGAGATAGTGTGGAGAGTTGAGGGTCGTATGAAAGTCTGAGCTCAAAATATCCTATATTATTACATTGTTTGTGCAGGTATATTTTTAGCCTGTATGTTAGATATTAAACAATGGTCATAATATTCGGCACTTGTAACATAATTAAGACATTTACGAAGCATTGAACACCTGGGTATTTCTCTTAAAATAAATAAACCAATCTTGCTTATGGCATTAATAAAAGATTAATTAAAAATTTTAAAAAGTAACTGATAAATTGTATTCATCCTCAGAATGTTTCTTAACGTCAGTGATGTAAAAATAGGTTTGTTTTTACGAGATTAAAACTAGAATAAAATTGACTAAAAGAATCTTTCTGAATTTGACATCAGGCTTTGAGGGGATATATTTTGAAGTGAAATATTTTTTCTTCCTAACAATTTAATAATGGCTTCCATAATGACTTGGAAAAATAATTAAATTTTGACTTTTCTTTAAATTTGATATTATTAGTTCAATTATATAGTATTAAATGTTTAAATGTAAAAGCCTACGGGATGTTTTTTTCGTAGGATAAATTAGGAAAAAATTGTGTTTATGTTAAAATTCCATTTTACTATAAGCCACATTGTATATAATATACGCTCTCTCTTTCTCATATATATATTATCGCATTTACCTTTCATGTCAATTATCTACTGCAGGGGTGTCCAACAAGTCGATCGTGATCCACCGGTCGATCGCACAGCCATTTTTGGTCGATAGCGAGGCCAATCTGGCAAGAGCTTATCGGGTAACGAGTGAAACAAATTAAGTCAAAATTTTCAAGTTTTTTTTTTATTATTATTCTAATTTTTTTTTTCAATTCTAGATAAGTGAAGTCCACTAAGCCGTATCATTATTGAAAATAATATTTTTAATCTTGATTGTTAATTTGAATTAATAAATATTGTTAATAATTACTTATGTTGCTTTAATTTCCCAGACATGAGTTTTTTGGCATGTTAAATAATTGTTATTTATACTAGGTAGATATATAAAAATAGTATATATTTCACACCTCCCTCCACTTAAACTACGCCTATGACAACAAGTCGATCGCAACACATTTTTAAAATAAAAAGTAGATTCTTATGAACGCAAAAGTTGGCCACCCTTGGTCTATTGAATAATAATAACAACCACCCGAAAATGAGTATCGCTATTCTAACTCCTAGGAAAAAAAAGGAGAAAGATAAAAACGGTTCTACAAATGAGTTTGCGAAGACTATATATACCAATTTATGAACCACAAAATATGCCCGACCATCTTTGCGTTTACTTAATACTTTACAATGTTGTATTTTAATTTCTTCAACAGAAAATGTATTCCTGAAATATTTCAACACCATATCTAATTACATCTCTCTATATTCTATTTTCTATGATATCTTCCCAATGGAAACAACTGATATTGCATTTCTTTAGAATGTCTTTGACCCTTATAATGTAGATGGGTTCTACCTCATCTATGAAACTATGCTCAAATTTACCATGAAACTTTTTTTAGTAAGGGCTCTATTGCTTATTTATTTTACATGTTCAATCCAATGAAAGTGTGGTGCAATAGTGGATGTTATAATATCCCATCCAACAAATTGAAGAACAATGTCATTAGTTTTATGATCTTGCCATTAATATTATTCTTAAAATTTTATGAAATATCATTAAATAAAACTTTTCTAATATCTTTATTTTCATCCAAGTTTCACTGGTAAAATAACTATATAGCCTAAATTCTCCATACAGTAGCGCCACCAGTGTAAACCAGAATAATCAATGGATGCAAGAAGATTTATGCATAAAATTCCTATCTAGTGCATATTCATTCAATATTCCCAGACTAGTTTCCGCTTGTGGCTTTCATCAGTGAGATCTAGGTGCAGCACTCTCAGATCCAAGGCTCTTCACTGATGAAAGCCACAAGCTGGAAACTAGTCTGGGAATATTGGATGAATATGCACTAGATAGGAATTTTATGCATAAATCTTCTTGCATCCATTGATTGCTCTGAATTGCATTGGTGGTGCTACTGAATCGATAGTTTAGCCTCTGTGTAAACAGCTTCTGTAAGCATAAGAAATGGTGATCATGTGATGTTTAGTGCTAACTTAGTTGCAGTAGTTATTTCCCTATGATAAAATCATCATCATAAAACCATTATCAATCCACTGAAAAATAAAGATTCCTTCAAATTCAATCCATCTCAGATCTCGATTCTCTTCTCCATATTACTCCAAAACACTACTTTATTTTATTCATCTCACATGTGATCCTTTTCTAATCTGCAGTGGATTGGTAATAGTTGAAAATGTATGATGATTTCATCTCTTGGAATCCAGTTTAATATTTTAATTTTCTCTTTTATCTCCTTTAGAAATGTGTCCAGCCCAGGTCCACTTCAGTCTCTTAATTATTTTAATGATGATAGTATTTGTTCTCTTGCCCACATATTTAAATTTAAATCTCTTCTTATTACTACAAACATATATCTCTCCATACTTCATTGAGTGATCTGAAGTCTCTGTATTGCTCTTTTGTTAAGTATCCAAATCTCAGATATATAAGAACAGATGAAATTCATTAAAAATCTTTTCAAACACATAGTCATATTTCCTTTTAATATAAAGTTATTCTACCAAATGTCTCCATTCAAGTTTCATTTTATTGTTATGTTGCCATCTTTATTTTATTAGTCAGACCAAGATATTTGTAATTGTTAAGTTATTTTAATTCATAACTATCAATCTTAATTTTTTTTTGAAAAATTATTATTAATCTTTATTTGCTTTCAAGAAAATCCATTGAGCATTACTTTAATCTTTTTAATACTTACGTTTAGATCTACTTTCTTACTTTCATCTAAAAATTCTTGCAACATTTCCTGAAATGCTGAAGCATTATTTGCAAAAACAGATATATCATCTTCAAAATCTAAATGACTTAAATAATTTCTACTTCCTTTTAACTCCCTTAGCATTTCATTATGATCTGCAATATACTTCTTGCAAAACTGCTGTAAAAGATTTTGTAAATATGGAGTGACTTTGTCATATACCCTTTTCAATATTAACCTTGCTAGTGCTATTATGTTAATCTAAATGTTGCTGTTGCATTTTTAATTATATTCTTCAGAATAGGATCATATCCAGAATCCATACCTTGGTGATCCAATGCTTTAATCACTGAAGAAATGCTTACAGAAACAAATGCCTTTTCATAATCTACAGATCTGAAATGTTATTAAAACAGGCAAAACTCTCCATACAATATTGCCATGTGATGTTTAGATCTAAAATGTAATGGCAACTTATTCATTGGACCATTTTATAATTTTTCTTAATACTTGGATATGATCCACTGTACTAAAATTATTTTTAAATTAAGCTCATTCTTTTGGTCGAATTAAAATGTAGATGAGTTGTACTTATTTTGTTAAAAATTTTATATAGGACTGATAAAAGACTGATAGTTAGTAATTTCTATCATCATTTTTAAATATTAATAATGCATTTTTTCCAATCATCTTTATCATTTAGACATTTGATTTACAACTTCTATTTCTTCACCTGCTTTTTTTAAGATATCGATTATAATTCCATCATTACCTGGAGCTTTTCCCTTTTTCATAGGTTTAACTACATGTCTCACTTCTTCATTTAAAATCTTTGGAAATTCAGAAGATATAGTAGTTATAGAATGCACTTTTTTTTGTTTTTTACTGCTGTATAATTCTTGATAGAACTCTTCTACATATTTCATAATGTCATCCTTTTTTTTAATAATAGTTCCATCTTTTTTTATTGCAGAATTAAGTTTTCTACTAATATCAAGATGTTTATACTCTTGAGACTTTTATTCTCTTTGATAGCTTTTCTACACCAATTCACAATTATATTTTCTTATATTGCTATCGACTCTTTTTCACATTATCTTACAAAATTTCTAGATACTCAATTTTTATATTTTCTTATATAGTTATCAATTCTTTTTCATGTCATCTTACAAAATTCTAGATATTCCCTCCTTATATTTTTTATACTGTTATCAACTCTTTTCACACCATTTTATAAAATTCTAGATATCATTGATGCATCATTTTTATATATTTCTATATTCCTTCTTATCTTCTGTCTCATTTCAGTAGAAATTTTACTGGTCAATCACTGCTTTTTTTATACAGCTATCTTTGTTGAAGTTTTTAAAAGTGTATCAGTTATCTTCCTATTGATTTCATTCAAATCTGAATCATGTTCAAAATCTATTAATATTTGAAATAGGTTTGCAAGTTTAATTTAAATTCATTGGAATGTTTCTAAAGATAAGGAATATCAATTGTGAATACTGATTTTTTTAATAATTTTTGTCTCTCTAATTTCATGTTAATATGTATCTTGCAATTTACTAATTGATGATCACTTTCTGTATTGAATTTAATAAGAACATTACAATGTTGAAATACATATTTTCTGTTAATCAAGATATAACCTAATTCTACTGTATTTTCATTTGGATACTTCCATTTTCATTCAGAATTTTTTTCAAAGGAAGAATTCATAATATGACTTTTTTTCTTTTTCTTCAAACTTCACAAGTCCATGTCCTCATTCATTTCTATCATCATAACCAAATTTACCTACAGTATTCATTTTACAATTGTCTACCAATTCTAGCATCAAAATTTTCCATAACAATTCTAAAATGTTTGGCTTGATTAAAAGCTGTTTGTACCATCATATAAAAATTCTTTACTTCATCACAGTGAGAACTTGTTGGGTGTAAACCAGAATTATCTGCATTTGATGTCTATTATTGTGTTGAATTTTGTCATTCTGTCTGCTACATCCTCCATCTTCTCACTGTTGTTTTTCCATTTTTAATTTGTAATAAATTAGACTCCACGTGTACTTCCAATGTGTGTGTCTTTGTAGTAGAGTACGCGTCAACTTTTTAAATCAATCATTTCTTCATCTTTTCTTCTAACTTCACAAAATCCAAGACAGTTCTTCCAATTTTTAGAATTTCCCTTCACTTCAAAGTGATTTGCATTTGTAAGTACCTAAATAAAAAGTTGTCATCAAAGGGTATCCTGGTTCCTTAATCAAGATATTCTTAGCACCCTTAACCTTCAGTAAGTAATTACTGCCTTGGCTAATGACTTTACAACTTTCAGGGAATAAGAGTCATGATTTAATTTTCTTTATGATGATTGTGAATACCTATTTGTAAAAAAAGTTTATTCACTTACACATTTATTCTGCCTTCAAGAAAACTCAAATGATTATAGTAAAGAGTTATCAGGCAAGCCAGAAAAAGGGATTGGTGTTTTTTGATCTTAAATTTAGATAAAAAGCCAATAAACTCATCACCCTGGCTAACACATGTTGGTGAGCAGCTCATCCATGTTTATATACTATATGAATAATTACATAGTAATAACAGCTGTGATGGCAAGAACATATGGAGTGGACAATAGGAATTTGCCCTGTTCAATTCCTTTAAGGCCTCAAATAGGAATCAAAAAGTCTTTTGATTAACAATGAACTCCTTTCTGCTTTTGAAATATTCTATCTCCTTATTAAAAATAGCAGTTGTACATTGAAATCTGTGTTATACCTCAACATCTAAGTCCACTTTTTTATTTTTTAAACTGCCAGATTTTCTAAATCAATTTTCCTTTCCAAATTGCCAATTGTTTAATCTAGAAGTTGCTGAAGATTTGTCTTCCATCACTGGCTGATAAAAAACATTAATTAATAAATCAAAGTCTGGTCACATGTTGCATTCAAAACATTAAGAACATTTTGTAAAATACCCTTTTAACTGGCAAAAATACCTCAATCATAACTTATCTAGTATATATAGTAATTTAAATATCTCAATCATCAGCCTATTGTAAATCCATATAATACCATTTATACACCCTCTTTATTGTCATAAAACAAGGATATTGTAAATCCAGAGTCTAAGAAGGTCAATGTTTTATTTCCATTTTTAATTAATTGATTTAAATTAAAAATTCCACCATCAAGTTTGTATCATATTTTTTAATCCCTGTTTCATTAAGCTGCCTATGAATATTTCAATGCCCCCCCCCCCATCTTAAATATTGAAAACAAATGTCGAAGCAAATATACATCCTCGTTTAACACCAGTTTCATATCAAATGCCTGATTTTCTATCTGCAGTAATAATACTTTCTATCCTTCTATTATATAGAAGCCTTATAATATGAATAAATTTTGTTGAACAAGACCTGGAATTAATATCTTGATCAAATCAATGAATGCAATATATAAATTACTCCTTTGTTCCCAACACTTTACTTCCATTTACCTGGCAATAAATACCATATCTACCATATCTATAATTCTTCTTGATTTCTCTTAAAAAAACCGTGAGTCTCTCATAACCATTCTTTTATAACTAGAAGCAATCTATTCAACAAAATTCTTAATTTTGCTGTAGTGAATAATAATGATATTTTGTGATAATTACTGTGATCTTATCTACTCTCTTTGCTTTTTAAAATTTGGAATAATAAAAGCTCTTTAAAATCAGATGGCACAATTACATGGGTTCACATATTTCAAAAAAAAAATTCTAATATTTTTTTAATTAACATTTCAAAAACTATATTTTAATCCTTTTGCCACATATTACATCAGGAACTGTATCCTTTCCATATTTAAGATTACAAGAATCTGCTTTGACTTTGCTAAGGTAGAAATCTCCAAATCTAAATGAGTAGATAAAATGGATATATCTTCAAATGTCATCACCATCCCAAATCTTGTATCATTATTTAAAAGATGATAAAAGTACTTCCATCTATTTAAAATATTATCATCATATAAGAGATTCATTGCTAGACTGTGATACCATTTTTCAGATCCATAAGTCACTTTCAATGCAGCAAAAAAAGATAAGAATAACTATGAGTAGTGGATGGCTCTTTTCAGTTTTAATCCATCAATCATTTTAAAGCTTCTTGCCTGTCATTGAACTTCTGCCAAATGCCACATATTTTCTTTTAATCAAGTCACTAATAAGATCATTATCAGAAAACAACTCATAATTCTGTCTTTTAGTAAACCCAAGAATAAATTTGTTTGTATCGATAACACCCCCCTTAAAAGAATTCCATGTTTCAGTAATTTGACAGTTCTGAAAATCCAAATTAGCAATTTTAGTGTTTAATCGCTATTGAAATTTATTATGTGTACTAGATTCTCCTAAAGAATGACTCAGTTTTCTTGTGAATATTAATCAAAGAAAAACATTAGAATGATTTACCAGATTTGAATAATCGAGAATATTCAAGATGTTTTATTTTTAATGCAACTACCATTTTAATCTTGAAATATTCTAATCTATTATCTATCCAATAATCTGTGTCTGCAAGTGCTCATATAATGTGAATTTTCTTTCCATTTAGATTCTTAATTATACTGTTATATATTTAAGGCTATTGTTTTAAGCATGGATGCATCCATGTTCTGCCTAAACAAAGGGTTTAATGATAACCCCTATGCTGTGTAAAAATTCAATAATAAACTATTTGAATTTACAGTGTCAATACTATTATTTTCAATATAAATTTTGGCCAAAGTCGATTGTTGAATTATTGTGTGCATTAAAGTAGTCTCCAAGAGGAAAAATTTGATTTTTTATTATTTCTGTAAAAATGCTATTTACAAGGTAAAAAGAGCTTGTCAAGTGTAAGTGGAGAGTGGTTAGCATAGCTGCCTTACAAGCAGTTGTCCTGGGGTTCGCTTCCTGGCCGACGCTTTGACAAATAAAATAAAGTTAGGCTTTATGGCTAATCCAACATCATGCATTCTTCTTTCCCTGATTGACTTGAATTTCCTAAAACCTTATATTAGGACATCTATTCTCTTAAACTTTCTCTGGGGTATGAATTTCACTGAGAGCTGCTATATAGATCTTGAAACCGGACAGCTTTTCAGCCATCCATGCAGTTCCCCATTCTTCTCTTGAAGAATTTGTATCATATAAGAGAGAGAGAAAAAAAAAAATATCTAATATTTATTTTTAGTACTACCTCCTTTAGTACTACTATTGATGTAATTATTATTTTTACTACTGCAATCAATAATCCTCCAAATATAATAATCTAGCCCATATGTGAGACAGGCCATTTTTAAACCCCTTTAAATAGTCTTGATGGTAGGGAGGAGAGCCCTAAATAGGGCTGTCTAAACAAACCAGATCTTGTAAGCTGGTCATTTTCAAACCACATTTTCCAACTTTTCCACTTTTATGGAAAGCAATGTGATCCTAAGTAAGGATGTCTAAACATACAATCTTTGCCAACTGTAACTTCTGTCTCACTCAAATCCAGTTCGAAGTTACTCCTAGAGATCATACTATCTTGTGCAAAGATCACAACTAAGGATTACCAGGTTATTAAACCTGTTTTTATCATTGCTTTCTTAATTCTTGAGGGATTTGAGCTCAAAAAAAGAGAATTGGAGACAGAGTGTTGTAATTAAAGGGTGCAACTTATTCAAATGCACAAATACATTGCCACAGCTACTATACCATTATATTATTATACATAATCATTGATCATTTAATTTAGTTTATCATTAAATGATTTTAATTATCGTAATGAATGAGATCGCAATATCTCAGAGAAGAAACTCCAAATGCACATACCATAATAACATTCTACAAGTCAGACTTACTTGAATCATTTTTAAAAAATGCAAAGAATACACTTTTTTTAATCTATACTAATCTATGAATTAAATAAACAATAGTCCACTTATATCCAAGCTCTTATATAATAATTAATTAGTCACTGAAAATCAAAGAGATGAAACTTCATATTAGGAGCAAACTTCATAAAATATTAATCAAACTAGCATTTCATATGTAAACTTTAATAATTTTAGTGATACTATAAAAAAAAAAAAACAATGCCTATTACCTCTAGTAAGTCATCTAGTGAATTGTTATTAAGATATACACATTCGGAGATATTTTTTCCATAAATATTATTATATATTTTTAATGTTACATATTAATAAACATTGTTTTTTATAGTATCTCTAAAATTAACTCTGAATTTTAATAACAATTCACAAGTTCACTTACTAGTTATATGGATAATAAATAAATCATTGATACTTGAAGGTGACTCCATCAAATCAATTTTTGGGATTAGATAACAAGGGTAAATTCTCAAAATTGTAATAACACTAAATAAATATTGCTTTTAAATATGAAGTCAAAAAGAGGGCTTTACAATTTCATTAAAATAATTTAGTAAGTCTGACGTGTGAATTGTGTTTATAGTATGTGCATTCAGAAATTAATTTCTCCTTTAAAACGTCCTAACTATTAGTAAATATTCTCAGAGTTACATATTTAAAAAATCACTGCTTATATACAATGTTATTTTAACTGTTAGAATTTACATTATATCGATAATTAAAGAGGATTTGAATCCAGATTTCTATAATTATCCATTCCATCCAATATAATGATAACTTGTTATGAGTGTAAGCATAAAAATGGAGAATGGAAGAGCGCCATGATTTTTAAGCATTTAAGGAAAAGTGGCAAACTTTTAATTGAGACCTGGAGAGAAATTTACTGTGTCTTAAATTTATATAAGTCTTTCTATATGAAAACTATTTATACAATCTTAAACTTGGTTCATAAAGACAACAAATTTCGATGATTAACAAAGAAAATCTTAATACAGGTATAGTTACCATCTAAATAATTTAATACTACAGTTTAATTAAGCAAATGAATTTCAAGAAGCAATATCAAATAAACTCAACAAACGTACAATAAAATATAATTAGATTTTTTTTTTAAAAAATCAAGTATAAACTTATTTACAGCGATTATAAAATATATGGTTTAAAATTAATTATGGCAAAAAGTGAAATATAATCATACATTGCTTATTGATCAAATAATTGAATCAAAAGAAAATCATAAAATTGCATATCTTCAGATTTTCAGAAACAATAAAAACAAAACACTCGATATCAGAAGTATGATCAACATAAAAGAATTGAATTTAAGACCTGCCGGCAAAACAAAATCCTTAATGCCACAAATATGATCGTCATAGAAGACTTAAGTTTGAGTCCTACAGACAAAATCATTATGATAAAGATTAATGAACATTATACTAATAATGTTTATTGGGTGAAGATAAATTCCATTATACCGCCATATTTTGCAACGTTATGATTTACCATTTATTTTATAGATTTCAAATCTATGTTAGTCCAAAAATTAATGTGTGGGTATGTACATATAAATGCAAAAAACATGCATGTGTGTATATGTATTAATAATATTAAGTTAAAATAAAGAAAGATAATGATAAGTTACTCTTAATAAGATTGTATTTTTAAGTTTTGAATATCACAGTTAACTAATCATACACACAGGCTTATTATATACCTGTATAACGGATTTCACACAATTGCCTTACCATAATTAACCACAAAGATAGTAAATAAAGTTTATTCTACGTAGTTCAAACATATAATATTTCAAATATCCAAAAAGGGCAGAAAATAGGTGTTAATCTAAATACTGCTAAAAAGTTGCCTTCAAATATGTTAATAAAAACAAATAATAATATAACAAAGGGGGAACAGCTATGGAATAAAATGACAGTGACAATATGCTAAGGAGATGCATTTCTATGAGAAGTACTTCAATAAGTGATCATTTAAACTATGAGAACTACTATAATGAATATATATTTACATTGAAATGGTAAGGAAAAACAATTTATTATAAACTAACATTAATAAAGTGCAAATAATATCTTATTAGCAACTTCATCCTATACATACATGCTTGAAAATATTTAATTTTTACACATTCCTGAATTTTCCATTTTTTCCTAATAATAAAGATGATGTTTCCAAAATATTCTTCCGACTAAATACTCTCAAACATTTCCAAAAACTTTCTCTTTATTATTAGATTTTTTTTTCCAACTTAAAATTACCAAAAATATTAAACTAGATAATAATAAGGAAAAGGGGATATCCAAAAAACTTGGAATGAAGGGATAGAAAAATTAGATACAGAAATTAGCAGGTGGATTTATAGTGATTGAAAATCAGAAAAGGTCATAGAACATTATATCCTCAGAAAAAGATAAATCTTAACTTGATAACATCTAAATAAAATAATAATAATCAAATATATACTTTTTTCCTTATATACAAAATGTTAATAGTTTATTTCTTTGGCTCTCGGAATTTAAATTTTTAAAAAAATGAAACAACGAATACGTATGATAGAATACATTAAGTAATATATGCTACAGTAAACTTTTTTTTTCATGTGTCAAAGCATCAGCCGGGAAGCGAACCTGAAAACCTGGGGACAACTGCTTCTAAGGTAGCTGTGACCACTCGACCACCAACTACAGTAAACTTTTCCCAAATAAGACTTAAACTGTTGGCGTATTAATACATAATAATTTTTTTTAGTGATCTATCAATTTCTAATCTACAAAACTATCAGTAATTGTTTTCCCCCATAGAAACTTTAAATAATAATATATATGGCAAGACATATTAAATAATATTTGTGTTAGATTCTTTCTTGCTTGCAAATTGCCATTTTCGGGGCAGTAAATAATTTCAAGAAGCGTAATATAGTTTCCAAATTATTTATACATGAAATTGTGTTAGATAGATAATCAGATATTTTACGGATAAACTGGTAATTTAGTACAATGAACAATTGAACTTTATATGGCAAATTAGTGATAACTGAAGGGTTATTGAATTCTTTCACTAATAATAATACTTTTGTTTAATGGAAACGATGAAGAATAATTAAACAAGAAAAATTTCAAATCATTGCCAAAGAATAAATGAATTAAATGATATATTTTTCTGAGCAAAAAAATAGAGAAAGATGAAATGATTAGATTAACATAAATGTGAAATATAATTAAGTAAATTAATTAAGCCACTAAACATCACATTCTATACATACACAAGCTGTTAAAACAGAGACAAAACTCTCCACACAGTAATGCCACTCACTGCTAGAACGCTTGTGCATAAAATCCTTATCTAGTGCCTACTCATCCAATATTCCCAGACTAGTTTCTAGCTTGTGTCTTTCACCAGTGAGAAGACTTGGATCTGAAAGCACTGCACTTAGATCTTACAATCCAGTGCAACCCCCCAGATGCTACCTTTTATCTACTTAGTTAACTATAACTCTATAAGTCCAAACTTTTAAGTCACTCTGACCCCTCCCATGGGGATGACAATAATATTGGCATCAACAAGAGCTTTGAGTGTTCAGTCATCAGATCTGTTAGTGATATGGATGGCTGAAGAGTTGGAGTGCGGAAAAGATTGAAGCTTGTCCATTAACATTTAAAGATCTGCTATCTTAACATAAACTGGGAACTGGTTGTATATAAGTGCTGGAGATGGTGATCTGGACCAACTGATGAGTGCTAGTTCAGCATGAAATACATATATTGGAGATCATTTATCTTTTTCACATTATGTCATCATGTGTATCAGTATTATAAGATTGAGTATATAATTGTAAAGAACTTGAAAGTCTGAATTCAAGTCTCTTCTAATTATATATATATATATGTAAACAAAGTTTCAATTAGATCAGAAATTGGGAAGATAGTGAAAATTGAATTATAACATTTTATCCAGTCAGACAGACATAAGAGTATACAAAAAGCATCAAACATAAAAGAATACACATAAAAGGGAAATAAATTCAACATAAACGAACTTTATTGAGATCATATAGATAAGAAAGTCAATGAAATGTATCCAATAAAAATAACCTCATATATAGTATGATTAAACCGCTAAAAATCACATGATCACCATTTCTTATGCTTGCTCAACCTGTTAAAACAGAAAAAACTCTCTATACAATACTGCCACTCAATGCAAGCCAGAATAATCAATGGATGCTGGAGGGTTGCATTAGATCCTAAGATCTAGACGCAGTGCTTTCAGATCCAAGGCTCCTCACTGATGAAAGCCAAAGGCTAGAAACTAGTCTGGGGATAATGAGTAGGCATTAGATATGGATTTTATGCTCAAGCCTTTTGACATCCATTGATTACTTTGGCTTGCACTGAGTGGTGCTACTGTTTGGAGAGTTTTTCCTGATATGATATGATTATAATGAAAAGAACATATTTAATAAAAATTCAAATGAAGGAGATGGTTAAAATACCAAATAACACATGTAACTTGAGGGCTATTATATAAAAATTATGAGCCAGAGAGCACCATAGAAAGATTAAAAACACTGGGAAAAATAGAGAGAAGTTAAATAGATAATTTAAAAAGATAGAGGATTTAAATGTTCCACCAAAAACTAAAGTAAATCTCTGAACCACCAGATATAAGTATTAATATTTGTATTTTTAATAAACAATTTATTTTATTTTTCCCATTGAGAGGGAAAAGATAAATAAGATATTTTCACAAAAGAAAATTACCAGCATTGTAAATGCTATGCATTATATTAAAGACCTCTTCATAAGAACCTAATGTGATTCTATATTTTTTAAAAAGTTTAATAAAAATTAAAGGTTGTGTCCAAGATAGAAGAGATGCTTCAAAAACTAAACATATGTGATGATTCAATATAACGAATCTCATGTCTCTATGGTTTAAAGCAGTGGAGTTATTAGCTAAAGATGCAGGAAATAGTTTGTTTGTTTCTGACCCTCCTGAGCTCAAGTGTCACTTGACTTCTCAACATTAAACTATTTTATTACTTCGGCTATCTTATGACTTGCAGTGGGATTGTCAAAAATACTTTATCTTTCAGTCTTTTGTAGTTAAGTTGCATTTTTATTATCACACAGAACTAAGAAGAATTTGTTTTTTTTTAATTTATTGAGAATTATTGGAGTCATGAATGAAAATGAAGCTCTATGTTACTTGTATTATATTCTTGATTGCAACAAATCTTTCGATAACATTGTGTTTTCACTTTACAGAAATTTAAGATTAGAAACTTACGTACAAGATGTAATTGAATTCTTTTTTAAATAAATTTACTTTATAAATCATGGTATAGATAAAGTCATGTTTGATTAGGTTAGTTACATCGAAAACCTTTTGTCAGATATTTTTATTACTAACGAAAGTTCATTCCAAATGTGTAGAGATCTATAAATCCCTGCATCTTTTGTTTTATAAACTGTGTGTGGGGCTTCATTAAACTATTATTTGTAATCAAATAGACATTAGAAACGAAATACCTCACATCTATTTAGTTAAATATATAGAATGTATATATATTAGTGTTTCCTTCACACTTAAGGACAACCCCAATGGCTTGTTCGTAAACAAGGATTAATTAATTTCAAATTTTAATTTTTTTACTTTACCTGGCTTGTTAATAGCCTTCATGCATTTTTTCATACATCATTTTCAAATGTTATCGATCTACTACAGTTCAATCCATCTTCTCCAATCTTGGCCACTTTTCATCACATCACTCCAGCACACTTATTTAATCCATTTATTCATTTTTGTAAACTCTTGTAATCTAGTTTCAGATTTCAACTGTCCATCTATTATCATCTCTTTTAGCAATATGTCCAGCCCAACTCCACTTCAATCTTTGAATTTTTCCAATGAGGTCAGTAACACCTGTTTGTTCACTTACCCATATATTGCATTTTTGATCTCTTCTTTTTACTCCCAACATGCATCTCTTCATACTTCTTTGAGTGGTCTGAAGTCTCTGTATTGCTCTTCTATTAAGTGTCCAAGTCTCAGATCCATAAATAAGAACTGGTAAAACACATTTATTAAAAACCTTCCTTTTCAAACACATAGGCGTAATTGCTTTGTATAATCACCACAAAACTCAGTCTTAATATTGTTTCCCTCTTTATCTCAGTTTTGTTCTGAAGTTATAAGCCCATATTTGTTTTCTAGTGTGATGGTTAAATATAATTATAGTATGAGCATGGTCAATTTTTTTCAAACAATGGGCCTCACCCTTAAAAAACGCACACTTTGTAATTAGTATACAATCGTTAATTGTAACATATAATCAGGGATAGTTCCTATGTGAGGGGGTGAAGTAACTGCCTCGGTGACTGAAGTGAAATAGGCATTAAACTGAGTAGTATTTTAAAATGTGTTTAATACGTGATTTTATTTAATATATATATATTACATCCATCACTTCATACAATAATCCGTTTTAAATAAGACTTTTCAATAATTTTAAAATGTGCACTTTTTATGGCTTGCCTCAGAATCCACAATTAGTTAGCCATATCCTGCATACAGGGCTGGCTCGAGCTAAAGGTGCACTAAGTGGTTACCTATAGCATAAAAATTTAGGGATACTATGGCCAGCATCAGTTAATGGAAATATTTATCACTTATTTTAATTAGAGGTATATATTTAAAGCTGTCACGTATAGATTATACAGATTATCCAATGATCAAAGCATCTAGGAGTATAAGGAAACTTTTGTAGACAAGAATCAATGAGATAATAGGAAAGAGAAATGACGAATCAATGAAATTGGGCCAAGATTGGCAAAAAAAATTGGGCCATCTCTATCATAGGGTCACACACACCGCCCTCAGGCTGCATTGTTTGTAAGAGAAAAGATGTTGAGTGTCCTTGAAAAAGACTATATTACAAAATAATCGAAACGTTAGTGTGTTATTTTTAGATCTAGTGTCTGAACCTACCCTGGCATCTCTCTGAGGAGTGCCAAAGCACGAAACCATGGTCAGGGGTTTGGGGGGTTCCTGACAGAGATATTTTAAATGCTGGTTCTGGCTAAGCATTTATCACAAAGCTTGTTGAGGAATTGGCAATCCTCATTGTTTATATAAAAAAACAAGTTTTAAAAAGAAGTTCGGTGTATTCATTTATATATATAACAATCATCACAGATTTACATATACTATATAAAATTTTAAATATATATCGTACAAAATAAAATTTAAAAGCTATGTTTTAATTGTTATTAATTATATGCGCGTTTTAGTTTCGACTATTAAATGCAGTGTTAAATCATAATTGCTCATAGTTTAAGCTTGGCTGATATTATAATTTAGGAGCAAAATATTAATTTTTAATACATTAAAAATATTAATGAAATATTTGTTGTAAAATGGATTTGCGTATACATTTTTGTTTAATTCCATTAAATTTGCATTGCACAATCAGTCGAAATAGATTAACTCTCAACGGGAGTATCAACAGAGTTATATTGATCCTACCAATAAGCTGTTGATGTTTTTGACTTTGTAATGGATTGAGCTTTGAACTTTTAATTTACACAACTGGCTTATAATAATGAAAAACTATTATTCAATCATTTAAGCTTTATAAAATCGACTGTAATAAAAACGATTGGAAGCGATTATTGAGAGTTTTATATACCTAATTAATTATCCGAAAAATAAAATTACTTTATGTATACATTGTACGGTAACTTCTCCGCCTCGAGGCAGGTTGAAATAACAACACACTTCCACCAAACGGCACTCTTATATCATCGATAATAGTTTGTCATTCTCTTAATAGTAATAAATTATAATGTTCCAATTTTACAACGACGTCATGAATTTTAACGATCCTGTTGTGAAAATAATTATTTCACGGTATCAAGGAGCAAATTTCAGGAACGTAAAATTGAAGTTACATAAATTCCGTTAGAGGGCGACATCTATAAGCAAATGAAAATGAGACGGACAAGTTTTTATATGAGAGATGCAAAAAGCAAAATGAAAATGTTCAGTAGATTGCAATTTACGAATAATAAGAGAATAGCCAAAATAGTATTTAATTGGGTTTTGAGTAAAGGATAGGCAACAAGGTGGATAAGAAAGGTAGTGCGGTATGCAAAAGATTTGGCTACAAACTTTATGTCAGTGTACTTGTACAAAAGGTGGGATGATTGTGTTCGGGGAATTGTTGAGTATTATAGTGGCAAGGAATGGATAAAAGAATAGATGCATTAATAAAAAATAGGAAAATGGAGAAATACTATGGAGAGTATAAAGTGTTTAAATATATATAGAAGCAAACACATTGCGTATGAATTAATTTACGATAATAGCAAGGAAAGTAGTTTACTGTTTAAGGCTCAAAAAGGATCGTTGGCAACGAGGGAATATATGCAGAAATGGACAAATGTGGGTGATTTAGTCTGCAAGTTATGTAAGAAAAGTATGGAAAATATTAGGCATCTGCTAAATGAATCTAAATGCTTACAAGCAGAAAGGGGATAAATAATGAAGTTGTGTGAGAATAAATATAAGCTAAGTGATTATACAGAAAGTGGGTTCTTGGTTTTTATGCTGGGTTTGAGAAAAGATAAGGGTGATCTAAACCATAGAGCAGACAAAGGTGATGTAGTGTAAATGGCATGAAATAGGATAGAGAAGAATATTAGAAAAACAGGGTGGAGAATATAAAGGGAAGATAAGGTGGCTAACAGGTTTTTCTGGTCATAGTGGCTAAGAGATTCCCAACTTCGATAAAGGAGTAGCTCCATCACATCTTTAATTTTTACATCTTTGAGGTTACATTTGAACATAAATAAATAAATATTACATTAATATATATTTCCACTTCAACTCCGATTGAAGTGGAGTTGGGCTGGACATATTGCTAGAAGAGATGTTAATAGATGGACAATTGAAATCTTAAACTGGATTCCAAGAGATTGTAAAAGACCCAGAAAGAGACCACATGTGAGATGGATGGGTGAAATAAGAAAGTGTGCAGGGTGATGTGGAGAAGAGAAGCTAAAGATTGGAGAAGATGGATTAAGCTTAGAGAGACCTTCATCCTGCAGTGGATTGATAATGGTTGATGATGAAGATGATGATGATGATGAATATATATTTATTTTCATTTCTGAAAAGTTTTCTTGATATTTTTATTTATTATAGGTAAACATGTCTTTAAACCGTTCATTGAAATGCAAAGACTTCTCCAACACTCTTTTATAAAGAAACAGTGAAAGAAAAGAATATTCATGAAACTTGCCAATTTCAGGATTGTGGGATATGGACAGTTTTACATTCAATAACTACAAATAGATAGATACCCATTTATTGACCAAGATGAAATAGTTAGCTGGTTAATTGTGGGCTCGCTACCTAAAAAAAAAAATTCTGAATCTAATCGGAACATAAATATTACTTGATCTAGATTCAAATTTCGAGACTACTAGGCCAAAGCTATTTGTAATTAAATGTCGACAATGTCTTCAGTTTTTTATTATAATTAAATATTTCTTGTCAAAAAAAAGTCTATATATAGAATAGGAGGGATTTGAACACAGACTTTCAACCTCCCTACGGCTATCCACTCCATCTTATACACATGAGCACATAATATGAAAAAGATAAATGATCTCCAATAAATGTATTTCATGCTGAAACAGCACTCATCGATTAGTCTGGATCATCTCCCACACGCCCATGTATATATATATAATCAGTGCTCAGTTTATATTAACATAGCAAAGCTTACATAACGTTTTGTATATTTAGAAAAGTTAAGATTTATGATTAGTTATTTATTATACTTAGCTATCTGAGCTTTAGAATCCAATGCTGATATAATTTTTAATTTGTTTTAACAGCCCTAGAGAACCAATCTGCTTCAAGTATATAGCAGAGTAATTCAAAATAGGTTTTATATCCTTGGAAATCTAATGGCTATTTCAGAATAACAAAAATAATAATCAAATGGTTTCTTGCCCAGTAGTTCAAAAGAAATTTGTGCCCTAAGAAATGATAGTGTTGGGTTATGACCCACGGTTTTCCAGCTCCAAATTCTACCCTTCTATCACTGACTGCATCAAGTGTTTCAGGATGAAATAATTAAATGATTAATTGAAGTACAACCACAAAAATCAACAGAGCTTAACCACAATCCATGGACCTTTAGATCCGGAGTCAGTCACATTATCACAGCACCAAACTATTCAGGGTGTAATAATTGGATGCTTCATGGCTTAAGTATTCATAAAAAATTTGAATATTGGAATTAATAGCTCTGGGGGTTGATCTGTTCTACTATTAAAGCAAACTACATATGGAAATGCAGATATCATAATGTAGTAATTCAAAATCAGTCTTAATTGATGTTTGTTATTTTTTGCAGAATTTACTAAAACAATAACATCCAGATCAAACACATGATCACAAAAAAATATCATCGGTTACAAGTGTGAGCAAAGATAACAACTGATGAACATTTAAGATGACTGTAATTTTAATAATTTGGTAGAATTAGGTTGTTTTTGAAAATCGCAAATATTTTCTATGGCACACTTCATTGGGTATCAGGATTTTATTATGATTTCAAAAAAATTTTGCATCTTATGTTAAATCCTTTTGATGTTTATGTTAAAGAACTCAAAAATATGCTGTCGGAGATTTCAGACGCAATTTGAACTCTCATAAACATGATGAAGGTCTTTGCAACATCGTTTAGCCGACAAATAGAATTGACATTTAGCTAAATATAGTCAGTAAGAAATGTTGTGACTAGTATGGTGAAGGGAAGCAAATTCCCATTAATAAAAAAGGTAGAATAAAAATAAATTCACGGTTAAGATTAAAAAAAGGAGATTGAATGTAATATTTAAACTAAATAAATTTTAAGATTAAAGGTTAGAATTTCATTTTTAAAAAATAAATTTTAGTAATATTTTATACTGTCATTCATAATCAAATGGTTCAGTAGAAATTTGACCATTGAGTATGACAGATCTGGAAACAATCCAGAGAACTTAAACTCCAGGGTTTGTCATTTCATCAGGACATCAAACTATACAGCCACTCATCAATTAATGATCCATATATGGGATTTCCCATAAGCCCTACATCATAGAAAAAAAGTTTTAAGGTGAACCAAATTATTTTAGAACTTGTTCAATGAATCCTTCATTATTCTCAGTATATAAATTTCGATTTTTCATCCAATAAATATAGATGCAGATAAAAGTGTTAGAAGTAATGGTGTGATGACTTAATAACATGCTAATACAAATACCTGTTTTATTTTTATATATCTACATATTTAAAAGTCATATTGATCATTATAGGTCTATTTATTTCCTCAAATTGATTATTTATCACAGCTATGAATAGATCCAAACCATTTTCTTTTGAATCAGTCATTCAATGTTGCGCTGAAAAATTTAGGATTTAACATAAATTATTGTAAAAAAGGATCATAGGTCTATTTATTTAAATAAATTGATTATTTTTCACAGCCATGAATAGATCCAAACCTTGAGTCAGTCATTCACCTTTTGCTAAAAAATTTAGGATTTAACATAAACTATTGTAAAAAATGATCATTGGTCTATTTATTTGATCAAATTGATTCTTTTTTACAGCCATGAATAGATCCAAAACATTTTCACTTGAATCAATCGTTCACCTTTGTGCTAAAAAAGTTAGGATCTGACACAAACTGTTGTACAAAAGGATTATATTATGCTTCTCGTTTCTAACAATTTATCTGGTGAATATGTCTACTTTAATGTGTATAACTCTTTTTTTCAAGAAAATAATTTTATTTCCACCTATACAAATTCAATGATAATCTCATCTGATACTTTACTTGAAATCAATCCACCATCCATTTAACGAAATATCTTGTCATCACATTTTACATATCCAACAAACTTTAGTGCTGATGAGTACTACAGGAAATGAATTCACTTATTTATTCTGACTTCTTCAACAGAATAATGTCTTATGAAGAGTAAGGAAATATATTCAAGTCATTTGAATATATGATTTGGATTGCAATCTTGATTCACTTCTACCTAGTATCAAACTATCAACTCATCCTGCGCATTATGTAGTCATGATAACATTGATGCTCCACACACCTCTGATGTAAATGGCAAATCACTACTATATTTGTTGTAAACAGGCAAAAACTCTCCATATAGTAGTGCCACCTTGTGCTAACCAGAGTAATCAATGGATGCCAGAAGGCTTGTGCATAAAATCCCTATCTAGTGCCTACTCATCCAATATCCCCATACTATATGGAGAGTTTTTGCCTGTTTCTAACAATTATGTGCTAGCATGAGATGGTGATCATGTGATGTTTAATGGTTTATATTTGTTGTTTTTACTTTATGGTATTATTATGAAGATGAAAGATGAGGATACTATTAAATATAAAAAATAGTAAGCGAAATAAAAATTAAGCTATAATAAATCAAAAGTTGAAGAGATAACTCAAAAAGTAAAGTATAATTAAAAGAAACAAGACAATAAGATGAGAAACTTTGTACTTCTGATTCAAGAAATTGTCAAAAATATCAAACATGCATTAGGAAGTCATGGGAAAAATATACAAAGGAAATAAATAGAATCATTCAGTACCTTGAAGAGATGTAAGTCACAGAAAATAAAATTGTTGAATTGAAGTCAAGAAGGGAATAAGAAATCTGGAAACAATGAACAAGGATATAAAAGAAGTGATAATTTGAATAAAGAAGATGGAGATCCATATTCAAGTGAATCAGATCAAGATGGCAATTAATTTCATATAATTGTGTCAGATAATAGTCATCCTATAGCCATTGCTGTCCAATGATTAAGATCATGGACTGGGATCTTATATAATTCCTGACTTTTGGATGTTTAAGCCCATGTTGTAATTTTTATTTTTAAATTCAGTGCATATGACCAATTCATAATAGCCTGGAACCTCTATTCTTGAATTAATTATATCAGATACCCATTTAATGACCAATATGAAATTGCTATTTCTAAGATTTATCAAACCCAGATTTATCACTAATGCTCTTGAATATTTACATATACAGTAAAACCTCAATCCTTCCTCTTTAAATGGAATAGAAAAAAGGATGTAATAATAGTTTTCAGGTATACATGAAAATTGGTTTCAACCCTTGATATGATTACCATAATTACAAGCACAAGTGAACTCTATATGAATGTAATGCAAAAATGTTAATATATATATAATAAATGTAATAATTCTTAAGGCTAAATGGGTTTTTAAATAATTATTAAAAACCAATCAACACTTAGGCAATATCAATTACAATCAATAATTTCAAACTGTTGTCAAGACAACCTTTTAATAATAAAAGTGGAGTTCCACCTTTATTAATGGTCTGATATACTTATATAGTCACTAAAGATTGCAACTTGGCCACAGAGATTGAAATTATTGATACAAAGAAGTTTAAATAAACCTTCTTAAACAGGTAAACACATCCTATTCTGAATGCAGACTAATAAATACTCAATTTTAGCATTACAAACTGCAATTATAAATTTCAAATTGCACCCAAAATATTATTTAAATAATAAGTGTAATAATGCTTAAGACTAAATGGGTTTGTAAGTAATCATTAAAAACCAGTCTACACTTAGACAATCCCAATATCAATAACAATCAGCAATTTCAAGTTGTTGTCAAGGCAACCTGTGATTCCACCTTTATTGTTAAAAGGAGATTTCCTTGACAACAATTTGAAATTGTTGATATTGGAATTGTCTAAGTAATGACTGGTTTTTAATGATATATATCTACAATAAATATTTTTATTAATTAATTAATTAAAATATAAACAAATGTATAAGTGGGGAATTCTAGACAAGTACATTCAGAAATAATGTTGCTAAATAATTGCCAAATAAAACTGACAGTCCTAAACTAATTCCCTTGCCCAAATCACCAACAATAGTTTTTTGGCTGAGTTTACTTAGAGTCAATAGGTACCTTCTGATAGTGTCTTTTGCTAAGCAAACTCATTTTTTTAATTTAATTTAAAAATGACCCTTATTAAGATAGCAGCAATTTTAAATAACTGTATGATATAAATTTTAAGCATGTACATGCTAGTACTATCCCTAGTCAGACCACACTGAAGAAGATGAGAGAATAATTCTACTTGAAACATATATGTTATATACTAATTTGTGTGCTATTAATACTAACAGTTGAATCTATTTGGAAAGTTTAAATAAAGTTTGAATTATTCTAAAAACATTTAACAGCTAATAATAGAAGATGAAAATGACCTAGCATATATAATTCCAAGTAAAATCCCATGAAAATAAACTTGCAGGCAAACACTTAATATAATATACATATCAATTAAAGAAATTAATTTATAAATTATAAATACTAAGATAGCATTTTCTTTTTTCTCTCTTCTACTCTTTTCTTTTTCTTTTTAGTTCTTTGTTTCACCCCTTTTTCTCCCTCTCCTCTTGTTTCTTTCTAAAAATAAATAAATTTACTGCATTTGATTTCTTCATTTTTCTTGTGATGGAAATTATTAAGGTCTTGTTTTTTTGTTTCTCTCTCTCTCTCTCTCTCTCTCTCTCTCCCTCCCTCCCTCCCTCTCTCTCTCTCTCTCTCTCTCTCTCTCTCTCTCCCTCCCTCTCTCCCTCCCTCCCTCTCTCCCTCTCTCTCTCTCTCTCTCTCTCTCTCTCTCTCTCTCTCTCTCTCTCTCTCTCTCTCTCTCTTTTTCAAAATAACTAAAATGAATAACTTTTGTATTCTTTGTTCCTGTTATGTAAAGTTAAAATAAAATGTAAAAAATACTCTAATCTGGCTCATGATAACTTTTTTAAAGTATCTTTGATTCATCATACTTTTATTCAACATATAAACTTTTATTTTTTAGATTTGAATTTTAAAAAACTTAGATATTATTTTATCTTTCCATTTTTATAAATTTCATTAAAAACAAATCTAATAAATGGAATAGTTTTGAAAATAATTAATAAGCAGAAAGAAGAATAAAAATAAATCAAAACAAAAAAGTTTTAGCTATCTTAATGAAACAAAAATATTCTTAAAAAATATGTATATTTAATACATATTTCAATAAAAGAACTTTAAGAAATGAATATATTTTAAATATTAAAATTTAATTTTTAATTACAAAAATACAACAAAAACTAATAAGAATATTATTGATAGTGTACCACTAGTGAATATATATATATGTATGTGTGTGTTAAAAACCCATATATAGCATTACATGTTTCATAATTTTAAAAAATATATATTAGTTTTAAGATTTTAAAACGCAATCTTGCAAAAATAAAAGTATTGCATCTTTTTTTTTCTTTTAAAATAAACGAAAGTTTTTAGTACTAAAGAGCAGGTAGTCAAGCATTGGTGGCCTAGCAGTTAGCGTAGCTGCCTTCCAAGCAACTGGCCCTGGTTCACTTCCTGGTCAATGCTTCAACATATAAAAAAAAAAGTGGGTAGAGAGATAATCTAAAATAGAATTAGAACATTCAAAACTTTTTTCTCTCTCTTTTTAAAGAGTAAATAAATAAATATGTAAAGTTAGAATAAAATTAGTCTGTAAAAATAAATGTTAGTAAAACTTTCAAAAATGTAATTGGTTTATAAGACTTCTGATTGATAATATTGAAATTGAATTAATTAAAAAACTGTAAACTATTAATGAGATAGTAGATGAATCTGAATGAAGGATTAAGATAACAAGAAATGTAAAAATAATTAATTAAGGAAAAACAGATTCAAGTTTCAATTAAATTTTTTTTAAAAAAAAAAAATTAAACAATGAGAGAGATAAAAGTATATAAAGTTGCTACTCTCTATTGTTCTTTAGTCAGGTTTGTGATATACAGTCAGATTCATGTTATTACTATGCAGTCAAGTGTGCAATCAGTAAATCAGTCTAGTCTGCATTTTGTGATTGAATCATTCCAGTCTTCATTTGTGCTTTTATATTATTCATTGCTCCAGAGATCCAGATATTCAGAAACTGTAAATGAAGTAGTAAGCTATTCAATTATTGCTGCAGCCAACATCAATGCAAAAACTGCAGAACAGTCATAGGAATGTTTGACAACTTCATGTCAAAGGTCCTCTGCTAAAATCAACTGCACTCACCAGGAGTCAATGCCTGGAGCAAATCCCTAAGCCCTAAATGAGATGCTGCTGCATACTCTCCCATTGTTGAGTCAAAGAAATGAGGACAAGCCCGAACCATTGATGAAACCAAAGGCCAACCAGTTGGAAAATACACACAAATGAAAACCTAGGTTAAGATACATTAAATAACTAAATTGCCACTTGATTTTAAATGAAATGAACTTTAAAGAAAGACTATTATAACTATAGACTAAAGTCATCATTTAGATTTTTTGTGTAAATTTATTGTTATATTATGTTAAATATATGTGTGTGGAATCAAATAATAATGTTTACTTAATTGTTATTTTATCTATTCTCTCTCTCTCTCTCTCTCTCTCTCTCTCTCTCTCTCTCTCTCTCTCTCTCTCTCTCTCTCTCATCACTACACCACCAGTAAATTAGTGTAGAGTTATTTTATGTGTTAAATAAATGTGCTGGACCCTGAGACAGAGTGTGAGATAATCATGGGATACATCAAGTATGAATGATCTGCCTGCTGTCCAAAGCATGCCTATTATATAACCTATGGATGGCTGGCACCTGAGGTTGATCCTCAAAACAAATAAAAAGCAGTTGAGGTGGGTCACAGTCAGAAAATATGGTCAAGTTATGCTTTGTATAGCTCGATTTGGCCATGGGTATTGTTGATAGCTCTTCTATCAATGATATTTTTCCCTCTGTTTGAAGGGCTAGTTTGTTCCTGTGTTTTTTAAATTATTATAAAAGAGGAAATTTAAACCCAATTAAATTTACAATAATAAACCCTCCTTTAAACAGACCTGATTCAATAGCAAATATACATTTATATGGAAACACATGACAGCTTTACAAACAAACATTCATTCACCAATCAAACATAGTCTTAAAAATAATTAATATGCAGAAAAGAGAAGAAAAAGAAATCAAAAAAGTTTTAGCTATCTTAATGGAACAAAAATATTCTTGAAAAAATATTTATATTTCATACATATTTCAATAAAATAACTTTAAAGAATGAATATATTTTAAATATTAAAATTTAATTTTTAATTACAAAAATACAACAAAAACTAATAACATTATTGATAGAAAGTGTTTTTATGTCAGTAAAGTTTTAGTACACTAATATTCTACTAAAAAGCTATTATATATAAAATCTCTATTTTTACTATTGTCTGATTGGTGAATGTATGTTTGTTTGTAAGGCTGTCATGTGTTTCCGTATGAATGTATGTTAGTTCATAATACTGTCACATGTCAAATTCACAATTGAAAAATCAAAAAAAAAAACTTAATTCCACCATTAATAAAAAGTGCTTGAAAAGATGTGCTTTAAATTACAATACAGAACTGAATAGATATAGTATTTAAATCATGAAGATTATCTGATTACAGTACTTAAATTATGTTAAAAATATGATATTTAGTGAGGGAAAAAATAGAAGCTATAGTATTGTATTTACATTTAGTTTTGGTTAGCTTTTAATTGAAGTCATGTAGTTTGATATTGCATAGTTCATACTAGTTCTGCCATTAATAATTGGGCTGTCTAATTTAAAAGCTTAATTTGCTTATGAGTACTTTACTCAAAGCAGATCCATGAAGCAAAAAAAATTGTTTCTATAACATTAAACCCTTTTGTTTAATTTACATTAAATCTTTAAAAAAATATTATAACAACCAATTAAAAAAGATAGACTTTACATAGGATGAGTACAACTAGTATTCAAATAAAATGTAAATGTCATGTAATTATTAAGAAACAAATATTTAATAATATTAAAAAAAAATATTTTTTTAATTAGATTAATCAGAAACTTAATTTTTTTTTGGTTTTTATACATAAACAAAATCTACAATATACAAATTCAGATGATAACTTTTTCACAGAATCTTTATTTTTTTTTATTTCTGACAGTTGCTGATACCTAGGTACTTTAATTAGAGATAATATCATGCAAAGATATTTCTTAATTATAAGTTATATCATCGAATGATTTGAAATATATTTTTGTCTTTGCTGTTAATAATAGCATAATCAATAGTTTATATAAAAATCAATTAGTATGTAAAATTCAAGGTGTTATATTCTAAAAAATGTAACAACCATTTCTGTGATATTATGTAATAATAGCACCAGTTGTCCCTTACATAGGGTATTAAAAAATTGAAAATTAGAAAAGTAACATTTTTCTTTTTGATTCATTTTTATTTTTTTATATTTAATATAATTTGAAACACTTTATTAAAAAATACAAGTACTGAAAATATAGATATAGAGAAAAGATAAATAAAAAAAATAACATATAAAGTACAACTCAGATTTTTTAATTCAGAACATATCACTTCTATTACTAAAAAAAAAGTATATATACAATTTTAATATCATTGTAATTACATATTTTAAAATCTGCAGTAATGTAAAATATATTGATTAGATATTTACAAGCCTTATATATAACTTTGCTAAAAACCTTGAATTTAATTTTATAAATGACAGATAAATAAAAAAATCATTTGAAGGTGTTATATAAGAAAATTGTTAAATACTAATTTAAAAATAGTTATTTATTTTAGGAAAACTTTTTACATCATTTATAAGGCTAACCATTATACCAGAGCTATACTGTATCATCATGTGATGTGACACATACTGTGAAATGTCATCATTTGATTCGATGTAATACTGTGATGTGAAATAGTATGTGATGCAGTAGCATTAATGTCACCATGTTATGAATTGTCATCATATGATACAATGTAATGTCATAGTTCTGCTAAATATCATACATTGTAATGTAATGTCACCATCTGTCAAATATCATTGTGTACTTTAATGGAATGTTATCATGTCAAATATAAAATGGTGATAGAATGCAATGTTACTATGCTGTGAAGTGTCCTCATGTTAATTCAATGTAACCATGTGATGCAATATCATGTGACTATAATGAGTCCTTTGAGTGTCTTGCAATATTTGACACAAATTTTATCATCTTTTAGTCTTATATTTAATATAAAAAACACTACACTGTGATAGGAATTGAACAATGACAAGAATAGAATATATTAAACTAACACATGTGCATGTAAATACTTGCAGGGAATTCAAAATCAAACCACAGTGTTTCTAATTCTTCACATACTCTTAAAGCTGATGGAAAGAAAAAATACTGGAACTCATTTGAAATTATATTTTTAAAAAATCCAGGGTGTGGGGCATGTAATGTTAGTATTGATTAGTCAATAATCACTGGATGAAAACAATATTTCAGGGAATGTGTAAACAATATTGCATGTATATTGGGCCAGTTGAATGATGTATATTCATTTAACCCAGTTCAAATACTAGGCAAAAGTACCTCGAGGCCACTCATACATGAGATATAAAAATCAAGAATACTAAGGCCTCTGCGCTATTCGTGTATTTTCGATTCTAACCATGAACCAACAACATATCCAAGACACGCATAAATTATTTTATAATCCTGGCCCACAGCTTAACATCAAGAAGAGACAATGGATTAGAATACTTATGGGACTAACTAAGTTAAATGTGCATAAAATATAATATGAATTAAGTGTTGGTGCATGCTTGGATCATTGGACGGACAAGTAATATAAAAGGTTAAGCTAATAACAGGTTGAAATAACATTTGAAGACTTAAGCATTTTAGTTTAAAATAATATATTTTAAAAAACGTAATTTTAAAATATTAAAAATGTTTAACTATCTCTGCTATTCCCCGATTGATTACTGATAAATAATTTTACAATGAGGCAGATGGCAATTATGTAATATTTTGCGGTCTAAGTATTACTTTCCCAATTTAAATAAAATTATTAACTCGTGTCTCCTCGATAACGCAAAATTAAAATAACTCTTTAACAAAGCATTCTGTAGTTGCTTTGTGCTTTATAAACAATTTTAAAATATTTAAAGACATTTATAAATAACTAATATTAACTATGGTACTAAATGTAAACAAAGCGTTATCGAGGAGATCAAGTTGGCAAACAAAAGGAAACTTAACTAGTATTTAAATTATAGATATTATTAATTACATTCATATCGGCCTTTCAAGCCAATTGTGCAAACACTTTGCGAGTGTTAAATAATAAATAAATACCCTCTGACCAATACAAGATATAGAATTTATGCAGGAATAAAAAGAATCCCTCTTATTCCTACGACTCAAATATTTATATATGAGCAAATCTGAAGTACTGGCACAGAAGGTGTGACAATATAACAGTCACTTTAAATTACTATATACAATGTCTGAATGAATGATGCCGATGAAATTTTCTAGAATTTACTAAGTGTCATTCCAACTGAAACTTAATCATATATATAAATAAGCATTTATTTTTATAGCGTCTATATACAATTTGTAATTACATTCATATCGGCCTTTCAAGACAATTGTGCAAAAGCTTTGTGAGTGTTAAATAATAAATGAATACCCTCTGACCAATACAAGATATAGAATTTATGCAGGAATAAAAAGAATCCCTCTTATTCTTTTATTCATACCCTCTGACCAATACAAGATATAGAATTTATGCAGGAATAAAAAGAATCCCTCTTATTCTTTTATTCATTTATTATTTAACACTCGCAAAGCGTTTGCATAATTGGCTTGAAAAGCCGATATGAATGTAATTACAAATTGTATACAGACGCTATAAAAATAAATGCTTATTTATATATATATGATTAAGTTTCAGTTGGAATGACACTTAGTAAATTCTAGAAAATTTCATCAGCATCATTCATTCAGACATTGTATATAGTAATTTAAAGTGACTGTTATATTGTCACACCTTCTGTGCCAGTACTTCAGATTTGCTCATATATAAATATTTGAGTCGTAGGAATAAGAGGGATTCTTTTTATTCCTGCATAAATTCTATATCTTGTATTGGTCAGAGGGTATTGGAAATATTTTTAAATGAAAAATAACTTACACCACAATGAAATGAGAAAACATTTATATAACACACTAAAATGAGAAATAGCGAAGGGGAAAATTTTAAGTATAAAATAGATGATCAAACGAAAGATAAATATAAATCTAATATTAATATAATCAGAGAAAACAGTTACATTATGAATAGAAATTAAAGAAACAATTAACAAAAGGTATTTATAAAAAGGTAAAGTAATAGTTCATGAGGAGATATATACAGTTACCAGTCCTTGTTCCTTTGATCCAGTTTCCTTGATGTCCATGGCTTGGTTATGTACGTAGTGATTTGTCCAGACAAAGGGATTTGAAATATACAGCATTTTTACACGAAGAACACACACATGGCTCACAGTTCAGGTTTACTATTGGTTTGACACGTTACAGCATTTTGATGGATTTAGGACCCTGACAACAGGCAAAGCTGATGAGCCTAGCTACCATACATGGTCACGTCCACCAAATTAATAGAACTTTTAATAGGTCGCATGTTGAAACTCAGAACAGGAATTTCTGCAAAACTAAAACACAGTAGTATTTAGCATTTATTTTCAGAGCAACCTCAGAGCTGAATCACTTAAAGCACAAAATACCGAATCATCGAACCACAGGATCTGAATGAATCTTCAAGCACAAAATCAGAATAATTTTAGAGGACAAAATCTGAATAAATTCTGGAACAAATCTCACTGATTTTAAAGCAAAATCTCAATAATTTCAGGAACAACATCTGACCGATTTTAAAAACAAAATCTGAAAGAATCTAGTCTTTTGTTTTCCCCACCTTTTATACCTTTCTGGAGATACTCTTCTAATGTTTTGCATATGATTTTAGATCTTGATAAGCCCCCTAAACTCCTTTGTTTCGAAGTAACTTTTAGCTAAAAATAAACATTAATTTCTTATTATCGATTTCTGCATTTAACTTTGAATTTGATTTAATTAAAAAAATGTCATCTTTAATTTGCCTTGAATGGACTAAGTAATTGAACATGCCATTCCTTTAGAAATGCTAGCAGGCTTATCTTAAAATAAAATCATACGCCATATTTTAACAAAAATTAAAAAAAAGATCTAGTGTCTGAACCTACCCTGACACCTCTCTGAGGAGTGCCAAAGCACAAAACCATGGTCAGGGATTTGGGGAGGGGTTCCTGACAGAGATATTTTAAGTGCTGGCTCTGGCTAAGCATTTATCACAAAGCTTATAGAGGAATTGGCAATCCTCATTGTTTATAACTTACAAAATTAAGAGATAGGGTCATGTGATCTGTGACTCTTATTTTGACTAAAAGAAAAATATTTTATTATTTCTTTTAATAAAATAACATTTTAGTTCAACAGAATTTGGATTTAATCATATATATATGTTTGATTAATAAATTTTGAAAAAGAAATTTCAATAACAATTTAATCTTAAACAGAATTTTATTTTAAAATAAATATTTTAAAGTAAAATAGCTAATTTAATAAGCGTTAACTGTACAAAATGAAACACATTAATTTTATATTTAATGCAAAATCCTGTTGATACTTGGATATAAACTTAACCCAGGTTTACAATATTGGTAAATTTATAGCGGGCTGTGAAGCATGGATCGGACTTCCGGATCCATTGCTTCAATATAAATAATAAATATGCTAAAAAATGTCGATAAACGGACATGAAAAACTAATTACAGAACATTAGAGTTAGTGGATTTAAAAATAATTGAAAATACTTTAGCGATTAGTAATGAGAGGCTGAAATGTCATAATGGATTAGAAAGATTTATAGAGCAATAGAACACATTTTTAACATTTCCTTGAATAGCGATAGCAAGTGTAATTATACATAATAAGTGTAAAGGCATTAATGAATTAATGGCTTAAATGTTTTCCACTCTCTAATAGACCCTTTAAAGAATATGTATCAATATTATCTAAGTATATATAAAGCCCACATAATAAAATCTCATTATTTGCCTCGACATCCGAGCAAGAAGACAGATGTGCTATTCCAGAGAAATCCTAATCTTTTATTATTTGTGTAACCATTTGGACCTAGCTATAAATATATGATATAATTAGAGGGGATTTGAGCCCAGACTTTTAAGCTCCTTTTAGTCATTTAGTCTATCTTATACAACCGATACTATGTCCACATGCATGCAAAAAAGATAAATGGGCTCCAATATACATATCATATAATGGAGATCATTTATCTTTTTCACATGTATGTGGTCATTTGTATGAGTTGTATAAGATGGAGTAGTTAGAGGGGATTTGAACCCAGTCTTTCAAGCTCTCTTTAGTCATCTACTTCTTCCTATACAACCGAAACACATGACCACATACATACAAAAAAGATAAATAATTTCCATTATATGTATCCCATCTAATTACATCTAGCTTAAAATATAAATACTATACATGTATTTAATTATTAAATATATGATATACACCTGGGTCTCATTTTATGTGGATTATTTTAATGCAATTTTGAAGTTATGCGATTCATGTTTCTTCTTAATATCTTTCATATTTAACTATATTTATTAGATATCAAGAAATTTAAATTATTAATAACTTATTTTACTTGAAATACTTTTTTTTTTCCAAAATATAATATTATATTGGCAGTTAACGTGAATATGGCCCAAAGCTGTATTTAGAATTTTAGCTTCTAATGAGTAAATAATAATAATAGATTTTTTACTTGCATATAAAAATATCGCAATAAATATTCAAAAAAATTAAACTTTTAAAACGTATTTTGTTATATATAACAGAAATGAATAATCTTTTCGATTTTTAAAATAAAAAAATGAAGATTTTATAAACTGAAAATAATCTTTCTAATGATAATGTATAATCTTTTTGTTTTGATTTTGATCTCATTTTTTTTAATATAGAAACAGAAAACCATTAACACAGCACAAGACTGAAAATGGCGTTAATTGTACATCACATCACGAATAAAAATAAAGTGGCTAACAGGTTTCTCTGGGTATAATTGCTGAGAGATTCTTGACTTTGTTTAATAGAAGCCACAATACATCACAACACATCGAATCTGATTTCTTGCCAGTTTGCAAGTGAACGCTAGGGTAATGATCAAAATATGTATGAAAAATGTAAAATTAAATACTGTAATAATAAAAAAAGTGAGTCTTGTATTAATTTTTTTCAAATATTTGAAATTTTTTATTAGTCTTACTTTATTTGCTTATTTTTTTAATGTGAATTTTAAAGTAATTTTTCTGTGTTGCTTTACTTTTATGTGAATTCTGAAAATTACAGCACCTATCCCCCATTTTTCAAGATAAATCAAGTCTATTTTTGTGTGATTTTTTATAGTGCAGGTTTTCTGTGGAATCTATCTACCACATAAAATGAGACCCAGGTGGATATATGCTTAACTTATAAGACTTAACATAAGGTAAAATTGTTATATGCCTGAACACTATATTTAATATTGTAACTTTCCACTTAATGCTGATAAATATGTTAACCCATACTTTGATGAGAGTTTTATTGTAGAATGACTTTAATTGCAATTATTTATTAAGTAGATAAATGAATATGTATAATTTTTTAGTTTTCCTGGGACATAGGAGTATAGTAAACAAGATCAATGCACATTTGATATAAATTAAAATATTTATATATGTGTGTGTGTAACACAAGCATTTGACAGTAGCATAGTCAACAATATCATTGCCCTTTCTCCAACAAAAGTAGTAGCTGCACTTAAAAGTGGTACCACAGATAGAGAAACTAGATATAATAAGACAAAGCAATTTTATTGGGAAATTAGATATGATACTACAGACCAGCAATTGTAGGCACATTGAAAGCTACTTGCTAGTAAACAATGTATTTAATAAAAGATTAAAGCTAGCAATGCTAATGTGGCTGAAAGATATGGTACTTATTCAATAGCAATGAGATTAAGTCCCAGAAAAGTACCAAATATAGAACTAATAAAGAAATTATTTTAAACCAATGATATCCAAGTATGTTGTATGTCTGCATTTTAGAAATAGGCACCAGGCTGCAAATGAGAATTGCAGGTTTACGATACAGAATTGTGTGTGTAGGCCAACAAATGTGATTGTGGTCGAACTGAAGAAGTCTTCTTAGATCAAATGTTATTGGGATGAACAATACAAAGTTGAGACAGTGGCTGTTGAGTAAAACAAACTTATGGGACTAGTAAAGTAGCCAGTAGAAATAAGTGTAAAAAAATTCTACCAGTATATATTGTTAATAAAAAATTTAATCCTATATTAGGCAGAAATCGGTTTAACATATGGAGAATTAGAATAAAGAACATTAAACAGATCAAACAAGATTATGTGATTAATTAAAAAAACTCCAGAATTTGTTTAAACTTAAAATTGCAGAGTTAAAGAAACAATCTGGTGAGATAGAGTTAACAAAGGATATGTGCTTAAGGCCTAAGGTCAGGGAGGGTATAAGAGCTTGTGAACAAAGGTATAGCATCTCCAGTGAAAGGGTTAACATGTGTACCCCCAGTCATGGTTATAATTAAACCAGGTGTAAATATGGTGATTGTGGAATTACTATAAATAAATATATCAATAGGAGTGTGTATCCCATTGCAAAATGTCTGAGATGTGTTAGTGTCAAAACTTTATTTACAGATTGCATTTGACCAAATACTGATTACTTCTAGAACAACCAAAGTCCTGATGATCACTAATCATGTAGGTTTATTCAAGCACAACAGACTTCCTTAGGGAATACAATTGCACCAAAGTATTCCAAGTGAGAGCAGATAGATGGTTGCAGAGGATTAGGTAACATTCCTTATTTGGGTGACATTCGATAAGATCCAAATCTTAGGCTGAACTAAGAAAATGAATAAGTGTAGTCTATAAACATTGACAGAAATAAAATCACATCTCATTGAAGCAGAAAATTTTCTGAAATACTTCAATACCATATCTTGTTATAACTCTCCAATATATTTCAATCTCTAACTTATCTTTCCTGGGGAAATAACTGGTCTTGCACTTCTTTAGAATGTGGTCTGTCACAAGCAGAATCTACCTCTCCCACAAAAACTATGCTCCAGTTTATCATAAAACATCTTTTATGAAGTCTGTCATTGTTCATTTGTTTTATAGGCCCAATCCAATGGCAGTATGATTTTACAATGTTGGTTTAATAGTACCATATCTAGCAATCTAAAGAACATATTGATTGGTGTTATGATTAAGTGAAAGTTTTATAATGCCTTTATATTGCACCAATGGGTCATCCATGTTCATTTTCATATGATAGTTTCAGTAAAATAACAGTTCTACACATAAGTAATGGTTGCAGAAGTTATTTCCATAATGAAATATTCTATCTTTTAACTTGTTAAAAGAAGCAACATCAAATTGTAGTCTGTATTGAACCTCAACACCTAAATCCACTTTTTTACTTATGAAATTATCAAGGTATTTAAATTGGTTTACATTCTCATGTTGATAACCAATCAAACTTCACATGATCACCATTCTTTAGGCTTACACAATCTGTTTTTCAAAGAGGGAAAACTCTCTATACAATAGCGCCATTCAGTGCAAACCAGAATAATCAATGGATGCAGGAAGGTTTGTGCATAAAATCCCTATCTAGTACCTACTCGGGATTCCAATATCCCCAGAATAATTTCTAGCTTGTGGCTTTCATCAGTGCAGAGCCTTGTATCTGAGAGCACTGCACCTAGATCTTAGAATCTAATGCAACCTTCCAGCATCCACCTTTTACTTTTATAGCTAACTAAAAAGCTTTGAGACCAAAATGAAAACACAATAATGTTTATAGTTAGCTAAAAAGATAAAATGTGGCTGCTGGAGAATTGCATTAGTCTTGGTGCAATGCTCTCAGATTCAAGGCTTCTCACTGATGAAAGTCACAAGCTAGAAACTAGTCTGTGGATATTGGATAAGAAGGCACTAGATAGGGATTTTATGCACAACCTTTCCTGCATCCATTGATCAGTCTGGTTTGCACTGAGTGGCACTACTGTCTGGAGAATTTTGCCTCTGTGAAAAAATGATTGTGTAAGCCTAAAGAATGGTGATCATGTTGATGTTTAGTGGTTTGATACCAATCCTGCCCAATCTGATTATGGTGACTATTGTTATTAAAGAACCAAAGACACCAAAAAGTCTGGATGCTGAACTGAATTCAGATCTATACAACTATACAAGCTGATGAGATTAGCTTGAAAACATTAATGTGTTTTCATTTTGGACTCAAAGCTTTATAGTTAGCTAAAAAAAGTAAAAGGTGGCTGCTGAGGGTTGCATTAGATCCTAAGATCTAGGTGCAGTGCTTTCAGATCCAAGGCTCCTCGCTGATGAAAACCACATGCTAAAAACTAATCTGGGAATATTGGATGAGTAGGCATTAGATAGGTATTTTATGCACAAACTTTTCTGCATCCATTGACTACTCTGGTTTGCACTGAGTAGTGCTACTGTATAGAGAGTTTTACCTCTGTGAAAAACTAGTCAAACTACAAGTTGCCAAGGATTTGAGTTTTGAACATTAATTAATAAATCCAAGTCTTTACATGTTTCAGTCAAAACATTGCAAACATTCTGCAAATTTTTTTGAACTGGAAAAAAATAGGAGTTACAACATATCTAAATCCAGAATCCAAGAAGAAGGTTTTGTTTTCAACTCTAATCATTTCAAATTAAAAATTCCACCATCAAATTTATCAGATCTTGATCTCTGTTTGATTAAGCCACCTATAAACTATTCCAAAGACTACTACCATAAAAATTGAAAATAGTGTTGGATTAAGTACATATTCTTATTTACCACCAGTTTTTATTTCAAATGTCTCAGATTTTTTACCTGTAGCAAGTAACATTTTCTTTCATTCCATTATGTAGAAGCTATATAATAAGAATAAATTTTAGTCGACAGCCAACTAATTTTAAACAATGTTAGAGATCTGTCCTATTAACTGAATCAAATGCCTTGATCAAATCAATAAAAACAATATATAAATAATTCCTTTGATCCTGACATTTTTCTTGCCTAGTGACAAAAACCATGTCCATAGTGCTTCTAAATTTTCTTAAACCACTTTAAGTGTCTGGTAATCATTCATCTATAACTGGATGTAATCAACAAATTCAAGATTTTGAAAGTACCTTGGCTATAGTAGATAATAATGATATTTCATTATAATTAACTACATTGTCAATTCCCTTTGGTTTTAAAAAGTTGAAATACTAAAAGCATCCTTTAGAGAGCACAATTCATGGTTACTTATATTCCTAAAAAATTTGTTTTTGAAGCTAATACACCACTATCATATTTTAAAATTTCTCCAGGTATTTCATATGGACCTGCAACCTTTCTATTTTTAAGATTACAAAGAACTGTTTTGGTTTCAATAAGCTGGATACTTTTGTCCAAATCTAAATAGTAAATGAAAATGGACATCATATCAATTTTTGTTTCATTATTCAAAAATGATCAAAATACTCCTTCTACCTGTTCAGAATATCAGTCATCAAATAACAGAATGCCAATGTTGGATTTAATATGATTATGATATCATTTTTCAGGTCCATATGTTGCATTCAGTAAATAATAATAATAAAAAGATCTAAAATGACCCAATCAGTGAACCTTTGCCTTCAGACCTAGCAGAAAATGACACTTATTTTCTTTTAATTAAATCACTAACAGTAACATCATTGCCATGAAACAAGCCATGTTTTTTTTTTTTTTAATGAACCCAAGCAAAAGTGTGTGTTATTGGTTCTACAATGCACTCCTTAAGGGAATTCCATGCTTCGGTAACATGACAATCCTGATGATCCAAATTAGAAATTTTGGTGTTTAATAGCTACTGAAAATTTAGTGTATATACTAGATTCGTCTAAAGAAAGAACATGTATAATACGTGAACATATGCAGTTACTTTATAAGCTTTGACATAAGATAGTTTTGTCATCTTGAATTCAATATTGTATCTCAAGACTCATGTCAACCTGATGCTAATAAATGTATTATCCCATACTTTGACTAAACTTTTATTATATCTTGACCTTTGACCACTAGTAGACCTGAGAGCAATTATTTATTAAGTAGGTAAACGACCCTGTATACATCTCCAATTCCCGTGGAACATTGGCATACACTCAGGCTTGGGGTTTTTTCCTGCAAATATATTTTCAGAATCATAAACACGAATTTTATTATTTAACATTGAGAATTACTTAATTAACTACCTGAAATATAGGCTTATTATATAACTACACCAATACATGCAATATACTGAGTATACGAGCACAGACTTTCACACAGCCCACCACTCTCCACTCTATCTCATAACACTGATACACTTGAACACATATATGTCGAATAGATAAATAATCACCAATATTCGTATTTCATGCTAAACCAGCAATCATCAATTGGTCCAGATTATCATCTCTACACATATATGCAAAAGTGCTCAGATATATATATTAAGATAGCCAACCTTCATACTTTAACGGACAGGCTTCAACCCACTCCACACTCCAACTCTTCAACCATCCATCCAATTGGAAAATCTGATGATGGAACGCTCAAAGGCCACCTTGAGGCCGAGAATCTTGTCACACCCATGTTGACCTAAAGTCAATCTGACTCCTCATGAAGTACGTATATTGGTGATTATTTATCTTTTCGACATATATGTGTTCAAATGTGTCAGTGTTATAAGATAGAGTGGAGAGTGGTGGGCAGTGTTAATTAACTGCCGTAAATTGCATGACAAATAAATTAATAAAATTTTGGGCTTAAAGTGACATTAATTAACGTATATCTCCGCGTTGTATTGCAGTAAAGATCTCACTTTACTGAATGTGGTTCAACATATTGCGGTATAAGAATTGAGATTAAGCCCTGAAACTCTATTACTAAAATATAATAATTTAATCCTAATTATTTTTTTTCATTATCATTTTAAATCAAATTTAATTTAGAATTTTTTTTTAAACTCAATATATTGTTTAAATATATTATGATTGCATTTTAAAATAATATTTGTTAATAAAAGTATTAATTATTTTTTTTGCGTTTAGCAGATGCCGCCCTCTAGAGGATATTAAGGAAACTTCAGTCATTGACAGGTGAGGTTTGCAAATACTAGATGGCGTGATAATGATCATTTTACAATCCAATACTGGAATTGTTTTACTAAAGGATCGTGCAGGTTTTCTTTTTTTACAAAAAAAAAAATTTGTTTGGTTTAAATTATTGTTTGTTTTTTTTATAAAAAAAAAAAAAAAAGAAATTATAATAAGGATGGGGGAGAGATTTTTAATTATCCAGTGAGAAAAAAACTTCCAATTTCTTAATTTCTGGAGTGCTTATATTTGAAAGGACATCTTTCAATTTCTCTGGATACCTTAAACAATCAAGCATGACAGACAGTCCACACTACAAGTTTTACATCTGTTATTATAAATATATTAAATAAACTCAATATTACCACATATTCTTTTAACTTCATATAAATAACGATACAATAAAAGAAATGACCCCCCCCCCAGATGCATTTCGTGCTGAACCAGCACTCATCAGTTAATCCAAGTCACCATCTCTCCTACAAGTCTGTATTAATATAAAAAATATTTATCCATATTATATTATTACATATTGAATTATTAGTGTCAACTGAAATCAACCCACATCTTTGACACCATCCACTTTAGATAAATATAGTAATGACTATTATTAATCATTTACTAAACTAGAGATTGTCTTTAGCACGGATATAAACTTTAAAATTCAATTAAAGATTAATATATCTGAATTTTTAAAAATTAAACACACAAACACATCTGTTATTACTATGTGATTATTCTAATAATCAAAAAAGCAAGTCATATATAATGTGACATTACTTTTATAAGTTTGTAGTTACAAAAATGCAATACAGAGGGCGTACCAATAGCTCAAACAAGTTCTTAATTAATAAGTGCAGTATGAGAAAATATTTAAAATCTCTATCCACTAGCTCTCCACTGACGTGAGCCATGAGCTCTAAACCAGTTGGTCTGGAGATGGGAGTGTTCTGGATAGATGTTTAAATATTTTCTCATACCGCACTTATTAATTAAGAACTTGTTTGAGCTATTGCAAGAATATCTAAGTGCAGTACTCTCTGATCCAAGGCTCATCACTGATGAAAACCACAAGTTAGAAACTAGTTTGGGGATATTAGGGGATTTTATGCACAAATGTTCTTGCATCCATTGATTACTCTGGCTTTCATTGAGTGATGCTATGGTATGGAGAGTTTAGCCTCTTCATATATTTTATTATAAAGGCACAAATATCAAAATACAAGTGCAGTGAGATATATTATAAATAAAATATAGAGAGGTGATATTCATTATGAATAAAAAAATAAAAGAACAATATTGTACACAGTAATGATTTTTAAGATATTAAGGGCAAAATTCTCATCCTGGTTGGAAAAAATCAAAGATTATTAAATCATATCGCAGAAAATTCTTGTTCTAAGAGGCTAGCAGTAGTAAGTCATTTACATACTAGGGGAATTAATAAGATTCTAAAATAGATGTTAAGAATGGTTTTGGTCAGATCAAATTTATTGTGAAAAATTTTAATATGCAATTGAAGGTCATTTTTGATATTGAGATATAACCAAATATAGGTGTAGACTTGTAAAATTTTCAAGAAAAAATAATGTTTTACCAAAGGTAGAAATAGACCACAGAAAAAATGAATTATGTTTTGATTAATAAACAATATTTATTAAATGAGTATAATATTCTTTATAGATACAGCACAAAATATGGTCATCAATTAGTGAAAATATGAATTTATTCAAACAAGGGGACAAAAAGTATTAAAAAATATAATATTAACAGTTCATATTTCTAACTTATTGAATCAATAATTTTAAAATAATGATAGCATATACGAATGAATTGAATAAGAAGATAACTGATTTTCCACTATAAATGGCTGCATTGATATTTGGTATTAAAATAGTGTTGTTTGTAGATAATTTTTCAACAGATACAAAATATAAACTATTTTAAATGATCCATTTAGAAAAACAAACATCTGTATTATGTAAAATGTTATAAAAAAGAGCTAATGCTGACATAAGGAAATATAGCTGTGAAGTGACAGGGAAAACTGTAAAAAAATAGAAAAATCTCAAAAGTGTAACAAAATGTCTTGGTATTGAAAGGAAGTTATTTCAACAACAAAAAGAAGAGATGCACTACATCACAAAGAGAGACTACATCACAAAGTGAAGGTGAAAGAAATACCTTTTAAAACACCAATAGGTGGGACATGCAATTTAAACTATGAAAAAGGAGAAAACTACAAGAAATAATGGAATTATTATTAATATCTTAAAAGAAGCAAGTGAAGACATAGAAAACTGCTGGGAAAGTTATATCCAAAAATCTAATAACAGATGATTGGAAGAATACAGTAGATGATAAAGATGATATTGGAATTTACAGACCTATCAGTTCTATGCAAAATCTTTACCAAAATAATTACACTTCATCTACAACAAACTTTAGATTCCAACCAATAGAACAAACTGAATTTAAAAATGGATATAGCAATAATATATCACATCTAATTATTAAAGGAGATACAGAAAAAAATGTAGGTAACATATTCTCATCTATTTGTAGAATACAAAAAGACATTTGATTTTATAAACACGTCTTCACTGATTAAGGCATTGGGTCATCAAGGTATAGCCAGGATATTGTCATACTCCGAAGAATATTTATAAAAATGCAACAGCAACAATTAGATTACATAATAATACTATGAAGGTTAACATTAATAAGAGTAAGCAGTACAGGTGAAAGATTCTATATCTCAACCCTTTTTACAGCAGATTTTCAAAAACCATTTTATGGATTAAAATGGAAAGGGAATAATTCTACATGAACATTATTTAAGTCATATAAATTTTGCATATAATAAAGTTCTTTTTATACATAATACTTCAAGTTTTCTGTAAATATTACAAGAGCTATTATACAAAATTAAGAAAATAGGATTAAAGATAAATAATAAAAAAAAGATTAAAGTAATGTTCGATGGGTTTTCAAAAATGAAGAAAATAAAGCTTGATAGAAGAAGTTAATTTTTTAAGCCAATAAATATCACATGATCACCATTTCTTATGCTTGCTTATAACTGTTGTTAAAACAGGCAAAACTCTCTATACGTATTGCCACTCAGTGAAAGCCAGAGTAATCAATGGATGCTAGAAGGCTTGTGCATAAAATCCCCATCTAGTGCCTAATCATTCAATACTCATAGATTAGTTTCTGGCTTGTGGCCTTCATCAGTGAGGAGCTTTGGATCTGAGAGCACTATACCTAGATCTTAGGATCTAATGCGATTCTCCAGCAGTCACCTTCTATCTCTACTTAACTATAAAACTATGAGTTCTAAATTGAAAACACCATAATATTTTCATCCAAGCTCATTAGCTTATATAGTCATATAGGTCTGAACTCAGTTCAGTACCTATACCTTTTGGTGACTTTGGTAATATGTATACTTTTATCTGTTTTAATAACAGTTATAAGCAAGTATAAAAAATGGTGATCATGTGATGTTTATTGGCTTAAAATCAATCCTGCCTAGTAGCATAGTGATTTCTATGGTTATTAATGAACCAAAGTCACCAAAATGTATAGGTACTGAACTGAGTTCACACCAATATGTCTATATAAGCTAATGAGATTGGATTGAAAATATTATGGTGTTTTCAATTTAATAATTGTAGTTTTGTAGTTAAGTAGAGATAAAAGGTGTCTGCTGGAGGGTTGCATTAGATCCTAAGATCTAGGTGCAGTGCTCTCAGATCCAAGGATCCTCACTGATGAAAGTCACAAGCCAGAAACTAGTCTGGGGATATTGGATGAGTAGGCACTAGATGAGAATTTTATGCACAAGCCTTCTGGCATCCATTGATTACTCTGGCTTGCCCTGAGTGGCAATACATATAGAGAGTTTTTTTAATAAATTAATATTTGCAACTATGATAATCACATTAATATATATCAAAGTATACTAGATGTTTAAACGTGGATGGAGTACTTTTATTTCTACTAAACATGGATGGAGTGATTTTAACTTATATGAAAATATGACTATGTTTTTAAAAATCATGACTTCTCAAAATGTCTTTTACCAGTAGTTACATATGGATCTGAGTCTTGAATACTTAATGGAAGACAGAGACTTTAGACTATGCAGATATAGGAAGATATACATTGTAAGTAACAAGAAAAAGAAACAGCAAAATCTATGAGTAAGAATCATTAGCTATTAGAGACATTATGGAAAAAAGAAATTAAGATAGAGTTGACCAGTACATATTGAATTGAATTCTGAAACTTAATCTAAGATAATGTGAATGATTTAGTAAAAGACTATGGGTGAGATTAAAAAAAAAATTTAAAATGGTGTGAAGCAGCTATGGATTGTAGAAATATGATTAAATTTAGAATGAGTTTGATTCTAAATCAGCTTGATAATTGTTGAAAATGATGATGATGATAAATTTTAGATGATTCTGGGCATGGCAATAATATTGGCATCAGCATGGAATTTGAACTTTCCATCATCAGATTTTCAATAATATGGATGGTGGAAGAGTTGTGGGTTGGAGAAGTTTGAAGCCTGTCCATTAAAGTATGAAGATTTGCTATCTTAATATAAACTGAGCACTGATTATATAGATATATGTGTGACAGTTGATAATCTTGACCAACTGGTGAGTGCTGGTTTGGCACAAAATACGTATATTGGTGATTATTTATCTTTTCTACATGTATGTGGTCATGTATATCAGTGGTATGAGATAGTGTAGATAGTTAAAGGGCGCTTGAAAGTCTGAGTTCAAATCCCCTAAATTTAAAAATAAGAATGAAATGGAGTGCAATGATTATCATAGAATATTTTATTATCCATTATAAAGCAAAGCTATTTTCAGTGATTGTGGCTGCATCCAGTCATAATAGTTATCAGAGTTTTGGTATTATTTTACAGAATTTAAAATCACTATGAGCATAGATTTTGAGACCAGAAAATTGCAATCAATATGTCAAGAGCACAGATATAATTTATATATTGCTTTTATTGATTTATGTTAGACATCTGTCTGACTCAATTGAAAGTATTTATGGCAGTGTTTAAACTTAGCTTGTTGTCCATTGAAGTTGATTTTTATTATACAGCTTCTATGTAATGTTATATGCTTTGGTTACTGGATATGAAGAAGCTGATGCATTTGAAATGACTGTTTTTAATCAGAGATGATTTAGCTATGATCGTCTTTAATAAAATTTGTAGGTAACAGTATCAAGGAAGCATCAAGGTACCCTATAATTTTGACAGTGATTAAAACCCAAGACAAAAACTCCATCTTCTTAGCTCTTAAATCTATAATAGGTTAATGCTTGCACTATTCTTTCTAATTGGCCTAAATGATATACGGAATGAACTTAATGTTTTAAATATAATCTATAAAGACTTTCACAAATAATGTCTTCAACAACTTTTAGCTTCGATGTTTATTCATATGAGGTTGTGAGCCAATTTAAATATCACAGTGTTTTTATCAGAAAGCAGACTTAGGTATTGAAGAACAACACAGACTCTTCTGCTCTTAATAAATTAAACATTAGAAAAATTGTTTTTATTAGTACAATGTATGGAAGTGAGACATGGACTCCCTCAACTTAACACTAAAACATCAGGAATGTTTTGTGGGTAGTCTGCATGATTCTAAATTAATACAATGTATCAAAGTGAAACATGGACTCCCTTAACAAAACACCAAACCATCAGGAATGTTACTTGTGAGTGATCTGTATGACTCTGCATTAATGTAGTGTATGAATGTAAGTTATAGACACCTTCAACATAACACAAAAGCATCAGAAATATTTTATTTGTGGGGGGTCTGCATGATTCTACAAATATAATGGCAAGACTACATAAGACCATTAATTTGCTCCTTTCTAAATTTGATGTGACTGAAGCTCCTATTATTTATTAAGTCATATTTTCATTCAATTGAAATGAAACAATACCTATAGTGAATTTGATGGTTTTTGGAAAAGATAAATTTTTATTTACATTGTAAGTATTACCTCAAAGACAGTCTCAAGAAATGCAATATTAACTGTTTGTATTGGTAGAATGTGACTGAGGATTGAGTAGAATAGGAGGGCTTTGTGTAGAGATGTTCCAACATTTCAAAAGTTAAGTTTGCTGCAGAGGACATTAAAAACATTTTTAGGAAGACATCAAATGTGAAATTCATCTTTATCTATTTATTCTTCCTTTTACATAGAGGCAAAACTCTTCATACAGTAGTGTCATTCAGTGTAAGAGAGTTTTGCCTCTGTATAAAACAGCTTGTGTAATCATAAAGAATGGTGATCATGTGATATTCTGTCTTTTCATATATTTTGTTAAAGTGTGACCATACTCATTTGTAAATTACTATTTACATATCTAAATACCAGAACTAGAAGACTGAGCTTTGATACAGGAGCCTTTATCTGGTGATTTATTCACCTGATCGTTACATTAAACTACACAGTAAAGTGGTTCTAGGATGATTTAAAAGTCTAAAAGAAAGATGCTTGGGTTTCTGTAATTTCTATAACTTTACTAAATGTGGCAGCTGATATACATTGAAGATTGCAAGATGTGGAAATTGTTATATAATAAAACCTCACAGCAATGGCCATTTTTAAATAGTGCATCCATATTATTTTGGTGCTTTTCAGCACTACTTACTCAGTGTCTAAGTCAATAAGGAGTAGAAATCACAATAGTTATGCTAAGAAAATAAGAGAAGAAAACAAAATAGTGTAATAATTTGATATTTTAAAAAAATTATTTGGATGTTCAATGTTAAATATTACATGAGTTAACAAAATAATACAACCAATATTCAGAAATATTACCAAAATCACGCTTTTCTTTATTTTGCTGTAATACCTTATATAAGTACAATTTATCCAAACCACTTTGAACCAAAGCCCTTTATTTGTACATTACCTATGTTTTGACTGTCCTGCAGTCTTCTTCAGAGCCAGTTCACCTTAATCATGTTTTTAAGAGATTAAAGTGAACTGGCTGTGAAAAAAATTGCAGGACTGTCAAAATGTAGGTGTACATATATATGTATAAATAAAGGATTTTGATAAAAAGTGTTCAAAGTCGTTTGAATAAATTGTATAAATAATATTCCTAACTTGATTTGTAAAGAAGTAATAACTTCAAAAAAAGAGAGAGATCTACTTCTAGTGCCTGTGATTAAAAAGATAATTACAAACATCGTACTTTAAAAAATTTTAAATAAATTAATTAAGCAAGACAATATATTTATTTTTTAATTTATAAGTAAGGAAATATGTATGCATGTACTGTATATGAAAAAGTGACTGATTTTCTCACCAATTGGCCTGCAATGACATCTCTAAATCAGCACATGTTATGTAATAGCATAGGTCAGCTACTTGCCACAAAAATTTTAAGGAGCTCATATGTCTGAATCATGAGTTATGACATTTGAAATGTGGTAGTATGTCTTGTATCTACATAGATTGTCTTTAATATTTATTTTGCTATCACAAACATTTGCAAACAACTCAAAAACATTCTCGTGACTCATAGTGTCACTGCTGCGTACAGTACAAGTCATTTCAAATATTTCAATAGAAGTTTTTCCCAATTTAAAATAAATTAATGCTAGTGCATTGTTGTCTAAGTGGCTTAAAATCTGAAAGACACTGTTTCATCTCATGTCATAACTCAAAATCCAGACATATTCGCATCTTAAATTTTTTGTGGTGAATAGATAAATGAGATACGTTCATTCAGAGATGACATTGCTGATATCTTGAAGAGTAAACTAATGTGTGTGTGTATATATATATATATATATATATTGTAACAATAATAAATGAGTTCAAAAGAAAAAAAAAAAGATATTACCATACCTGAGTAGTCCATAGAATGATTATAAGAATTATAAACAAATTAAAATAACAATGTATTATAGTAATCACGTATATGAAAATCACGTGAAGTGAGTACACTAGTAATTCAATAAAATATAACTCAGGTATACAGGCAGTAGGTTTTATCCACTTTCATTCCTTGGTTTGATGTTAAGTGCATGTTTAAACAAATACTAAGTGAATATGGTCTAGCAGGGCGCCACTAGATTATCTGAATCTAGACACGGTTATATCTGATAACCTTTTACATGTACCGGGTTTGAATCCCTTCTTGGTACTTTATTTATAATAAAATGGAAGATTTTGCTTTTTGAGCCATATCACTATAAGCACTAATAGTTAGGTAAAAGTAAAACATCTTTAAACCAAAGTGGAGTATATTAGACATAAATCATTTCTCAGATCTTAACATAACAAATGTGTTTCAATATTTTATAAGTTCACTAGCTCAGATTATATATAACTAATTTAGGATGGCAATTCACTCATCCTTACATGAAATAGATGATGGGATGTGGTTATAATAATACTAAGAGATCACTAAATATAAAATCAATATTTATTTATGGCCTTTAAACAGTTAAACAGCTCATTAATTAAAACGTTGATGACGATGATGATGATGATAATAATAACGATAATGACAAGGGTTTCAACTACAGCTCTAGGACTAAGCCTAAACATAAAACTAAATTTTATAAAGAAATGCATAATTATTGCTTAATTTTAGCATACTTAATTATATCTTAAATAACCAATATTCAACCATTGATGATGATGAATAATCACACTTAACCAAGACTACACTTAATGAAATATATACGCCTCGTTTAATAAAACAAACTAATATTTATTACTACATTTCTAACATATACAGAAAAATTTCTAGATAAATATGAAAATTGACATGAATAATAATAATAATTGATTATATAACAATCCTCAGATTAATTTTAAGTTCTTCCCCCTTTCCCTTCAAATGTATTTTGTGTTAAGTTGGACGTCACATTAACCATGATTTTCACTCCATGAGAAAAGTATTTAAAAAAAATTATTATCTGCTCATTGGCATACATACTTTAGAATCCAACATGTAAATAGAATATAAATAGAAATGTTAGTAAAATTGAAAGAGCAAGTTTTAGAAACAAGTTTTAAATTATTTTCTCCCCCTCCCTTCCAAGCGCTGAAATCTATACTTAACTTGAAACAAAATAATCTAATATTCTAACACTACTTGTTACTCCACATTCAATGCAATTATACATATATAAAATATCATTATGTATGTGCGTGTTTTATCCCATGATAACAAAATATTATTTAAAACCAAAATAATAATATATTAGTTAAAACTAAAATCATAATACCATAAAAAAAAATTGTTTTACATATTCATATTTCATAACTGTAAAATTAATAAACATATAATTTTGATACATTCAAGATAATTTGTGAAGCTCAAAGTTATTATTAGTAAGACATTCTTGTTTTAATCAATCTGAATAGTCTTTAAAAGTTCTTTAAATAAAAATATACCACTTTATTGCTAAAATGTTTATTAAGACTGATATCATAAAGAAAATAGATATAAAAAGTCATATTACCGATCTTTTGTTTGTAGCGAATTTCCAAGGGTTCAAACTTGTCTTGTATAATGTTTATATTTCTGTAGCTACCATTTCCGTTTTACTGGGAACAATCTCTTTCTTGAGGTGGATAGCTATTTGATGATGATGACTCTATTGAGGTTATTTGCTTTAGTGGACAATTTGGAAATCATTATAGTAAATTTTCTTCTCTTCTTGTCAAGCATGTGGATGAAATACAGCAGTTGTTTTCCCATTTGTAAATTTTCTTGAGTTTAAAATCAGTTGTTGTAACAATTAATTGGACTTGATGATTAATATTTATCAGTAGATTAATTCATCTTCTTTGAATGCAGGTGAATGCTTTCTTCCTTCTATTAAAAACATCTTATTTATCTGGTCAGTTGAAAGGTGTAGAATATTATTTTAGACACATCTTTTCTTTCCTATGTGATGTGCAGCTTCCCCAGATGGTCTGGCAAATGGAATATACATATAATTTTTCTAGCAAGCCATTTTTTTTTTATTTTCAACTTTCATTTATTATTGTTACAATGGCACCCCACGTTGGGCGCCATTGTAACCTAATTAAAGAGTTCAAAAAATATTACCATACCTGAGTAGTCCATAGAATGATCATAAGTAAAGGTTCAAAATATAACACTATTAAGAATTATAAGCAAATTATTAATAACCAGTATTATATGAGTTCACGTGAAGTGAGTACACTAGTAATTCAATAAAATATAACTCAGGTATACAGGCAGTAGGTTTTATCCACTTCCATCTCTTGGTTTGATGTTAAGTGCATGTTTAAACAAATACTAAGTGAATATGGTCTAGCAGGGCGCCACTAGATTATCTGAATCTAGACACGGTTATATCTGATAACCTTTCATATGTACCGGGTTTGAATCCCTTTTTGGTACTTTATTTCTAAAAAATGAGAGATTTTGCTTTTTGAGCCATATCACTATAAGCACTAATAGTTAGGTAAAAGTAAAACATCTTTAAACCAAAGTGGAGTATATTAGACATAAATCATTTCTCAGATCTTAGCATAACAAATGTGTTTCAATAGTTTTGTAAGTTTACTAGCTCAGATTATATATAACTAATTGAGGATGGCAATTCACTCATACTTGCATGAAATAGATGATGGGACGTGGTTATAATAATACTAAGAGATCACTAAATATTATAAAATCAATATTTATTTATGGCCTTTAAACAGTTAAACAGCTCATTAATTAAAACGTTGATGATGATGATGATGATGATAATAATAACGATAATGACAAGGGTTTCAATTACAGCTTTAGAACTAAGCCTAAACATAAAACTAAATTTTATAAAGAAATTCATAATTATTGCTTAATTTTAGCATACTTACTTATATCCTAAATAACTAATATTCAACCATTGATGATGATGAATAATCACACTTAACAAAGACTACACTTAATGAAATATATACGCCTCGTTTAATAAAACAAACTAATATTTATTACTACATTTCTAACATATACATAAAAATTTCTAGATAAATATGAAAACTGACATGAATAATAATAATAATAATTGATTATATTACAATCCTCAGATTAATTTCACGTTCTTCCCCCTTTCCCTTCAAATGTATTTTGTATTAAATTGGACGTCACATTGACCATGATTTTCACTCCATGAGAAAAATATTTCAAGAGAGAAAAAAAAAAATATTATCTGCTCATTAACACACATACTTTAAAATCCAACATGTAAATAGAATGTAAAAAAAAAAAATATGTTAGTAAAATTGAAAGAGCAAGTTTTAGAAAAAAGTTTTAAATTATTTTCTCCCCCTCCCTTCCAAGCGCTGAAATCTATACTGAACTTGAAACAAAATAATCTAATATTCTAATACTACTCATTATTCCACATTCACTTCCAATTATACACATATAAAAATATTATTATGTATGTGCGTGTTTTATCCCATAATAACAAAATATTATTAAAACCAAAATAATAATATTAGTTAAAACTAAAATCATAATACCATAAAAAAAAATTGTTTTACATATTCATATTTCATAACTGTAAAATTAATAAACATATAATTTTGATACATTCAAGATAATTTGTGAAGCTCAAAGTTATTATTAGTAAGACATTCTTGTTTTAATCGATCTGAATAGTCTTTAAAAGTTCTTTAAATAAAAATATACCACTTTATTGCTAAAATGTTTATTAAGACTGATATCATAAAGAAAATAGATATAAAAAGTCATATTACCGATTTTTTTGTTTGTGGCGAATTTCCAAGAGTTCAAACTTGTCTATATTTCTGCAGCTACTATGTGGGAACAATCTCTTTCTTGAGGTGTATAACTATTTAATGATGATGACTCTATTGAGGTTATTTGCTTTAGTGGACAATTTGGAAATCATTATATTAATTTTTCTTCTCTTCCTGTCAAGCATGTGGATGAAATACAGCAGTTGTTTCACATTTATAAATTTTCTTGAGTTTAAAATCAGTTGTTGGAACAATTAATTGGACTTGATGATTAATATTTATCAGTAGATTAATTCATCTTCTTTGAATGCAGGTGAATGCTTTCTTTCTTCTATTAAAAACATCTTATTTATCTGGTCAGTTGAAAGGTGTAGAATATTATTTTAGACATCTTTTCTTTCCTATGTGATGTGCAGCTTCCCCAGATGGTCTGGCAAATGGAATATACATATAATTTTTCTAGCAAGCCATTTTTTTTTATTTTCAACGTTCAATATTATAGTTTAATAATCTGAATCAATCACAATAATAAATCAAGACAGCTTTTTATATCCAATTTTTAGCTACCTTAACCAATCAGAGATAGCATCACTTGCTATTTTTGGACAAATTTGGTTTAATTAGATCTCTAATTTATTTTCAACCAAAGTATTTTTCAACTGAAAAGTTTAATCCTTTTTCCAGACACTTTTGTTTTAAAAAAAAAATAGACTCAATTCTTATTTCCTTTCTTTTGTTTTTTCTTTCTTTTTAACATCCAGGTAACACTTCAAATCTTTGAGCTTCCTTCTTTAGATCTTGATAAGATTTCAAAAATTATAGTTCTGACTCATTATAAGCTTCCAAAGTGACAATCATTTACAAAAAATTTACTACAAAGATCGATATCTGATTAAACAGATTTCCTCTTTTAACAAACAATTGTACAAAAAAAATAATTTAACAGATTTAATACTTCCTTTTCTTTCAATATTTAGGAAATGTAAAATTTTGTATGTAATGTACACATCCTTCATTCTTTCAAATCATTCATAAACTAACCTTAAATACTATAATTGCTAGCCTAGTAATTATAACCCAATTATTTAATTAAATCTGTAACTTTTAAATCCCACTTATAATTAAAGAAAAGCAAAATAAAAGTATAGAATAAAATATTAGAATTGATCAAGCATAGGTTAGTTTTAAAGAAAGTTAAAATGTTTAATATTTGAAATATAAAACAATTAAATAATTTACACATACATTGCCTATATGTATGCATTATAACTTTGCTTTTTAAAGAAAAATTAAATATTAAATAGTTTAAATGTGTGTATTACCTTTCTATCAACACACACACAAATAAAGCATATAATTGTTGTCCCATTCTTTCTGTTTAAAGCTTTTGAAATTTTGATCTGGAAGGGTTTGAACTTGGATGCCCTACAACTTCTTTTATGATTATATAAAATTGTGATGATGATTTTTGGTTTACCTTTTCTACATGCACATTACTATAAATTTGGCTAGTGACCAAATTGTAATGGCACAATATATATATATATATATATATATATATATATAATTAGTTTCCAACCAGTAACCACCTAAACATTCACAGTAAATATAGCAACCAATATTTCTAACTGCTGTCAAGGCAACCTTCACACCTTTTAATAGCAAGAATGGAAATATATATATTGCAATGTTTCATAAATGTGCAATGATGTGTCTATACCCCTAAGTATGCCTGTTTCAGTGTTTATAATATAGATACACATAAAAACATTAAATAATCCAAATACTCAATCCCTCAAGTTGAGTTCATGATGATAATTATGATCATCACTGTCTGAGTGTCATATGATGGAGTAGAATCATAAAATGTTTCAGAGATATACATCATGTCTATCATTAAGAGGATTTCAAGATTTCCTTATAATATTTTCAAGTATATTCCTCTATAAAATTCAATGATTACTCCAACCAACACATCACTCTCATTTATTACAGCTGGTCAAATCAAGAATCACAAGAATTATTTCCAGATGAAATAGACAATGGACTTTCTATTCTCACTGACAATCTTTCATCTATATAAAAACAATTGGAAGTTCACAGAGTTTAATGAATAATCATAAACAATAATTTATTTAGAGAATAAGATATAATATAATGAGTATGCTAATAACTCTAAACAATCCTTTACAATAAATGCCACAAAGGAAAGCATTTAAAATCTCTATCTAAAATTATCCCTATCCCCAAACCAGTTTTGAGCTATTGGCTCTCATCAGTGAGACGTTAGAATATTCGAACACTAGATCTAAAATACCAACTCAAGCCCAGCATTTATCTAATACTTAACTATTAGGTACAAAATCTGAAACTTTCAGACATTTATATGTTTTCAAATCTAGCTATCTAACTCAATTAACTATATGGTACTGAACTTGCATTTATTATGAAAGCTTGTTTAGAGCTATTAATGTGCTTATTATATTACATTTGTAGTACAAACTCATTAAGTCACATGATGTATGACTTACTTTTCCTTACTAGTATAGTTTGGCTTTAAAAATGTTTGGCAATGTTATATTGCTAAGGCTATTAATGAATGGTATATCTGAATTTAGTTCAGTCCCATATGGATAAGCTAGATAACTGGATTTAAAGACATATAGATGTCTGAAATTTTTAAATTTTCTACTTAATATTTAAGTATTAGATAAATGCTGGGCTTGTGTTTGTATTTTAAATCTAGGGTCTGGATGTCTTAATGCCTCACTGAGGACAGACATTCATTCAAAACTAGTTTGTGAATAGGGATAATTCTAGATAGAGATTTTAAATGCTTTCTCTTGTGGCATTTATTGGATAAGCTTGTTTAGAGCTATTAGCATGCTCATTATATTATATTTGTAATATAAGGTAATTAAGTCATATGATGTATGACAGTTTTCCTTACTATAATAGAATAAGATTCCCATTCATTTTCAGTATATACACTTTTATATTTCCATTCTTAAGATAATGTTATCCATTCTTTAGTTGATATTTATATAAGCACAAAATGTGATATTATATTTAACAAAACAATTACTAGGCCACATTTCCCAATTTTAATTATATTCTTCTTTAATATAATGAATTCTTTATCTGAGTATCTTTTTTAATTTTAGCAATAAGCATTGTTATTTCTTGAATAGACATTTCTAAATTTTATATTTATTGCTATTTCACAGTACACATCAAAATGTAATATGCAACTAATTATAACATTCAAACATTCTTGAAAAATGACCAAGGTTTATACCCAATCTCTAAAATTATTCATTATATAAATCACAGTGTATAGTACATTGATATGCACATATGATCAAGCACTGATTTTGTTAGCAACCACTCCACACCTTTAACACACTTAGGATATAATTTGATATGTTAACTACCCCTAGAAATATAATCCATTATTTCTAGACACATTTAAATTCACATTTATTCAAAATAGTTTGTTTACCAATATACTTCTTGTTACTGCCATAAAAGTGATAATTCTTAGAAATGGTCAGTTTTTAGATCCTACATATCTCTACAATGGATAATAATTCATAGAGATGGTCAGCTTTTGGATGTTATTCCTTACAAAACAGTAGTTTTACTTCTTCATTACTTCCATTTCTAAAATATTACAGAATTCTTGAATAGTGAAAATATATTTAATTATAAACAAAAACTCATAAGGCTTGTTAGTACTTTTGTAGAATCTGTTATATGGAAGTTCATATGGCATTTTTGTTTTAATTATTATTTTCAGGGGATCAAAGTATTTGTTTATTTCCTCAAAAATATTATACTGAATATGTGTTATTTGTTAAATTTAAACAATATTAAAATACAAATTACAAGTTACTGTTAACTTTAAAAAATATTATTACATTTTATAAATTTCATTCACAAAATTTAATTCCTTTTCTTTTTGTTATGGATATTATAAATATTGCAAACAACATTAATACATTGTTGATTCCCCCCCCCCATGTGTCATAGCATCAGCCAGGAAGCGAACCTGCTAACCTGGGGCAACTGCTTGTAAAGCAGCCATCACTGACCTCTCGACCACCAATGCTTGACACATTGTTGAATATTAACCGTAATTTTTTTTACATTCACCGAAAGTCTTTTCAGCAGGGGAAAAAACCAACAGGAGGATACTTTGACAGCTTTTTGTGCAGAGACTGTCGGGAACTTTATTGAGGGATCTACTATTTATTTAGATTGTTGGAAGGGCTATAAAACTGAGGGAATACACTGTGCTGAATTTGAACATTTCAAAGTATGGTAAATCACAGATATGAGTTTGTGGATTCACGTTTATTTTAATTACAATCAATGATTTCTTCTGTTTTTATAATCATATTTAAAATAAAAAATAAAAAAAAAATATTAAATACATAGCTTGTAGTCAGCCATATCTGAGGCCCCTGAAAATGAATAATTAAAACAAAAATGCCTGGCAAACTTCTGTATTGCAGATTCTACAAACCTAATAATAATAATAATAAAGTTCAAGACTTAAAAGCATGTATCACTGATGATGATTAATAAAAAGGTCTAAATCTTTATGCAAGGCAATACTAGATTATATTTGTGATAAATAAATAATTTATACATTTAATTTGAAATTAAGACGAATATAGCATTTTGCTATTCTGGTATTTCAGCATCTCTTAAATACTTGCATCTATCTTCGTATGCTCACACACACACACACACACTGTATTTATCTAATATGTAATATGTTTTGTTGCTAATCTATCTAAATTTTACAATTATAATTTAAAACATTATTATTGTTCATGTCATTTTATTAAAATACAACTCTTTTTAGATTAAATATTTAAAACAGAGATAACCTGTAAAGATAATTTCTTTTTTTTTTTTTTAACCGACATCAATTTTTTTTTTTTTTAATAAAAATTAAACAACAGAATCTTAATAAGAAGCAGCAAAAAATTTGATCTCCAAACTCCCTTAATCCAAGATTAAATATTAGAATCAATTAAATTATAACCGAATACAGTTTCGACCTAAATGAGCTAAAAACAAACCACCCCCTCCTGTTCTGCATATATATATATATATAGATTCCCCTCACTTCTCTATAATAATTTGAAAATAAAATACATGTATAATTAGTTAATAATATTAATCACAAGAGTTGGAGGGTGGAAAAGATTGAAGTCTGTCCATTAAAGTATGAAGATTTACTATCTTAACATAAACTGAGAGCTGATTGTATATATGCGTGGGAGATGATTATCTAAACCAACTGATGGGTGCTGCTTTAGCACAAAAACATGAATATTGGCGATCATTTATCTTTTTCATATATATGCGGTCATGGGAATCAGTTGTATAAGATGGAGTCGATAGCTGTAGGAAGCTTGAAAGTCTGAGTTCAAGTCCTTTTTAATCACATTAAGTTTAATATAGACAATATACATGTATTTAAATATTATATATACATTTATGAAGTCAGAGCAAATATTTTAAAAGATCCTTAAAAATAATTATAAATTATAAGTATTTTTAAACCGCTAAACAACATCACATGATCACTATTTCCTATGCTTGTATAAGCTGCTAAAACAGATGCAAAACTTCCGATATAATTGGATGGTTAGTGGTTTAATACTAATCGTGCCCAATGGGATTATGGTGACTGTGGTTATTAAAAAACTAAAGATACCAAAATGTATGGATGCTGAACTGAGTTCAGATCTATATGATCACACAGGTAAATAAGCATGAATTTAATACATTATTGTATTTTTATTTTGGACTCAATGCTTTATAGTTAATTATAAAGATAAAAGGTAGCTGCTGGGGGGAGGGGGTAGCATTAGATCCTAAGATCTAGATGCAGTGCTCTCAGATCCAAAGCTCCTCACTGATGAATGTCACAGCTAGAAACTAATCTGAGGATATTGGATGAACAGGCATTTCATAGGGGTTTTATGCATAAATCTTATTGCTTCTACTGATTACTCTGGCTTGCACTGAGTGGCACTACTGTATGGAGAATTTTTCCTCTGTGTTATAAATATATATTTTTTCCCAACAAACCAAGTAATCATTCTTATAACAATAAAAATTTATTTGTAGAAATTCTTGCAGTAACTTCTTGTGAGATTTATAAAATTTGTGCCTTACGGTTTTCCTCATCAACCTGTTCATGCACATTTTCGGAGCCAAAACTAGAATATCCATGAAGAATTTAACTTTTCTTTTCTTGTAAATTGCTTACTAACATTTTTTTTGAATAAATAATTGTTGGATTATCATAATATATATCTAGTTGACTCAAAGTTGAAATTTCTTTTAGAATAAAGCATCCATGTTGCAAGTTCCTGTACATAGATTTCAAACAGTTTGTGGAGTCTCCAACGCTTTAACTGCTGAAAATTATGTTAAGTCTAGCTTCAAAGAACGATTTATGTCAAGCTTTGGTGATCGAGAGGTCAGCGACAGCTGTTTTACAAGCAGATGTCTCGGGTTAGCGGGTTCGCTTCCCGGCTGATGCTATGACACATGAGAAAAAAAGAACGATTTATAAAGAAACTCGAAAAGAACGATTTATAAAGAAACTCCCATTTATTATACATACTCTGCGATTGCATTTATTTTGTTATAATCATAGAAAAGCCATAATTATACTGAATTAAAATGTTTATCATCTAATTACTTTAACCATTGGGGAGAGGGGGGTTATAAAATACAGATTATAGTTTTGTCTATTACTTTAAAAATACATTACTGCCTTTGCCCAGAAATACAATTGCCTAAAATTATATAATAATTGAAATACAGGCTTATATGTGTAATATATAGGGTATATGAGCACAGACTTTCGCACCACCCACCACTCATCACTCTATCTCATATCACTGATGCACTTAAATACATATATGCCGAAAAGTTGGTGATTATTTATCTTTCAACATATATGTGTTTAAGTGCATCAGTGATATGAGATAGAGTAGTGAGTAGTGAGTGGGTGGTGTGAAAGTCTGTGCTCATATACCCTAAAATTATATAGCATAATCTTAATCTCTTCTAATCCCTTGTTTCTTTTAGCCAAAATGTAAATGCTTCAATTACTTTGATATTTAAGATCTATTTTCTATATTAGTCTATCTAATTATGTCGTTTTTTTCCTAATTAGTCTATCTAATACTTTTATGTTATTTTGAAATAACATTTAATCAACATATCTTTCTGAAATTATATGTTTAAGTTATATTCTTTTTTTTTTCACTTTTTTAAAAAAAAATTCAAAATCTTTTAAGTGATGATAAAAATTAATTTACATATTTTTTTTCTATATTATTACTTTTTTAAAAAAAAATTTCTTCAAATACTGATAAAAAAAAACTAATCTATTCAGTATTACTTTTATTTTTATATATTACAGAATATGATTATTCTTCTGTTTAATATCTTTTTGAAGTATTTTAAAGATATCTTTTCTTATTTTGCCTTATAACTACTTTTTTTTTAAATATAATTTACAAGTGCAGTTTTCATTAGTTTTAATCAGAAGATAATCAGCCTTTGACATGCGCTGTTTAATCATGTTGCTAACTAACTGATGTTATAGTAAGACTGCGATGGCACTCTCAAACCCAAATGCAAGATAAAGACTTTTTAAAAAATAGGACCGGCCATCTTATTTTTGTAATTAAATGCAATTATATAGGCCAACTAAAGCATTTCAGAATGAGGGCATAAATATTTAATCTTCATAATTTATGTCCATTACATTATTAATTTATAGTTAAACCCAGCTTTTAAAAGTCTTTATCTTCATTTGGTTTGAGAGTATCTTGTATACTCATTACAACATCGGTGAGTTAGTAACATGATTAAACAGTGCATGTCAATGGCTGATTACTTTCTGATTACCAATTCTTCACAAATGTAACTAACTGTTGTGTGTAAATCCACATGGGTGACCATAAAATAGATATGGCATTCATCTGTTTCAATATATTTAATAACAGTAAACAACATATTTAATTTACTTAATAAATAATATTTCTATAGTGTAATTTTCACAACCCTACTCACACATGGTAGAAATTATTTTATGTCTGCTTTTGTTTTCATTTTGCTGCTCTTTAGGTTTAGCATAATTGCACTTTTAACATATAATAGTGTTGATAAAATCTGAACTTTCATTTTTTTAATAGTCAATCTCAATAATGCTACAGTTTCGCATTACAGAGGCAAAACTCTCCATACATTAGTGCCACTCAGTGCAAGCCCAAGTAATCAATGGATGCAAAAAAATTTGTGCATAAAATCCCTATCTAGTGTCTACTCATCCAATATTGCCAGATTAGTTTCTAGATTGTGGCTTTCATCAGTGAGAAGCTTTGGATCTGAGAGCACTGCACTGAGATCTTAGGATCTAATGCAATCCTCCAGCAGCCAATTTTGCATTTTTAGCTACCTATAAAGCTTTTGAGTCCAAAATGAAAAACAATAATGTCATATAGATCTGAACTCAGTTCAGCATCCATACTTTTTGGTGTCTTTGGTAGTTTAAAACCACAGTCCCCATAATCCTATCAGGCAAGATTGGTATTAAACCATTAATCATCACATAATCATCATTCTTTATGCTTACAGTCTGGGGATATTGGATGAGTAGGCACTAGATAGGGATTTTATGCACAAACCTTCCTGTATCCATTGATTACTCTGGCTTGCACTGAGTGGTGCTACTGTATGGAGAATTTTGCCTCTGTGTAAACAGCTTGTGTAAGCATAAAGAGTGGTAATCATGTGATGTTTGATGGCTTAAGTTTTTACATTATCATATCTAAAATATCAAATAAATCAAGCCAATTATAAATTGGAAATTTAATATAATAGGATTAACGTTGCTTTATGAATAAAAAAAATATTTTTCTTAGCCTTTGATGAATATCAGGTCCAGATCTCTAATCTGGAATTTTTGTGAGGTGATACTATTATGATCAAAGTCTCCTTTTTATTACAAGATATATATGATGTCTAATTTTAGATCAAATTGCTGTTTTAAAAAATTTACATAATGCAATGAAACGATTAATAAAAATTTTAGATGGTTTGGGAGGTCATAAGAAGTTCAAGCACTAAACCTGCCAGTTCCAGAATCTATCCTGGAACTTTCAGATCCCAAATTGTATGCTCTACCAGCTATGTCAAGCCATGGTGGTCTTTAATAGTGATTTTGATGTTTTATGGAAAGAAGTAATACATAAATGTTAGTCTTTATATTAATTAATATGTTCTCATCTACGTTAAGTTTTGAGTTTTTGTAAGATATGACTAAATCAAACATCTCAACTGAGCAATCCATGTTATACATCTTGGATTTCTGATCACTAAAATAAATATTTGTGAATGTTGCATGGAATTGCAGATTCACTTAATTTTCATAGATTAATGACAAGAAAATCCAATATAAGACCAAATGGACAAACTCTATGAGCCTACAGTTCATAGTTTATGATTATCTTCATTTTCAATGGCCGATGTTCTTACAAACGAAACTCTTGTATACGTTGGTGCTGTAGTAGGGTGTCAGTTTGTGTGTGCCTACTGCTGATGATATAAATGAATAATACTATAGGGATTGCTTGAGAAGTAACATGGCCTTGGCATTCAAGTCCAAATTGAGTATACTTCAGCTATGGATAATTCTGAAACCTTCAAGTCAGAGTCCACCAATTTACTGCTGTAGTGAGATGCAAAGGAAGTTGTTAGTGAAGAAAGGAGACTGCATTAAAAGTTTTGCTTTCGTGACTAATCAGTATATAACTACGTTTCCCTTTTCTATCAATTAATATCTTATTTAAAATGCCATATGTCTTCATTTTTGAAGCAAACATAAGTATAAGTATGTTCCCATAAAAATGTTCCCATAAAAACGTTACAGGTTCTTTCTTAATGTCTCCTGTAGCATCACTAGACATGTTCTGTATTTACAGTTTATCTATTTACCACAAACTAGCATATTGGATTCATGAGTTGTGACATTAAGCAGTGTGTTTAAGCCCATGGGGAAATAACATTCAAACATTTAATTTTGTTTTAAATTGGGTAAAACTCTTCATGAAACATCATCCTGCCCAATAGGATTATGTTGACCATGGTTATTAAAGAACTAAAGACACCAAAATGTGTAGATGCTGAATTGAGTTCAGATCTACATGTCTATACAGGCAAATGAGCTTCATTTGAAAACATTAATGAGTTTCTATTTGACTGTTGGAGGATTGCATTAGATCCGAAAATCTAGGTGCAGTGTTCTCAGATCCAAGGCTCCTCACTGATAAAAGCCCCAAGTTGGAATCTAGGGATATTGGATAAGTAGGTACTAGATGGGGATTTTATGCACAAATCTTCCTGCATCCATTGATTATTCTGGTGTGCACTGAGAGGCGCTACTGTATGGAGAGTTTTACCTAGGTTATCAGCTTGTGTAAGCATAAAGAATGGTGATCATGTAATGTTTAGTGGTTTAATACCAATCCTAACCAATAGAATTATTGTGATTGTGGTTATTAAAGAACCAAATACACCAAAATGTATAGATGCTGAATTGAGTTCAGAGCTACATGACTATACAAGCAAATAAGCTTGAATTGAAAACATTCCGTGTTTTCATTTTGAATTCAAAGATGTATAGTTAACTAAAAAATGAAAAGATGGCTGCCAGAGGATTGCATTAAATCCTAAGATTTAGGTGCAGTGCCCTCAAATCCAAAGCTCCTCACTGATGAAAGCCACAAGCTAGAAATGAGTCTGGGATCATTGGATGTGTAGACACTAGAAAGGGATTTTGTGCACATACTTTTCTTCATTTATTGATTACTCTGTTTTGCATTGAGTGGCACTACTGTATGAAAAGTTTTGTCTCTAAGATTTACTGACCTATTAACCTCATTTATTTTTAAAAGCTTCAATACTATTCTAATACCACCAGGCAGTTAGAATGCAATGGGGGGGGGGTAGAATTTCCATAAACTTGTCCGGCTCAACTATTTCATCTTTTATTCTTTTTTATTAATATCATTTTTAACATGTTATTAATAATAACAGATGTGAAGTATTACCTAAGGTGATGTATTGCTACATGATATTTATTTATTTTCCTATGCTTTCTATAAATATTCTATTATTTTCTTATCAGGTATGAGACAAAATTTTAAGGTCTTCTCAACCTCTTTCTCATATTTATCTTATTTTCCTTCCTTTTTCATCACTATATAGTCATTTAACCTGATAAATAATGAGTGTTATGCCCATGAACATCATTTTCATTGTTGACTATTAACATGTTAGTTCCACACAGTTTTCACCTATCTCTGCCTTCTATCCAGCATTAATAATATTGATGGATGGCATTTGATATTGTTAAAACTACATAGTTTTTCTATTTTTCCTCATCTGTATAACAAGTTCTGAAGTCTAACATCTTTTCTGTTTTTGTAGTTTTATATACTGGGATTAAGTTATAGTTTGTCTTCTCAGTCTTGATATTACTGCTTTGTTTAGATCTTTTCCCCTTCTAATACTATCTAATCTATTTCTATTTTATAAAATATAGGGGATTTGAACTTAGACTTTCAAACACCCTTCAATTATCCACACTATTTCATACCACAGATACACATGACCACACATATGTAGGAAAGATAAATAATCACCAATACATGTATTTTGTGCTGAACCAGCACTCATCAGTTGGTCCAGATTATCATCTCCCACACATATACAATGAGTGCTCAATTTATATTAAGATACCAAACTGTCATACTTTAATGGGCAAGCTTCAATCTACTTCAACCTCCAACTCTTCAGCCATCCATAACTTTGAAATCTGATGATGGAAAGCTCAATAATATTGGCATCAAGATGAGATTTGAGCTTTCCATTATCATATTTCAAGGGTATGGATGGCTGAAGAGTTGGAGGTTGGAGTAGATTGAAGCCTGCCCATTAAAATATGAGGGTTTTCTATCTTAATATAAGCTGAGCACTGATTATAAACATGTGTGGGAGATGATAATCTGGACCAACTGATGAGTGCTGGTTCAACATGAAATACATATATTGGTGATTATTTACCCTTTTCTACATGTGTGTAGTCATGTGTATCAGTGGTATGAGATAATGTGGATTGTTGAATAGTTCTTGAAAGTCTGACTTCAAATACCCTGTATTTACAATTAAGCTCCAGGTATATGTAAAATACCTGTATTTCAAATACTATTTTATAATAAAAAAAGGTTAATGGTTTTATTGCTTTGGAGTTCATACGAAGTTTGAAGGCCAGAACTGGGAGCACCAGAATCAATCCCAAGGTAGATGCATAACCACTATGCCAAATTATGCATGGCTTTTTATTCACTTGCATTCTTTTACTGATTATTAATGGAATATATTGAATATTTCACATATTGATACTTTAATAACTGCTGCTCAATACATATATGGATACTATCATGTCTACAATCCAATTTATTTATTATAATTACCAGGTAATATCCAATTGGCATAAACTCCTAGTGTGATAATATGAGTAAGAAGATTTATTACATATTTAGTTTTCATATTGCTCAGACGTACATTCATTACTGCAATATCAAATCAAACTTTTTCACTGCTAATTACCTTTTTTTTATTTTCACCAAAATAAAGCAATTTCAGAATGGTCATTCAGAACTCACATGAAATTCAGATTTCATTTGATCAGGTATGGTTCTCAACTCTATGGAGTTTTCACAAACCCCTGACAGTTCATACGCATCTGTACTTTTCCTATCACTTTTTCCAATATCCAGTTTTCACATTTATACTCTTAGAGAATATATCACTTGAATAAATCTGATAATTAGGGGTGGGGTTGAAACTCTTCCCAGGGTCACTTTATGCCAAATCTCTTAACAATCACATCCTCTGTTCTTGATGAAGAATTCAAGGAAGCAAAAACTATTTCTAATCCTTATCTTCCTTTATATTAGTCATAATCTTATCTTTTGTCTTTTCTTTCATTTTGTTGATAAAAGTCTTACGTCTTCTGAACTTTTAGGTGTTTAAATTGTGCTCTCAATTTATCTAAAATGGCTGTGTTCTTCCAATTAATACCAAGTCCATACAGGCCATTATCCAATATAGCTTCTATTATATGCATTCAGTGTATAAGTTGAAGATGTAGGTTGTCAGTATATAACTACATATACAATCACATTTAAAAATTTTGAACCACTAAGCATCACATGATCACCATTTCTTATGCTTGCTCATAACTATTATTAAAGCAGGCCAAACTCTCCATACAGTAGTGTCACTCAGTGCAAACCAGAGTAATCAATGGATGCCAGAAGGCTTGTGCCTAAAACCCCTATGTAGTGCCTATTCATTCAATATCCCCAGACTAGTTTCTAGTTTGTGGCTTTTGTCAGAAAGGAGCCTTAGATCTGAGAGCACTGCACCTAGATAGGAATTTTATGCACAAGTCTTCAGGCATCCATTGATTACTCTGGCTTCCCCTAAGTAGCATTACTGTGTGGAGAGTCTTGCCTGTTTTAAATTTTTTGCAAATATGAAATTAATCTGTTTCACTGAAGCCCCTTTTATTTGCAGCTTCTAATCCCATATATCTCTATGAGCAATAAAATCTCAAATATTCATTTCCTAAGAATGCTCAATATTTTAGCCTGGTTAAGCAGAACAAAGTTCTTGTTGAAATTCTTCTGGTATTCCTTAGCCTTGTTTTTTATCAAATGATTTAAGTTTTATGATTTGTTCTGAAACCAGAACTTACATCTGATATTTATGCCAAATGCAAGTATAATTTTACTTACACGGGATATTAGTTATATAGTATAGTTTTTAATATTTAAATATATGTATATTGTCTATATTAAACCTAATGTAATTATAAAGGACTCGAACTCAGATTTTCAAGCTCCCTACATTTATTCAATCCCTCTTATACAACTAATATACATGATCACATACATGGGGAAAAATTAAATGGATCTTCAATATCTGTATTACATGCTGAGCACTGTTTTTATATATGTGGGGGATGATTATCTGGACCTACTGATGAGTGCATGTTCAGCATGAAAGACATACATTGGAGATCATTTATCTTTTTCACATGTAGGTGGTCATATGTATCAGTTATACAAAATGGATTGGATAGATGTAGGGGACTTGAAAGTCTGATTTCAAGTCTCTTATATGTTTCTTTTATATAATACAATTTGATTTTCTTCCAATATTGAGGCCATTAATGAATTTTCAAGATTAAGATATTTAATTTAGTTGTCACATTTATTTATTTTTTCTCAATTTTTTAAAAAAATGTTGGTGCTTTGCAATCAATTCTAATGGCTTTATTTTCTATTATTGAAGATTTTTTCATATATCCTGAATGATTTTGGTATAGTATATACTTTTGGTTCATTCCTTCTACTTTTCATATTTTGACACTTTTTATTATATATACATTACCATTTTTCAACAAATCTACTCATAGTTGAAACTTTTCTTTGGTTTCTTAAACCTCCTAAAAAGTTTTGTTTTCTATGTTTGTTTCCATGTTCATTGACTTTACAAATATTATTATAATATGGCTTCTTTTGCTTTTTTTAGATGCAATTTGGAAATTCATATTGTTTCCTCGAGAATTGATTTCTTCTCTTAATAAAAATCACTACATCTTCAACCATTTTGACTTTCTTGTTTTTTTTCATGTCATAGCATGTGCCGGGAGGTGAACCTGCAACAACCATCTGCAACCAACTACTTGCTTGCAAGGCGGCTGCACTGACCTCTTGGCTAACAACACTTGACGACTTTCTTGTTTTTTTCCCCATTTTATTCAATTTTTTCTCAAAATTCTCATTATTTCTCACATCAATTCACAATTCATTTAATTTTATTAGTTATAATCAAAAAGATCAAAGAAATTATCTGACACTATTAATAAACATATTAGGCGTATTTTCTAGATTGTGTTAGACAAATTTATAGTGCTTCAATGTATGCTAATAATTTTTATTAGTCATTCATTAAACTAGAAATTATCCAATAATGAATAATATTTCTGTAATGTAATTTTCACTCTATCACTCTCATGTAAGATAGGGACTAATTTCTAACCACTTTTAACACCTTGTGGATAGTAAACCTTGATAAAGACATGCATAAGAAATTGTGGTCTAGGCCAACTGATGTGTGCAGTTCAGCATGAAATATGCATCTTGGGGATCATAGATCTTTTTAACATGTCTTTGGTCATAGGTTTATGATTACATCCCTCCACAAGATGTTAAAAGTGGATTGAAATCAGTCCTTATCTTGCATGAGAATGTTGTAGTGAAAATTACACTACAGAAATATTATTCATTATAGTTTTTCAATTTAATTCCAATGTTACATGAATAATTCATTATCTATTTCACAATCTGTTCTTAACTCCTTTGGTTTTGCTATTAAACTGACGATTTCCATGACTGCATTTAAAGAATGTAATCAATTTGATTCTTATAAACTTTATTCAATGATAACTATGCACTTAGATATACTTTAAATGCTTAAATATGTATTTGTTATTGAGTTTATAAAATGTTAGTTATATTCCTGGCTTATATCTATTTTATTCATCAACATCATTTGTTTGTTTTTCCCCCATTTTCAACTTTGATTTTCTCTTTTCTCATTATTTTTGATTTAAATTTATTTGATTCAGACTTTTACCATCATTATTATTTTTTATTTCTTGATTCTATTTCATATATTCCAATAGTTATATGCTTATAGAATTGTTTCTACTATTATCTATTTTCTTTTTTTATATACCTAGGCTGTTAACCATTTTTGATTCTTTATGGCTTGGGATTTTTAATTATTCAGCCTTCTTTTGCTATTTAAATTAGCTGTTTTATTATAACTTCCATAACTCCTTTAATTAACTTTTAAATGAGAATCTTATAATCCCATTTCTTTTCCTGTAGTTTGGGCAAAAGACTTCGGAATTCGGTAGCATCTTTCATTTTGTACTAAAGGTCTCGCTTGACCATATTTGAAACATTTTATCATTCTTTGTGCAATCCTCTTGATTCATATAGTTTTTATTAATATATCCCTTTCCCTCCAAAATTTGATAAGAGAATTTCTTGTAACATGACTATTTTGTAAATCCAAATAGCACATTTAGCGCCTAACAGATGTTGAAATTTAACCCAAACAGTGGTCACTTATAAAAAATGGAAATTTTTTACCGATATAACTGAAATGGTACCTATTTTGAAAATTATTTTATTCTTGGCATGATCTAATCAATGACTTGTCCAATAATTTACATTCTTAGATATTCTCCTGACATTTTTTATAAATGGTCAACGTTTTGAACATGAAATCATTCACATTCTTTTATAATAGTTTTTCAATATATTATTCATAGTCTCTTTAGGTATTGCACAATAATTCAATATAATAGTCATTTCAAGTCATCGGAAACAATATCCTATTTAATTTAGAACAGTGGTAAATGACTGATCTGGACCTCAAAGTCCATGAATCACAACTTCACCTCTGACATTTTTCCAATGTACAGAAATTTTTTAAATTCTCAAGCAATAAACTGATTGTTTATATTTATTAGAGCCAACATCTATATCTCCTTTAATTTTGGGATATAGCCTAAAACATTCACCAAAATCTTCAAGTAGAATAATCTGCCTTTTTATTGGCAAACATGCAATATTACTACCCAAATGACAAATAAGGAGCTTCTCTTTGAACTGCCAGAATGTAACAGCATAAGCACTGATAAATTATACAATAGACCCCTTATACTGCCCATATCTGAATATTACTAGCTCTTTCTCAAATATATCCCCAAAAAATTATGAGTAAAAAAACATCAAGTCACACCTAGACCTCTCCTTCCACTGGGAATCTAATATCATGCAATCAGTATCCATTCAATAGATTACCATTGGGAAATGGCCATATTTGGTTACAGAATTATTCCTAGATCAGGTCTTGAAAATTTTTGATTAATTTTCACATAAAATTATATACAGAAAGTTTATGTGTTGGACATATTTACCTTTATCATCCTTTAAAAGGAGTTTTCTTCACTCCATTTGAGAGGTATCTACTGTAAGCTTAAGTAATTAATGGACATTAGATGGTATAATGCCTTAAAATCTCTCTCTTAGACTGATTGATTTTTGTTTTTGTTTTTACTAGTGAAGTTTAGAATTCAGAACTGAAAGCCATCTTTAACTCCTTTATACTATTCAAGTTAATAAACTAAAGTTTAAAAAATCCTAGGTTTCAAACATAGATGTGGAACAAAGTTTGTAACCTTCACCCTCCTTTACCACTTATCTGAATATGTCTACAATGAGCCTCTCATGCAGCACACATGTTACAATATGTGCTAACCACATGTGGAATTATTTCCAGTCCAATACACACCACAATACGTACAATATTATTCACAAAGGGGACCAAAACAATAATAATTACACTTTTCAGTCATCTTCTTCACATCTATTCTTGTAATAATCAGCAAGCCTACCCTTTACAGAGCATATTTATAAGGTCTAAATAACATTAGCCTTAAGCACCAGTTTCTTTAGAAATTATGCTCTAAAACGATGCCTACAATCATATCAACCACTTCTCCCCAATACAAACTCAGTACTGCACCTTAGTTCTCAGGGTGAGTGGCATGTAGCATAAACACAAAACTTCAAAATTAGAAATGTCAATTTATATTTGCATGGAGTGAGGAAGAGACATAACTGAACACCATACCATAGATTTTAACCAATTTAACAATTTATTTAAATGAATTATACCGTTACATTTATTGTTTACAATATCATTCAAAAAACTCTTAAATATAATACCAAACGCACGATATGTACTCTTTTAAATATATTAAAATGAAGATCTATTCATAACAACAAAAAAATAACATCTGATATAAACCCCCTCCTTCAACGTATTTGAGTATATATGTCTACGTACATGCATATACACACACATACACACAATTCTAACCTAGGATCTTGGATCTTGAAATGAAACTATTATTATCCTTACGTGGATACAAACATGTTTAATAAATGCTAAAAGAAAATATGCATAAATGTTTGCATATGCACACACATAATATGCAAATAAATCTAAATTAGCATATTGAATGTTTAAATAACTCTATTAATTTCCAGTCATGAAACGCAAATACTTTCATATATACAAAAAGAAAATACACGTTTATGTTTCCACAGACCACAAAAAATCAATAAATTAATACATTCATAAATATATAAAAAATAATAATAATAGTTAACAATTTGTAAGTATAAAAAATAATCTTATTTCCTGGTATTAAATTTAATAAACCTGATAATTTTACTACACTGAATAGTTTTTTTTTCTTTTCCTCTTTATACCCCAGGCAATGATGACCAGATTTCTTTTGTGTACCATAATAATTCTTCTTGTTTACGCTCTTGTTTCACTGGCTGACTGATCAGGGGCTTCAAACCCTTTTCTTATTTATATACCTAGGAATAAAAAGGCACATTTTGGCATAAGGATTTCGTCTTCTTCCATGCAATTTTATAAGTCGGCATTTGTTAGTTAATAGACAAAAATAGAACTCCATGATGATGAGCAGGGCTAGCATGCTTTAAAGTTTTCTACTCCATTTGATGAATTTTGGTAGATTTGCTGCTTAACATTCCATCCATGTCGCTTTACATAAGCTGTTTTTCACAGAGGAAAAACTTTTCATACAGTAGTGCCACTCAGTGCATGCCAGAATAATAAATGGATGCAGGAAGATTTGTGCAAAAAATCCTCATATAATGCCTACTCATCCAATATCCCCAGGCGAGTTTCTAGTTTGTAGCTTTCATCAGTGAGGAGTCTCCATTGATTACTCTGGCTTTCACTGAGTGATATTACTGTAAGAGAGTTTGCCTCTGTAAAAAGCAATTTGTGTAAGCATAAAGAATAGCGATCATGGGATGTTTGATGGTTTACTACCAATTCTGTTCAATAGAATTATGGTGTGAGTGCAGTTTTTAAAAACCAAAGACATCAAAAAGTCTAGATGCTGAACTGAGTTCAGATCTATACAAGCTAATGAGCTTAGCTTAAAAACATTATGTTTTCATTTTGAACTTGAAGCCTTATAGTTAGCTAAAAAAGTAAAAGGTAGCTAATGGAGGGTTGCATTAGATTCTAAGAGCTAGGTGCAGTACCCTTAGGTCCAAGGTTCCTCATTGATGAAAGCCACAAGTTATAAACTAGTTTGCAGATATTGGATGAGTAGGCACTAGTTAGGGATTTTATGTACAATCCTTCCTGCATTCATTGATTACCCTGGCTTGCACCGAGGTGCTATTGTATGGAGAGTTTTGCCTCTGTGTTAACTTGCGGAATATGATCATATTGAATCTATTAATGTAAAAGCATATTTTTTTGAATGAATCATAATATATTTTCTAAAACAAATGTGTTTTATGGTTAACATGACTATGGGTTTTATGGTACCTCGATTACATAATAAAAATTATTTCAAAAACTTCCTAAAAAATTCCAAATTTGATTATTTTATTGGAAAGATGTATAATGGAGAGTTAAGATTAGACCAGATATTAAGGGTTTTCAGTGGAAAGAATTTGTTGTAAGTTATGACAGCTTCTAAATGGATAGTTGTGATTCACAGATTTCTGCCATTTTTAATAATCTGCTGTTGACCATGCACACAATCATTTAAAAATGGTGTGACTAATAATGTCCACCACTTTTGCAGCATGGCAACTTAGTCATACTTTATGAAACAGGCCACTTTTAGACAACTCTTTCTATATCTTCCCATTTTTGTTGATATAAAAGAATTGAAAATAATGTGTCCAGCATTCAAAATCATTTGCTTTATGAAGCATACACCTTAAGTCCAGTTTTGAAGTAACTCATTATTGGTTGTACTGTCCTGTTTGAAATCATAATCAATGGTCACCAGTTTTTTTTGAAACATAATGATTTTCTCAAAAGTGAAAGTTTCATATAATAAATTCATATTTATTTGTATACAAAAATACAAGTCAAATATGCTGTTTGCAAAATTACAAAAAGTGTGTTTACACAAACACGCTGAAAAATTGTGATATTTAATGTATAATATACGAACCAAAATGCCTAAAGGTAACAAGAGACCAAAAGATGAGAGATGACAAAAACAACACACAAAAAGATAAAAGCTTGTGTTAGACACAGTACCAAAAATTTATGAACCAGATATTATGCAAAGCAGTAGGATATGGTCAGTTAGACACATCTTCATTATTCATAATTAACTCCCACATCTGAAGATCTTAAACCACTAAACTTCACATGATCTGTATGTAGCTTCTGCCACTGCTTTATCTAAAGATTTTGTTGGTAGTCTCAATTCAGCACCTGACATTTTGAGATTATAATGTTCATAGAATTTTGCTTTAATCTGATCTGTCTTTTGATTATTCAAGCTTATTGAAAATGGCAAAGATAGTGTGAAGAGAGTTTATCTTGAGACCATACGAATAAGCTAAAAAATTATATGATATTGTTATCAGTATTAATGTTTAGAATTATTTTTTTAAATATATATATATATATCATTAAAAACCAGTCAACACTTAGACAATCCCAATATCAATACAATGTCAAACTGTTGTCAAGGCAACCTCCTTTTAACAATAAAGGTGGAATCTCACCTTTATTAATGGTCTAATATACTTATATAGACACTAAAAATTGCAACTTGTTCACAGAGATTGATATATATAATTATAATAAAAATAATAAATTTAACGGTAATAAACTATTAAAAACAGTCTTTAAATTTGCAGAAGTACTTTCAGTTAATTTCTTAAACCTGCCTTAACTTCCATTAAATTACAAAAAAATTAACCGAAAGTACTTCTGCAGATACTGATTTTAATAGTTTATAACCTTAAATTTATTATTTTTATTATAATTTCCTTTTAACTAATGGACATTTTTTTATGTATAAGTAATATTATGGGGAAAAACTAGTCTTCACACATGTGCTAGAGAACTGACACTCTCTCTATCAATATTTTAAAAAAATAGGTGGTTCCACTTTTTAAACATTTATTGACATGGAGTGAGTATCAATTATAAAGCATATGTGTGAAAACTAATTTCATTTCACAATATTACATATATATATATAATGAAACAGTAAGATTCGTATTCGAATCTTAAGTTTCACCTTTTTCTGTCGTCTCTCACTGACCGGTCTATCCCACCCAAATTTAAACTTTTTGGTATCGAATTGTGTGTGTAACAATATTAAAAATGTATAAATATATGTAGAATTCAACATAAACACGCACACATTTCGATCTCAAATTAAAGGCAATAAATACGGATAAAATAATATAATTTAGATTTCTTTTAGTTAAATAAATTTTGTGTAATATTAATCATTTATTTTGAATTTATAAAGTTCGTATTTGTTGCTTAGTTTAAATTTCATTAAATAATAATTCTAACAAAATCTGATGCAATAATTAATTAAAGTTAAAATAATTTTATTCCCTTTTGTCTTTGAAAATTTAAAAGCATCGGTCAGTGATAGATAATAAATTAATTATAGAAAAATTCCAAAAGAATGTAATTAACGAATGTAAAAAAAAAAAAACAACAAAACAAACAATAGCACAGCAGATTTCTTTCTAATTAAAACCAGCAAAAGCATTGATTATCCTGAGGGCAAGATAAAGAAAACCTAAAAATATCTCAACAGAAAAATTAAAAGATCAAGATAAAAAAAGGAGGCCATCTTGGACTTGCTGGAGACTTTCACTTGAACTTTAGCTTTGCTCTCGAGTGGAGAGTCTAAAATATCTTAAAATAAATTGATATTGCCAAGGTATGACCGAGTAAGCACCGAGATTATTCTCCATCGGTAGATGGCCCCCCGTATGCCGAACTTCACATTGCCCATCGTAAAAACACCATAATGATCTGCTACCTGAAATAGACAAGAAAGCCGCTGCTGTTAAAATCAATAAAATGCCAAAGACAAGAAAGAAAACTGCTAATCACGAACAATCTACTATTAAACAAATGGAAGAAAACATCTTATAAAACAGGTACCTGTGTGTGTATTCCAAATTATAGAGTACTCTAGTAATAATAAGCTATAGCTCATCTCCTACTATTTGTCTAACTTCTAAAATGTTAAAATTGTAATTTTGTGAAACTAAAATTTGAGAATTAATGTAATCTGTAAATTTCTCGCATAATCTAGCTTACCTCCCTCTATTCTTCTTAGGTGTGTATTTCTTAAATCTACACTTTATTTATAATTATCATTGAAATATTACCTTCTCATAATTGTCTTAGTTTTAAAGCTAAATCTATAATCGCTTGAACAGTGAATGCGTGTCAAATTGTCATTAATATTTGCTTTATAAATAACTTAAATTTCATATAAATCGACACGCATTCAAAGAATCAGTTATTGTAATGCAGGGTCTAATACTTCATAATAGCTGGCATACTCGCTGTAATAATTCCCCTTTTAGATATTTTTTTATTATTAACTTTTAATGAATAATTACGGAAATTTCATTTCTTTGAGAGTCACCAATTTTCTTTTAGTCAATGTTGATAATGGAGGGCCGAGTTTGAAATCTATTTAAATATTACCATAATCTTTTAGATCTTATACATGTGTTACATTTTGAAGCCACGATGACTCATTCCACGCCGTGAATACTCCGGATTCTATAGGGTTAAATTAACCCCAGTCGTCCTACACAAGTGGACACGATAATGTTCTCGTAGGGCTTGACGACCGTCATGCAGCCAGCTGGCAAATTGCGACACGGACCGCTTGTCCCTGGTTATGCTCATGTGACACCTTACCTCTTCGGGTCGAGGCAGAGACCAACCCGAAACCCTTATAACTTATTCACGGCATTGCAGTTTCAGTGCTGCCATTTTATATCGCCCTTCTAAAGCGTACCACGTGTTCCTTTATTTAGTTTATCATTCTCTATATCACTCCACCTCGGCATTATCTTCATCATCTACTCTCAAATAAATGTTTGCCCTTAGTCGTAAAATAAATATTTTATTAAATAAATGTATGTCCGCCGCTACTGATGACTCTTGCAGTGCAAAGTATAAATTCCCTACAGTACGATTTAGAAATACTCACTCGAGAACCTTAGGTAGCTAGATTACACCTTCATATAAATGAATGCTCTTTATAAATAAATGTATTTTTATATATAATAAAATTGCCAATTAGCTATTGAAACTCTGAATATAAAATATGATTAATAACATTAATAATGTTTTTTTTTATTAAATACGTAAATAAATAATTTTAACTATACGTCTGCAGTTAAGTTTTCATTTATTCGATGCCCATTATATATATTTCCTTGATTATATATGTTAATTAATATTCGTTTGATTGTTGGCCAACTCGGAAACAAAACCATGAATGTCGTGCATCTCCCTGACCACCGTGCCTAAAGAAGTGTTTACTTGTGTCGCATCAGAGGCGTTATTCCGTAGATTGTATTGTGGAACCGATAAACTATGTTCGAACTCGGTACCACAGGTGGCTTCGCTACTCGATGGTGCTGCTGTTCTGTGTGGTGGTCGAATTCTGCACTATGTTAACGAGATACACGTGTTTTGACTGTTGCAATATATAATCGTTATATTGTTAATTATTACACATATATATATATGGTGAAGCGTAACTTTTTTAGTAATGGAAGCACACTACATAATCTTTTTTTATGTTTTTATTTTACTTGCCGCAATAATTTTTACATAATAACTAATATATACATCTAGAAAAATCTGGAGCTCTCTTACCAATATTTTTATTTTCTAAATGCTTTTAACATTCTTAAGTTTGAACTATTAATTACATTTTAGCATTGTTTAAACTTCTTATAATCAAAGAATAATATGAATAATGAGATGGTCAAACTCATTATTTGCCTTATATAAAAACAGTTCAACTTTTGGTTGAAAGGTTGAAGGTTAACAAAAATTCCAGTAATTAATAAATAATATTTACTGAGGCTATAACCTCGAGAATATGCATGTAAAATGCGATAGTAGGGACCTCTACAGATCTGTGTTTAATAAATTTATAATAATTAATAAAACAAGTCACAAATTGTGCAACTTGCCTTTAAGCTTGTGCTAAATTGTTCACTAGATGGAGCTTACCACTAGCTCCAAACAAGCTTTAATTATAAGTGCCAATAGAGAAAGCTAGATTTGAAGAAATTTACATTTCTGAAAAATTCGAGTTTTCAAACTGATAGTAACATATTAAATAAGTGCTCTGGGTTGGAGTTTTAGATTTAGTTTTTGAAATCCTAACTCTTCACTGAAGTGAGCCATTAAGCTCGAAACCAATTGGTCTGGAGATGAGGATAGAGATTTTGAATTCTTTCTCTATTGGCGCTTATAATTAAAGCTGGTTTGGAGCAAGTGGTAAGCTCCATCTAGTGATCAATTTAGCACAAACTTAAAGGCAAGTTGCACAATTTGTGTCTTGTTTATTAATTATTATATTGTATACTATCTCTTCCACTTTTACTCTGCTTTTTATTAAAATGTTTTTGAGATGTGATAAGTCATTCAATGCAGTGGGTAAAATGGTGGATTTTAGATCTCAAGTCTATTGATTGTGGTTCACTCTGTCAATACCAGCATACTGTAGTGGAAGATAAAAAAAAAGAAATTTCAGGTCAGTTGAATGTAATTACTTACAACCTTCATTTTACCACATGTAATCCACATGAATTAAAATATCTAAAAAAAGAAGCATGATCCCCCAAGATGCATTTCATGCTGACCTGAAACTGATCTGTTGATCCAGAATCCAACTTTTCATATGCCTTTATTATCACTGTCATGAAGATTGTTATGTATGATAAAATGGATATTATATATATTCTTAAACTTGAAATGTAGTTAAAGTAATTATTCCGTGTGGTTTTCTTTAATAATAATATATTCATTTTTAATTAATATTTAAAGTCAATATCTAGGATAAATATAATATAGTTCTAGATAATTAGGAATAATTATGAGTTATTTATTTAGGGAGGATGTTTTTTATTGTATATACAGTATAGGTCTGGCATCTTCACAGTAAATTTTTAATAAGTTGAGTGTAATTATGGCATTCAATTCCACTTATTGGTGAATAAATGTCACATGATCCTCTGAGGAATTTATAATCTTATTATTATTGTTTTGTTGCCATTGTTGTTGTTTTTTCATGTGTCAAAGCATCGGCTGGGAAGCGAACCAGCGACAACTGCTTGTAAGGCAGCTGTGCTGACCACTTGATTACCAATGTTTGACTACCATTGTTTTAGCAATTTATTCTTTAAAACCACTAAAACATCACATGATCACCATTACTTATGTTTACTCAAACTGTTAAAAAGTAGAAAACTCTCCATGCAGAAGTGGGCACACTGTGCAAGCCATAGTAATCAATGGATTATAGATTTGTGCATAAAATCCACATCTAATGCCTACTCATCCAATATCCCCAGACTACTTTCTACCATAAGATCTACGTCTAGTGCTCTCATACAATAGGCTCATCACTGAACAGACTAGAAACTACTCTGGAAATATTGAATGAGTAGGCACTAGATAGGGATTGTATACACAAAATGTCCAACATCCAATGATTCCTGTGGCTTGAATTGGGTGGCGCTACTGTATAAGAATTTGCTACTGTTTTATTCTTTGCTGAAAGATGTTTTATTTCTAACTTTCATCTCTCCTGTACTTTGTATATTCACAAACAATCAAAAAAATAAAATAATTCTATAGGATCATAAAACAATGATTACTCACATTTTGTTATTATGAGATAGTTTATAGTGAATACTGGTTACTTTATAATTTTTTTTCTTCTTTCTTCAGCCCAACTCTTGCTAATATTTTCTGCTTGGAGGTTGAACAATGGCTGCAAATGGATTAGCGATTAATAAATAGTCAAAGATTTTTAATTAATCAATATGGAATGTCTGAACCAAGAATATTCTACTAAAATTTATGGGATATGATGTTAATTACATCTATTTATTGATCTCAATAATACTTTCCCTCATTCTTACTCCTTTATTTACTGAATTAGTATTAGTTCTTGGAATAATTATGGCGTCCAGTTATTCCAAGTTACTCATGCAATGATGTATCCATCTGCATTAACAATGACAATCACATTTACCCTGTCTAATTATGTACACTGGAGTTAGTTCATCATTTAATTATTTCTACTTTTTTGGATCCAATGCAGAGCACTGATTTGAACAAGCAACTATATTTGAGACAACAAGTTTCATTAGACAAATGAGAAAGTCTTTGGGCAGTCCAATTTAGAGATTCTTCTGCACCGAAAAATGACTTAAAAAAGATTTCCCAAAATATGGATAGATTGATATGCTCATTTAAGCAGTACAAATCATTATAATATTACTAATGTACTACAAATACAATTTATTCAAACCACTTCAAACACTTTTAACAAAACTCTTTATTTGTACATATACATACATCTACGTTTCAACTGACTTGCAGTCTTCTGTAGAGCAACTTTATACATATATACATTCAAGGACAACTATTAATCTAAATATATTCTCTCTTTTATTATTATTATTATTATTATTAACAATCTACTTTTTCTCCATTTATTTTTTTTGAAGCGGTTTGGATAAATTGTATTTATAGGATATTACAGCAAAAATAAAGAAAAGTGTGATTTTGGTAATATTTATGAAGAATTGAATAACATGAAGAAAAGAAGTGGAGCAAATAGATACATCACATGATCACTATATGGAGAGTGTTGTTTTGTTTTGAATTGTTTAAGCAAATAGATACACATGTGTTTTGAAATTATATATTTAGATTAAAGGATGACAATGGAACAAATAGGAAGTATTAAGAATTTGTTGGACTATTTAAAAGGAAAAATAAGTGTAGAAGTAGATTGTTAATAATAATAAAAAAGATAATATATTTAGATTAATAGTTGTCCTTGAATGTATATTTGTATAAAGTTGCTCTGAAGAAGACTGCAGGTCAGTTGAAACATAGGTGTATGTGTATGTACAAATAAAGAGTTTTGCTAAAAAGTGTTTGAAGTGGTTTGGATAAATTGGTTATCATGGCAAAAATAAAGAAAAGTGTGATTTTGGTAATATTAATGTACTACAACTATGAAATAGCAATAGTAATAATAAATACAAATCTTTACATTAGTTTCTAGGTGAGTTCTTGAAGCAAGTACCAAGTTGTGATATAGTTGTGGTGATGAGGATTTTTAATGTGATGTGATTTAATCTAAAATAATAAATTCTTGACTCTTAGATTTGCAAAATACTAACTGTGGTCCAAAATAGATCTACAAAATGTTTTTAACAGTTTCATTGCAATATATACCATTGCACAGTTTGGTGCAATGGTAAAATACCTGTCTTAAGACCATGAGATCCTAAAACAAATTCTGGTAATCAAACTTTTTATGAACTTCCGAGCAATGCCATTAGCTTTTCTTTTATGGCAATCTATAAAAGTTTTCATACTAATTAAAGATGAAACCACTCAGACTTGGTGTGACTGCCATCAATTTGATGCCCCATTTAATTACTTTAAATATAGATTATTATCACAGTTATATAATTATTTTTAAATAAATTATTTGCGTAACAAGCTGATAATCTGACAAGTTTATTGTATGGAAGAAAAGCATGGACACACTAACACCATAAAACTTTTTCTCCTGTATATAAGGTGCCTTTATACTAAGATTTCCCATAGCAATCATCAACTTATACCCTTATTTGAATTAACAATCAACTATTCTCTATAAAAAAAATTAAAAATGTACTTATTTTTGGTGTTTGCCATTTTGTAATAGCAGTTATAATCATAAGACAAATGATGTTATGCGATAGTGATTTTGTGAAAGATAAAATGGCAACATTCATGCCCCCCCCTCCAAAAAGCATGTGGAGAATAGTATAGAATTTATTCATTATGTACAATTATCAGTATTAAAAATATGTTTTGATTATACAATAACAAAATGTAATGTAAATGATAGTAATTAGCAATATGACTATCATACTTAAATTAATTTTCATCCAGTATTCTTGCAAGACCCTTCATGCTATAATTTGTGATGCATGATTTTCATTATAAACTACAAAAAGTACAATTCTTATTCAGCACTACGCATAATTAAAAGCAAACTTTGATCATATGTAACAACAAAATGCGCAGAAAATAATTCTAAAATGTGTACATTCTTCCCCAAAAAAATTATAAATCTAAACTATTTTTCCTTTAAAAAAGGTGAAACAAATTATTTCATGTATTATACAATTAATAATCAATTTTTATATAATCAAAAGATGCTAAATGTAACTTAAAAATATCACTTATTTGTCCAAGTTTATATTCAATATCCTCATAAAATGTCTGTAGATGAATTTTTAGCACACCCAAAATAATGGAGAATTTCATTGCAAGCATTAAAAAATGTTGGCAAATATAAAATACAAATTTCATTTAAAACAAACTTGGATCATATACAACAACAAAGGGAATTACTAATAATTTTAAAAATGTATAACATTGCATCAAAAACAATTTTTATTTAATCAATTTTCAGTCAATATTTTCAAACTTACACAAATTTTAATTCTTCTCAGACAAAAATGCATCATTCTAAGCACAAGCAATATAATTTTTTTATTTAATTAAGACTGCATTCATTTAAAAAATGGCATGCCATTGGTTGAAATACAAAAATTTAACAGTGCTACAAAAAATTAAAACTGTATTGATTAGGTAATTACAAAAATAAATAAAAAAAACATTGTTTGATAGAACATAAAGTGCATCAAAAAAAAAAAAATTTAAAATTGTATATCAGTAGAATACCAATCTTGTAGCAACTGAAATGTTTTTAATTATATTTACACATATGATAGCTCTTTTTTTATTAAGAATATGCTTAATAAAATATTTATTCATTAATTATCTTTTTTTTTTCTGATTTTAATCTTATTTTTTTAAAAGATTTTTGACATTTATTATACCCTTTGTATTTAAGGTAACAAATTAAACATTTTTTTACAGAAAGTCATTATAATAATTGTTTGTTTAGTTTATGCGATTTTTTATTTTGGAGAGTCAATTGAGCTTGTTATTTAGGGTAACAGTGAATGATATATGTATAATACAAATAAAATGTCCGTTAATTAAAAAATAATGTAATAACAATATAAATAATGAACACAATGGTAATTAAATATAATATACAGTCTTTTGATCTGCAGAAGTACTTTTGTAAATCCTTAACCCTCAACTGCCATTAAATTCAAAAAACATAATGGATGCAAACATCATCAACTCAAATCCCATGAATCCTGAACTTTAACATTAGCAGTTTAACTAATAATTATATTCATTTTATTTCTATTTATTAAAATTGCCTCCTTAATTTTTGTTTTATTATGGCTTCTCTCTTCATGAAGAATCTTAACATTTTCAAGGTCAAATGCAAATTGATATTTTCAAGTTCTTTCGTGATCCAAGAAAAGTGAAGCAGTCATTAAATCATTATTATTTTTGCTTTTCATGTACTTATATAACAAGAAGATTAAAGAAGCATGAATTGTTATATAAGCATGTGAAAAGTAAAAATAATAATGATTTAATGACCGCTTCAGTTTTCTTGAATCATGAAAGAACATATAAATATAAATTTATGTTTGATCTTGAAAGTGTTAGGATTCTTTATGAAGAGAAAAACTATAATAAAACAAAAATTAAGGCAGTCATTTTCATAAATAGAAATAAAATGAATATAATTAATAGACAAGCTGCTAATGTTAAAATTCAGAAATCATGGGATTTGGGTTGATGACGAATTGTTTTCATTATGTTTTTTTAAATTTAGTAGCAGTTGAGGAGGGTTAAGGAATTAATCAAAAGTACTGCAGATTAAATGACTGCATATTATATTTAATTACCATTGTATTTATTATTTATATTGATAATAGTATGTATACTGACCTCGGCTGCTTGATGGCATTGTTTTTCACACAATGCACATCAATATACCATTTTAGCAGTCTAACTTACAGTTAACACTACAAGTGTTCTTTGGAGCTGTAACAGGGCACCTAGAGGGTGATGTATTTTACAATTATGTAATGAAATACTACACCCATTGACTTGTGACAGTAATCCTCAGTTAGTGCAATTCAATTCTCATTATGGTTTGATTTGCCAGCCATATTTGAAGAATGCAAAACTATCAAAAAATTCATTGTGAAAATTTTTTTAAGAATTATCATGCCATCACACATGCTTCCCTATGATTTTGAACTGTACACAACCTGAAAAAGTTAGGGTTTTCAGCAGAGTTCTGCTGAGTTCATGCACAAATGCATGTTTATGCATGAATCTGTGTGAGAACAGTAAAATGTTGACAGCAAGTGTTCAAAATTGGTTGAAGGGGAGTGAATTTCCAGACACAGAAGTTGACACTGTTGTGTTTTTCCAGAAACAGAACATCCTGCCAGATGCGAAGCTATGCGTTTTCAGGAGGAGCATGGTTTTAGTCAACTACAGCATCTGGGGAATTATGTTGCCACTTCTGCAAGTGTACCTGGGGTCTGCATAAGGGAAGTTGGTTAGACAGCTCCAAATTCCTGTTACTTACAGCTTTGAGGCTCATCTTCTATTGGAGTCAAGCAAAACGTAATTCCCTGCCCCCCTAAAAAAAATGTTTTTTTTTAAAAATGAACTGTTTAAGGCTTTTTGAAAAAAGCAAAAAATAAAGGAATAACTTTTTGCTATCATATAAAGGATTTGGTAGCATAAATATTTTTTTTAAAAAAAAAAACCTCATAATTAAAAAATAAAAAATGATAATTAAAAATCAAACCAACCCCCCTCCATCCTCTAAAATCCAACTGTTGGTTTATTAAAAATGAATTGATTAATAAGGCTTACCAACAAAAAAAAAGCTCAAAATCAATAAAAAGTCGATATGGAAAAAAGTCGATAAATTTAAAAGCAACCCCCCCCCTCCAATAATTTGTATATTTTGTTAATCTATCTCTTTACATGTATTCTAAATTCAAACACATTTAAAATTAATATGCAAAGTTTCCAGTACATCAGCAAAAGATACTAAAAGACAAGAATTAAAATTCAAACCAAACCATTCTGCTTCCGGTTGCCTTTCTGGATAGTTTACTTGTTCTAAGCTCCGGATGATTCAGATTTATTTTATAGTGTGAAGTTACAATAATTGGAAATCTTAGGTAAGTATCCTCCTTCTTTTTTAATCGTTTAAAGTGACTCTTAATAAAGAACAATTAATTTTTACATCTACGTTTGAATATAATTTCATTCGTTTTTTTATCATTATCAATCTTGAATGGCGACTATCGTAAAAGACCCTTTTAGTAAGAGTAGTGAAAGAAAAAATCCAGTTAACACTAAATCCCAACAAAAAGATTCAAAATTGAATCAAAAACATGTCATGGCTTATCCAAATCTGGTCAGACCAAAGAAAACAGCTCAATTTAAAAATCCCAATATGCGAAACATGCCAGTAGTGCCTGAAAGAGAAAGATTTATACGTACATCTTTGCCGGAAGCCTCAGTAAAACTGGCTAAAAGTAACGTGGAAGTAGATCCAAAGAATAATAAACTTCCACATGGGCCTGGAGGTCCAAACTGCTCTTGTTTGGAAGATCTCGTCCTCCCCTGCAAAACAATACCAGGCTCACCAAAATTGCTAACTTCCAAGGTAAGTTACATAAATAAATCCGCCGAAAATCTGCTTTTTCAAAGCGAGCACTCAATTCCGGAAGTTGAGAAATGCGGCAAAACTTTGCAGTTGAAAAAAATACAATTTCCTATAATTTCGAACTCAGTTTTTCTTGGGAACAATATGTATTCTGACATACCCTACATAACAAAAAAAGAACCGGATTTTTCCGGGATCGGAAACGAAAGTTATGAGGGAAAAACCGATGCAGAGGTGGCGCCATCAAAAAAAAATCTCAGGAATCACTCAAAAATCACAACGAAGTCAATAGAAACGCCAATACACATGCCACAGCTTCAAAAAAAGGCTCGAATAAAGGCTCATTTGATGGGGTGGCCCCACCTCCAGCCATATATCACCCTGGCCCCAATATAAATACCGAACGCAAAAATTTTCCTAACCTTTTTTCAAATAATGTTGTACCACCTAACCTCACCATATTATCTAACACCCCTACATCAGTTGGATCTTTCTTGAGGAGTCCAACCCACACACTTCCATCTAGTGTATCAAATAGGGACAAGCAATTGAAGTATAATGGTGTTGATCAATTTCAAACTCTTTCCTCACAGAAAATACACAACCTTGGAGGACCCAGTCAGTACCCAGAGAAAAGCTTGCCAAGGCCCACCCCAGCATCCTATGCCAACATTGCTGCCTGAAGTATCTCAGGACCTCGATCAATATCTGCTGGCTTCCCTGCTGTTGATAACACCCAAGTTGGCGAATCTTCTGGAATCTTTGGCAGAGCTCTACAAATAATGGGCAAAACTCATACAACCCCCAAAGAAGTAAGGGAAGACATACCTTCTTATGATAACCCCAGTAACTACAAGTGTGATCTATCTAAACACACACTGATCAATGACAAGTTTAATCAATCAATTCCACCTCTCCTTAAGAAATCTTTCAACATTTATAAGGATGATAAGACTCTGATTCTGGCTGTCACAGATGACAACATCCACCTATTTAAATTCCCTGTTCAATCACTTTTCGAATTATTCTCTACACATGGCATCTGGGGCTCAGTATACAAGGTATTGTTTCACCCTAATGACAGGTATGTGGCAATTCAGTTCAACAACATTATGGCCAAGGAGTCATTCCGTAATGGCCATAAGAGTCTATTTGGCCGATATCTGATAACCATAGACCCAGATAGGCCGAGCTCCATTGATGGCTATATAAGAAATTGTGGTGTAAACTTCAGCAAGGCCAATCTCCAGAGAGCCTTAGCCCCCTTTGGGAACATCATAGCATTTAAATATCAGACAATCCGGTATGGTTGGGGCTGAGTCACTCTCTAATATAGCAGACTTTCGCATTGCATTGAATAAAGGTATTTCTCCACTCAATTTACCTGGGATTATTGAGTTCATTGATGTTCCACTTTCCAACATCCTCCGGGGTGTTCCCCCCCCCCAGTGCTTCCATTGCAGGGTTAGGGGACACCTCGTGAAAGACTGCAGAGATCGAAGCTGCATACAATGTGGACTTATTAGCCAGGGACCACATCAATGTCACTCTAAATATAGTACATCACCAGTCCAGCCCACCTTGGGCCCCACCCCTCAGGGGCTTTCTGGGGATCAGCCCCATGGGCTTCCTGACTGTCAATATGACAGGACTCACCATTCTCCTGACCCCATATATGCTGCAGGAGGTTTTGGGGAAGGGCTCTTCATGCAATTTGGTTGAAAAATCAATGGAGAGCCAATCTGCTAACCTGCCTGTAAATGTATCAATGGTAGATTTCTGACTACTGATGACCAACTCACCAGAGGAGGAAGGATTCATTACAGCAGTCTTAAAGAAAAGGAAGAGAAGAAAACCAAAAACACCATTAGACTCTCCTGACCAGTCAACATTGGATTCGGAATCCCTAACGATAGATGACCTTATGGGCCTTTTTGATCCCTGTAATCCAGGTAGGAACTCAACTTTCCCTCAAGAAAAAAAGGTGCGGCACTCCTCCCCACTGATGGCTGACCCTCCACTGGGGGACCCCCTAAAACAATTAATGAGACTGAGGTACCTATTTCTCTCACCCTGGAAATATGCGATGAGTTTGCCCTCCAGGTTGAGGGTTTTTTCCCCTCCTCATCTACTAACAGTGATTGTGATGACAGCCCTGGTCCAGACTATGACTCAATACAGTTAGAAACTATACCAGTGCCTGACAATCCTTTACAGAATCCAATGGTTTCCCCTGTGCCCCCAAGTCTGGCTGATCCACTGGAACCACTTGATCGACCAACCAAATAACCATGCTCAAGATACTCTCTGTCAATGTAAGGGTCCTGAACTCATGGGATAGGGCATATGCCTTGTCACATTGGTTCCATAGACAGGCCCCAGATATTCTGTGCTTATCAGAAATGAAGTTACACCTCCGGACAGACCATTGTGTGATTCAACTAATCCAAGAATTTGGCTTCTTCCACTTCTCATTTTCTTCTGCCGCATCAGGAGGCATGGCTCTCATAATTAATAAAGTCACCAATAGCCCTATTCAAAATGTTATACATATACTCTCACTGCCTGATAGTGATCTTCCAATTTCATGGATGGTCCTTCAATCTAATAAATCTATACCTACCCAAAAACCCAGACATCATAATCAAAGTTATCCACTCCATCAATGCAACTCTCAGAACAAGCCCGCTTCCCACATTAATTACAGGTGATTTCAATCAATCCTACCTTTCCTTTAGTAACAAGTACATAAAATTCCTTAATCTGTCCATGATAAGTGGAGAAAGCCTTTTTCCGGAAGGGGCATTCTCATTTTATACAAGGCATACACGCTCCCTAATAGACCTGGGTTTTTTTTCTCCTGTGATGGTAGGATCGATTGAAGCCCATCTCTGGCCCAATGCCTTCTCCGACCATTTGGCAATGGAAATCTGACTCAGGTATCAAAATTACATAATTCCAGCAATCAATTATCCCTGCACTATGAGGATGCTGACTAGATTGAATATTACGACCCAACTGGTCTCTGAGGCCTATATTGCATTCCGCCATCTAGGGATCATGTCTCTTCCTCCTGTGGAGGCATGGATGGCCTTTGTTAAAATGCTAGGCTATCTAATAAATCAATGCACTCTTAAAACCAAGGGTCCAATCCGACTATTGGCTGAGCTGGATGGAATTGCCAGAGTTCTGCACAACCTGTCTCTTGGGAGCAGAATATCCCACACATAATTCACTTGAAGGCAAAATATAAATTAGCACAGTCTTCCCTTGCCGAGTACCTTGCAATTAAGAGGGCTCATCAATATCTACAACATCAGCTTTGCTGGACCAGAGGGTACCTTCGCTGGGCCCTTGGCTCAGGCAAAAGATCCCGAGCCCCCACATCGATTGAGGTACAAGGAAACTGCTACTCTGGCTCTTCCATGTTGGCCAGAATCAGGGAGTTTTATTCCCTAAAATTTCAGCCATTGGGGATAACTAGTGCCCGGAAAAAATTTGCTTCGGTCGACGCTGCTCCACATAAGATTACGGAAGGGCTAATTCTACAGCGACTAAGGTCCCTCCCGGATAAGGTCCATCCTGTCCTGCATGGAATTCCAAAATTTCTTTTATTCCATCTGCGCACATTTACGGTACCAATTATGCTAAACATCATAAATTTCCTTGCTAATGACAGCTGGGAAGCCTTGGGCATATGTCCAATCACTATGGTTCCCCTCATCAAGAACCGTGAGGGTCCACTGGTTCTCGAGAACCTTCGACCTATTTCCATGGTGCCACTTATGATAAAGGTTATTAAGGGCCTTATAAAAGAAGACATCCAAGATAACATAATAGAATACCTCTCTCCTTACCAATTCGCAAAAAAAGGTTGCTCGACAGCTGACGCTGTCAGCCGATTTCGCCTCATCATTGACCATGTTCACAGGAGTAGAAAATCCCAGCCAGTCGTGGTTCAGCTTGACTTTGCTGGAGCTTTTGACTGTGTCAGAATTGACATATTGCTTGGTATACTGGAGAGGCTCAAAGTGCCCAAGGCATACCTTCAGATTACAGAGTACCTCCTACAAAATAGGGAGGTTTTTCTCTCATTGGATGGCAGATTATCTCCAGGATTTAGGCCCTGTGTTTCCATCCCACAGGGCTCACCACTGAGCGTCCTTCTCTTCACAGCCTATGTGAACCCCTGCTTCTAAGCATCGAGGCTGCTCTCCCAGGGATAGCCATTCCTGTGCTTGGAGAGTGCATATGGCACATTACCTATATGGATGATGTGGTGGTGTTTCTCTCCTCTGGCAGGGAGCTTGCAAGACTTGGAGAGCTCCTAGACCAGTTTGCTCGCATATTTGGTCTTGAGGTCAACGAACGCAAATCAGCAATGTGGTCCATCCTGATGGGGAAGCAAATCCAAGGCAGATTCAAAGCAGCCCCCCAGAGCTTCCTAGGATTCCAACTCACTTTCCCCCCTCCTCATGTTCCCCCCCCCTCAGTCATGAGGAGACATGGAGAGGAAGCTATTCACCAAAATCGAGAAAACAGTTAACTCACTATCAAAAATTTACCTTTCTCTTTTGGGCAAGGTTGCCTTGCTGAATTCGGTAGTACTTCCCAAAATCACATACTACCTGGCCAGCTTTTCACCCACCAACAACTTCATTAAAAGGATCGAGATGCTTTGTAGGAAACTATGCTGGGGGAAGGGGGCCCAGGTCATCAGCTTAAACATTTTACAGAAGCCTAAACCCCTGAATGGACTGGCCTTACATGCCATTAAAGTCTTCCAAATTCAAAGGACATACAATATTCTGGTTAGGCTATTGAATTCTCATTCTAACATTGAGTGCCCAGTTCCCATAGAAAGGGTCGAACCTACCGATAGACCCCCACCCAGATTGAGGAGACTTTGGATCCAACAGCAGGTGACAGATGTCCTATCATGGATCAAGACCTCCAGCTCCCTATTCCAGTCAAAACTTACTTACTGGGACACATACCGACTAATGTTCGAGGAGAAAACATGTACCCCCATCTTGCTCTCAATTTCTATCTCCAGACTTGCCAAATGGGCACAATTCCTCAGACTTGAGCCCCAGTATGTAGACTTCCTGCTCAAGGTAGGTCAACCTTAAGGCCCTTCCCACAAGGTCCTTTTTATTCCATCATAAAGGCTATAACATCGATACCTTATGTCCAATGTGCGGGAAGCAGGAAGAGACCATGGACCACATTCTGTTCCATTGTGATTCGTGGTCTTGTCTCCGAGGCATGATTCTGAGGAAAATGTCTGCCCCTGACCTGACTTATGTAATGATTCCTCTGGCCTTTGAAAAGGGGCTTTTTGCCAGAATTTGGCTGGCTTCATTTGTCAACTTTAGGATTTGGACTATACGTTGCAAACTATTGTTTGAAAGTGGGATTGACCATAATCCCGAGGACCTCCTTATAAATTTTATACGGAAGGCTAGGGAGATTGACAAGAGGACTTGCCCAGAACAGTTGGTGATTCAGACCTGGGATCAACCAAAAATTTAAGTTTCAAGACATTCTGTTTCATTCTATGGATGATGCCTCTGACCTTGTCAGGACAGATTCTCCCCCTATTGCTGTGATGACAGGGATGGTATGACCTACCTCCTAACCATCCTATTTGAACTGTATTCCTGTAAACCCATTGCAAACAATGCTTGTTAACAGCAGCTCTAACTATTACCTGTATACACAATTATGTACCTTACTCTATAATTGAATAAAATATATTTTTTGAAAGTAAAATTCAAACCAATCCCCCTCCACCCTCTAAAACCAACTATTGGTTTATTAAAACTGAATTGTTTAAGGCTTTAAAAAAGAAGCTCAAAATCCAAAAAAAGGCAATAATTTAAAAGCAAACCAATCCTACTACCATCTAAAAACAAAGTGTTTGTTTATTAAAAAGGTAAAAAAAACCTGTATGAGTTTTATGTATAGAAATGGGTAAAAAAAAAATTTTTTACCGTACTATTATGTAAAAAAAAACTGATAATTCAAGATCAAAAAAGTTCAAAATCAAAAAAAAAATCAATAATTTAAAAGCAACCCCCTACACCATATAAAAACAAAGTGTTTGTTTATTAAAAATGAAAAAAAAAAAACATACGAGTTTTATGTATAGAAAGTGAAAAAAAAAATTTTTTTAACGTAATATTCAGTAAAAAAACTTATGGGTCATGAATCGATATATTGATGTGCATTGGGTGAAAAGCAGCACCATCAAATAGTGGAGTTCAGTATACATACTATTACCTTTATATTCCCTTATTAAGACATATATATAACAAATAATAATATAGAAATTTATATATATAAATATATAATCTTGTCGAAAGAAATCACTCTTCACACATGCATTACTAAATTGATGTTAAATCAACGCACACCAACTAATAATGTTTTAAAAGCATAAATGATCCATTTATGCATAGAACCTATTCTTAAATGAACCAACTCTTATCAACGATACTTGAATCAAGATTAGATCTTATCATCAGCCTGATAATTCAATTGGCAAATTATATGTACCAGTTTAGTTTATAATCACAAGGAAGAGAAGGTCAATAAAGATTGATTTATTTAAAAAAAGACCCAAGCATAACTGAACAACTTATGCTTTCAAAACACTTAGTGATGGGGAGAAGTGGATGCGTGAAGAGTAATTTCCTTCCAGAAGATTACATATATATAAATTTCTATATTATTATTTATTACATATATTCAAATTAATTATTCAAAGTTATAGATAGCAAAAAATGAGAAACCTTCTCTTTCCTATGGTATATAAACTAAATTACTACAAATAATTTGTCAATTGAAATATCAGACTCATAATAAGATCAAACCCTGATTTATGCATGATAAATAAGAGTTGTTTTATTTATGAATAGGCTCTAAGCATAAATGGACCACTTACACTTTTAAAACTGCTATTGATGAGTGAATGCATGTAGATTTAATATCAATTTAATAGAGCGTGTGTAAAAAGTAATTTCCTTCTTTAAAATTATAAATATATTTACATGAAAGCAATTAATACTTAAACAATACCAATATCATTAACAATAAAAATCTCAATCTCTTGTCAAGGCAACCTTCCTTAATCAATAATTCTAATAATACTCAAGGCTAGATAGGTATTCAGTGTAAATACATGAAAATAGTTAACACTTAACCTTTTCACTTTCAAGCAGCCATATTGAATATTTAAAAAAAATATGCTAAGCTACAAATTTTATCATAACTTTAAGTTTTATTAATAAAAATGACAATAAATATTGTTTAAAGATTAAACACCAAAGAATGTAATTAAACTGAAAAATATATAGTCATTGATATTCAAAGTAATAAAAAAAAGAACAAAAGTTAATATTTTTAATAATTATTTTTATAATATCTCATAAATCCTAAATTATCATACATATAACTTAAAATTATATTTTTGTTAGTAGGTTAGTTGGAGTCATTATAAAATTTCTAAAAAAATTAGTATATAATAACACTTACCTAAGGTAATCCATCACTTGAAAACTTCATAGAATAAAGACATTAGTACCTATTATTTTCTCAGTAGCCCTTCAAAATGTATTTCCATACAGAAGTTTGCAATGTATAAGTCATTCCTAGTAATATCCCTTATAATAAGTAGTTAATATTGATCAATAATTAGTATAATTTTAATATTATAATATAGAACTTCAATAGTTTGCAATTTATTAAGAAGTACTACTAAAAATCACTATATATACAAAATAAAAAAAAATAAAATAAAATGTGAATGAAATACTAAATTCATTATAGAGTTAAGCTTGAGGTACATAAGTTTGTAGTTTGTATATACATACTGTCAAAATCATTACTTTTAACATTTGTATATTTTTTACTATTATTAAAATAGAGACAAAATAATTATAGAAAAATCTAAATCAGGTCATTATATTTCCAAAACATGTTTATTTTTGTCTCATATCAATTAATTCAAATACTCCACCCAGATCACATTATAGAAAAAAATGTCTTACAAACTTTTTTTTTTTTTATGTTAGTTTCAATATAAATTTTTTGGGTATTGTTAAATCAAATATATATATATATAAAAAACAATAATTAAAAAATATATAATAAAATAATAATTAAAAAACATATAAAACATAATAATTTAAAGAATATAGAAAAATAAAAATACTTATCAAAAAGTACAACTTTTTATCGATATATTTTTCATGGTAAAATCTTTTCCAGTAATTATCAAAAAAGTGAGAGAAAGACAAAAAAATTCACTCTACTTGATCATAAAAATTATCATAAAATTTTTATTTTTTTATTGTAGAAAAATAAAATTTACCTTTCTGGAAAGTAGAGAGAAAGATGAAAATGAAGTTCTAAAAAGCATATGCATAGCCTGTGTAAATTTCCATTAATCTTAATCTCAACCCGAATGTATATAATTTAAAAATCATTGCCTGCATTGTGCAGGTGTAAACACGAAGAGGAAGACAATACTAATATCATTAACAACAAAAATCTCAATCTATGTGAAGGCAACCTCCCTTTAACAATAAAAGTGAAAATCCACCTTTATCTATGGTCTAATAGGTTTATAGACACTAAAGATTGCAACTTGATTACAGAGAGTGAAATTACTAACACAAAGAAGCTTAAATAAACCTTATTAAACAGGTACGTATAACCTGTTGTGAAAGCAGACTAACAAATAGTTAATTATAATTTTCAAATTACAATTGTAACTTCAAATTGTACTCTAATCAAGTATTACTAAGATAATAAACCTAATAATGCTCAAGGCTCGATAGGTATTCAATGTAAATACATAAAAGCAGTCAAATACCAATATCATTAACAATCTGTCTGTTGTCAAGGCAAACTATTTTTTTTTTAAAGGTGGAAACCTCTCGGCTAACAACGCTTGACTAAAGGCAAACTATTTGATCAATAAAGGTGGAAAGCTACTTTTATCTATGGACTAATAGCTGCATATAGACATTGCAACTTACTACAGAGAATGAAATTATCAATATAAAATAGGTGAAAAATTACAGACGTTTCAAAAAGTATTTTATAGATAACATAATTATAGCTTTTGCTATGGAGACAGTCATTGTTCACATAATAAAGATGTCTTTGAAGACATTCTAAGGTAGCCTAGTAGTGATTGTTCATTTGACACAGAATAAAATATAGTGGAGGGCTATTATGAGATAAGGCCTTAAAATCTTTAAAAAATAAATTACTGTAAAAGTCAACATACAAGATATCATATAACCCTAGTAAAAATCAAGCATGATAAGTGTGACTGCATTTGTGTTTCTCTAACTGGTTTTTATATTTTATACTCATTAAACATCACATGATTACCATTTCTTATGATTGCACATAAGTGTTATTAAAACAGGAAAAACTCTCCATACAGTAGTCCCACTCAGTCCCAGCCAGAGTAATCAATGGATGCCAGAAGGCTTGTGCATAAAATCCCCATCTAGTGCCTACTCATTCAATACTCCCAGATTAGTTTCTGGCTTGTGGCCTTTGTCAGTGAGGAGCCTTGGATCTGAGAGCACTGCACCTAGATCTTAGGATCTAATGCAACCCTCCAGCAGCCACCTTTTATCTCTACTTAACTACAAAACTATGAGAATAAAATTGAAAACACAAAAATATTTTCAATCTAAGCTCAATATCTTATATAGTCATATAGGTCTGAACTCATAGTTTTGTAGTTTAGATAAAAGGTGACTGCTGGAGGGTTGCATTAGATTCTAAGATCTAGGTGCAGTGCTCTCAGATCCAAGGTTCCTCACTGACGAAGGTCACAAGCCAGAAACTAGTCTGGGAATATTGGATGAGTAGGCACTAGATGGGAATTTTATGCACAAGCCTTTTGGCATCCACTGATTATTGTGGTTGGCACTAAGTGGCACTACTGTATGGAGAGTTTTGCCTGTTTTATACTCATTGTGAAATTCAACCTTACTTCTCTTTTTCTCTGTCACATTTATTTTTTGTTTACTATGAATATTAAAAATAAGGAAATAAATTACAAACAAAATAAATCTAAAAATGCTATTTGAAAAAAGGGATAATTTTTAAATATGTTCTTAAATTAATAGTTATCTGTATAATGGTGATTTGTTTTAATGGTGCTGTTTTTATATCACATTCAACAATGTTATGGTAGATTTTTGATAATATTATTCAAATTGATAGTATAACAAATGTTATTTTATTTTTGAAGGATCACACAATTTATAGCATCCACATTATTCCAAACTTTAAGAAATTAATATGTATTGTATAATATTTATGTTAACCAAACGGCACACGTCTTATGATAAAAAAAAAATTGTAAAAAGGCTTATCTTAAATAATAAAGTATGCCATATCTATTATCATGTATCCAATATATTTATTTTTAAATATTGTATATGATTTAAACATACTGACCTTTTCAGTGTTATTTCTTAGATGCTAAATTAGAGCAAATCAAACTATTCCATTTTGTTTACTCCAACATTGTTACAAACTGTTATTTTAATAACAACCACTAATTCAATCTGGTTTCCAATCACTTAACAGTTTATTTCTAAAAAAAATGAATTTATAATTAACTTTCATTTTTTATTTATACATGCCAGCTAACTAGAGAAGCAATATACTTCTAAACTCATTTAAAACTTTTATGTTATGCTTATCAAGCAGAATGGTAGGTTTTGGTTTAATTTGAAAGCTTATTTTTACATTTCAAATATATTTTTATTTATTTGAATGAATTTTGATTAATAAAAATAAAATATATTTATTTTTTATATAATTTAGAAGGGATTTGAACTCAGACTTTCAAGTGCTTTACAACCATCCACTCCATCTTATACAAACAATATATATATATATGGCCACATACATATGAAAAAAATTAAATGGCCCCCAATATACATATTTCATGCTGAATCAGCACTCATCAGTTGGTCCAAATCATCTCCCACACACATATATAATCAGAACTCAGTTATTATTAAGGTAGCAAATCTTCATACTTTAATGGACAGGCTTACTAATGTTTTTAAAAGATTAAATAATTCATACGGCAAATTAATACAAATTGGAGATTCAGACATATATTTTTTTAATTTCTCAATATAATTAAAATATAATACATTTTAAAATCATTTCATTTTATAAAACATATTTATTAACTTTTAAAATATTAATTATTATAGAAAGTAATTTAACTTTCATACAAATTCAATTAAAATTGAAGGCTACATATATACAAAATTTAAATTAATATTTTAAGTTTCATCACAATTGTTTAATTTTCTATGAAAAGATTCATAGATTTCCTATTTAACAATTTAAGATGTTGTTGTAATCAATATTCTTTCTAAGCTGTGAAATGTGCAATGATGCAACAATTTTGAAAGTCTGTGCACTACTCTGCAGTTTCTGTACGTAGACTTAAAAGTATTCGACCACTTGGTTTACACTTAAATACATAAAGTTGAATCCAGATAAATAATTTTGATAAAGGATTAATAAATAGAATTAATCTGTACATGCAATGGTGAGATGGGAACTTCAGTTTAATAGTATCGAGTCCTGCTCGAAACAATTAAAGATAGATTCCAATAATATTATGTTTTGGCCTATATATATAACAGTGCTGATTAAGAGTGATATGAAAAAGTAAACATCTAATTATTATTTTTGAGCTTTGTTATTGTTTTAAAGTTATGCTCTACAATACTTCATTATATATAAATTATTTTTTATGTAAACATGCAAATAAATGCATATTTTGACATCTTTATATATTTTTTGTTGCACATTGGTTGGTTTAGTGTGCTCAGCTTAGAGGTAGTCCACTCTTCAGGGAACATTGGCTTGTAATTGTTATTTTGGGAGTAGAAATTACTATAACATTTTAAAGAATATTTTGTTTTATAAAACTATTATTTAAAAAAACTGTAGGTGAACTAATAACCAAGTAGAAAAATTATTAATGCTTTAAATTATAGTTATTTTTAGATTTACAACACTCTAACTATAACCATAATTAAGGTAGTTTCATTTATTTGTGATTCAAAAAAAATAAAGTGAAGAAAAAATTTTAAAAATTAGAAATTAATGAAAAATAAATTATCACTTTTTTATATCTTATTTTAAGCCAATAAATATCACATGACCACCTCCTCTTATGCTAACTGTTGTTAAAACAGGCAAAACTCACTATATATATTTTGCCACACACAGCAAGTTAGAGTAATTAATGGATGTCAGAAGGCTTGTGCATAAAATCCCCATCTAATGCCTACTCATCCAATATCCCCAGACTAGTTTCTGGCTTATGGCCCTCGTCAGTGAGGAACCTTGGATCTGAGAGTACTGCATCTAGATCTTAGGATCTAGTGCAACCCTCCAGCAAACACCTTTTATCTCCATTTAACTACAAAACTATGAGTCTTAAACTGAAAACACCTTAATGTTTTCAATCCAAGCCCATTAGCTTATATAGTCATATGGGTCTGAACTCAGTTCAGTACCCATACATTTTGGTGTCTTTGGTTCTTTAATAACCATAGCCACCACTATCCTATTAGGCAGGATTGGTTTTAAGCCAATAAACATCACATGACCACCTCCTCTTATGCTTGTGTATAACTGTTGTTGACGAAGGCCATAAGCCAGAAACTAGTCTGGGGATATTGGATGAGTAGGCACTACATGGGGATTTTATGCACAAGCCTTCTGGCATCCATTGATTACTCTAGCTTGCTGTGTGTGGCAAAATATATATAGTGAGTTTTGCCTGTTTTAATATTTTATTTTCCTAGTTGATAGTAAATAAACAGTATGCATGACTTACATATATTTGTGAATGTATTGATTTTGTTTTTCGCACTATGACTACACTACCCATATATCTATGTGTTGTACACTGTACACATTTTCACTATATATATATTCAATATATACATATATTTATAAAAATATACAGTAAAAATAAATATTATAATATGCTTTGCTACAATCCACAAATTTCAGTATTCCGTCAATTAAATGCCATTGGTACACAGATATAACTATAAAATTGGTTGTCAGTATAAATGAATAGAAAATTATATTTAATAGTAATATTTAATTGTGCTCAAGTATCATATGAACTCAGGAGCAATAAATCATTCCGTTTTTTAATGTTTATGTAACCAAGCTCCATAAATAAAATGAGACTAACTTTGCAAAAATTAATTTTCATTGAAATGGTGGACATGTAAAGTAATTTTTTAAATAAATTTATTACCAAAAATAATTTTTAACATAAGAACAAAAAAAATTATGAAAGTCGGAAATTTAGTTAAGAAAATAAAAAAAACATTTATTTTTTACATTAGCAAGAATAATGTTATTTCTTCTTCTCCAGCAATGTCAGTCAGTTAAAATTCTTCTAAAAAATGTAATATAGTTATAAAAATAAATATTTTATACTTATTAAACAACTTTTAAACGATCAAAAAACATGAAAATGAAAAAAATTATTCCTACAATTGTAGAATGTGGACAAGTGCTGTTATTTTGAAGAAACTGAATTTTCTTGTTTGACTTTTGAACCATAAAGCTTTACAATTTTCTGATAACTCCTGTCATCTATTTAAGAAATGACAACTAAAATGTATACATAATTTGGAAGTCTTTACAGCATGGTTGCAACACAAGTATTGACATACAGATCATTTAAATGTTGCCCCATCTCCTAGGAAATTATGTGCTAAATATCATTCCAAGCAAAGTGGAATTTGCCATGAAACAATGATGACATCACCAAATTTCTGAAATTCAGTCCTAAACCCGCTGTTATTCTGGGTTATTATTACTGTATATGCAAATATATATAAAAAACAATTAATAGTATATGTAATATATGAGATATTAAAATTAATAAAACTAATTATAAGACATCAAAACTTTCAATCGAACTAATAATAAAGTGTTATAAAATAAAAATATTTAAATTATTACAATAAAACCAAACAGTATAAAATAATTATATATACAATCTGAACACACATTACATATACTGTATTTATAAAAAGATATGCTGATATCTGTTGTAAGGACGATTGATTGTGTATTGATGTAAAGCGTAATTACTGAAAATGAATATTTAAATCGTGTAGTATGTATATGTACAATCACATTTTTATATTTGAGTCCATAACTACACTGTTTTGTCTTTGATTTCGAATTTTTTATTTTTGATCTTGTTTCCTTTTTCATTTGGAAATCAGAATCGAATAACGGTATTTGTTTATGAATGGCTACTAATGAGGAATGATAATGGTCGTGTAGTATATATTTTAATACGATTGTTTGTGCAAAAAATTTTAAAACGTATCCAGTTTTATTTAATAAAACTGGATATATTGTAATGATATATTCAATCTGTCAACAATCAATTTAAAATATTATTACCTTTAAAATAAAAATGTTATAATTATCCTTAATAAAAACAAATGATGCTAAAAATAACTTGACTCTTGAAGTTAAGGTGATAAAAACAAATTTTTCAGTTAAATATATATATTTTAATTTTTTTGTTGTTATAAATTAAGTCAATAGTAATTCCAAATATTTCCGTGTGCATTAATAACCTTATTAGCATAAATTTGCATAAAAATACTAGATATTTATTTTATGTTATGTACTTCTCTTAATTAAAAAAATAATACTTCGGTAGTGTTTTTTTTTTTTTATACAGCATACATATATCATCAGTAACATTAATTCAAATTTTTATACAAACGCACACACACATGAGAGTTGTATTACTCTCTGTCTCTCTAATATATGTTATATAATAGCTATTAATATTTTTTTGTTCATTGTACTAAAATATTTTTGATAGATTTGAACACACCTTACATACAAACAAAAGAACTCTTATAGCTAAAACCGACATGTTTTGGGCAAACTGACAGCTGTCTGATAAGTTGGGTCTTAATGTTAAAAGCTGGGAATGTACTTGGCTAGATGAAATTTCCAGTTCTCTGATTTATGCTCCAATACTAAGAGTAATAGGACGGTCACATGACCGGAAGTATGCTTCAGGTCAGTTGTTTATACTTCTGAAAGCACCACAAAAATATTTATTGAGAGAAGAGAGAATTTTACTCTGAATTTCGTGAAAAGATTCACGTGGTTTTCATTGACGGGAATGACTCATTCGCTTGTCCTTCAAGATGTAGGTGGATCAATCATGTGACATTTTTCTCCAATCACGTTATATTTTTTTAACGTAGACTTACTGGTGTTTCTGATGGACTACAGAGATATCCTGATTAACCCCCCCTTCTTTTTTTTACATCTTCAACAGTAATTTTTCCCACAGGCTTTAACAGTCAACTTGCTCCGCTAGAACTACTTTTTACTAAAAGCTTCAATGAAAAATCAGCTGAGTATTTGTGGTTGACTACACAGTGCAGTAACTGGAAGTTTTGGATAGCCGGTGTAAGTTTTAATAGCATTTTTAATGCTTCGTAGCGCCCCTTTTTTTTTTAATGCATAATTACAAGAATAACTTATGCTGCAGTATGTTTTAGTGTGAAAATAATTTGAAGGTTTTCTACCATTTGTATCTGTCAACGTAAAGCATTTCCATGTACGTATATCTGTAGGTGAGCGCGCGTAAAAACAAGGCCTGTTTATTTAAATGCTTAATATTCCTATTTATTGGAATGATTCCTAAACTTATATACAGAAATCTGCGTTTTTAAAACCAATAATTTACAGAAAAGGAGATGCGAAAGATTGAATATATAGTATATACATAATACCTAGCAATCCTTCTGCCATACTTTGCCCAATGGATTTTTGGAATATATAATTACATAAGGAACAAGCCTATTCATATCGATAATATTCTTTGCCGGGACTTTTTATCGTGCCAATACCCGAAGTTTCAATTACACTTTGCAGTTGTAATGGTTGTTCATAGTAAATTGTTTCCTGAATTTATTTCTAATTGGATATTAACTTCTATTGATGACTCTGTATACTCTGTTTAGGAAGGAAGCTTTAAAATTAAAAAATGTTAGGAAAAGAGGGATTGTAATCTATTAGGATTGATTGATATCCTTATATGTAGAATATGCTTTTAAATATAATCTTTTCCAATAATTTGCAATTTTGTTTTAAACAATTATATGTTATATTCCCTGTCGGAAGCAAGGTTAAATAATTAGGCATTAAGATTCTATAATCATTACCTGAGTTAGTTTGCCATCTTCATAACACTATTTTAGCATGTTTTATTGTTATATCATAGAACTATTGGAATCCTTTTATTTCATTAAATTTGTGTAATGATTAAATGCTAATACATGCTATGCAACATTTTTTTTGGTTTGCTATTTGTTCATATTTATAGATTATAATATTAACATCTGGAGTTTTTTTTTTTAGAGAGATTTTGAATTACCAAATATATCTGATTTTATTAAAAGATTTGAAAACGAGCTTACTATTTTAATTAGCTAGGAAACTAACCTTTATTGATTACATTTTTCAGCATATACTAGAACCCTATACATTTATAAGTTGTTTAGGTTAGCTTTTTGAAAATATTTAGAAGGTTGGAAAAATTATAGAGAAATTTCCTAAACCTTATTGAATACAGACAATGCCCTAATAGATATCTGTCCAGCATCTGCATTTTATTTTTTATTTTTAGAAATCTTCTGATTATTTGGATTTTTTCAAATATGTTAGTAATTTTGTCTAAAAATTTGAAAATGAGTTTAATATTATACTTAGTAACCTAATTTTTATTAGTAATACAATGCTTAATAGAACTATCATACATTTATAATCCTGTTTAAGTTAGCTTTCCGAAAGTATTTTGAAGATTAGAAACTTGATAATTTTTTTAAATCCAATATGACCATTAGTGAGAAATGTGTCTTAAAAAACTAATTTACTTTATAAATAATTGGGATTACACATTTTATAATATCTGCTACCTTGTTATAACTGTTTGTTTTTGAATATGATAATGCTTATATGAATATTTGAGTTTGAACATTTCTGAAATTGATAGTCATTTTTATTGGTACTTTTTGAAATTAGAATGAAAATGGTGATGGTATCTTGTGCAGTTTGGAATGTAATTCCTTCTAGAACTAACATTACTAGATTGAAGTTAATCGATCATTTCTAGTGTTTGAATAATACATTACCATATATGTAACTAACCATTCAATTATACTTTTATGATAAAATTAATATGAAGGTGGGTTCTACATAATTGACAGTGATATATCACTAATGCAACATTTGCCATAAGATTACTGACATTTCACTATTGCTAGCACTTATTTTAGAATTGAAAAATTATGAGCCATGTATTCAAACAGATTAATGAAGTTATTGTAATAGGTTGAATTCTAAACTTAAAAGATAGTCGAGCATTGGTGGTCGAGAGGTCAGCGACAGCTGCTTTACAAGCAGTAGTCCCGGGATAGCAGGTTCGCTTGCCAGCTGATGCTATGACACATGGGGGAAAAAAAAGATATTTATGTAAATCAAATGAGTAGAGTATTAAATTTGTTTAACCAGACAATTTTTTATACATTTATTTTTCAAAATAATAAGATTAAATGGCACGTTTTAAAATAATATTTAGTTATAGTTTGCTACTTGTTACATAATTTTTTTTTCAAATTATTATTTTCCATTTTTAGTCCAATTATTATAAATACAGTTGAATATGTAAAGTTTAATATATACAATGGTCAAATATCTAATATAAAAATTGTCTACAATGATGTTATAGATATATACTTAATATAATAGTCTAAATAAAATTTAAACAAACAACTAATTATATTTACAATTGACTAATTATCAACCCGGGCTTTAGTCTCTTATTGAGGCTTTTTCAAGATATAAAGTTCTATATATCACATGGCCTATCAATAATTACATTAACTCCACCTATTGAACATTATTCTATCTTCAATGATACAATTAACATTATACATTAAACATATAAATAAATGACATTAAAAAAATTTAACTATATAAATACCTATACATATACTTTTGTATGGTAGATGTGTGAATGAGTTTATAAAAGGGGGGGGGGGGTAGAATATATATTTATATAAGTATATAAAAATATATGTATAGGTATTTATATAGTTTAATTTTTTTTTTGTCACTTATTTATATGTTTATATGTATAATGTTAATTGTATTGTAGAATGTATAATAATGTCCAATAGGTGGAGTTAATGTAATTGATAGATCATGTGATGTATAAAACTATATCTTGAAATGGTCTCAATAAGAGATGAAAGCAGGGTTGATAGTTAGTTAATTGTAAATAAATTAATTGTTTGTTTCAATTTTATTTAGATTGATTATTATATTATGTAAAGTTTAATCAATTTTGTACATTCTTTGCATTTTTAATTTTTTTAAGCCTTGTAATTTATTATTAAAACCGTCTCTTGAAATATAACATTCATAGAAATCAATACATATGTATTGTTATAACTGTTTTAATCTATTGTTTGCTTTTAATGAACAATTTTTGCAGCACTGTAAGCTACTTGTAATTTTGTTTATGTTTGAAGTTCAACCTGACCTAATTACAGATTCTAATTCATTTCTATTCATGAATTATATTTCTTGCTTTCTTTTGTCCATATGTAAAAATGTCACAGAAAATACTGTAGTCAACTATTTTGATGTTTATTCTAAAGCAATTATTCTTATGTCAGTTCTTTTCATGCAGTTCTCATAAATCCCTGATCTGTTCATAAATATTTTACAAAAAAAGATAAAACTATCTATGATTTTTATATACTCATTCATTTCAAAGAAAAGATAGGTGAAAGATCAAATATTAACAAAGGTTGTATGTAACTTGAAAGCAATTGTTTTTAATTCATATTTTGTTTTTTCAAGATCTGAATAAATCAGTTATTTGTACCTTAAATCAGCAGGGCTTTCTTTGGATATGCAGCTATAATTAGGTTGTTTGGAATTCTAGGAAATTCACTTCTATTGGGTTATTGTTATATACATTTTTAGCTTTATATCACTTTCATTTGTTCACGTGTTAAACTTTTCACCATTATCTCAAGCTTCTATTTCTGTTGATTAATATCTTTTGTCCATTACTATATGCATATGCACATATACCTACACAGATTTTATTTAGATTAGTATACTGCAAAATTGCTTGAAGTTAGCTTGATTTGACAGCATACTTGAGATTTTTGTACATGGTATTGTTGTGGTTGTGAATGTCATAGTATTTATCTATACGTACACATCTTAAGGTTAGATGTCAGTTACATACATATGTCATTTTGAATATGAATTATCTAATAAAAGTTGATTAATATTTATTTGTGTATTTATTATAAAGTATAATAAAATAATTATTTTCTCTTGTGCATTATCATGTATATCTAGAAACTACAAACAATACTCTTATTTTTTTCAACAGTTGAGTCATTGGGCAAAGTAAGTTATTGGCTTTGTGTTTTGATGTGTTACGTCTGTAAAATATGAGGATGTTTTAAAAAGATGACGTTATAATTGCTATATATTTGCGATCACAAGCTGTCTGTGGATGAAACTTACTGTCTGACAGGATAAGATATAGAGTTTCAAATGATTACCACTAAATGCTTTTCCCAGTACACAAACAGCCCCTAGTCTTAGTTAGTCATGAGATGATGATCCAAAAATACCAGGTGTTTTGCAGTCTGCATTTCAATAAGATTGAATCAATAATTGTGATGCAGCATGTGTTTGAACACCTTTAGTGGGATGAATCTGGAAGACTTCAAAATGAGTATCATGGGCAGTAGATGAAGACACTTTGAGAGGCATTTTTGAGAAACGGAACTATCATCTCAATGTTATCCATCCGGCAGCAGAGGGTATATAGAGCATTTATAAAATGGTTAGTACTAAACCATTTGCAACTTTTTATATAAACAGAGCATCACATGATCACATTTCCTATACTAGGACATTAACTGTTGATAAACAGAGCAAAACTCTCCATACAATATTGCCACCTGTGCTAAACAGAGTAATCAATGGATGCCAGAAGGCTTGTGCATAAAATCCCTATCTAATGCCTACTCATCCAATATCCCCAGACTAGTTTCTGGCTTGTGGCCTTCATCAGTGAGGAGCTCTGGATCTGAGAGCACTGCATCTAGATCTTAGGATCTAATGCAACCCTCTAGCAACCACCTTTTATCTCTACTTAACTACAAAACTATGAGAATGAAATTGAAAACAAAAAATATTTTCAATCTAAGCTCAATAGCTTATATAGTCATATGGGTCTGAACTCAGTTCAGCACCCATACATTTTGGTGTCTTTGGCTCTTTTACAACCATAGCCACCACTACCCTATTAGGCAGGATTGGTGTTAAACCATTAAGCATCACATGATCACATTTCCTATACTAGCACATTAACTGTTGATAAACAGAGCAAAACTCTCCATACAGTATTGCCACCTGTGCTAAACAGAGTAATCAATGGATGCCAGAAGGCTTGTGCATAAAATCCCTATCTAATGCCTACTCATCCAATATCCCCAGACTAGTTTCTGGCTTGTGGCCTTCATCAGTGAGGAGCTCTGGATCTGAGAGCACTGCATCTAGATCTTAGGATCTAATGCAACCCTCTAGCAACCACCTTTTATCTCTACTTAACTACAAAACTATGAGAATGAAATTGAAAACACAAAAAATATTTTCAATCTAAGCTCAATAGCTTATATAGTCATATGGGTCTGAACTCAGTTCAGCACCCATACATTTTGGTGTCTTTGGCTCTTTTACAACCATAGCCACCACTACCCTATTAGGCAGGATTGGTGTTAAACCATTAAGCATTTCATGATCACATTTCCTATACTAGCACATTAATTGTTGATAAACAGAGCAAAACTCTCCATACAGTATTGCCACCTGTGCTAAACAGAGTAATCAATGGATGCCAGAAGGCTTGTGCATAAAATCCCCATCTAAGGCCACCCCTCCCCACCCCCCCCACCTTTTTGCTTGTTGGCGTCCTTCCTGGGGGGGGGTGGGCAGATCGGAGCGCATCAACTACATCTTAGGGAATAAAACAACCCCCTCCCCACCACCCACCTCTCCTTCCTTACTAAACAAAAAAAAAAATATAAAAAAAAAAAAAAAAATATAATCTTTTTTTAGTATAGGGAATGTGATTATGTGAAACTTTTTATATAATTGTAACATTGCCATCATGAAGTATACTGGTTTAAATTTGAATCTATTATTTTGAAACACCCTATGTAGTATTAACTTTTACTTTGTACTATCATTTTAATTCAAATTCTGTATACATTGTTCTCTTTAGATACATATTTTAGCTATAGGAGCCCTCTTGTTGATAAAATGAAAAATTAAATAGTTTAAAATCGTTGTTCAAGAATTATGCTACATATCTATTAGTTCTTCCGTTCTAATATAACAAACAGTTACTATTAATGAAAAATATTCTTGTGTGAGCAAAAGCATCCAGATAAAACATTTCTCCAAGTTATACTCAATTCTTATAAATAGCAAGTTGATCAATGTGTAATAATAGAACTGTTTATCTTTCAAAGATTACTGGTCAAATATAGATCTATCTGAAGTATGTGGAAGGGAAGAGGAAATCTTTTCACTTTTTCTCAATATTGATATAACTGAATTCTATTAAGTTCAAAGTTGCATTATAAAAATCCATAATTTCTATGCATTGTTCTCTTCAATGCATATTTTAGCCATAGGAAGACCTTCGCTAATAAAATGAGAAAGTTCAGCAACCTAAAACTTTTTTTGAGAATAACACTATTCATAAAAAATGAAATTGAGTTTCATTTATTATTTTTTGAGTTAAAATTAAGGAAAATATTAATTAAATGCTATGTTTGAAAGGGTATTATTGTATAGTTCTGAAACGTTGGTAAAGAATTAGAAACAGATAATTAGGCCTTTGAGTTGTGGATGAGGAGAAGAATGAAAAAAATTAGTTGTATGAATAAAATGATAAGTGAGAAAGTTTTGGAAAGAGCAAATGAAAAGGATTGATTGAGGAAATTAGAGATAGAAAGAGAAACTATATTGGACATATACTAAAAAGATGAAAGAATAGTTTAACGAAGGATGTTTTAGAGTAAATAAGGTAATGGAATCAAGAAGAAAAGATGGAGACCAACTTTGCTAGATGATATAAAAGATGGAAAGAGATAAGTGGAATTGAAAATCTGGATAATGAATAGAACAGAGTGAGAAATGGATGAATTGGTTGTCAGCTCTCTGGACCTGTCCATAGTGCAAAGTATTATTTGTGGACTTACATATGTAGAGAAGATTTCTAGAAAGTATAATTGAAAAGGTATGATGTGATTTTTGATTAAGAAACCGTTTAGTCTTTCAAACTTACTAGTATAACCGTATGAATTTGATATTTTTTGTTGTCTTATTTTTTTATGATTAAATAAATGTGGCTCATTTGCAGGGCACTTTTTGATTCCTGACAGTATTTTGTCTTATATATATGTAGAGATCTGAAAAAAAATCAACACTGAAAAAAAGTATGGATATGAAAAAATTCTAATCTTTCAAGAATTATAAATAGTTGTATAACATATCATTGTTAGTTTTGTGATGATATAATTGTCCGACTTTGGAGTTTATTGTTCTTGAATTGAATCCTCTGGTCTTTGGACTTTTTACAAACTCCCAAGCGATAAATTTATTTGGTTATTTGTTAAATATATTATTTTACATGAAAAGCCATAGTGCGTCATCCTTGATTTTCACTGTCTATTTCTGAAATAATATGAATTTAATTTTTTGTCATCTTATTGGGTGTTTTTTTTTTAATAAATATATTTTACTGAATTTGCTATTATATATATATATTTTTAATAAATAAATAAGGTTTGTTATAAGACGTGAGATTTTTTTTTATGTTTTATGTGGAACACTAATTTAGTCCTAGGCCTACCTTGATAGTGACACAAGAAAGTTAAAAAATATATGCTCTTCTCCAAGAGTTGTACTTCGAAATTGATTTGTTTCTGTGTTGTAAGAAAGCAAACTTTATTTTACTTATATAGAAATAGAGATTACCTGTAATTTTATGAACAGTATAAATTACTTGATCTGTATTGACATATATATTAAAAAAATCTTATAATTTAAAAATAAATCGCTCCATAAAACTTCAACAGTATTTTACTTTGATGAAAGTTTATTTTCACCTGTCTAATTTTATGCATTGTTAAATTAATATCATTTAAAGCTATTTTCTGGCTACATTTTAAACTAGTTTTTTATAGTTTGTTTTTCTAATAATGTAGTCATTATTGCACTTTGTTTTGTATAACTATTCAATATTATTTTGTTTCATCTGATTTTATTCTACAAACCATCCTTGGTTTCTATTGTGTTTATATATCTATTTTATAAAATGAATTTTGCATCTTTTGGTAGTACTATCATTAATTAATAAATTATTAAACACGGCAAAACTTCCATACAGTGGTGCCACCCTGTGCCAACCAGAGTAATCAATGGATGCCAGAAGGCTTGTGCATAAAATCCATTGATTACTCTGGTTGGCACAGGGTGTCACTATTGTATGGGGAGTTTTGCCTTGTTTAATAACAATTATGTGCTCGTATAAGAGATGGTGATCATGTGATGTTTAGTGGTTTAATAAATTATTGATTAAAAAGAAAATGTCAAATAAAAGACTTACTTTAGACAACCTAGAGTGGTATTCAATGTTTGAAATATAAAACCAAATTTTATTTATTCAAATTTATATCTAAAATCTTTGAGCCAGGACCTTGAAGTTCCAACTAGTGTAAGCTCATAATGAACTAAAATGACAAATGTAAATAATAATTATTTCTGAATTGTAAACTGTGACAATTTCATTGATTAAATTATTTATAGATATTGGCTAAAGAAGTGTAGCATCGATTTAACGTAGGTATTAACTTAAAAACTAATTAAATGATTTCTTACTTGGGAAATCTTTTGAGCATTCTGGGTGTCAGAAGTAAGTTTATATCGGGGAACTTTTAGCTCTTGAATCCATTATTCTACCACTCTATTAAAGCAGGATAAATAATTCAGTAGTTCTTGGGAGATCACATGACATTCAAACAGTTGAGCACCTTTAATTTCTAAAGTTCATCACACTCTACACAGCACTAAATCTTGTCCTTAGTATAAATATTTAATGATTACAAAATGATAGCTTATAATTTTTTTTTCTATCACATGACGTTTTACTTTCCATTAAGTTTTATTTAAGACGGCTATTAAGCATTTTGTAATTAAATATAATTTGTTTTTCATTTTCTTCACCAATAAAAAATTGCTAATGGTGATGACCTTATCATTAAGCTAGTAATAACTGTATTTGAAAAAGGTCATCAGTATGGTTTAGTGAAGCAGTTAGATTAACGGACTGAGAGTTAACATCTCTCGATCGATGCTGAACGCTGTCCAGTGTTCAATGTTATGTGGCCTGCTGAGAGCTATTAAATTATTCACCCTGCAAGGTTTAATACAGTATTAGAGTAACTGATTCAATATTTAAAGGTTTCTAGATCAGAACTGAACTATGCCATTTTTGGTGCTCAAACATCATATGACCTGAGCAACAAACTGATTGTTTTATTTGTTTTCACCAAACTTGCCTTCAGCTGTAAAGTAGTGAAAAGAATTTTGTTATTTTAACTTTACTGGTCTTCCCTTCTCATCACTTTCACTAGCACTTTTATAAATTCTGGGTTAAATAAATCGGAGGTTTTATCTTTAAAGTGTAGATTTTTATAAATATGAATTTTTGTTCCTTGATTGATTATTTACAGAATAAATTATCTGATAGAAGAATTAATAAATGAGGCAGCAACATCCGTAGAATGAATTGTAAGAAAATGGCAAACCAGCAATAATGATAAATTATCATATGATCGTAGTATCTTGTTTCTGGATTGACGTTGCTGGGTTGCCCCTATTTGCCTTTATATATATATAAATTATAAAATATCATCAGCTAACCAATTAGCCTTCTAAATCACTTCATAATAACTAAAGCTTAAATAAATCAATAGAATATCAGCAATCTGTTGTCAAGGTAACAGATTGTCGGTATTAGTTTATTTAAGCTTAGTTTGTTATGATTGATTTATATACATGCTGTAAATTGATCTTCATCTGTAAAACCTTTTGTGTTTTTCCATTTGCAAAATCATCATAAACTATAAACTACTATATTATTTTTTTTAATGGAGAAGTTTATTCATAGTAAGAATTGTTTCAGTCAAATCTTGTCGACTGTCTTCAGAATTAGCTATGAAAAAATCAAGGATTTCATAGCAGTAATATTCTGAAACATTCGTCATTTCTATTAGCCATGGTTTCCTGCTGTTTGCAGAGTATACTTTGATATGCTGAATCATGGTTTATCATTAGGTTGAGCATATGTTGGAAATATTATCTTAGACCTGACAGAAGAATAGAAAATATGCTAGAAAGAAAAGAGATTCCCATGTAAAAAGGGTGGAGAGAAAAAAATCCATCTGATCACTTACAAAATTCCTCTTGATCTCATATGCAATTAACTTTGTTGCTAAATAAATAAATATGAAGGAAGAAAAGATTTTTTTGTATGAAATATAAATATAGACTTTATGATGGCATTATAAAAAAAATTTTTTTTTTTTTTGGGGGGGGGTGCATTACTTAATAAAATGTTTCTTGTTTTGAGTTTCTATCACATTAAAAAATAAGATAGATTAACTTTGTTAAATAATCATTAGTATCATCTATAGTAGAATAGATGCCAAACATGATTAAACCATTGATGAAGAGATGGAATTAAAAAAGTGGTTTTGCTTTACTGCATAACATTTTTGAACAGAAGTGAATAATTTCTTTCCAGGTTGTGTGGGAGTTGTAAATCTTAATATCACACCTGATCAATGGTAAAAGAGGTTATTGCTAGATTATTTCCTTATTAAACAGCCACTTCGCCTGCCTTCATCAAAGAACTTATGTTAACTCATATTTTGATTGATTTAATATGAAAGACATTATCATTATTCTTATTTATTTACCAAAAGGGGTTAGTTTTCTGTAGCAAAAACATCTTTCCAAATTTTCCTATCACTTTCTTTACTCCTTAAATATCAAATTACTCCTTTTTTAAAAATCATCTTTTTTTTACTTTGCTTATTTTTGTTCTTATTCCCTGTAGTATTTTCCACATATTATTCATTGTTTTTTTTTTTAAAAAAATCCCAAAACACTTATCCAATCCAATTTTTGGTCTCCTCATAATTTCCTCAATAAATATTCTTTTTTACCAACATCCTATGACTTAACATGCTTAACGTTATGCTTTCATGAGTATTTCTCTTCACCCTACTCTAGAGCCATCTGTTGTAAGCTTGAATAATCATTGGGCCGCAGGGGGTATAGTGCTATAATATTCATATCTTTAAACCTACGATTTAAGCTAATAGAATAGTGATTAATTCTTTTATGGAGATCTCATTTCTCTAACAATTATATGTACTTTCTACCCTTTGGTTAGAAATGTTAATAACATCACATGATCCTATCATATGCTTCCAAGATCAGTATTCTTCATTTTTCTCTAGAACCAATTACTGTAAACTTGAGTAATCAATGAACACCAGATGGTATAATATTATTATAAGCACATTTCCAGATCTGTTTCTGGTTTTTTTTCTTTGTTGTTGAAAACTAGAATTCAAAGATGGAATTTATGCATATATTTGCTATCTTTTGATATAGTCTTTCTATTGTTTTTGCATCCTTTTTCATCCTCCATATTCACTTTTTTAAAGTTTTTAATCTCTTCTCGTTTTGTAATTGTTTACATTTCTGCACCATACAAAATGACACTCAAACAAAACTTTTAACAAGTCATCTTTTTAAGTATACTTTCAATAGGTCACAATGTAATCTATCCTTAATTAAAAACTATTCTAACCACTAAGTTATTTTTCGTTACTTCAATTATCAATTACTTAATCATCCAAATATTTAAAAAGCACTGATCTTTTTTAAAGCTTCTTGATAAATGTTTACTCTGCATGTTATCATTTTATCAAATGTTTTCATTGCTGTCGTTTTATTTGTTGATTTCATTTCCAATCTTCTGTAAGTTTTATCAATTCTACATGACATATTTGTTAATAAGTGCTCACCATCCACAAATATTGCCATATCATTAGCAAATGTAATAGAATGTACTTTCCAATATCTTCATTGCTAACTTTATTGTATCAACAACTTATAGCAAGAGAAGTTTCTTCACCCTAATCCAAGACCATCTACTATAAGCCTGCACAATGAATGAAATCAGATAGTATAGTATTATGATATTCCATATCTCCAGACTAATTTCTGATTTTTGCCTTTATCAGTGAGGACTTAGGATTCAGATCTGTAAATAATACACATATGCAACTAGTAGCTACTTTTTAGATTTAATAGAAACTGATGTGTCTCAGATCTATATAGTTATGCAAGTGAATTGGATTGGGTTCAAAATCTTTTTAAATTTCAGTCTATTAAGTTAAATAATATAAAGGAATAAAAAGAGTCTGCCAGATGCACTGAGAAAGATGAAAGTCAAACCCCAATCTTGAGATGTGGATGTTATAAAACTATACCATCAGGTATCTATTGCTTACTCATACTTATGTTAGATGGTTCTGGAATAGGACATGAAACTGTTCTTGGAAGGATATGAATAAGCTGAGAAAATCATGTAATTGTATTTTTATATTAGACTATTTCTATCATCTAATATGCATATTGAATGTCTTTAGAAAAATTTAACTTTATTTAAATATTCCAAATACATTCAAATGTAAGTAATAGCACATCAAACAGGTTAGTATATGCACAACGTTTTGAGAGGTATTATTATCCCCTCTTTTTCAGATGTTGCTGGCCTGACCAGTGACAGTACTAGCATGGGATTCCAACGTGGATCTTCAGATTCTTGATTATTGAATTTTAAAGTAACACTCTAACCACCAGCTTGCTCAGTTGGTTAGAGCATTACCTTAAAATTCAATAATCAAGAATCTCAGGTCCCATGCTAGTACTGTCACTGGTCCAGCCAGAAACACCTGAAGAAGAGGGGAGAATAATAACTCTCAAAATGTTGTGCATATACTAACCTGTTTGGTGTGGTATTACTAACAGCTGAATGTATTTGGAATATTTAAATAAAGTTAAATTTTTCTAAAGACATTCAATACACATATTAGATGATGGAAATAGTCCAATATAAAAATACAACTAGAACACCATCATCACAAACCTTTAAGATAATTATGTGATGTTTTGTTGATATATATTAAACAAAATGGGGGAGGGGGAAGAACATTCTTATTTTTCACCACCTTTATATTCATCTCATATATAAGACTAATAAATGTACCAAATATTTTCCAATACAGATTTTCTAATAAACATCTCCTTTTCCAATGAATAAACAAATTGAAAGTAATTTTTTAAGATCTCCGGGAAGATTGTTTCAATTAGTTTATAATAATAGTAATACTTACATATGCAATACTCCATTTTTAAATGTCCTAATGTTTTGGAATGTAATGACTGCCTTTGGTAAGGATGCTCAACACTGAAAATATATTAAGATTATATTTAATATCTATGGGTTTTTTTCCATTTATGAAGAAGTATTAATATTACCCTTATTTTTTTAGATTTTAACGACAAAGTGCCCTCCCTGGTTTAATGCAGTCATAGAATGGCAGACTTTGGAACATAAAATCCTCAAATTGTTTCCACTTCTGACACGTTTGATGATCAAACTGCTTATGAACTTCTAAGTAATAAATCATTTAATGAGTGAATTACATAGTTTTTTAACTGCATTATTGAAAGTTTTATATATATATATAACAAAACTGAAGTTAACCATATAAAATTCTTTGTATGCTATTGGTGGTTGGTGATAGTGAATCTAAGTTAATTCTAGCATAATAATTATTTGTATAATAATAACGATACATTTTATACAATCATCCCTGGTTTTACAATATATATTTAATAAACCTATATTAGTTATTCTTTCATAATGAAACCATTAAAAAGGCAATTCATATTTTGGGAATTCTATGTTATGAATCATTTACAAAACTGAAAACATTATCCAGGTAGATTACGATTCATCTGAATTCCCTGGTTCCAGAACTTTTGGTAATATCTAAAATAAGATTGCGTAGTGGTTACTATTAGTGACATCTTTTGTCAAAATCAAAAAGCAATAAATGGTAATGAAGCAGACTTTCAGCAACCCTTTCTAGCCAGGCAATATTCTTCTGATGGGCATTGAGGATATATATGATAATGGATATAAAATTAATTTGGTGCACCAAAGATAGGATTTTTGAAAATTAGGGCAAGAATGAATGAGCAGAATTGGTGATGGAAAATCAAATTGTTTTAAAACTAAAGTAAAAAATGTGAAACATAAAAGTGAAATTTGTCTTTGAAAAAAAGTGAATTATGTTTAGTTACTAGAAGGAAGGGATAGGGAAATATATTAGCAGGAATAGAGATTGGAAAGCTGTTTTATTGAGATAGTAATTGAGTTTTCAAAGAAAAAAGATATAAGAGAGAAATAAGGTAATAAAAATCGTTATGTTGGGAAAATGGAACCAGGAAACAAATAGTATCACTGTTGATGCATTTTGTTAAAGTGAAAACATTTCTGAATAGAAGAGACATTAAATATTATATACGGAAAGAATTATTTTGATGACCAACGTTCTTGGCCTGTTTGCAAACGTGGTCTACTATTTTAAATACAGAAATTTACAAATCTGTAGACTTATTTATTGGCTTTGTTGTTACTAAAAATTTATAGAGAGCTCTGACATAGAGGATTTTCAAAAAATATATGGACTTTGAATGCTGCAACTGGTTCTAACGTAAGTACATTTTGGCATTGTCATATCCCATTGCATTGTCTTATTGATGTTTGAAATTTTCTTGAGATCATTTATTTGGAAAGTGGATAGGATGAAAGGGACTGGAATGTCTATCATGGTCAACTACTTTAATCATTTTTTGAAGTTCTGTAAAGAATAATGTTTGTACCCCAAAATTGTGGTTATTACCAGATCTCCACAGGTAATTATGCTACATCTTTAGCAGTGTTTCTTAAAGTTGATTGGTTGATGACAAAATGTTGTTGAAATTCATTTATGTTATGGGTGAATATTCTGATCACTTTTCATGTTTTGAGACACTTCTGTATATGCGTGCTTTCTAATGTTAATTTTAGCATATGCCCTCTGTAGCAATTTACGTTTCAAATTGCAACATTTATTTGATTGAATTTTTTACATCAAACATTGTTTCTTGAAAGAAGTATTTTCAGGAGTAAAAGATGTCAAATATTTATTCAGGTTTTCCAGTAAAGATAGCAAGAGACCATTTATGTAGAGGACAGTCAATAGATGGATTATCCTGATTTTTATTTTTGACTACAAATTTTATCTCAAATTGCTCTTGCTTCAACAAATATTGGCAAGCAATTTAACAAAGCCATAATAATGATCAAAATAGTGCACCTACGGGTCTTCTTTTGGGTAAATGTATATACTTACATGTGAATAAACCTGGGAGAACATTTGATATATATGTGTGTGTATGTATATAGGTGTGTTTGTGTGTACTGTGATATGCTTAAACATACTCTTTATTTGACTAGAATTAGTTGCCCCGTTTGGCAGAGTCACGGACTGGAGTTCAAAGTCCAATGATCATGGACTAGTTCTGACACCAGTGCTTGAACTTCTTACAATTTCCCAAGCAATAAAACATTCAATCATTACATCTTAAATAGTTTGGTGTACTACTAGAATGGCAGACTGAGTTCAAAGTCTATGGATCATGACCCTTCTAATGATCTCCCAAGGAATAAGACATTTGATTATTTAGTACAGTTACATACCCAGATTTCAAGGCCTTACATTTCTTTCATGACAATCTCAGGAAGAGAAAAATTCTATATTAATTCTCCCAGTAGTTTAACATGCTTTAGTATTTGAAGCATATAATTCTGGATATTATTTTCTTTCTATCACTGGGATAGTGTACAATGAAAGCAGAGTATGGGTTTACATATACATACACATGGAAGGAGATGTGTTATAGTTTTTTTGTTCTTTATAAATCATCAAGTAATTTGCTAGATTGTTTGGAAAGATTTGATCAACATTTTTTGATTATTCAGGTTTTGCAAAATTTATGATATAACTCCATTCTTTCCAATTTTCTAATTGGATCATCATCATCAACCATTATCAATCCACTGCAGGATGAAGGTCTCTCCAAGTTTAATCCATCTTCTCCGATCTTTAGCTTCTCTTCTCCACAACACCCCTGCACATTTTATTATTTCATCCATCCATCTCACATGTGGCCTCTTTCTGGGTCTTTTACAATCTCTTGGAATCCAGTTTAAAATTTCAATTGTCCATCTATTATCATCTCTTCTAGCAATATGTCCAGCCCAACTCCATTTCAGTCTTTTAATTTTTTCAATAAGGTCAGTAACACCTGTTTGTTGTCTTACCCATACATTGCATTTTCGATCTCTTCTTGTTACTCCCAATATACATCTCTCCATACTCCTTTGAGTGGTCTGAAGTCTCTGTATTGCTCTTCTATTAAGTGTCCAAGTCTTAGATCCATAAGTAAGAACTGGTAAAACACATTTGTTAAAAACCATCCTTTTCAAACACATAGGCATATTTCCTTTTAGTATCAAGTTATTTCTACCAAAAACACTCCAGCCAAGTTTAATTCTATGATTAATTTCCTCCATTATGTTTCCATCTGTATTAATAATCTGACCAAGGTATTTGTAACTGTTAACTTCTTCTAATTCTTCATAATCAATCTTTATTTTCATATTTTGAGCAAATCGATTAAACATTATTTTAGTCTTTTTAACATTTATCTTTAGTCCTACTTTTCTACTTTCATCTGCTAACTCCTGCAACATTTCCTGCAGCTCTGAAGCATTATTTGCAAAAACAACTACATCATCTGCGAAATCTAAATGACTTAAATACTCTCCATTTACTTTCACTCCTTTAGTTTCCCATTTTAATCCACAAAATACTTCTTGCAGCACTGCTGTAAAGAGTTTTGGAGATATGGAGTCATCTTGTCTTACACCTTTCTCAATGTTGATTTTTCCAGTATCATTATGTAATCTAATTGTTGCTGTTGCATTTTTATAAATATTCTTTAAAATATGACAATATCCTGGATCTATACCTTGATGATCCAATGCTTTAATCACTGAAGAAATGTGTATAGAATCGAATGCCTTTTCATAATCTACAAATCCAAAACATAATGACAACTCATATTCGTTTGTCCTTTCTATGACTTCTCTCAATACCTGGATATGATCTATTGTACTAAAACCACTTTTAAATCCAGCTTGTTCTCTTGGTTGGTGGAAATCCAAAGTTCTCTGTAGACGAGTTGTAATTATCTTGGTAAAAATTTTATATAAAACTGATAAAAGGCTGATAGATCTGTAATTTTTAATATCTTCTTTATCACCTTTTTTAAATATTAATATTATTACTGCATTCTTCCAATCTTCTGGTACATCTTTATCATTTAGACATTTGGTATATAACTTTGCTAAAATTGTTTCTATTTCTTCACCTGCTTCTTTTAATATATCAATTATAATTCCATCATTTCCTGGAGCCTTTCCTTTCTTCATACACTTAATTGCATGTCTCACTTCTTCATTTAAAATTCTGGGCAATTCGGAAGATGTAATAGATATAGGAGGTACTTGTTCTTTATTACTATATAATTCTTGATAAAAATCTTCTACCAATTTCATGATGTCATCTCTCTTTTTAGTAATAATTCCATCTTTTTTTCTTATTGCAGATATAAATTTCCTACCAATACCAAAATGTTGTTTAACATTTTTGAGACTTTTATTTTCTTCTACAGCTTTCCTTGCTATTTCACAATTATACTTTCTTATATCATTTTCAACTCTTTTCCGTATCATTTTACAAAATTCGAGATATTCAATTCTTTTTAATACATCATTTTTGTATATCTTCATATTTTTTCTTTTCTTCATAAATTCTCTAGTCTCAGTAGAAATTTTATTAGTCAATTGCTGCTTTTTTCTACCACCTATGTTTGTTGCAGTTTTTAAAAGTGTATCAGCTATTTTCATATTAATTTCATTCAAATCTGAATCATGTTCAAAATCTCCTAACACTTGAAACCTATTTGTAAGTTCTAATTTAAATTCATTAGAATGTTTCTGAAGATTAGGAATATCAACTGTAAATATTGTTTTTCTTAATAATTTTTGTCACTCTAGTTTTACATTAACACATAACTTACACCTTACTAATCGATGATCACTTCCTGTGTCATATTTCCCATTATATTGAAACTTTTTCTTCTGCATAGAATGTTGGATTAAAAATATCTTAGTTGATGTTTTGGAGTATGTTTGTTTAATATATTACATTTAAACTTTATTTCACTATTTGCATTTTTTTAGCAAAGCTACTTACGGTTGAAAATTTCACTGGATCACATAAATTCTACGAATGATAATTCTTGCTTTTCTAAACTTTCATTTTCAGTGTGCCAAATATTGATACAATGTTATATTTATTATTTTTTAATTTTTCTGATTATCTTTGAAATTTTTTATTTAATTTTATTAAAGGGCTTTCAACTTTTTTAATATTTATGTTCTTTTTTTCCGCAATTACTACTATACATTCTGATATTTATTTTAATTATTGTTATTGTTTCATTCATGCTTTTATTCAAATCCACATTTAATTATTATTTGAAAACTTTGATTCTTATTTCATCCAATTCATTACCAGACATTGTAAATCTATTTTTGATGTGATTCCTAAAATTGTTAAGTATATTCTGTAAACTATATCGTAGTCATTGAACATTCCTATAATTCTTTTTTTTACCTTCTCTTAAAGTTTATTATTATGATTTGCTTCTGGTCATGTTTTCGCTATTAAAATTGAAGTTTTACATTCCTGGGTGACAAGAATTGTATCTATTTGATATCTTTGAACTACACCTACTTATGTTTATGTGTGTAGTCTGTTCTTTGACCACTTAAAAATGTGATGGCAATAAAATTTTATTGAAATAAAATATGTTAGATGTTCTATTTCCAAATCCATATTGTTCAAAATCGTTTCCTGTTTTTCATTTTCCAACTTTGTCTTCTAGTTAAATTAATATTCTCATTTAATTCCTTTTATAATAAATGAGCTTAAGTCATGTGGCATGGGTACCATAATTGTTGCTCATATCTCAGTCAAAGAATGTAACATATATTAAAGAATTTATATTTAATTTTGTTATGAAGTTTTTATATCCTGTTATTTTTTTTATTTCATTGATAAAATGTATTTATTATTATTGTTTTTTCCTTTTTTTTTTGTAGGACGTATTGCATTGAAATTTTATTGCCATAATGACGTAAGAGTGTAAGAATGCTTCTCATAGATGTTTTGAATTTTCGGATTACGAATGGAACTTTTACATTTTAGGAAACTTGCACAGTTTGCTTCAGTAGGTTTCTGATTTCATGAAAATTATGAAAAAAATTACTAAGTCAATAGCCTTTCAAAATATAAAAGGTTTCCTCTAGTTTTCTCAATGAAAAAATTACTCTTTATTAACAAAGGCTTTTTGCCTAACAGAGGCTAACAGTGCCCAATTTAAAAATGGCGAAAGATGAATTTATATTCTCTGTAAACTATATAATTAATACAATTTTGAAAATTTTTATGACATTTTCACTTTTCAATCCAACTCTTTCGTTGATATGCAAACCAAATTTTTATTTTGATAATGATACAGGAAAATGTAAAAACTGTTCACAATGTCCATCAAATAAAATTGAAGTCTCACCATGTGAAGTATATAAAAATACTGTGTGCAGTTTACCCGAGGATATAAAAGATGAGCTGCCTAAATTTCCAAATCGCGTAGGTAATACAGAAAAAAATCTTGATGGATCATTCACTCGGGATGCATCTCAAAGAAACATTGCTATTAAAACATCACTGCCACCATCTCCTACGGACCTAAGTTTGTCACTACCAGCCTCTCAGAGCTGGATGACAGTAACTTTAATTGTTGGTTTCCTACTAATTGTTTTCCTTGGAATAATATTTATAGTAGTATGTCAAATGAGGCACCGCAGAGAGACTATTTCTTTTCCAGGTATGTATATTTTTTGTTGTATTTATATAAATGCACATAAGTATAAAGGTCATGTTAGGATTTTATCGTCACACAAGTTAATGGCAAATTCTTAAGGTTTTACTTTAAATGTTTTATGGTTAATCGCAAAAACTCACTTTTTGTTAATTATATAAATAATCCTTTCTGGGGAAAAAAATATTCATGGAATAATATATGTTAATTTAAGAACTAAGGTGACTCATTGTCTGAAAAAATAGTAGAATAATAAAATAAATTTTAAAAAACACGGTACAACTTTGTTGTAAGGGTACGTGTGTGTGTACATGTATATGTAAGGGTTTGTCGTTTTTTTTTTCCAAATTTTAAATTTTTATTATTGTAATACGATATATATGTAAATAAAGTGCTATTCTAGACTTCTGATACACACCCATTGTTCATATTATTTACTGTGTCGAAATGTTTTATTAATTGCATAAATGTAAAAAGATGTTGGCTTTAAATATAGATGATACATTGTTTGTGGAATCATTTTAGTATATTAATATAATGTTTGAAAGTTCATGATTATTGTATTAATGGACATGCTTTGATATGTAATGTATTTTTGAAATAATAATGAGTATATAAATACGTGCGTATACACATGTATCTAAGAATAAATTGTATTAAAATGTTATTTTCAAATTATACGTTAAACTGTGCGTGTTTGTTTTCGTTATATTTTAAAGTTAACAATTTATTACTTTTGTAATTTTTTTTAATGAAAATTGTATTGCTGAAATCTTGAATGAACAACTAACTCATCTTCACGTAAACTAAATCATCTTTAATTCTAGACTAGTTTTGTAAAGGTGCCTTCCGTCCCTGTCAACAACGTGCAAACTCCTTAGGGGTATTTTTTTAATTCATTTTGTCTTTTTTAATATTTGAATCACGTGATTGAGTTTGACTTTTTTTTTTTTTACTCCGATCTTTTATTTAATGTCTCCTTCATAATAAAGATTTAATATTAAAATTTGTAATCACTTTTTATGATTACCGTATTTATTTGTTTGTTTTTTTTTCTTGGTTTTGTATGAACGAACAATCATTTGAGATAGCCAGCAGTCTAAATATACGATAAGTAATCCACGTGATCCGCACTCACTGGCGACCCTATTTCCGGTATGATTGATCTAAGATAACACGGCCACCTGTGGTCCTGTTTAGAACTTCTCGCACCTTTCTCCATACGGACAAGTTCCTGTGACAGATACACAAAGCCCAAGTGTCCTGGAGTTGCATCCCCAGGTTTAACTGATTGCCTCTCAAGAGGACTTCTTGAATTTGTACAGTGTTCAGCCTTTTGGAAAAATAAATGGTACTTTTCAAAACTATTCCTGCCTTCTCTGCAGGTGCGTCAGGCCTACTGGCCTCTTCAATCGGACTGGTTTATTTTTTGTTTTAAAAAAAGGAGAAACAGGTTTTATATGTCAACAGAATGTATTGACTTGTGTTTGGAAATTATTTTTTCCATATTTGGAAAATGCTTTTATTATTTTCAATATAGAAATTTTACTTTTCTGTTAATGTTTCAGCAATATTTTCCCTATATCTAGAACAAATCTTAAAACACGTAAATGTTGCTTATTGGTTAGATTACTAAGCTTTGTTTACATTTTATTGTCTGGATTTATTTTTGTCATTACATACATGTAATGAAAATATTTTCGAAAATTAAATAAAATTTAACAACTGCGTTTATTTTATTTATATTATAAAGCTTGATGAGAATATCTGAATTAGATTCTGAAAAATGGTATTCATTAAAGCCAAATTTGACATTTTAAAGTATCTCAGAGAGTGATTTTTTTTTTAAAGTGTTAAACATTGATGAACTAAATTTTATTAGTGTTTAACTTGTATGATCAAGTTGTCAGTTATTGTCTGTGTTTTGAGCTTGTACAGAAAAAAGTTTTGTATGTTTTTATCTTAAGATCTGTCTCCAAAAATAAATTTGATAAACTAGATAATAGTATATATAATATTAGCTTTTTTATTGCATTGCCAAATCCATATATCTATATTCTTTATTACTTTTTACAATCCACTATTGACAGTTTTGATTGCCCCAGCAATCTTCTTCAGAATTTTAACTTTTTACAATGCCTTTTTACAATCCTCTATTGACAGTTTCGATTGCTCCAGCAATCTTCTTCAGAATCGAAACTGTCAATAGTGGATTGTAAAAAAAGCATTGTAAAAAGATGATAATAGTAGTATATATAATACTTAGTCAGGCTGATAGTGATAGGTTGTCATTATTCTACTATTAAGTGCTTTCAATTAGAAATCAACTCCTGGTAATACAAATAGAATTTTTCCAAATTGGTCTTTCATCTCTATTTTTTATATTACTCCAAGGCACATGCATTTTTGTAATGATAGAGTTCATGCATTTCATTGTATGTTGTCTTCTTTTAGCACCAATCTCTAAACATCATGCATGATGATTATTTCATTCTTAGTCTTTTGGGCTTCAGTCAAGTATCTAATTATTCGTTTTCCTTACTGTCCATGAGATTCTCAAAAGTCTTTGCCAGCTTTTTCAATGTTTAACTTTCACATCTGTATAATGATACCATATCTTAAAACAATTGACATCTTCACTATATTATTTAGTACTTTATTGATCATTGAATATAAGAGAAAACATGAAGACTCCTTTTAAACAAATTCTTTATTTAAACCCATTTGAATGCCACATGATAAAAGAAATTATATATATATGTTTTGCATATACATAAATCCATGTATATGTATTTAATTACCAGGGTCACTACACCTTTATGCAAGTTAAATTTTACCAGTCCCACGAAATAAAATTGGTAAATTAAAAAAATGAATTCTGTAAAATTTTATTTAACTAAAGATGTGGAAACAGAATATTAAAAAATTATAATTATTTACACCGTTATCTTTTTATTTACATATTCTCGTAGCTCTATTGGCCACAAAATAACTTCTAAAAATTTTCCATCTAGTAAATAATGATTAGTATTAAAAAGATTGACTGTAACCAGCATGTTAATTAATTTGTTAAAAATAGTCTGTGCTTGTTACTTTTAGTTTAAATTAGAATATATCCTGCATAACTTGTTTATACATTATATTAACATAATTAGCTTCTCAAGTATTCATTCAATCAACACAGTGACATTAAATGATAACATCCTTTTAATAAAATTTATTAAGAATTAAATATCTTGGCATGCAATAATATCATTTTAAAAAATTATGGTTTTCACTAATTCTGTTTTCCTTGTATTTGGATCATCATGTATTTAGATATATTATGGTTTAATTATGAGTTTTTAGCTAAGTAACAAACCTCATGATAGTCCAAATTCAAGGAAAAGCAGATTATTAAAAAGTAAAAAAAATATTATTGATATTAAAAAAAAAGTTAATATCACTATTAAAAAGAAAAAAGATATTATTTAAAAAAAATAATTTTAAAACAGCATGGAATCTATTCCAGTCTCCCATATTTCAGAAACTGACACTTAATACCACTATGATATATTGAGCACATTATGCAATTTCTTATAAAATATGACTGATAAATGTAGTTACTAATGGTATTGATCTAGTCGGCTATTTGATAATATTGATAATTTGATTTTCTCTTTAATTGACTTTAAAAATTGCTTTGACATCATGAAAGAATGACTAATTGATCGATTGAAAATTTCTTTGAGAAAATGGTGATTTATCGTAGTAATACTACTATGACTTATGTATAAATTCAATGTCTAATCTAAAACCTCTTTGTATTAGTTGTTTTTTGAATATGTTTTTTTTTTTTACGAACTTTTATTTCTCTTTTCAGATTTTATTGGGTTTTGAGAAAAGGGGAGAGAGGAGTGAAGAAATGGGAGAAAGATGGGGGGGGGGGGAGATTTCTCATAATATTATCTATCGAATATTGACTTACAAAATATAGATAAATTTCAAACAACTTTTTCTTATTTGTAAGTGAAAAAAATCAGTTTGGAAATTTTGATGATTTTTTTTTTTTGTCTTTAGAAATGTTTAAATTTCTTTCTTCTTTGCTTTTTCAAAAGTGAGGGAAGGTGGGTTCAATGTGTACCTAAAATATAGATTCGTAAATAGTTAAAAAATTAAAAAGGAAACATTTTCCTGCCTGCCATGCATTACAATAATTTTTTTTTCTTTAACTTGTTAGAAATTAATTTAAAAACAAACTTTGGGTTTTGCATTGATTGTATTGTTTAAAATGTTTTTATTTGAAAAGCAACCGGAAACTTTAGACTTTGAGGTGAGGTTCATTTAAATTTTTGTATTGTTATATTTTAGTTTATAATTGTAAAAAAAACCTTATGTTCTTCATTTAGAGATGACCTTGAGTCATTTACAATGGAGAAAGGAAAGATAAATGAATTTAGAGTCGTTTTGCATTGCCCTTGTACATGTCGCCAATAAATGACTTGGTTTAAAATTATGCTTTTGATTTTTTGGGAAGTCAAAAAATAAACATATTGGGTTGCTGCTGGCAATTTAAAGAAATAAGAAAAGTTTTGTTTTTAAGCTTTTTTTTTTTTTATTAATTTGTTGTTGTTCTTTCAAATTGAGCCAGTTCATTTTGATTTGGATTGTTTGATTTGATTCGTACTTTGTATTGAATGTAGTTGACAATTATTGTTTTCATCAAAATCAACAACACAAAACAATGTCTTTCACTCTAAATTTAAAAAATGTTTAAAGACAAATAATAAAATTTCCAAAACAAATTTGTCGATTATAAATCAAAAGTTGTTTGAAATTCTACATCATTTAATTTTGTAAGATAATATTCATTGGTATTCTGACTACGATAAATCCAAAGAAAATTTGAGAACTTCTAATTGACCAAATTTTTGTCCCCCTCTGCCCACTCCCTCCCATTTCCCCAAAACCAAAAAAGAAATTGAAACAGTAAATAAAAGTTTGCAAGAAGCGAAAAAAATATTTTCATTAAATGATAAATTGTTCATTTTTTCAAAGAAATCTGCAGTTAATGGATTAGTCATTCCAGTATTTTTCCATGATATTAAAGCCATGTTTAAAGAGTACATTAAAGATAAAATGGAAATTAGCGGCCGATTAGATCACAATTACCTCTTATACGATTGTTGTTCAACATACTGCAGAATTCCTATAATTATTATGAGGCAATATTTTTTTAAATAAATTATTAATTATAATGAGTTATTTTTTTATACAAATTAAGATATTTAAAAAAAGGGAGATTTAGAAATGTAAATATTTTCATTTATATACAAATTTTGAAAATTATCGCGGTGACATGGTGCCCTGTGTTCTGTTCGATTTAGCGCAATTGTTGAGTGTATAATATATATATTTCAAGAAATTGTCACAAGACTAAATAAAAAAGTAATCCTCTTATATTTAAGTAAAAAATATAATCAGAATGTGTCTCTAACAATGGAGTGATTCGAACATTTAAACGTTTTCATTTACATATAAATTTTATTAATTATCACGACAACATGATGTTCCTTATTAATGGAGTGACTTTTCTTGCACACCCGTATAAGGTGTCAGCCAATCCCCAATAAAGGGCTATTCTAAATCTTAGATGAAGAAAAATACATATCGAAATGAAAAGTTAAAACTGAGTTTGTATAAAGCAATCAGTGAACTACCTATATTTCCACATTATATACTACTGCATCTAAATTAGTTGTGCATAACGCCATTATTTGATCTAATTTATGGTTCAGAACTGAAACTTGGACATTCTAATCAACAAAAAATTTTAAAAGTACAGTAGCAATATCATAAAATCAATCAATACAATCTTTGACTTGCTGCATGAGATACTAGAATATCCACAATTGTAAAATCACGTCTTCATTGGATTGGATATGTGAAACAAATGAACCATGCAAGGCTTCCTAAAAGGATGTTTTATGGTGAACTTAAGAATGGTTTCCGTGTGAATGGTAGACCCTCTCTGCATTATTAGAATTATCTCGAAGATATTCTAAAGAAGTCAATTGGTTTCCATTGGGAAGATGTTTCAGGGAATAGAAAACATTGGAGAACTATAGATATGGCATTGAAATATTTCAGACAGAAAACTTTTTTGCTGAAAATAAATAAAAGAATATTAAATATCAGGAGAAAAATGGAGCAACATGTTTTGTATGTGGAAATGTTTGTGGTTTCACACATCGGTTTGTATAGTTATCACAAATGTGATGTGATGTATTGTAGCTTCTTCTTAAGCAAAACTCATTTCTAGAATAATTGCCATACTCGAGTGGTTATTTTTAATATTAATATTTATTTAAATAAATATTTCATCATTTGCATATTTTTTTATTTGTTAGAATTTAGGATTTTTTTAAAAACACTCCAGGCTTGTCTCAGGGTCGAAAATTATATAGCATGATTTTGCATGATCTCTTGTATTCTATAACATGGTTTACTTTCTTACTCCCATGGCTATAAGTCAGGATTTACTCCTTGATTTGTAGGCCAGATGACAATAGAAAATTGATAATGTATCAATAGAAAAAGACTTTGGCGTCACCTAATACAACTAATACAATGTAAAGGAAGAATTCTTTGTAATATTGTTTCCAATTCAGAAGCAATCTACATAATATCCAGGTTTTTTTAATCAATCCATCATGTAATGAAAATATAATGTTTATACAGTAATAATATAAAGTAACCATATATATATATGATTGAGAAAACACTCTAAAGTAATACAAATACATATAATAGAAATAGATGTAACTATTCAATAAAGTATTTCGGCAATAATTTGATAAGCATTGTTATTTGAAATTTTTTTTTTAAAAAAAAGATCTCATACAAGTATTTGTGATATGATGTGATATGGATATTCCATTACCAAAGTCAGGAATCTCTCAGCCACTATGCCAGAGAAACTTGTTAGCCATCTTACCTTTTTTTTCCATTCCCCATCCTAAGTTTGACCCATATTCTCTATTCTGCTCTATCCCATTTCCACAACATCATCCGTGTCCACTCCATGGCCTTTGTATCTAGATCCCTTTATCTTTTTCCAACCCCAACATGAAAATCAATAACCCATTATCTGTATACTCACTTAGTCTATATTTATTCTTTCACAACTTCATTATTTGTACTCTTTCTGCTTGTAAGCATTTACTTTCTATTAACAAATGCCTAATGTTTTTCATGCCTTTCTTACATAATCTGCAGACTAAATCATCCACATTTCTCTATATATGTATATATTTCCTTGTTGCTAACAATCCTGTTCAAGCCTTAAACAATAAACTATTTTCCTTGCTATTGTAAATTAACTCGTACCCAATATTCTGTTTACTTCTACATATATTTAAACTCTTTTTACTCTCCATACTAGTTCTCCAACTCCCTATTTTTTATTAATGCATCTACTCTTCTATCCCATTCTTTGCCACTAAACACTCAACAATCCTCCTAACACAATCATCCCATCTTTTGTACAAGTATACTGACATAAAGTCTTTATTCAAATTTTCTGCCTACCGTACTACCATTCTCACCCATCTTGTTGCCTGTCCTTTACTTGCAACCCAATTAAATACTATTTTGGCTATTCTCTTACTATTCATAAATTGCAGTCTACCGAACATTTTCATGTTGCTTTTTGCATCTCTCATATACAAACTTGACCATCCCATTTCTTTTTGAATTGCCTCCTTTGCTGTCCACATATCTGCATCTAATGCACATCTTCCTACTTCTCTTTGTATTTTTTCTAAGTAATCTAATACATAAGTTAATCCTCTTACTATCACTCTCTTCCATACAATTCTTGCTACATCATATTTATTATATGAAAACACTCTTAATTTCTTTATCAGTCCTTTTCTTTGCTTCGTTTGTCAATTTTTTTCTACCATTCATTCCTTTGATTATTTAAGATGATTCTCAAATAGTTATACCTATTTGCCACATTTAACTTTATATCCCCCAGTAAAAATTCTTTCTCTTCTCTTTCCCCAGCATTTATCATCATTACTTTTGATTTTTCTTCACTAAATTTAATCCCCATCTCTTTACCCATCCTTGCACAAATATTCACCACAACTTCCCTATCTTCCCTACTTTCTGTGCATAAGAAGATATCATCATCAAATCAAAGACCTGATAATGTATACACTCCTTTGCCATCTATTAATGGTATCTCTACCCCGTTTCATAGTCTTTTTGTTGCCCTCTCCATTTTCATCAAATATAACAAAAACTAAATAGGTGACATTTTTAACTAACTGATTCTATATTTCCTAATTGATACGCATAGTAATTATTTTCATACAATCTTTTAATATGATCCATTAAAGCTTCATTCATTACTAAATGTACCCATAATCTATTTTTATTTACTTTATCATATGCTTTTTCTATGTCTATAAAGTTCCTAATATATAATTGTCTACCTGTATTTCTATTTATATCTATAAGTTGTGTGATTATAAATAAACTATCTTCTATATGCCTATTCAATCTAAAACTTCCTTGCATTTCTCCCATTTCATTATTTTCTTCCATCCATTTTGTCACTGTTCCAGCCACCATATATGCAAAAACTTTATATAACACCCAAGATAACACTATTGGTCTATAATTATGTTTCTATGATCCTTTAAATAATAGCATCCACTTCATCATCTATGCCAAGTCTCAATATCAGGAAACCACAAATCTGAATAGGTTTGAATCAGATTTTAATTGCTTTATCTCAAAGTGTGAAAAATGAAACACAGACAATTATTAAATGTAATTAATTGCCTTTATAGTTGGCGAGCATATATATTCTGAAAGGTAAAAATTATAATTGCAAGTAATAAAATTAATATTGTTATGATTCTAAGTGAATTTTTGTTAAATAATCTTTTTTTACGAAACATGGAAAACGTGTTTACACTGAGTTACAATTAGTAATGTGTTGTTTTTTATATATAATTAATAATCACATACACAAATTCTAGTTGGGAATTTAATTAATTCCATTTTTATGTAAATTGCATCATACTTTTATTATGAGACATAGCTTCATAATGTATTAATTACGTGATTGGTTATCACATAAAGTAAATAGTGAAAGTTCTGAATGCCAACATATGAAGTTATCACTCATATTCAGGTAAGATATCAAGACAATAAAAATTAAAAAAAGGTGATGATGACATCAAAATTTAAGGGGTAAATATAGAAAGAAAGCAGATGATAATAAATAAATAAGTAAAATCTTAAAATAGATCTGCTATACATAATTATAGAAATTATCAGAATGTGTTCTCTACAATCATAATTAAATCATGGGATCAGCACTTATATAAGTATTATTTTTCTCCCCATATCATAACCAATATATTACATTTATAATTTTTATTTTCACAACACATCAAAACTTATCTGACCATCAGAGATTATTTGGGATCTTGATTCTCCAATCAATAATAGCTATATATCCATTTTACTAACCATTATTGGGTAGCTACCTGTCTGTGTTAGGACCAAATACCTGAAAGAAAAATCCTGTCTGATATCAGAAAAAATAAAAATTTGTCCACTGGATTCAAACTCCAGGATTGTGATTATTTATTTGGTATGGGGTTTTAAAGCATTTAATGGTGAGAATATTATTCAAAGTTAGTGAATTCATTTTTCTTTTATACATATTTTTAAAACTTGAAAGGTGTGTTTTGAATTCCTAAATAGTTATTTTATATGTAATCATAGTGAAGATGCCCGTTGTGGTTTGATGTAGTGGTCGAGTGGCAGATTCTGTAGTTCAAAGTCCACAGTTTGTGGTCCAGCTTTATAATATCTAATACTCAAACTTTTCATGAACTTCAAAGCAGTAAACTATTTGATTTTTTTTTTAAATAAAAGATCGTTTTTTTTATAGAAATGCTAGACTAATACAAATGAGTTCAGACATAGTAATTATATAGTTTTGTAAGTGTAACATTTATTGGTGAATTAATATTTAGTTAATGGACATTTTTCCTGCACTCTGCAAAAGTAAGATTGAATCGCCCAAATGTTAATGATTATTATCTAGATAATAATAGCTAGATATCCATTAACTGACCAGTACTGGATGGTTAGCTTAGTTCATTATATTTATATCTATGATAGAAGGTAATAGAAAAAAAGATACTTGTTAGTTTACAAGTAAACCAAGATTGCAGCCTGTTTTTTTGATAAATCTATAGTTTCGGAGGCCCCAAAAAAAATTGTTTACAAAAAAATGACTCCTAAGAACATATTTAATAATTATATTTAATTTTTTATTACTGTTATTTTAAAAAAGGAAATCATTGTAGAAAAATTAATTACAATATTTACAGTTTGGTTTCTTTTCTTTTTTTTTTGGATTAACTTATTAACAGAAAAATCAAAAAAATATATAAATACAATATTTACACTTTATTCATGTCAGTGAGTCTGCAGTCATATCATGATCATTAACACATACTTTTCAGGAGAGCAGAATCCCATACCTTTAGAAATAGTCCCCCACATCACATTCTGTGACTGGAAGATACCAAATTTTTTATCATTATGATAACTGCTGACAAAAAGAAATATGTTGAATAGAACCAAAGTACAGCAATATTAAGAGTGTTTCTTTACTTTCCACATTATAATACAAGTAAAAAAAAATTGAAATAAAACTTCTTAATGAAATTTATCAGAATTTATTCCTTTTTTTGAAATTTAGCAATCAATTTATTAATTTTATTTTAATTTAGCAACTAAACCATCTTCAGTAGATTATAGGCCATCGAAACTGAACATTTATCAAAAGTATTGGGTGCCATCTTGGTTTACTTGAGGGGGAAAAAAAACAGTTTAAAGCAAATACAGAAGATATTGAAAAAAAAAATTATTTGAAAATATATTACTTTTAAATGGTGTGAACTTATTATCATCTTAAAGAATTGGTTGTCTTTCCCCAAAATTCTCAAAGAGAGTACAATGACTTGAAGCATGTCTGAGCCATATATTCAAAAATTCACAAACAATAAGAAGAAATGCAATTCCTGACTACAAGCTCTATAATTTTTTTTTTAATCTTAACATTTTTCTATAATTATCACAAGCACTGTCAATTTCTTAGGTTAATTGTTATTCTCGATTTAGCAAAGTTATGTAATTCTTCAACAATGCATATCTTATTCCCATTTTATACACTTCCTGTGCCTTTAAAGCACTATATATTTACTATGCATTCTGAACAATACTTTATATCAGTACACATCTTTAGAATTAATATATGCATCTTTTTTTTTTTAGCAATAATGATTAGGATTTTTCTATTCACTGTGTAATCTTTAAATTAAGTTGTAATATAGTTATCTGTAATCACTTATCAAAAAGCATTATGTTATATATACATATTTAATTGTATACACTATAAACAAAGCATGAGCTGCTATCTTATAATTTATATGAATGTATGGAGATTGGAGCAAAATATAGTATAGTGTGCTAAAATTTGTGTCGGGTTTTAATATTTAGAAATTAAAATTTTAAAAAATTATTGATATACTTATTAATATTTGAAGTACAGGCATTCTTCATATACCTGTAGCTTAATTGTAAATGTATGGGGATTTAAACATGGACATAACAATAATATTGGCATCAGCATGGGATTTGGGCATTTCATCATCAGATTTTCAATGGTATGGATGGCTGAAGAGTTGGAGGTTGGAGTAGATTGAAGCCTGTCCATTAAAGTATGAAGATTTGCTATCTTAATATAAACTGAATATTGATTTTATATATGTGTGGGAGATGATGATCTGGACCAACTGATGAGTGCTGGTTCAGCATGAAATACGCATATTGATGATTATTTATCTTTGTTACATGTGTGTGGTCATGTGTATCAGTGGTATGAGATAGTGTGGATAGTTGAAGGGTGCTTGAACAAATTAATAAAAATTGCAGGTGTTATACTCTCATCATTTAGGTATAGAATCTACTCAACTATGTTTTTTTGTTTACTACATTTTTTTATAATTTTTTAATTTAAAATTAAAAAAGAAACACCCCGAATGCTAAAATTAAGAGTTTTTATAATTGATTTAAAGGCTCCTATCAAAAAAGAGGCTAGAATATCAACAATTTATAACATGCTCTGAATGATTTGATGAATTGCTTGAATGGCATCTTTTGTTTACAGCCCAGCTCTGTCCTTTTTGGTGCTTTGATAAATCCGCCATTTATTTTATTCACATTCATTTATTGTTTTAAAAAAAATGTTAAACTTCTAAAATGAACTGTTAAATGTCAAAAATAAGGATCAAATAATTATACAACTTTTGTTGTTAAAAAGAACTTTATGCATTATCTCAGTCTTTTATGTAGTTTATTAGTTTTTTTTTATTTTCTGTTTAATTCCAAGTGTGCTAACATTTGTTTTTCTTTTAAGAATAACATTGTCAGCATATTGGGGGAGGGTGGGGTAGTGCAACTTTATTTAGGCACTACCTTTGTTTTTAAAGTCTACACAGATCAGACAGTGATCTTAGAAATAATAAAGTTTGGATGTTAGTTCACTCACTCTCTTTTATACTATCTGCAAAATGTACCAAGATCATTATATATGTAATTTAACAAATTAAATTCTGCCTACTGCTGTATTAGTTAATGATAAATAAAATAGAAAATCATATAACATTACAATACAGCTATGGTCGTTATAACATTACAATACAGCTATGGTCGTTATGACAGATGTGTTTCTATCTGCCAATGATTGTGTCATTATTTTGTATGTTGAATGTCTTTAGAACAATTTAATTTTATTTAAATATTCCAAATACATTCAACTGTTAGTAATATCACAGCAAACAGGTTAGTATGATATTACTAACAGTTAGTGCATATATTAACCTGTTTGCTGTGATATTGCTAACAGTTGGTGCATATACTAATTTGTTTGCTGTGGTATTACTAACAGTTGAATGTATTTGGAATATTTAAATAAAATTAAATTGTTCTAAGGACATTCAATACACATATTAGATAATGGAAATAGTCCAATATAAAAATACAACTAGAACACCATCATCACAAACATTCAGAAAAACATCTATATACATTAATTTTGGTTTTATCACCATTTATTTATATATCGTAAGTTCTATTACTTAACCAGTGGGTTCTTAATAAATCTTTTATTAAGAAATATTTTGTAATAAAAAATAATAGGGCTTATAAGTAATGGAGTTAGAGAATGATCAATCCATTATGCTAATGAACAATAAGATACAATCTTATTAGAGAATATAATAAATGGAACTGCTATAGGCTGTTATAAACAGTTAAGATATTGTAATGCAAAATGGGACTGCAGCACGTGTTCAACAAATTAATTTTTACAAAAATCAATACATAGATTGAAAAGCAGTTTAAAATCGCTCTTTGAGAAATGCTTGTTTAAATTAAAGTTAAGCTGATAAGAAAAAATATAATTCATTAATAAAAAAAATCAGACTCTGAATTTTATATTAATTTTTTCCAGATTTGAATGTTCAAATATCAAAAGATTTGCTTGGGAATTTTTGTCATTTTTTAAAAGATTTAGGGGTTCTGTGTAAGTGAGTGTGTGGTTTTTTTAAATTTGTTTAAAATTAAGGTTTTAACATTTTGTAACCAGTCAAAATCATTAACATATTTAATTTGGTATATGTATTCATTAGTTTTATTTGTATTAATTCTTTTTTATATTAAAATTACATATTGGTTTAGATTACAATGATAACACATAAATCAATTGCATTACATAATAGATTTTATCTGTGCAAAAAATATTATATTTAAATTATTATGATTCTCTAAAATTCATAATAATCAAATTGTACATCTATTTATCAGTGTTTTTATCTGAATAAAATACTATTATTATCCATATTTTTTTTAAATTATACTTAATATGTCAATGATGGTTGTGTGTGTGTGTGTGAATGCATGCTTGTTGGATATTTTTGCATGGCATGATTTAAATGAATGTAGTTTTTTATGTTTGCAGAGTATTTCTTGATAGATTAAATATAAAAAAACAAGATTTTATACTACTTATATGTTCTCTATTATGTTAGTTACGGTACAAATCTGTGTTATTGATTAAAGCTCTAAACCAAAGTTGATTCTACAATAAATATCAAATAATCAAATTCAGATATTTGTATAGAAATGCAGGAAAATTCTCCATACAGTAGTGCCACTCAGTGCAATCAACCAATGGATGCCAAAAGGCTTGTACATAAAATCCCTATCTAGTGCCTACTCATCCAATATCCCCAGACTAGTTTCTAGCTTGTTGCTTTGATCAGTGAGGAGCCTTGGATCTGAGAGCATTGATAAGATCTAATGCAACCCTCGAGCAGCCACCTTTTATTTCTACTTAACTACAAAACTATGAATCTAAAATTGAAAACAATAATATTTTCAATCCAAGCAAGTATAAAAAATGGTTATTATGTGATGTATAGAAATGGTTTATTTTTTTAAATATTTTATTTTCTGTAGTCTGAAGATAAATCACTTACTATCGAAGCATAAAAAAAGAAAATATATGGGCAGATAGTGATGTGTTATTGGGATTTAATATATGTATAGAGGTGGAAAATTTTGACATTAAAAAGAAAATTACTTCAGAAATAATAGAAAAGATAGAACTATTACTAAATAAAGAATGACATGAATACTATGTAATAATTAATAATAAAATAAAATAATTTATGCAATTATTATTGTGTCATTAAACATATATTTAAATGAAGAGGGAAGATGTGATTAATTTTTGAAGAAGATAAAAGCTCCAGAAAGAGGTAGAATCGTAGATATATGTAAAAAATAAAAGAAATAAGGAAATTGTTTGTAAAGTTAGATATCAAATGTCTTAGCACTAAAAATGGGCCAGATGATTAGAAGAATGAAATAGTTATACTAATATTTAAGAAAGATCAAACAGAAGTTATTAAAAATCTTTGGCCTGATATTTTTCAGTTTATATATAAAATCTTTATGAATATGATTACAACTCTTCTACAGAGAACTTTGGATTAAAATGAATTAAATGAAGAAATTGGATTTAGAAATGGTTACAGCATAGTCGATTGTATCCAAATATTAAAGAGATATTACAAAAAGACTAGTAACTATGAGTTGCTGTTTTTTCATTGAATTTGTAATTGTGAATCTAATATTTCTGCATAGTAAAGCATTGTAATATCGCATTATAGTCTCACAAAATGGTTCAGTTTTGAAGAATGTTTACCATAATATAACAGTTTGAGGATGTAAAGATACTAAGATGATTTAGTAAATGTGGATTACATGAAACAGTTGTCATCTCTCATCTTTTGAACATAGTTTTGTAGAGGTATTTGTTTGTTGAGCAACAAAGGGTATAGAAATAAATAAAGATTATTTAAGTAATCCAGATTGTTTTGGAAGTAGAGCTTCAAAACTGTAAAAATATTTTAATTAAAAATCAAATAAAAACGAAAATAGGAGTAAAGGTAATTTTTAAAAGACTAAGGTAATGTGTAATGGCTTTTCAAGAAAAGAAAAATTGATGATAAAAGTTAGAAATTAACTACCATAATTATCTTAATAGAGATAGAAACGTAATGGTGAAATTAATCTTAAATTTAAATTTGGAAGTGTTTTTGGAACACCTATTGGTCAATAAAATGAATATGTTTAGAAGTAATCTACTATTGTTTATTTATGTATTTGAGATTTAACAAAACACAGAGACTGCAGACTACATAGCATGCATATACTATAAAAAAATTTAAATTTCTGAATAATGTTTTTTTGTGTTAGTTTTCTAACCAGATTAAAAATGAATCCATTTTCTTAGTGCATATTTGGTGGCCCTTATCTGTTTACAGAGTTGGTATGGGTAATAAAATTTATATCTACGTTGTTAACTGAACTATAAGCTGGGCATATTGACACTGCTATGGTCACCATTAATATATTTCCATCAAGTATCAATTATTAGTTTGCTACTCATATAAGGTCTTTAGCGGCTGAATGAAATTGTATTCTTTTTTCATATTCCAAGTTTGTTAAAATGACTTGTAAAAAGATTGACATTCTTATAATGTGTGCATATGAAGATTATTACTTTAGAAATCTGAAATGTTGAAAAATTACATTTTAATTTCAAATTATCACTTTATTTTTAATGACTGTTTTTGGACAAGGGCTTAGATCATTTCTCAAATTTAAAAAAATATGTAAAAATGTAAAATAAACAAAGTAGGAATCTAGTTTTTATATTCTTAAGTTAAGATCTGTATGGGACCTATCAAAAATTTTCAATAACAAAATTTGATGAAATAAGAGTTCAGAATTCCTGATTTTAAAAGAAGTATTTTATTTCATTAAAGAAATATTAACAAAATTGAGATTAGAAGAAAATTGTGTCTCTTGTTTTTTCTTTTTTTTATGTGTTTTTATTTAACTTATTCTGTATTTTGGTCCGACTGGATAAAAATCTTATAATTCAATTTCATTTACTTCCCAATTTTTATTTTAATTGAAACTTTGTATACATACGTATTGCAGATGACGATATATTTTTTAGAGTTTGCAAACAATTTTAACAAAATATTAAAATTTTTAATTTTATATAGGATTCATGTAAACCAGGGGTCCCAAACCTTTTTGCACTTAGAGCACATTCTATAATACCGGCCAGGTGGCGGGCAACATTTATTTTTTCAATCTAAATTTATAGTTGGATATTGTTAATAATACACATAATGTACAAAAAAACATTTATTTTAAAAATAAAATTTTAACATCTAATTAACGTTTATATTTTTACGCTGTAAAAGTATAGTATGCTCTACAATTTAATTACAATATAATACAATAATTTATAAGAAATTTTAAAAATTAAATTTATTTGTATTAGATAAATAATTTTTTATCGTGTTCGGATAGCGGCGGGCACACATAAAATGGTCTGCGGGCACCATGGTGCCCGCGGGCATAGGGTTGGGGACCCCTGGTGTAAACTATGCAATTTCATTCAACATTTTCAAAATATTATTTAAATAAATTCATCTCATTTTGATAATTCGGTATTACATATATAAAACTAAAAATTAGAAAATTTTTAAAAAAAATTTTTTAAAGAAATACTTTTATTCACATAAGTGCAATAAAAAATAAAAAAATACATTTTCTTTGGCTTTTACAAATAAAAGCATGAAAGTGCTCATGGTTAGAAATATTATTTGTTATCCTTTACATAAATAGAAATTAGATATATATTTTTTATATACATAGTAACCAAATGATGAAGAATCTTAAATTAAACCACTAAACGTCACATGATCACCATTCTTTATGATTGCACAAGCTATTTACACAGAGGCGAAACTCTCCATACAATAGCAGCATCCATTGATTAATATGACTTCAACTGAGTGGCGCTACTGTATGGAGAGTTTTGCCTCTATATAAACAGCTTGTGTAAGCATAAAGAATGGTGATGATGTGCTGTTTAGTGGTTTAATACCAATCCTGCCCAATAGGATTATAGTGACTGGGTATTAAAGAACCAAAGACACCAAAAAGTATGAATACTGAACTGAGTTCAGATCTATATGACTCTACAAGGTAATGAGCTTGAATTGAAAACATTATTGTGTTTTTATTTTGGATTCAAAGCTTTATAGCTATCTAATAAAGTAAAACGTGGATGCTGGATAGTTGCATTAGAACCTAAGATCTATGTGCAGTGCTCTCAGATCCAAAGCTCCTCACTGATGAAAGCCACAAGCTAGAAACTAGTCTGGGGATATTCGATAAGGATTTTATGCACAAACTTTCCTCCATCCATTGATTACAATGGTTTACACTGAGTGGTGCTACTGTATGGAGAGTTTTGCCTCTAATATTAAATTAAAAGTGTTAAATTCTAATTCTTGCTTGATAAGAAGCTCATAAAAAGTATAGAAAATGGTTCCAAGAGTATTTCTAAATGTGAATGCTTCACACTTATGTTTATGAAAACGGAAGAAACTTTTTTAAGTGCATTTATGTGACTAAAAACATTTTATTTATTTTTATTTAAAAATAAGACTTTATATGAATAGTATTAACTGTGTCAGTAAAATTTAGTTTATAAATTAAATTTATCTTATTCAGAGAGAATTAAGAGATTAATTCATATAAACACTTGACGAATCTGTATTATTTTATTAAAAATGTATTGTAAAAACGTTTTTCATTAATTAAATTTTTAATATAAATTTATGCAGGGTAATTTTAAACTTTAATAACTAAATGATAGAATTATAAATTAAAGAACTGGTTTTAAAAAAAATCTCTTTTAAAATTTAACTGCAGTACAATTCTAATTGTCAAATTCCAACACATCTTGTGATGTGCAAAATTGACTAATACCATTCAGAATCGGTTATGCTCTGAAAAGGAAAGAAATGTAATAATCTTTCTTCTTATTATTAAGTGCTGTCATATAAATGTTATTTATCTTCACTAATCCCATAAATAGTATTTTTTTTAATGAATGGTCATTTTATTTAGTTTTTTTAAACTGTTGAATCACATTGTAATGATAGAGTCCTAGCTCACCACTGGTCACCTTCTTTTATCATCATTAGCTTAAGAGTTGAGTTTTTGTATGATATTTGACATATTGTTTAATATTCACCAATAAAACATCATGTCTTATCTATACATCACTTTTAAGTAACATCTGTTTCCTGCTCCAATTCTGTCGCCATATATCAGATGGTAGGGTTAATTATTATCTAGTGCTCTCCTGTTTTAGTTTATAGTTTATAGCTTTCATAAGATGAAAAATTTTTGATTTGTACATATTACATCTTTCATTTTGCAACTTTCTCATATTTCCATTTTTGTTATTATCAAGCTATCAATCTGAAATTCCAAAACACTTTAATATGAGTCACTTTTATGATATAGTTATATATCTTGCACAAGATTGAAGAACTGAAATAATGGCTACTAATGATGTTGTTGATAATTATATTAAGCAGAAATGTTCTGACCATATTATACTTTAATTAATGCAATTAGAATAATTTGTAGATACTTAGATGCCAGTAAGATCAAAATTGGGGGGGGAAAATCAAGTTGAAAAATGATAATATTAAAGATTTTTAAGTAGTTTGACAGATGAAAAAAATTATATTATAGTAAATGGAAAGTAGTGATATCATATTTGATGTATTGATGAAAATACCAATATATTTCCTCATATTGAATAAACTTTCTACAAATATTACAAGAATTATTGACAATGAATTTAAAGCACTAAATATTTACTAATTGAAATTTAGAAAATACAGATGTAATGCTAAACTAGAAATGAGATGAATTACATATTTTTGGATAGAAGGTTTAATTAGTATTAGTATAATGAGGACTTTCCCTAGAAAAAAAAGAACTTTGTCTGCTTCATCTAATTGTGTTAAAAAAAAATTCAAGGAGCATAGAATGTTATATGTTTGACTTTAACAAATAAATTTATAAGCTAAATTTGTGTACTGAAACAAAGATAAAAATGTTATGTATTCAATAGTAGAAGTAGGGAAGAAGTTATAATAATGAAAAATCATATAATTAAAAGAAGTAATTTCATATGGATAACGAACCCTTTTTGAAGTGAATTTCAAAAAGCAAATAGTTACCCAAAAATATTTTGGTACAAGATAATGAATAAAATTCAGAACTGATTGGAAGATTTTAAATTGTAAATTTATTACCAGTATCGTTTGGGCCATTACTTAATAATAAAGACCTTGCTAAAACTTTTACATAATCAATATTCATTAATATCATTATCATTTTTTAATTTAGATTTCATAATTTTTTTAATAATCTGATTTATGTGTAAGCTATAAAAAAAAAGGGTACACATTTTTATTGCTATAATGTATTAAAATTTCTCTTCCTTATATGGTCAACATTTTTATTATTTTTTAAAAAAGTATATATTATTTGAAATATATTTCTAATAGGATATTAATAAGGAATAGCCTATAATTAATGATGTTATCTTTTTTTAAAAAAAATTTTAAAAATGTATATATTTGCTATACTTTTGAATCATTATTCAAGATTTATTATATGGTTTTGAAAGAATCAATGTACTTGTTAAAGAAAATAATATTGAATTATGAGCATAATGTATATATTTAACCTAAATATAATTAATAATGATTTGAACCCAGACTTTCAAACTCCCTAAAACATCCACTCTACCCAATATAATCAATACCCATGACCACATACATGGGAAAAAAGATAAATGATCTCCAATTTACATATTTCATGCTGAACCAGCACTCATCAGTTGGTCTGGATTATCATCTACCACACATATCTATAATCAGTGCTTGGTTTATATTAAGTTAACAAATCTACACACTTTAATAGGCAGGCTTCAATCCTCTCAACTTTTCAGCCATCCATATCAACTGAAAATCTGATGATGGAATGCTCAAAGCCTGTTTGATACCAATATTATAGTCATACCCATGAATTGGGGTCAACATTGGTATGACTATAATACTGGCATCAAATTGAGCATTTCATCATCAGATTTTCATTTGATGTGGATGGCGGGAGAGTGGAGAGTATTGAAGCCTGTCCATTAAAGTTTATAGATTCGCTATATTAATACAAACTGAGCACTGATTATAGATATTTGTGGGAGATGATGATCTGGACCAACTGATGAGTGCAGGTTCAGCATGAAATACATATGTAGGAGATCATTTATCTTTTTAACATGTATGTGGTCATGTGTATTGGTTATATTGAATAGTGGATGACTATAGGGAGCTTGAAAGTCTGGGTTCAAATCCCCTTTAATTGTTAAAGAATGAAAAAGATATCCCTTCCTTCTTCCACTTTTTCATTTAAACAATAGGGCAAAGAAGTAAAATTAGTCGCTGCTAATAAGATATTGTACTCCTTTTTTGATGCTATTAAATTGTCTTATTATTTAATTTTAAATTATATGTCAGAATATTTTGTGCAGTTTTTGAATAGATATTAAGTATTCTAACTATAAAAATAATACTTTTGTATAATCACATGTATTATATCTTAAAAATATAACATAATGGAAAGTAAACAAAGCAAAACTCCATATAGTAGTGCCACCTGTGCTAAACAATTATGTGCTAGTATAGGAGATGTGATCATGTGATGTATAATGGAAAGTATTTAAACTCTCTCTTTAAATTTATGCCATAATTTACTATATATACTTACATTAGATATTTTATGCCAGTATAGACTTAATATATTATTAATATTGATACTTTAATATTCTAAATTTTATATTTGTCAACTGATCATTTTTTCATTACCCCAGGTACGACTACCTGAGAACCCCATTCCGTTACAATATATATTTATCACATTATATAAATAAAATACTAACTGCAGCCAATAATTTTTATTCTGTTAATATCATTAATATCTCATTTAAGTTTATATTTATCACCACCCCCCTCCTTAAATTTTTGTGTTTTACATTATTGCAGTTTTTATTTTAAATTTTAATCAACCTTTCACTATTCAAACCATAACTAAAATAATCAAATGGCTAATTGGCTCAAGAAGTTTTGTGTTTGAGTTCTGGTAGTGATAACCACATAGATCTTTATTGCTTGACTCCAGTTTTTCAATACAGGGCAAACCATGTTTGTGTTTAAATTTTAAAAAATCAAATATATTAATCTTTAACTGAGGTTTAAAGTTTATATCTGTACTAGAGATAATCTCTAGGTGAATAAATGATTAGTGATAATCATTATTGTATTTATCCAGAGTGGATGATATCAAACTTGTGGACCGTGTAAGTTTGATCCTTGTAATTCAAAATATAACAATTTACTGTTGATAAATACTGTACATATAATAAAGATATATATGAGAGATGGTGATCTGAGCCTACTGATAAGTGCTGATTCAGCAAGAAATGCATCTCGGACGTCATTTGTCTTTTATTGTATCTTTATTCATGATTTGAAAAGAATGTGTGGAGGTATGGAGGATATTTAATATATTAAAATTTCTTTCTTTATTTATTTAAAAAAGCTATATTTTGATGCATTGTAAATGTTCAAGTTTTTTTTTTTTTTTTTGGATTTGAATCAATATTGACTCATCTTTTAAATAAATAATATTTGTCGACATTTTCAGATCCATTTTTTTAGATTTAAAAAACCACTGGTATTCATTAGTTTTAAGATTTACTAAACTTTTTAATCCTAAATTTTATTTCCAAATTTTTGATTGCAGTTTCGGATAGTTTCTTATAGCAAGCAGGAAAATAATAAACTGTAAAGAAATGATTCCATTATCTAGAGCCATCTACTATAGGTTTGAGTAATCAATGAACCTCACATGGGATAATCCCTTTGTCCAAACCAATTGCCTTCTGGTTTTCACATTTTGCAGTGGCGACCAGAATTCAAAACTGGAACTAACACTGGCAAAAGCCTGAAAATAGTCAATTTGGAGAAGGAATTTTTATAACATTGTACCATCTGGCATCCACTCATTAGTGAAACAATAAATGGTTTTAAAGTGTGGTGAAGATCTAACTATTCTTGGAAGCATATGAGAGGTCATGCTTTAAATTAGTACCACAAGCTATACATAATATTTGGATAATAGAAGATTAATTAATAATTTTGTGATTGCTATAAAAAAATTCCATTTAGTTTTTAGGTGGGAGATTTGTAGTAAATGTGTCATTTGCACTACACACACAAAAATGTCCAGATAATTTTTAAGCCACTATCTGTTTTTGGATTTTTTTTAAAACTGCTTATAGTTTTCTATTCTAGCTTTTCAAAGGTAATATAATTTCTTTATTATTTCTGTATGGGGGTTATTTCATTTATTACCATTTAAATGGGAAAATTTATCCATAATATCATTATTTAGTAAACTAACTTTTACGCTATTTTTATGTTTGTTAAGGATATGGGAAATATTAAGAAAAAAATTGTTTCTGGGAGTAATATTAAAATTGTTGTCTAAACTAATGAGGTTAATTCAATTGGTTAATGGAAATTGATTAAAGAACCACATTTACTATTTACAGACTCACCAGAGAATGTTAAAATAAAATCAGCTAGAACTCTTTTGCTAAAGAAGAGAAGTGGACTAACATATTCAATTGATTAAAATGATGAAATACCCACTTATAACCAGACAGAGATAATAGATTTAACTGTAACTAATAATCATGCAATCATATTGGTAGATTTATCTCCTAAAAATTATAAACAAAAAAAAAGAAAAATTGAACAAGAGGAAAAAAGAGCAATATCACTGCCGAGACGGGTAAGAGGACATAGAAAACCCGTGAAACTACTAGACTATTTGTGACAAATAGGATTATTTTCTAGTGAGTGGAGGAATGTACTATCTGTGTGCCTATGTGTATATTTTGATATTGTAATATTTTTGAAATATAAGCCTAGTTCATATACTTGGAGTTTAAATGTAATATAGGGGATTTGAACCCAGACTTTCAAGCTCCCTTCAGTAATCCACTCTATCACTTACAACCAATACATATGACTGCACAAAATGATCTCCAATACATGTATTTTATGCTGAGCCAGCACTGATCTGGCCCAACTGATGAGTGTTGGTTCAGCATGAAATACGTATATTGGAGATCATTTATCTTTTTCACATGTATGAGGTCATGTGTATCGGTTGTATGAAGTAGAGTGGATAGCTTAAGAGAGCTTGAAAATTTCTGTTCAAATCCTCTATTATATTTTGATATTATAAATAATGTTTACTAGTAAGTTAATCATAGTCAGATAGTGCATGAATAAATTTTCCTAGTTATTATTTAACATTCTAGAAAATTTACATATGTCACACGTGCATTTGAATGCCATTAATATTAATATGCTAATGAGGATAGATTTATGCAGGATTGGGCTAGTATAAAAAAAGCTTGCAGAGATCTACAATGTATATGGATAGTCCTCAATTAGTATGTTCTGAGTTGTCCTTAGTCTATAGTTATAGTAGAATCATTACGTTGTAATTTTGCAGAGTGCATCTATAAGAAATTCAATAAATGGTCACAACTAAACAAGGACTAATTAAATTTGTGGTGCATATGAAGAAATAAATTGCCAAGCTAGAAGTTTATTATGGACTGTAAAAATTCCAATGTAATTTCTAAGAACTATTAATTCTTTTATTTACATATGTTTTCTTTTGGTAAGTGACTAAACTTGTTTGCTAAATTTGATTTGTGCTACCTGGTTAGTATTATTAAAAATACTTACCCCCTGGAATATAGTTGATGTATGATTAAATAGTCTTACTTTTGAAAGAGATAAGAATGTAAGTAGACATGTCTGTTTCCAGTTTTCTTAATATCTGTATTATGTTTGTTAACAATAAAGTAAAATTTGTTCTTAATAATGAGTTTAGCAGTATAGGATTGATAGAACTTTTAAAAGGATTGAGATCAAAATAAAACCAAATCGGTATATATTTTAAGCTTCAGAGCATACGGAAATGTTTCAAAAAATATAAATTGAAAGAAACTAAAAAAGACAGAATTAAAAGTAAATATTGTAAAAGCTAATATGATTTGTTAAGCTTTCAGAAAAAAAGAAAATAATGTGAAGTAATGATTAGTAATAATAAAAACCTTGATCAAAATAATAATGGAAACAGAAAAGAACAAAATAGATTTTACAAATACATTCTGCAAGTATTTATTGATAGATCTGCAACTAGGATACATAAATGCAACCCAGTCTATAGAGCACATAATGAGATAAAAAGAAATGTAAAGATTAATAAAAAAGATTGAAAAGTGGAATACATGGGTGATACAATAAGCAAGAATTATTGATTTTATTGAGAGAATTAAGAGGTTGAACTGAAATTGATCTGGATGTAGTTATAGAAGAGATGGCATTGGATGGATAATTAAAGTCTTAATTTGAATATTAAAAGATTTTGTAGTCTAGAAAGAATCCACATATGATATGAGTGGATGTAAGGAAGTTTTCTGAAGGGATATAAAGAAGTTGTGGATTGGAAGTATTGAAATCAAATCCAGGAGACTTTAATTCTTATACATATTAATAATAATGAATTTAACATCTTAAAAATATTTTAAAATTAAAATTGATTAAATTAAAAAGATGAAAATGTTTTATGTAACTTTTAACATGTCTTATTTTGACAGGCCAAAAAAAACTATTTTCATACCAGAAAATTATTTTTTTTGAAAAAAGTCAAATTACTGGAGAGGCCTTCTGTATCCATAATTTTAATTATCTGCAATTCAAAAATATATTGAATGACCAGTAAAATTAATTTTAAAAAATAATTTTCTAAATATTTGTTAATTCATATATATTAGTTAAAAATCGTAATGCCAGAATTTTGGTGTAATTATAGTAATATCAATTAAAATTCACATGAAATCGGAAAAAAAAAGTTTTTTTTGATATTCTAGATTTAAACTTGTGGCCTTCTTATTGCTTTTAGGAATTGCTTTGGAAATTAATTTGAGGTATTTTATGCAACTGATGGTAAACTACATAAAACGTAGATGAAAGTAATTGTTTGGATTGAGCTTTTACTATGTTAAAATAATATATATACTGGGTATATATTGTGCCCTTATCTATAGGTCATAATAAGGTAGAATGGTCAATTGCTAAAAAAAAATTTTAAATTTTAAAATACGTTTATGTAATATATTGATAATTGTATGATCGATTAGATTTTATAGTACAATTTAAGGCTGAAAAATACCTGGTATGTAAAAGTGTAATGGATTATTTTTAAAAAAAAAAAAAACAGTTAAATAAAGCTTAATTATATCCTTGCTTATGGTTGTAAAAGCTGGCCATATAAAATAATACAGCTATAAATAGTTAAAAGTATATTAACAATTCAATTGTAATGTTTTAAAACTAATAAATTAAATAAACGCTATATGTAATATTATAATTATAATTAATATTCAAATTTAATCTAATATATTTTAAAATAAACTTTGGGATGGTGAGAATTATATTTATTTCTACATTTTTAAATTATTTTCCAAATTTTTATAAAATATATCAGTTTTGGTAATTTAGACCGAGACGTAAATTAAAAAAAAAAAAAAAATCATCTGATAAAGTTAGTAATCATGTGACTGTATATTATATACCTTCACACACACGCTTGTTAGAATATAATAATAAAGTTTGTGAATTATAAAACTAAATGTAATTGCTATCTATCGTTAAAGTAAAAGTTAAAATATTAAATGTTATTTTAATAATTGTTTTAAAGTTTAAATGATTTTGATAAAACTGTAATTGAGTTTAAAAATACTATTCTAAGTAATATTTTAAAACATGACATCATAAATTCTTTATTTTAAAAAGTTTAATCTATTATAAAACTAAAAATGTGTAAATTTGTTCGCGCTAAAAAAAGTCATTAACCAATCAATGGAGGTATTTTAGCAGATGAAATATAGGAATTAGACGGAGCGGGAGAAGGAATGTGTAAGTAAAGGAAGGAGGAACATATTTTTTAGCTGTATAAGATCGTAAGCTAGAAAAGTGTTATAATTTAAAAAATTTTGTATTTATTTTAAAAGTTTTGTTTTAAAATATAATATTTTGAACTGCCTTTAAATGGAAGGCTAATTTAAAAGATTTCTTACCAGGATTTTTATTCAAGTTTAGCCGAAACCTTGTAGTAAAATGGAAATACTACAGAAAAAAGTACCTAAAAGTATTGATAAAGTAAAAATAATTGTAAAGTGCCTTGAATACAGTTTATTTGTGATCAACCAGGAAATCATTAGAACTCAGATAAATATAATTTGGACATTATACCGAAAACTTAAAAGAAAAGTTATTTGCCGTCAGGAAAAATTATGACGCACAATTTTAAAAGGCTACTCTGAAGTTTTTTTTTTTATTCTTCTCTATGGAAAAATTAAGATGCGTATATCATAAAGAAAAAATTATGTAAAAGTTATAATGGAGAAAGAATGTTTGTCTTTTTAAAGGAAACATTACAAAGTATATAGTACCAGAATTTTAAAAGAAGGAAAAAAGTTACAGAAGAATAATATGAAAGAGCTGTTGTGTTTTTATGGAAAAGGAACCGAAAAACTTTCTCTAAGAAGAATTAAAAATATTATAAAGTGTTCATTAGAGAAATGCTTAATAAAGATAAAGATTTGGAAACTATAAATCTAATTTACTTAATGAAATGAATCCATGGAAACAGAAAAGTTTTATTGAATATTTAAATCAAAGTACTGAAAAGATGCATTGTAAAAGTCGCGCGGGAGAAAATATTAGCAAGAAATATTAGAAGAGAATATTTAGAAGTTTTCTTTATGGGATTAACTAATATCATAATTAATAATTGTATTAAATATTATAAAACCAAGGATTATCATTCATGAATATTTATTGAACGAAGTAATATTTGTTTTACCTTAAAATTGAACAAGCAGGGAGAGGAACATTAAGTGAATGGAAAAGAAATGATAAACAATTTTTTTTTTTTTGGCTTTAGTATGAACGGTTTTTCAGGAAAATTTGATGAAGGAGTACAGTAAATATAGTTTGAATATTTTTTACTAATTTATTTTAAAATATAAAATGTTATGTGAGATTAGGGAAAACATAAAACATAAATTTAATAATATTAAAATTTAAATATAATAGCTTGATAAAATTATAGAAATAGTGTTTAAAATAAAGTGTATGGATGTGAATCTTATATCTACAAGGATCAAATGGATGGTGAAGCCTACGGAACGCGATCGAGGAGATAAAGGTCGTTTGGTAATTTTAATAGTTATTTATAATGCATAATGTATTTTTTTTAGATCATCTATTGACCTAAGAATGAAGTGTGAAAGTCTTAATTATATGTACACATTTTATGCAACATTTTAACATATAATGAGATAGGAGTAATTTGGAATATGCATGCAACAATTTATTTAAAGTATATTAATAATATAATTTAACAGAACAATTGTGTGATTCTTTTGAACTTTCATGTGATAAAGTATTCAGATATTTAAATAGTTTGTATATGATTAAATATACGGAGGAAAGTAGTAAAAAGATTTTCTTATAGAACAGTGGAATAGTTTTAAAATATCAATGAATTTTATTATTGTTAGTAATGCAGATATGTATTTGTCGATGTACAGTATAGAAAAAATCTTGAGAAATAAGATCGGATAGTGACTTGGAAGTACTAGTGGAGAGGAAACCAAGATGATGTGTTTTTTTTTAAGAAATAGGAAAATATAAGGGATTTGGATCATATTTAGTTTTGTGTGGTTTAGTATAGTTAACTAAGTCCTATGACTGAACACATATGGTTTGGACAGTGTTTTTGCATATCTTTAAACTTTTGATGTTAGAATAAAGCTGAAGAAATAGCTTTAGCATCGTTCCTATGATAGAGGTTGGTAGACAGGTAAAGGTCACTCCTCTATAGTGTCTTTAAATTCACTGTGCCATGATTGTCAAGGTATATGATGAGTAATATTCTAGTTGTATTTTGATCCTATGCATCTATCTTCGCTATCCTTATTTCATGAATCTGCATCGGTCAGAAAGATATTTTCAAAGAAATAATGAATAAAATAGAACTGAAGATATGTCATCGTTTATGTAAGAATAGTTTATTTGCTTGAATGTATAGAATTGTGTAACTTTAAAATTGAAAGTCCAAAATATCATAAAGAGAGAAAGAATCATATAATACATTGTAAAATTAATTCAGAAATGAATATAAGATTTTGAAAAGAAATCTAAACCAAGTATTTTAAAAGTGATAATAAAATTTGAATGTTTCTTTTTTTAAAAAAAAAATATTAATGTTGGAGGGAATGAGTATTGCATATTTATCAAGAGAAAATTCAATAAGGTATAATAAACATATACTTGTGCATGGTATATTAATAGTTATAATTATATCATCCAAAGTAAGGCTTGAATGAGAATATTAGGATTAATAAACATCGGATAATGAATAATAAAAACCTAATACTGAATGTAGAATAGTGTTTTGACTTTGTAAGATTCCATACAACCAATATGAAACTAAATTTTATTATTTTGTAGAATTTTATTACGAATGTAAATTTTTGTAAAAAATGTAATTTTAATAATATTAGGGATGAAAAGTGTTTGTGATAATCATATAAGAAATGCATTTTGTAATAAGCTAACCATAATAATAAATCAAGTAATAATACTGTATTTTCTTAAGTGTTAAAAAAAAAAAAAATAAGATTTAACTAGGAAAAGTAAATAATATTTTGATTTCATTTTATAAACTAATAAACTAAGTTGAGATATGAAAGTAAGGGATATCCAATGTATATAGTGTAAAAATATTGTTAATTTATTTATGTTGTTAATAAACTTTGTTTTAAATTTGTTTTAAAGTTTTTGTGTCCGAGTTGTTATTTCTCCACATGGATGCATGAAATCACGATACATTTATAACTGAAACAGACATATAAATTTTGCACAAAAGGTAAACATAAAAGTGTTATAAGAATTTTGAGAATTTATTGGTATGTTAAAATTAAAAGATCATAATTTTATATTATTTATTGGTCATAAGTCGGTTGCCACAATATTACATTAAATTATATGCTAATGTTGCCACACGTATTCTGTTGTCAGATTATTAAATACTACCGCGTACGTATTTATTTATTTCATTTCAGGAAGAAATAAGAATATATTATTATTGTTATAATTATTTTTATTATTATTAGTTGCTGTGTAGTAGATTATGACATAAAATTCCCTTTTCATATTTTACTACCGTAATTTTAAATCAGTTAGAATACAATTTATGAACCTGAGATTTTATTTTATTTTACTTCATTTTATTTAATTGAGCTAGATTCTTGTTATAAAGAAGATTAAGATATGATTATTATTTTAATCGTAGTGAATAGAGCTCAGAAAGTCGTAAGAATACTATGAGTTAGTTATTTGGTATAGTAAAAAGGGGGGATAGTGTTCTTATGCCATTGAGGTAGTATCGTGTGGATAATGGCTCAATGTAGTCTATCTCATTCCCTGTATTGTCACTCCATGTCTCATGAAAATAGTAAATATTTGTTTAATTCATTTTAAAATTGAACCATATTTGTAGTTTAAAATTAGAGCTAGTAATCTTTTTAATTAATGCTGAATATTTCATTTATTTATTTGTTAACTGAGCTAGAACCCGTAATATTCGTAATAAACTATATTTTGGGGTGAGAATACACGGGGGGAGGTTAGAATATATATAAAACTTAATTAGACAATATTACTTTTTGAAATAATATTTTATCATAATATGTTATTTAAAATTTTCTTTCTTACTTTTTTAATTGTTGTAGATTTACAATTAGCTTAGTTTCTTTACTCAGTTTGAAAAAATTAATTATTTAATATTTGTGACAGGACTGTGGAATTCATATAAAAAAAATCACACGATATGGTGTCTGCAACAGTTTCTTTATTATTTAGTTTTCTCTGTCTGACCATATTTTTTATTTGAATTTTTTTAAAAAAACTTGAATAAATAGTGGGACATCCTGTGTAAAATTGCCCATGTGAAAAGCAGGATTCTACTATTGCCTGTATTGTAAAATAGCTGCTATTTCCGTCCATTTAACAATTAATGCTTTTTTATTAATTAAATTAACGTTTTGAATTAATTCATGATACAAACATGTTTTTCCATTTTCTCTCTGATCTAACTAAAAGCATTTTCAATGAACTTAAACTAAGTTATGATTTTAATGGCAACATAGCAGGTTAGCATCTATATTCCAGTCCATATAACAGTTAATGTTTTTTTTAAATAATTAAATCAAGTTTTGATTTAACTCAAGATGCAAAATTGTTTTTCATTTCAAATGATCTCCAGGGTCCATAGGAGGTAGTAACAGTTTATAAAAGTCAAAGCTTGCTACTTCTTGAATGGGGGGAGGGGCATATCTACATTTCTTTTGGAGTGCATGCATAGATATGATATTTTAGCACACATAGAATATAGTTTTTTTCTTAGGTAATGGTTTTAATTGTATTAATTACAGCATTAATCATGAATTGAATGAAACAATTGAACTAAGATAGAAAAAATAATTTAAGCTTATTAATTTGAAGATATTTATTGGACTTTTTTATTTTATGTATAAATAAAATATGTAATTGTGTTTTAATGTACATATTTATATACTTATTAAAAATGCATATTTTAAATGCTTCGTTTACCATTATTGAATTTCTGTATCCATGACTAGAACTTGGAATTAAATGTTGTGAATGTAGGGGGAACTACTATATAATTTTTTTTTTTTTAAATCCTAACATCTAATTGTTCAAAATGTTAATGTATTTCAGATGAAGTTAAACAAGTTTGAATATTTGGGTGAGGTAAGATCAGGGCAATTATCTCAATCTCATTAGATTGCATCTGGTCAACCAAGCCCAGATACCCTTCCTCACTATGCATACATTTCACAAATAACTGCCACTCTTCAGTCAAACTAAAAGTATCAAATATCTCTATACTGATATTGACTGCCGGCTTGATGTTTTTTTATGACATCACTCTCACAGGATAGAAACTAGTTACTATATATTTTAACACTTTGTTGAAGAATGAAATATAACTGCACTGCAAAGACTGTTTTTTTATTTCTATGAGTGCCTTCTGCGTTGATGAATGTTTGTAATATGGCAGAGTTGAATTGAGTAATGCACTAATAGAAAATAAAAGGACAGAAACTTGGAATGGTTTGAATAATCTATATTCAAATTATGTAAGCTCTATATATGTAATGAATGTTTTATGAATTAAGATAGGGAATTAAGGGAGTATAAGTACATGGAGATTATTTAAATCATTTAGAATTTTTAATTGATGTGGTTATTTTTGAAAATAATTTTTCAAACTTCAGGAAATGTTGCAAGAGTTTTCAGATGAAAGTAAGAAAGTAGGATTTTAAAAATATATTTAAAAAAACTAAGTGATGTTCAAAACTTGTATTGCCATGAAGCCAGTGACCGCAACTGTACAACTTTATCATCTACCATGGGATTTGGAGACTTTGATGACTGGCTATGTATTACAACTTGACAGATTACTTTAACAACCAGGAAAAGGTCATACTTCCCAGCATGTTTCCATTTTTATGATTTTTTGTCAGTCATGGCCACAACCAGGAGAAGCATTCAAAACTCCATTCATGAACTGTCACAAACTACCAGTCAAACTTTATAAGTCTTATTGCGCTCAAGGAAGAAGTGCTTTTTTTTGCCCATATGCTATGATCTACTGACCATAGTAATTTAAGAACATGGTTGGTAAACCTTGCTTTTTGTGAATTACATCTCATGTGGAATCTTAGTCAACAGAACTGGATTTACCAGTGATGTAAGGCTTCTGAATGGTAGAACATGGGATAGCACTACAGAGAGATAAATGAACGTAGGAGGGCTTATATAGATTCATAGCCCCACGTAGCATGAAATTCAAAGATAGTCATTTATTTTTTTCTTTTTGAATCAACAAGTCACAGTTCCATTTGCCTTGAAACACCCAGGAATAGCCAAAATTAGAACAACAAATACTATTCCTGTTGCATTCAATATGATTGCACTCACATTGAGCCATGTAATAATGAGCATATTTTGAGAAAGTCTCATCTTTCCAGATTTGCTATTACCAAAATGAGCCACTTACTGCTTACATTACCTCATGATATGTGCGTAAAGCAATCACCACCTTTTGATATAAAAGAAGGTAGCAGCTTGCTTCAGTATCTAATCAGTTTGGGCCAACATAATTGGTGGTTCCAGTTGTCAGCACCCAAATATTCTCAGACAAAAAAAAATTAAAGATTGTAATCTTGAATTAGAAGTTAACACCTACAAATATCTAAGTCAGATTATTAATTCAGATGGAAATATAATGGCTGAACCTTAATTATAGACCTGAAGATATAGCTTGTTCATATAACACATATGCACATTTACAACTCCGAATAAGATGAAACTAAGCATAAAAATTTTAAAAATGCATGGAAATAAGGGCATAAATGATTTATTAATTTTATATATACTGAATATAATATAGTCAAACGGAAAATGAAACTGAATTACTGCAATTCATCAAAATGAATAAAGAATTTACAGCTATCTAAAATGATTTGTAAAGAGGCCTAGGTTATTGTAGATTAACTCCTCAGATTACCCCCCCCCCCCCACTGCTCAATAAGGAGTAATGAAAGTCTATGTTGTGATAAGAGTAAAGATTCCCAGATTAATTCTCAAGAAAAAAAAGATTCAGTTAAGTCAGTTAAATGGAATTGCATGCTCTGTGTGCTCTCAAATATTGTGTGACCCCCCAAGCAACTAAATATTTGATTACTTTATACAAACGATGAAAGCTGTTTGCAGATATATCATATATGTTGATTCAGTTCAGTTCTGATGACGTAATACGTGATATTACCCTATTCATACAGCTAAAGTATACGTAATGCGTGTACAAAAATAAATTTTAGATGTTCTTTCAATTCATGTTAAAAGATTTATGCTTATAAATTGTTAACCTTTTGACATAGCATTAAGGATAACCTTCTGAATTTTTTTGTTCTTAGTATGCTATTATTGTTTCTTTTTTTATTATTTGACTTTAGATTCTAGTCACAAAACAATAAATACTTGATAGAACTTTACAATAATCTAAAACAAAGAATTTTTTTATTTATTTAAACGAATTGAAAAAAAGTCCATTATAGTTTTTAATATTAAAACAAATGTAGCAAGTTATTATAGATGATATTAATTCAAGAATCATGTGGAATAAATTGAATGTGTTCCAGTATTATATGTTTTAATAACCATATTTAAAATTGCACGTGTGTGTGTGTGTACTGTATTCCATATGTATATAGATATTACCTTATCATTTTGGATTGCCTGAATGAAATCTAATAGTAAAAGAAAGAAAAAATTGGCCCTCAAATCATGTGACATTTAAGAATCAGAAGTGGCAAGTTAATCCTTAGTCAAGTTTTTACTGCATTATATCAAAAAGTGCATTGGTGGTCGTGTGATGTTAAGTATTAAGGAAGAGTTGCTCTTGAGGTTATACAATCCTCAGTACCCGAAATGATAGATCTATTACTAATATTATGTTAAACTGCAGTGGGCACTTCTGATAATGAAGGACAAAGGGTCAAGAGGGAAAAGGGCTTATTATCGTAAACTTATATTCTTATAAGGCATGTGAAATTGACATTATTATTTGTGCAAGTACTTAATCTTTTTGGGAAGATCTCACCTGTGTTGTTGCTGTTTTCAATTACATCATTTGTAAGATGTTTATCCACAGTTATATGGGCATAAGATGTATGTCCATAGTTATGTGGGTATATGAATATTTTATTAGCAGTGTAAGCAAGGGAGTCACAATTCTAGTTTATAAACAAGGCAAAACTCTCCATACAGTAGTGCCACCCTGTGCCAACCAGAGTAATCAATGGATGCCAGAAGGCTTGTGCATAAAATCCTTATCTAATGCCTACTCATCCAATATCCCCAGACTAGTTTCTGGCTTGTGGCCTTTGTCAGTGAAGAGCTTTGGATCTGAGAGCACTGCACCTAGTTTCTTTGAATGATGTAAAAATTTGGAATTTTACAATATGGTTTTAAAATTTAGGGGTAAATTAAATTGATAAGAGAGTATCGACCACTGATGATGATGATTGATCTCAGTAATTTTGCTTAGTCATTAGCTTCCTACTAGTAAAAAACTTAATAGATGTATATGTTCACTTTAAATATCAGTATACTTCAGAAGTCACTTAAAACCACAACCAATACTATGATCATTCACAATCTAGATTCCCAAAGAACCATTTAACATGTAAATAATGTCCTTTCTATCGATATATTTGCCAGTGTCATATTTGATAGGCCGTGATTTATTTACAGGTTCATTAAAATTTTAGAATTTCAGAAATCACTTTTATGGTAAATTACTGATAGTTTACTATATCTGCATAAAAATTTAAATCTCATTGATTATATATAGATGATAACATTATCACAGAGGCAAAACTCTATTTGGTAGCACCACTCAGTGCAAGCTGAAGTAATCAATGGATCCAAGAAAGTTTGTGCATAAAATCCCCATCTAGTGCCTACTCATCCAATATTCCCAGAATAATGTCTTTCATCAGTGAGATGCCTTGGATCTAAGAGCACTGCACCTAGACTTTAGATCTAGTTGCTGCGTTCTTCTCAATGATGAAAGTCACAAGCTAGAAACTAGTCTGGGGATATTGGATGAGTAGACACTGAATGGGAATTTTATGCACAAATCTTGCATTCATTGATTATTCTGGCTTGCATCATATGGTGCTACTTGTGGAGAGTTTTGCCTCTGTGTTAACAGTTTGTGTACGCATAAAGACTGGTGATCATGTGACATTTAGTAGTTTAATGATAATATATTGTATTACAAGTTAACTGGTTTGATGATATTTGAGTAGTTCTTAATTTAATCGCATATGAGAATTGTTATGCATTTTGGTCAGCACACTGAAATATAACTTGCGCCTATACTTGGATGGGTAAATTTTTTATTATAAATAAACTTCATTAAAGATTGTTAATATTATTTTTGGTCTTGATGTCCTAAGAAACCATTGTATCTTCTGTTATTACTATTTATTCATCGGAAAGCAGTGGGTGAATTTACATACAATTGCTTTCTATCTTTGTTAATACCATCATTACTGATTATATGTTCTCATAATCTGTACTGTAGGTAGATATTCTTGGATCCTAAGTTTTGCTTCTTTTTAATTTGTTTGCAAAGCATGGAAAATGCAAAATTGTCTTAAATATAGTACATTTTGATTAATTTCATTCTTTATTTTTTCATCTGTATAATTTTACCAAGATATTTGTAACTTATATTAATATCATTTACATTCTTTGACGTTTTCGATTGCCCCAGCAATTTTCTTCAGAACTATAACAAACACAATGCAAATACACGAATACAAATATACATGAACATATAATTTTGCATTTTATATATATATAGTCAATAGTGGATTGTAAAAAGTATTGTAAAAGTAATAAAGAACGTAAATGATATTAATATTATATGGATTTGGCAATGCAGTAAGAAAGAGAAAATATTTGTAGCTTCTAATTCATTGTTATCAATAGTTATTATCTTTTAAGAAAAATTGTTTAATTACTTTTGTCTGGCTAGCATTTTCTTATTTTCATCTGATAACTCACCCCATTTTGTGAAGTTCTGCCATGTTATTTACAAAAGGAATTACATTATCCACAAAATCTAGATGATTTAAATATTTTATACTTTTATTCAATTTGCTTTCCATTTTAATCCATAAAATCACCTCTTTTATTCTTGTTTATATTAATCTCATCTCTTTTATTCTTGTTTTTATTAATCTAAATGTCATATAATTTAATCGTTGCAGTAGCAATGAAATGTGTGTGTTATCATCATGGTCCACAGGTGGTGACAATGAATAACTTCAGACATCCAGATAGTCCTCAACTGTCATACATTCTACTTTCCTACAATTCGCTACTTCGTATGAAAGACAATAAAAAAAGACATGATATGGAACTTTTTATCAAGAAAAGAAAAGGAAGAATTCAATTCAGCTATCTCTTGATAAAGTTATAAATAAAACATCAGATACTAATCAATAAAGGGTTTATTTATTGTACTAATACATCTCATTAAAAAATAAATATTTTAAAAACAGTTTTTATGGGTTTTTTGTACATTGCTCTACTTTTGTACATTTCAACTTTCTTAAATGTCAATTTCAACCGTGCTGCCATCTAGGAAGTGTCAACATCAGTGTTCGTGATAACCGCATGAAACAAAAAGTTCCCAATATACCAGGTGTAAATCAAAGTATAATATGGAAATTATTAGATTAAGTATGATTATTGTATTCCTATGCATATTATTGATAAGAACATTGAATATTTTTTGAGTGATTATTTATAATATGTTCTCTACAATCTCTCAATAAAATGGAAAATAATATTAATACATTAAATATTATTTATTTACCTCTTGCCTTCTTTTTTTTTAGCGTACCTGTTGTTAAAAATTTTTTTGTAAGGTTATTTCAAAAATGTATTTGGAATAACTAAAAATGTTTTTGTGTATGTGTGTATGAAGCTTATTAAGATTCATGATTATTTTTACACATTATTTGTGTAATAATTATTAAAAATCATAAGTTGTACATTATTACACTGTTATTTTATACATATATTTATTTTTAAAAGTTGAAGATAATATTGAGATATTCAAAAAATTAGAAAATAATTTTAATTTTTTAAAGCAGAATTTGATAGATTTATCATAGATTGATATTTATTTATTCCCATTTTAAATATTCGATTTAAAAAGATTTTGTTCATTTGTTTTGAAACATTCTACTTTGCCAATTGTTCAATAATGTTATTATTACAAACTCATTTTTTCAATATTTGCAAAGTTCATATATAATTTTTTTTATTTGCAATTGCATATTTTTTTCAAATCAAGCCCCGTTTATTGAATTCTGATACAGAATAACAGTTTAATATTAAAATTAAAAGTTGAAAGGTTACAAAAGATCTCACCAGGAATAACAATTAAATCTGTCAGCATGCTGAAAGATTAATATTATGGATTATTGCATTAGGGATGACTAGATGTCAGTCGCTACTGTCATGTGAATGGCTTTTTCCATTTTTTTTTCTCTACTCTTAATTGATCATGTGATCCTTGGTATATACATATTCTGTTCCTTTTCACATATTTTTTTTTTCCGATATTGCTTGATACTTTTTGAATTGTTTTTCAATAGAGCTTCTGGTTTCACCACTTTAAAATCTTACTCATTCACATGGTGTTTCATACATGCATTTCATGTTTTTCAACATTTCATGTTTTTAAAAATTAGAATCTTTCACTGTAAGTTATGATTTTAGAAAGTTCTCTAAAATTAATATGTTTGCAGACATTAAAACAACTTCCTAATGCCATAGTGCACTGTGAAGAGTCCTAATCTCTTCACAACCTAAACTTGTAATGTTGAAAAACAAGAACTGTATCTATGAAATACTATATGAATGTGAAAAGTCATTTACTGATGAAACTAGTTATTCTATTGAAAAATGTTTAAAAGAACATAAAGAAATTATTTGAAAAGCAAAAACAAATATGTCTAAAGTAATAAACCAATAACTTATGTTTCATTGGGAAAACACAAGAATATTGGGCAGAGAGGAAAATGTAAAAAAGTGAATTTTTTTTTTAAAAAAAGGTATTCATGTGATAATGGAAAATTGTCATATAAATCAATTTGGTATTATAATCCATAATAGTCAAAAATATTTTTAAACCTTGCTGTGAAAAAAAAAAATTGAAGAAATCAGAAAGACCTTATATGTATGTATATAAAATTTCTATTGACACTTGCCTTTGCCAAAGCAGATTAGTTAATTTTGAATATTGCCTTAATTTCAACATGTAAGTCTAAAAATCTAGACTAGGAAGTATCCACTCCACAGGCTGTGTGCAGCTTAGGATAGCTGTGAATGAGTCATTTTTGTCAAAGTAGACTAGTTAACCTAGAATATTCCCTTAATTTCAACATTCATGAATCTAAAGATCTATACCAGGGGTATCCAACCCATGGGCTGCATATGGCCTAGGATAGCCATGAAGTCATAAACTTACTTAAAACATTTTTTTTTTGTAATTACATGATGCAATGTGACTAAAATAAACATGCATGTGCTCTTGTTATTAGTATATGTGAGAAACTTCAGTTTTATGGTAGTGTATGGCTTTCAGTTTGTTATTTTTCTGAGGGCAAACAGTAGAATTGACAATAGATGTTACATGTGCTCATGGTGACTTGGCTAAGCAGAAATTATTAATATTTTAACCTAGCATTGTAACATTAGGGTCTGAAGTTATTTAGAAATCAACTAAGCGTTATTATTATTTGATTATTAAAGGTACTTTCATACCACAGCAATGTCGTACTGGCAACCTGTGTAATAGAACTAGTGACCATCCAACAAAAAAGTTGTTCATTGGTTGATCAGGTTATTTTGACAGGCTAAAAAATCTTTGGGCTATGACCACATATTCCTTTTGTAATAAGGGATTGGTGGGCAATGTATATATATATGGCCATCCTCACACAATAATTTGTAAATGAGCATCTATCTGTGAGATTGATGCTCATTTTCATGTTGGCTCAGGATGTTTAATAGGGCCCTTACAATTGAGTTTTTACCTTAACTTGATTGGCAGTTGAGAAGAGTGTGGAAGGGTTCAAATCTTGCTTTCTATTTTCCTGACAACTTTCATAATGAGCATAAAGTCCTTTATCATTTTTTTTTTTAAATTCTAGCATGGCTTCTACAATAGAATTCCTCCCCCCCCCTCCCCAAATTGGGATGAAAGATGATTATTCATTGAAAAATGGAAAGATGATTACTTTTTAACAAGACACTCTGCTTCATGTGTAGGACATTGGTGCAAATTTTCAAAGACTATAATTTGAAAAGGTATTACATACAAAAACACGCTACCAAATTCAATGTTGTATGAAGGTTTGTGTTATAAGGACTAAAGAGTGGAGCTAGAAAAAAAAAGTTTGTCAACAAATGTTTTTTCAAAAGATTACAACTTGAGCAGATTTCATTGGGAAAACCTAGTTATGAAGTTACGTCCACTTATCCCTGAACAGCAGTTTAATAAGTATAATTGGACCACTTATGCTCAACGTTTGTCATTATGCAAGCCAAACTTTGCTTATCATGCTGAGGTCATGGCTTTAACTTATTGTGTGCTTGAATTATAACTTAATAAATGAATTGTATAAATTTATTCATTCTGTAGCAGGAGAGAGAATCTCATTTTTAATCACTGGCAATTAGAAATAGTGAATTTTGAATTTTGCTGTAATAAATAATCTATTTATATAGTGCTGACTATGTATGTAATATAAAGAAGATAAACTTTCGGTTGTGAGTTATCATATTTAATACCCAAAACAAAATCAAAACTACTGACTATTGATGAGTTTATTAAGCAATGTAAGGAAAGCATGACAGAAATAAATTTGACCGAAAAAAGGGGATATTTCCAAAATCAGTTTGTCTCACCAGATTAGTCTGGCGAATTGAAGACACTGGAAAATCTATTGAAAATAGTTTAGAGCGTATAGCTGTTAATTTTAAATTTTATGCTTTGGTAATGGACATTAGCACTGATACTATAGATACAGTAAATCTTTTGTTATTTTTATTTGGAATCCATTAAAAGTTAAACCAATAATTTTGTCATAGATTCTGAATTTACAGTATTTTGATGATTGTGCAATTTGCCAATTCAAAAGACGATTCACAGAATGTACTTATTGTTTTGAATGCAATATATTAAGGCTTTGGTTTATTAATTAATGTTTAATAAGCAACCAGTAATGGAAGAAAAATCTGCAACTTTTAACTTTGATAATTATCAATTTAAGAATGTAAACCCGTTTAAATACTTCGGTAATTTTCTAACTAGAAAGTGAACTTAGTCGAGGTCCAAAATGGACTTCACTGTTCTGCTGCTGCTTTTAAAAAGTTAAAAGTAAGGTATTTCATGGCAGGGAAATAACTACAGTAACTAAGTTAGTTGTACATAGAGCTGTTGTTTTACCTAGTTTATTGGATGGAAATAAAACTTTGGGCATTCTATCGGCACAATATGAAGACATTTGAAAAGTTTTATTTAAGGATGCTTTGCAAAAATTGTAAAAAAAAATTAATCGATGTTCTTCAACTTGCTGGGGTGATATTACAGAATCCACTATTGTTAAATCACACCTCTGTTGGATTGGATATGTCATATGTGTATTTTTTGGTGAACTTGAGCATGGTTTTCATGGGAGGAATAGACTCATTTATGTTGTAAGAATTATCTCAAAAATATTCTAAAGAAGTACAATGTTAATTGCTTCTATTGGGAAGATATGGCAAAAATTAGAATACAACAGAAATCAAAGAAAACTTTTCTGCAGAAGAAATTAAAAGACATCATAAAATGGCAAGCAAACAGAAAAAAGGACCAGCGTGTTCTATTGTTCTCCTGAAGGTTTGTGATGATGGTATATATTATTTCCATCATCTAATATTGAGTATTGAATGTCTTCATATCCATCTAATGTTTGGCTTTGTTATGTTTATGATACATATTTTGTAAGGCCACGTGGTGAAGCAATGCTACAAACTTCCTGGAAACACATCAATAACATATCCCTTTCAAGTAAATTCACAATAGAATCAGAAAAGGACCACAAATTGGCATTCTTAGATGTTCTTGTGACATGTTTTTGTGACAAGACTCCCTCATGATAAAATCAAAACTACAGTTTACAGAAAACCCACACATACAGGAAAATACTTAGCATATACATCCAATCACACCAGAAACACAAAACATGGAGTTATACTATCACTATGGAGCAGAGCAAAAGAAATTTGTTCAGAAACCAGCAATTTTGAAAAAGAAAAGATCCTTATAGAACAAACTTACAAAAAATGGTTATCTTATCAGCTGTTGTTAGGAAACCCTTAAATAGACAACATAAAGAACCATCAATCGGAAGAACAATTATTGATACTGTAGTATATCCATATATACCAAAAATAGCAGACAAATTAACAACATAAAGAACCATCAATCGGAAGAACAATTATTGATACTGTAGTATATCCATATATACCAAAAATAGCAGACAAATTAAGAAAAATCTGCAATCAATATAACATCATAACAGCTTTCCAGAGCCATACCACACTATGAGAAATTCTAAAATCTACAAAGTCTAAACTTGAAATGCTGAAAAACAAAAAACTGCATCTAAGAAATGCCATGTGAATGTGGAAGAAAATATATTGGTAAGTCCAATGACCTCATTGAAATGTGATTGCAAGAGCACAAACTGATGATTAGAAGAGAGAAAACATATATCTAAGATAATATACCATGTATGTACCAATGAACATATGGTAAATTGGGAAAATGCAAAAATATTGGCTAGAGAGGAAAAGATACAAAAAAGAAAATTCTAAGAAGCTGCTCATATGGAGTTTGTTGAATAATCCTAAGTCAATCTAGTGTGACTATATATAAATGTAGGGAAACCATTAATCGACTTTGCCCTTACGAAAAAGTGCAGAAATCAGGAGGAATCTCATGGATAAGTACATGAAATTTCTACTGACTTGTCCTAGGCAGGATGGCTCACTCGGTTAGAATGCTACTTTAAAATTCAATAATCTAAGGGTCCAGATTCATTTCTCATGCTAATACTGTCACTAGTCAAGCCAGCAACATCTGAAAATGAGAGGAGCATAATACCTATTGAACATTGTGCATATTCTAACCTGAATACTATTATTAACAGTTGAATACTTTGAAAATTTAAATATTTTTTTCTAAAAACATTCAATACTCTATACTAGATGATTGAAATAGTTCAATATATAAATACAGCATAAACTATATGTGGTCGTATATGTGTTTTACCGTTAGTTTGTATAGTCTCTCCTGGGGGGGGGGGGTAGAGTGATATACTTGTTTATGAGTGGATATTTATTATTACTAATCTTTTGTTAAATTTATTTTATTTGACTTGGATGTAATCTTTTCTTTAGTTAATGAATTATTAATTATTGTCATTATTAAGTAATGGCGCTTATGAAGTAGACATTATATAATGCATTTTTATAACATCACTGCGAAAGCTCCTTCTCATTAATTGGGGGGGGGGGGCAAACTTCAGATTTGAGCAGATCATTAAAATTATGTTTATTTTTTTCCTCTTTGTTTTTCTTTTAAATTTTTATATCAAGCAGTTGGCAATTACTACTTAATTGACCTTTCCTTCTTTTTTGTCGTGACCTGTATTTTTGAAATCTTTACTTTGACAGATATCATTTTAAAATAATAATAGTTAAGGACTAGGATCTTTCAAAATAAATTCACAAATATGTATATGTTCATTAAAATATTTTTAATGCTGTTTACATTATGTATTTCAATAAATTGTTGTTAGGGCATATAAAGTCAAGGCACACGCTTTACCACAATTCTCAAATCACTGAATTTAACTTCCAGATGAGAATTGTACAAACGCACATACTGGCAATACTTCATCTCAGTCTAAGGGTCAAATTCTAAATCTTACCTTTAAACAGAAATATGGTTACAATAAAATGATAGGGTAAGATACTCTTGTAACAATCCTCACACTTCTTTCTCAAATGATGCTTCCACTATCAAATCCTAAACCTTCTGATTATTCTTCAGGACCAAACTTTTATATGACTCCAGTTCTTCTACCCTATGTAAGTTAGAATAATTTATAGTTATTAGGTGGTAGTGCATTTTAAATGTCTAGTTTTGTCCTACCCATATTCTCAAATTTAGTTTCTAACTTATGTCTTTATTTGTAAGAAGTTTTGGATCTGGAACTAGTATACCTGGATTTTTTTGATCGAATACATTTTTTATCCATAGTCATCTTTTACAGTTTTTTATGCTTTCAACCTACTGGTTTGAAATTCAAAAACATCTTAATGTTTTGAATCCAAACCAATTTGCTTAGATAATTATATAGATGTGACATCAATTTAGTATTTATGTGTTTTGATGTTTTCACTTAAGTATCTCTGTCCTTTGACAGGATTGATATGAAACCAAATAATCATCACATGATCCCACTTTACTTTCATCTAGCATCTGTTAATGATTCAAGCTTACAATAGATGGCATGATTGGAGTAATATAAATGGAGTTTGCTCCTGAAACGCTTTTCATAAGCTGGAACCATATGATGTTTTTTTTTAGTTTTATCTTCTATCAAATAACAAAGTAAGCTTTTTAACAGCCAATGGGTTTTTCCAATAATTTCTACACTTTTTCTCCAAGAAGTGCTACTAATATGTTCAGATAATGTACTTCTAAAAGAAAATATATTAGAATGTTAATGTGTACAATAGATAGGCATCAGTGAAATATTGTGCAATGCTATAATCAGATGGTCTTTACACACATAATGATAATGAATAATATTCAGTACATTTATATAAATGGTAAACTATGTTACCTATGCACTTATTTTTTATACAATTTTTGTTTATTTTTTACCCTAACAGTTGTTATTGAATAATTCTTTTTCACACCTGAAAATACACAGCTATATAATGGATAATGGTACTCATTACTAAAAATCTTTGCTAATTCAATTGTGTTATATATAATTTTTTTAATATTTTTTCCAGTGATTTATAATCTGAATGAATTTTGTGAATTTAAATCAAATTTATAAATCATTTTAAAATGCTAAAACTTTAAAGGAGACATAGGCTTAAACTAGATTAATATCAAGAAAGCAAATAGGGTTCTGAAACATTTAAATAAATATCTGTGTGTGCATGCTAAATTCTCCAACTGGAGTACTAGGATACAAGAGACTATGTTATCAATGTTTAGTCACTGGAAGATCATGTGATATTTGAACACTGAAAGTAACAGTTGAACTTCGATCTTAATCTTTTTAGTTTTTGAATGTTATCGTGAATACACTGTAAAATATATAAGAAATATTCTACATTTATATTAAATTTTCATGCAAAATTGCACACAGTATATTATGATGGTTAGAATAATAGATAATAAAAACAAAAAAGGAAACAATTGAACACAATACAAGAAATCTGGTATATGGAATCCTGCAGATGGCATGGTTAACACTAGAAGTACGACTGAAATGGCAAGGAAAGTTATAGAGAAGAATAAAAATCTTAGAAATATAAAACTATATCATATAGATTGTTAACAATGAAAAATTGAATACGCCATAAAAATCTTTTTAAAAATCTACATTTTTATTAATTTTGGTGTAAGTTATCATTGATGAACTTTCATTTGGAACATACCTTATTAATGTAAACTTATTTTATCAATAAGTGTGAAAGCCTATTTAATTTTTGTTTAGTCATATATTTTTACATTATTTCTGTCTCGGTGATTGAGTTTACCATTATATGACATGGATTCTATCTAGATTTATATATTACAATATTACGTAAATAAGCATTGGAAAATGCCTTTGGTTCAGTGTCACTTTTCTTTTCTTCAGATTCATAATCTTTAATATTTCCACATGTGAAAGCATAGTATATTATAGGTTTGATAAGGATTTTTAATTTGAATGAATTGAAAGTAAAAATTTCACGATGGCCAATAGAATGTTTTTGATGATTTGAATGCTTTCTATAAACAGTTTGATTTTGTAATTAATAAGCAAATGCTTTATCCGTCAGTAATGGAAGAAAATCTTAAACAATATTGGTCGTAGATCTTTATCAGCTTGAGAATGTGATCCAATTTATATATCTTGGTAATTTTAGATAGAAACTTGGACTTGAATATTGAGGTGTGATACAAAATTCAATTGTTGCTGGTACTCTTAACAAGTTAGGATATAGGATTCTTTCATGCTATTTTTATAATGATTTCAACTAAATTAGTTGTACATAGGACTATTACTCTCTGCTATCTATTATGTGAATTTTAGATATGAACCTAATTACATACTATAAGATTAAAAATCTAATCAATATGATTTTCACATTGCTAAATGGAATACCTTAAGTATAAAAATCACATTTTTGTTGGATCAACATGTGAAGTAAACAAACAGTGATGGGCTTTTTAAGAAAGTATTTTATGATCTATTTAAGATAATCTTGACAATGAAAATGGGATAATTCTTTCCCATAAAATCATGCACAAATTCATTATAAAAATATTTTATTAAAAGACATCTTTTAAAATGACTTCAAGAATTCTCAAGAATGCAATGTTGATTGTTTTCATTGGAAAGATAAGTTTATAGATAATGAAGAACTACAATTAGGCAGGGATTGAAATCTTTCAAAGAAAAACTTTACCGCAAATATGTTAAAAGATGACATGATAGGATATCAAGAAATCTACCAAAGAATTAATCAATGATATATGCAGATATACCTGTTTTACAGATTGGTTTCAAATTACAAAACTCTTTGTTGCAACGTTCTGATTATTTATTTAGCACATCGGAAGTATGTAATTAAATAGAGAAAGGCTTTAACCTTTATCATATGTGCCTTTAATTTCTGTAAGTCAAATGATATAGTAGTTTTTGGGACCTCTTGAACCTCAACACAACATAGCGACTTTATAAAGATAAGAACAGCCATCTTATTTTTATCCTAAATTCCTACTTATATAGATCATTCAGGGTGTGGACTTAAAAGGTGAAGGGAGTAACACATATTCTCAAATCAAGATGCTTCAGATTGGCTTATATAAGTGAGAATTTAGGTTAGAGATAAGATAGTCGTTCTTATCTTCATAAAGTTGCTATCTTATGGTTAGGTTTGAGAGGTCCCTCTATAGTCAAAAAATTACTACATTATTTGACTATTATAAACATTGAAAGCACATAGGCTAAAGCCTTTCTCTATTTAAAACTCTTTGTTGTTGTTGTTTGTGTGTATGTTATAGGTTAATGGCATGTCACTCAGAAACTTTATATTTTAATACTTTTAAAAGGTCAAATTTTTCAGCATAAAAATTTGAATGCATGTGTTGATAGAAATAATGAATATGGCTCTTTGAACTTGAATCACCTGTTGCTATTGGCACAGCATGTAATTTGAGATAGTTGTGAAAAGACTGGGGCATTTGAAATGTATATCAGTGTTAAACATGAATATTAATACTCCAATTTCATGAAGCCTATTAAGATACCATATAGATTTAATGATGGCTTTTTGCTTTGTTTTCAAAATGAACCAATTAAACACAATAACTTCATCTTCTTAGCTTTTTACAGTAAGCTAATAATTGTGTTATTTTTGCCAATTCAAAGATTATCTTGAAAATTTTCCAAATGTTTTGCATATAATCTGACATTAAGACACTTATAATATACATTGTTAAATTATACATTTTGTGTGCAAGACATTAATTCCTTACAAAATGTCAGTTTGATCCAAATTTTGAATCTCTTTAAAGAATGAATAACTGCCATTTTTAGTTTTACTGTTAATATTGTGTTAAAATAAAATTTAACAAACTTGTTTTGTTATATAGATACCAAATTAATAATATATTAATACTTTGCAGTCACGGAAGCTTTACATACACATAACATTTTTGTGGAGTTCTCATTAAGTATTTGAACCTTACTGAGGCCCAATCTGTTTTTTTCAATAAGTACAGTATTCCAAATTTACAATTTTATATTAATCTAATCCTGTTTAAAATATTGTTATATATTACATGACTCCAAACACCAGATGGCATTGTTAATACTATTCTTAAAGCCAGTGTATATTTTATGGACTTTTCATTTAAGTACCTGAAAGTTAAATAAAACATCTCTTAAATAATATATTTGACAACCAAACCAAGACACAGTGGATATAGAAGTACTATATTTAGTCCATAAATAATAGATGGCAAAAAGTGTCTTCACTATAAACAATCCATAAGAACTGTATTAACTAAAGTTTCAAAATTGAATAAATGATTTAGCATTGAAGAAATTAAATTTTAAAACACTATCCATTGAATGAATTTAAATAACGATTTAACAAACACAATAATACAAAAATTAATCTATAGGAAAATAATTGATGGGAATAAATATCTCCAAATATAAACAATCCTTAAGAAGTTAAATGCCAAATAAAACTATATATTTAGGGGGAAATGGAAAACATGAATGCCATAAAAAGTACACAGGTAAAAATGGACATATATGGAATTTATTTAATAAATAAATACTTCATTAATAAGTACTTTATCAATAAATATTCATTTTTCTTGCCTAGATGGTCAAATAATTTTAATACTAAAATACTCCACATTCTTTGTTCTTTCCAAATCCTGCTTTATTATATGAATCATTTTGTTTTATATCCTTATGCCCAGATACATTATAATCTCTTTCCTATGTTTCAACCATCTTTTACAATCATTTTCTCAAGGGTCATTCTTTCTTTTTATCTTTATGTTCACATACTACATATATTATTTATATATCACTATTACTAAGTTTGTAATTGCAATAAATAAATATTTAATGATGTGAACATAAATATAAAAAAGGAATGATTCTTGAAAATGACTGTAAAGATGGTTGAAAGGTAGGGGAGGGATTAAAATATATAAGGATATAAAAAGAAATGATTTGTATAATAAACCAGGATTTAGAAAAAAACAAAATATATGATGTATTTTACGTACATTTTTGAAAGTAACTATTACGTAAAATCATGGAAATAAATATCGCAGCAATATTGCTTTTTAGAATTTAATTTATTACGAATATACTTTTGGCATCATCACTAAAACATTATTTACTTCCATAGTTTTACTTAATATAATTATTGTCTTAAATGTATGTTATCACTTGTGTTCCTTTTATGTCATCTACATTCTTTATGTTCTCCATAAACAGATAACTTTTTGGAATTAAATTTTATATGGGCTGCTTATGTTTAATCCATATCTGGATGTCAATTGCTTTTTTTATGGATTACTTTTATTTTTTTAAACTGTTATTTATATCCATCCATGGATTTCTGATTTTTGCTTTTATCAGTGAAGACTAGCATTCAAAGCGTAAACTAATGCACTTATGCATTTAACCGCCACTTCTTATTTCTTTACATTATTCAAGATAATTCCCTCATACTTTTGAAACTTCAATTTTATAACAACTGTAAAAACCCTTTCTACTTTTTGATGAGAAATTCTGTTTTATAGCATTATACTATCTGGTGATCAGTTGATGATTCTTGAGTAGGGTGATCTTGGAAGCATATGAATAAGTATATGAGGGTTCATGTGATGTTGGTGGCCGTATATAAAATGTTAGAATAATGATACACTAATCAAAAGAAAACATATCTATTATTGAAATGAATAGAAAGAAATTAAACATAGAATGTCTTTTTGAAATAAAAATGGTTGAGTTTTGAGGTAACGAATAAAGGGAGTAGAAGAGTTTACTATAATAAATAAAACCACGTGATTAGTTGCTTGATGGACAAGTGGTATTCATAGCTCCAAAATATCAAATTGTGTATTAAAGTACCAAATAAACAAATAATCGAATTAGGGGAGTTGTATGATGTTCAACCATCAAAAGTGATAAAATTAAACTGTGATCCATATGTCTTAAAACTGTCACTTTACCAATGCTTTAAACTATTCCAAGTAACTAGTTTATTCAGTTCATCAAATAATTGTTTTTTTTTTTCTCTTAGTTGAGAATCTAAAAACCTTTAACTTCCAAAGCCTATCATCTTTATTATTATGCTTATCTGCAAAGGGATAAAGAATTTATTATTGTGGGAGAAAAAAAAACAAATTAATTGGATTTTATTTCATAACCTACTCCAAAAGAATTTTATATATAGCAATGTCACAAATGATTAAAAAAAAATGAGTATGAAAACTATTGTAAGGAACAAATGCATAGACTAACCAATGATGAATAGATAGAGATCTATATGAAGAATGTGAAAATTATACAACTTTTTTATTATTCGTAATTGTATTATGATAGTGAATATTACAAAATTGAGATGGAATTAAGAAAGAAAATGATCTTGCAGAAAATTATTGACTAAAATGTAAAAAATAAAAGAAGCAAAAGGTTGATAGCTGTAGAGGAAATAGTATTGGGATAATGAATGCATGAGCTAAATAGCATAAAAAGATCCAGTTAATTAGAATAAATTTTAATTGGACTTGGATATTTTTATTATTATTGTTTTACTTATGTGTGTAAATTTTAAATATTCATGCTACTTTTGAAAAACTTCAGCAGTGTTTGATATTGTAAGAGTGATCATTGTTAATACACTGTGTGATTTTAGGCATTTGTAGAATAACAGTTTTAAAGCTAATGATCTATGGATCACAGCTGAACTTCATTATTTAGAGTATTTAAACATCACCCCTTTTGAGTGATAAGTCAATAACCACCTACTTGACACTACCACCTAATATCAGTATGGCCCAGAATAAATCAGTGTGCAGATGTTATGCAAATTAATAGAATCATGTGATGTTTTATTTTTGATATATAACATTTTTTATTAAAGGATAGTTCAAACAGTAAGATTTAATATTTCAGTAGTTTATAACTGACAAAAGAAAAGGAAGCATCTGTCATCATGTATAAATTTGACAATATCAATTTAGATATAAGTTTATTTATATTTGTAAGTGGAATAGGTAAAAAAGCTTTGAAGAAGATTGCTATGCTGTCAAAATTATGAGCTGGATTAGAAAATTTAAGAAACATTGCATTCCATTCAATACATAAAAGAATGTTAAATATTATTTATATTAGACCTTATATATTGAAAAGATCATGGAAAGAGAATATTTTTTAAATAAACTTCAATCTAAGCAGATGTTTTGATTAATTTATGATGGAGAAATTGTATTAATACTGTTGTCATTTTCAACTGCCTTTTGATGCAAAACACTTTAGCAGATCACCGCTGCTTATAATATATCAATGCAACGTATATATGTATGAATAATAATTTTGTGTTAAAGATGTTCTTTTTTAATCCAAATAATTATGTAGACAAATATGAAGAATTGTTTGACAATAACATTAAAACTTATAAAACAAATAAACAATCCTTAGTTCAGTTAAGAGTTGTTAGCCAATCATTTTATTTTACTCCAGAGTCATTTATTATGAGTAATTAAATGTGTCATTTCTCCATATATGTTTGAATGTCAGATCTCTGAAACCATTCTGGAAATCCTAATGTAGGTCCTTAAGCTGAGACAGTTATAGGCTACTCTATTTAGTATATAATAATCATTTCCAAGGAGTTGTACTTAGAAATAGGGACTTGAAAATATTCATTGTTAACTGATCTGTATTTATGATATGCATTCATATATCTTCCAATCCTCTTGTGGATAAATACTTATGTGTATTGAATGGGCCTCATGATGTAGAGATAGCACATCTGCCTGCTTTGCTATAATGTGGGGCTTGAATTCAAGTTAAACCTTTCAAAATGCTTAGACTTTTTCTTAAGATAGTTGGCACAACCAGATAACCATCTGGCATTATCAGAAAATGGGTATTGAGCTATTTTTAGCTAGAAGATAAAGCAAGAATGGAAAACTGCTCAAATTTCATCGCAGGTTTTTTTCTGCTTTTTCGCTCTAATGGACATTTGTGAAGATCGTTGACCTGCAATGGGTTATTTATTTAAAAGATTATCTTACTTTATACACACACAAACTTGACGCACACCTGTGGAAATTTGATCTGAATTATTTTAAATACTGCAAAGTATTATGAAAAGCATTAACTTTTTAATATCTTCTACTAATATTTAATAACAATCTTCTTTTAAGATTAAGTACTTAATTAATATCAGATATACAAAAAGTGTATAATCAAAATGTAATTTTTATTCTTTATATACAATGGATCCCAGTAAAAAAAATGACTGATAATTGGTTTTCTCTCCAATGGGTTTGAAGCTCATCTGTCAATCAATTCATACATTATACTGTCATAGATTATCTCTCACCACAAAATTTTTAAGGCAATATGTGAATTATGAATAAAATCATAAAATATGATAGTATGTATTGTACCCTTACCTGGAATAACATGCTAACACTAAATTTTGTTTTAAATTAGACAAAACTGCTACTGAAACATTTAAAGTGATTCAAATTCTGTATAGTAGTAAATCTTTGAGTCATAAAGAATGTTTCCAAGTGTTTTTCAAGATTTTGTTAGGTTAGAGACAGCATATGAACTATGAAGGATACAAATTACACTTATATTTCGTAACTTGTGATTCAGACATGCTAACGCCTTAAAATTTTTGTGGTAAATAAATAAACTATGTCACCATATAATACATGCATTGATTCAAAGATAGCACTGCAGGCTATTTGGAGAGGTAATAGTCATATTTGGTCATATGGTATGGTAATGAAATAATGGATAAACTAGGAATAATATACTCCGTTCCCTAAAAGCTTAAATATATCTGGACAATAACTAGTAATAAAATAATGAAATAAAAAAGTTTATTGAGTAACACAATTATTTACCAATTTCTTCTAGGCAATAGTGAGTTTATCACAGTCCATTTTTTAGTTAATCATTTCTAAATAGTCCTGTATAGTTTACTGATAAAGTAAAGGACACTGAAGTTCAAAATTCCCAGATCATGGCATCAACTTATCACTTCCATTGGTTGAGTATCTTATGAATTCCTGAGCAATTAGCTGTTCAATTTTTCTTTGTATTTATTTCTGTATTTATTGCAGATATAAGGTGGATTTCCTTTGGATGTGATTATATATATAGTTTATACAATTAAAGAAAAGTTTTTTTAAAAAAACTGATAAATTAGCATATTTCTAACTACAGTTCAATGGGAAAAATACTCAGCATTATCATAGACTAGCACATTTCAAGAGACCGTCATTCACAAAGTTTTTACTGTATCTTACATGTATATATTGTAGAATGTCAAATTTGATCACTAATTTTGAATGGAAAGATTGGTCCCATTGATATATTCATGAATCCAACCTTTATTATTGAACTTTGTTGTATTATTTTGAATGGTGCAAGGGAATGTTATCACGTTATAATACTAATTGTTTTAGAAATGAAGCATTTCCAAAGATTTAAAAACAAAGACTTCATATTTGAATATAAATTTAAAATACATAAATTAGAAGTCTTTGGTACCATTGACATAAATTGTTCAGTTAAATTTAAACGCTGATAAAAATTTTTGGTGACTCAAGACAATTTTTTTGATCTAATTGAATTTTATCAAAATAATTTTTGTTGTGTTTTTTTTTAATGTTGGAACATGAAAAATAATATCAGCTTTTGATAGTACATATCTCTATGAACACAGTTATTCTAATATGCAACCATTGAATCAAAAAATTCATTAAAATGAAAAATAATTTGATTGCTTTATTTTTTTGAGAGTTCATAAGAAATGTGAATGCCAAAAATAACAGGCCTGGTGCAATCCATGAACCTTAAGTGCCCGAGTTTGCAACTGTATCAGTGCACCGAACTCAGACTGCACACGGCAAAAATAATTCAAGCAATCGTGTATTGTAGATCAACATTTACATAACTTTTTATGAGTATGAATGTCAGTATTAAACTTAATATTATATAGTTTTGTAAATAAATACAACTAGAAACATTTTGCTTTGATTTAATTAGTATTTTGTATAAATAACTGTATGGGAATTATTTTAATTTGTTAACATGTAACACAAATGGTATCAGATATGAAATTACAATACAAACATGTTTGTTTGTTGTTGTTGTTTCAATTTTATTTTTCCCAGTTTATTATTTATTGCACAATTTTTAATGTGTTCCACTCTGGACTGGAATGATAGTTTTTTTCTCAGTATTATACAATTAATTTTCTGCTTCTTAGAATAGTTTATTTATGTTATAAGCTAAACTTTTTTTTTTTTGGAAATTATCCAAATTTCATTCAAAACTGATGTTACAAGGTAACCATTTCATATCCATGGTTTTAATTTTCAGCAATTAAAAAAATAAAAGATTTAAAAACGTTTTAATTTTTTAGTTTACAGCTCATATACATAATATGTATACACAAATATTTTATTTCACAAAAATTACGATCAATGAATTTTAATATCTGTGTTGCTGCTTGGAATCAGATCTCATAGTTGTAGGGATATTTACTTTTTTTAATATTAAACAACTAAACATTACATGATCTAGGTACAGTGCTCTCAGATCCAAGGCTCCTCACTGATTAAAGACACAGACTAGAAACTAGTCTGAGGATATTGGATGAGTAGGCATTAGATGGGGATTTTTTGCACAAACCTTCTTGCATCCATTGATTACTCTTGCTTGCACTGAGTGGCACTACTGTATGGAGAGTTTAGCCTCTGTATTTTTCTGATATGTTTATAAGCACATAATGAAAAGAAATGCCTTCTATGTATCATAATGCCCCACTTTTATGTCCTCAAGTTGATATAATTAAACTGATAAAATAGTACTTCTGAACTAACTTCAAAAAATTTTGAGTGCTTTTGTATACAGATATTGCCCATGGGCAATGCCCTCATTTTTTGCACTTATTTTGATTTTTTTGTTGTTTTTTATAAGCCCCAGAGTTTTTATTAGAAAGAGTTATTCTTAGCATTTACCATTTTAGGAGATTATAATTCTGCCTTGTATCTAATTGAACACTGGATGTCTTTTAAACATTAAATCTATTGTTACCAATTTGTAATCAGCTTCCCACATTAATTCTTTCTCTTTTGATCTAATTTTTTATATGATGTAAATGTCAGAAGTCTACCATATATATAATAAATGTTGTATCTCTAATCTTATTGGAAGTGATTTGAATATTAAAAGTATCCTAAGGTTAAATTGCTCAACATTCTTAAGTGTGACAGTTGTGTTGATACATTGATGTCTTTATAAGAAATGGCTGCTGTTTTACTATCTCCACACTCTACATAGACATTTTGCTATGTATAGATATTTTATCTTCGCTTTAAATTGTATAGCTCACATATTTTAACATGTTACTGGTTCATTGGTTGGAAATGCTTTTTAAATACTGGATGTGAAAATAATTTATTTTAAGAGCTAATACAGAGATTATTTATATTTTAGCATTGCTAAAATAGAAGTAAAAACCTACAGCATAATGATCGTGATATGAAGTTTGAATTCAGGTAAATGTAGAAATTTTAAGCAAAAATACTCTTTGATGCTCTTACTCAGCACAAAGATTAATTTGATTTTTCCTTTCTTGTGAATAACAGATTTAAATCTGAGTAAAATATGGATTATTATTATTATTATTTTTTGGAAATGCCTTAGGATTTTACTTTATGTTATCCAGGCAGGGTATGGTTTCTCAATTAATGATTGGTAAATTGGCATTTTTGTTTAGCATTTGATTAGTCAATTGAATATTTCCTCCATTAAAAATAAGTAAATAATAGAATGGTTAGTTGCTTGAAAGGTCATGTGGTATTAGAATGGCAAAAATAAGTTAAACTTTGATTCTATAAATTTCTAACTCTGCCATGCTAAATAGGCCTCATAATTTTGCCCCACAGTATTCTATTTAAAAATTGTTTATTTTTTATTTCTATATGTTTAAACAAACAAAAGGATATTTTTTTGTAAGAAATCCTCTAGTATAAAACTTATTTGTACACATGCAAAATTAAAAGTTCATAACATTACCAAATCAATCATCATGCAACGCCCTCACGCAGAAAAATTGTTTAGCAATGATTATCAGTTTATAAAACAATAAATATTAATATTTTTGCAAAACAAATTGCATGGTAAATATTTTTTGAATATTTTAATTTTCCAAATAAACCTAGTAAATATTAATTTAATTACTATCTGTTTTAATAAATATTATAAAAATTATAAAAATCTATAAAGAATATTGTCTACAATAATAAAAAGAAAATAAAAGAATGCAATAAAGAAATTTGTGGTATTAATCATTTTAATCTTAAAAATTTTAAATTTCATCACTTTCATTGATATCAGTACCATTTTCTACATCTGGATCACAACTACTTTCTTCATAAATTGCTTCAGCTTTTGTAACATCAGTAGTATTAGAAATTCCAGTCTTTTTGAATGATTTTATATCTTCTTTGGTGTTCATCCACCATTTTCCCACTCAATCACACACCTGACTAATACGAATCTTTTTCTTTTTTCTGTTGCTGTTAAATCATAATTTTCTTATATCATGTATTTCAATTTTCTCTATAATATATGTATCTTTTTGGCTGAAAATTTTTTTAAAAAGTAAGATATGGGAACAAAAATATGGTAATTTATAAAAATTTAATTAGAAATTTTATATTCATTAAGTTTTTTCTAACTTTAGCAATACAATTTTGTGTTTGTAGAGATTTCTTATATTTAATTACACCAATCTTGCCTTCTTTTTTTTTTTTAACTTTTGAAATTAAATTGGCCATTTACTTTATACCCACTAACAGTAACTTCTTAATTATAACTAATAACAATATCTTCATTAATTTTACCAAATGGCTGCTTAATTATAAATATTATCATCAGCTCGAGACATTTAACAGTATAAAAATTGAGCAGTGAGTTGAGAAAACCTGAAATCATTTATTATATGTATATAAAGTAATGCAGAATTTGAAGTCTTTTTTTTTTAAAGGTGTTTTTTAAGGAGTATTCAAAATTACTCCTCGTTTTAATTTATTTGAGTATAGAAAGATTCAGCTATCTGCTTCAAGAGCAATAACTCATTCTAATTATTTTGTTTCAGTACTGTATACTGAAGTATATAAGTATTGCTTTTCTTTGGTGAAGGCTAAGAGCCAGAAACTTCTTTGGGGATTTGGATAGCACACTATTAATCAATATCCATTGATTATTCAAACTTACAAAAATGGCCCTGCCATAGGGTTCATAGAATGGGTTAATCCTCATTCTGATATATGATAGACTTACGAAGATGCCACAAATTATTCAAATACACATTTGTAATAGCTTTACAGTGTTATTCCATTAGAACTATTGGGTAATTAGTTATTGAATCTATGCTTTGTATCAGAAATGACGTTCAAGCAGTCCATAACTCTTTATAAGACTTCAGAAATAATGTATATTTATATTATACCATCAAACATCACATGATCACCATTTTTTATGCTTACACAAGCTGTTCTCACAGAGGCAAAACAGTAGTGCCACTCAGTGCAAGCCAGAGTAATCAGTAGATGCAGGAAAGTTTGTGCATAAAATCATTATCTAGTGGTCCACTCATCTAATATCCCCAGACTATTTTCTAACTTCTGGCTTTCATCAGTGAGGAGCCTTGGATCTGAGAGCACTGCACTTAGATCTTAGGATCCAATGCAACAGATTAGATAGGGATTTTATGCACAAATCTTCCTGAATCCACGGATTACTCTAGCTTGCACTGTATGGAGAGTTTTACCTCTATATATTATACTGGACAAGCCAATGGTGGGACAATGAGCACAGAAAAAGTAATGATGATAGTTGATAATTTAATGATCATACCATGTGTTAAACAGTTATTATATATCACTGCTAAATTGAAGAATCAATTCTAAAATGTTCACAACCAAAATTTCATTCTTCCAGCACAATATTGCCAGAACTAACCATCAACATTAATTTACATAGCTTGATTATTTAAAGTATGATCTCAATGAAGTAATGTTGTTATACTGGTTATATTTTTCTAGTCATAATCACTCTTGTTTATTCACATGCACTGACCATAAAGACAATATTGATGAGCATAAATCTGTTTTACTTATTTTGTGGGTAAGAATACTTCTGCACTTTCTGAATCTGAAGGAATAATTTGTCTATTCCTATTACTTTTTGAACCTTTGCTCTATCATACTAAGTTACAATTAGCACAACTTGGGAGTTCTTGTAATTCTCTTCCTTCTATTAAATGGCTCGCAATCACATATATTAGTACACAATATGTTATGCAATCAATCTTACAATTGAAAGAAGAATAGAACTATTGTCATTCTTGTAAATGGATTAACAAATAATGATTACAGCAAAGAAAATCAAAATACATACAAATCACATTTATTATTATAATTATAAATTTATTTAACGCACATTGATTATGTAAGTAATATTTACTAAGGCAATAAACCTAAAGCATGTGCGGGTGAAAATGCGAAGGTAAGGACTTCTACAGATCTTAACCCCTCTTTTCTTCCAATGCATAAGCTTGTGGTTAAAACCTGTAGAGGTCCCTACCTTCGCATTTTCAACTGCACATGCTTTAGGTTTATTGCCTTAGTAAATATTATTTATTATTATACCAAATACATTAAATTACTCCTACATAGTAGGTACATTTATAAATACATTATCCCAACATAGTATTCCTATTTGTATATACCTTGACTGGATTTAATATTTTATTCACACACACACCAACATCTTAAAAGATATATGCATATACTGCACAAAATCATTCCTTTGTAATACATACATTTTATAAAATAAAAATTAAATTATTTAATATCTCATAATAAGAAATATTATATAAAGATATAAAATTGAAATAAATGTAAATTTTATTAAATCCTAAAAAGAGAACAAGAAAAAAAAATTATTATAAAAGTTTACAAATTAATTAATCTTTGAATTAATTGGAATATGATGAACGATAAGATCTTAACCAAATTTCACTGGAGCCATACCAATATTACTTTTTATATTTTTATGTAAATAAGTTTACTGTTCTTTTATCATTTGCTTTATTGTGTGTGATTTAGTTTCAGTCAAATCTGCTTTTGACAATGTTCCAAAATAACTATTTTCTTAGCACGTTAATCTTTCTGGTTAGAAAATTTCTTCCATGTCCAATAATTTGGATGGATTTTATTTCTTTGAAGCTTAATTTTCTTCATTACATTTATTTTTATTTCAATTTGCTGCCTGATTATTTTTTCCAGCCACTTTTTGGTTGGAAAATAGGCTATTGGTTCAGGGATACATTTTATCTTGGGGAATGACAGGAGACAAGATGGCTGTACATCTTTTTTTCCCCAGGACTTCATTTCTAGACAGTAATAATAATCCAATTAAGATTGGCAATTAGCAAAACATTTTATAATCCAAACTAATTATAAATAATATCCTTATAGTTATAGTTGGTAAATGATTATGATTACTTATAATTTCATGATGCTGGTTTTGTTTACTTTTATCAGTAAACTCAAGGCTAACTTATTTTTCTTGAAGAATTCCTGCTAGTTTTGAGAGTTTCACTGCTGATACCCTCTCACATTGGTTGCTAATGACTGGAATTCTATCTTCACCAGCTGTACTTGCAATTGTTTAACTGGAGAAAAATTCAAAAAGAATCGGCTATTATAAACAATCCACTGGCTTTATTTTAAATTTCATATACTTCCTCTGCCTTCTCACATCCTTCTTGGCACAGTTTGTTGTCTAAATTGAAATGTTGATCAGATGCGATGATATATTTATTTTTCAATCAGATTATTACTGATGCATTTAATTAATACATTGATTATAAAAGAAAATAACTTAATTGAAATTATAATTTCTTTTTTATTCATTGAACAATATTTTTAATTTTATAAAAACAGAAGTTTAAAACCTTAACATATAAAAGTGTCTTTACATGCTAATTAAAATAAAGATAAATAAATTCTTTACAAATAAAATTCATTTCGTAATATCCAGTTTCAAATTTATAGATTAATCTCAGTAATGCTTAATTGCATGTAATAATACTGGAAATACTTATGCAATATTGTAAATGGCGAACAGGTTTAACTAGCCACCAGAAATACAGTACAGTGAATTTCTTTATCACAATAAATATGAATTTTGACCACTATTGTTTTATAAGATTTTAACTATACTAGAAAGTTGGATTTAAATCCTTAAAATTGTTCAAGTAATTCAAAATTCTGAAGAAAAAGAAGTGTTCTGGTAGTAAAATATTTTCATAGTTCATGACCTGAATTGTCATACAAAATCAGCAATGGCTTCTGCAGTACCCCAACACATTCAATTTTTTCTTTACTAAATATGTGATTTTCAATATTTCAATCTCCATTGCTTTTTGTTTTAATTAAATTATAAAATTTTAGTGTTTTAATTGTTTTCTGATTATTAGCATGTGACACTATTGTTATATTGTTACATTTTTCTTTACCATTGTCAAACTCACTCCACTCACAACTTTGACAGCATCCACCCCAGATAAATACAATAATGATTATTACTAATCATTTTCTAAACTAGATATATAGATACTATATATATAATTATTAAAACAATATTTCTCTTTTCTTTTAATATTGCATTTTATTGTTCAATATAAGTTAAAGTAGCTTTTTCGCACCTAATTTTTACACTGTATAAAATTTTATTGATTAATGTCTGACATTTCGATTGGCTTCTTCATAGATTTTTTTTTTTTTTGTATTAAACAATAAGGGAAAAACAACTTTGCAAAAAAATTTTATATAATTAAAGCATCCGATATTAATTAATAAAAATCTATCCATTGCAAAAATTGTGTGAAAAGCAGATACTTTGAATATTGTTGGTTTTATCCCAGAGTTTTTTTGTTCATATATAGATAATTGTGTAATCCTCAAACCAGTCTTTTTTAATAGAAAAAACTTTATACCATAGTTATATGTTTTATTATTTATGCTTTTACAATTAGTAAAATGGATTTATTTTATCCATAAGATTTAAATATTTTCTTTTTATTTATTACGTAAAATATAATTGCATGCTTCTAAAGAAATACTGTCGACCTACTTTATGAATCTATATTGTGTTTACCATTGAGTGAAAATATAACTAATTGATAAGAAAATAAAATGTCGGCATTTATTATCTCATGTATAGTTAGTTATTAGAATAATTAAACAAAATCAAGAAAATAATATATTTTGCCGTAAGAATAATTTATTTACCAAAGCTATATCAATTATTTAACAAAAGAAAAATATATTAATGACAAATGAAATCATCCGTAAGAAATGGGTGCATTTATTTTGAAAGTGTTTATTTTTGAACGTATTGTTAGAAATAAATATTGAATAGAATGGAGAATATAATAAATGTTTTTTGATAATTTTGAATATAATAAATGTTGCAATAAAAATGTGTATTCAATAAAAGAAAGCAAAATATAGCTTATGCACAAAGTGCGTTTGAAATAAATAATATCTAATATACATGGAACATTTCATTTCTCAACAGTATATTTTTTGTCAAAAAATTGATATTGTTTTGGTAATAAGTTATTTTTACGGCATATTTTCTTGAATGTATTAAATACTGCTCATCCCTCTTCTGTGTATTTAAATGGACATATTAAGATCCTATATGTGAGGGGTCAGAGTGACTTAAGGTCAACATGGGTGTGACAGTAATATTGGTATCAACAAGGGCTTTGAGCATTTTATCATCAGATTTTCAATGATATGTATGGCTTCATATATGGAGGGTGGAGAAGATTGAAGCCTACTTATTAAAGTTTGAAGATGTGCTATCTTAATATAAACTGAGCACTGATTATATATGTGTGAGGGGGGAATGATCTGGACCAATTGATGAGTGTTGCTTCAGCACAAAATATGTATATTGGAGATCATTTATCTTTTTTACATGTATATGGTCAAGTGTATGCGCTGTATAAGATGACATGGATGTCTGTAGGAATCTTGAAATTCTAAGTTCAAATTCCTTTTAATTAAATATACTCTTATAACTGTGAATTCGAGAATAAATATAGACATTTTATTTTATTTGCTCAATGGTAAATACTATGTAAAGCAGGTAGAAAGTATACTATATTTAAAGATTTAGCATTAATTTACTTCGTATTTAAAAGTAAGGGTTATATAAACTCTTTATGCATTAATGAGCTGAAGCAAACACATTCTTCTAAAGACTGCCATTATGTTGTAGATGTAAACTTCAGCATCAAATGAATCAATTAGTTTGTTTTAATAAGAAAGATATTTGCCTACATTGATAGGAGAGTCAATCATTTTCAAAGTTAGTTGGAAATGGTATTCTCTCATGAAGATTGTTTTGATTTTTTCATTATGTGGCAATGTATTGTGGGAAATGAAAATCATGGGAAACAGTAGTTTGAAAATTTTATATTACTTCAAGTTATTTCATTGTTTATTTAATTAAAGTAGTAAAAATTAAAATATGTTCTTCTAATATAATAACATATTTCAATATACATTAGTTTACTGCCCTCAAGTGGTAAAAGTTTCAGTTTTTTTTCTAATTCGTCCAAGATCTGGGAAAATTTTTTGTAAAGTAGTGTCCATCGTTTAAACATTACATAAGATAATTAAAACATTTTAAACATATATATTACATTCACTGATAACCATAGGCAAAGATATCTATATTTTTTTAAAACTTACTCGAATTTTTTTGTGTTGTAACTTAATTTTCATCCATTTCTCAATTTCTTATCTCACTGTAATTTTGGGTTCACATGTTTTTCTGATGATAATCCATTTTTTAAGACTTTGCAAACAATTTTAGCAAACAAAATGAATGAAAATTTTATATTTTTATTTTTATGTGAGATTCTGTATTCTTTGCAGTAATATTATCCAGTAATATAAATGTAATTTATCCACTGTACTTTAAACACTTTTTAGAAAAAACCTTTTAGTGTATATATATGCATACCAAATCTTATGTTTTGACTGTCCTGTAGTTTTTTTTTCAGAGCTATGATATAATGAGCAAAATAAAATACATATCTATATAAATAATGACATAAAAAATGTCAACAATAAAAAAACAAAATATAACAAAAAATTAAATTGTATCTAATCTTTCCTCTTTCATAATTACTGAAACTATGTGAAACTAAAAAATAGAAAATAAAGATTAAAACGTTTTTGTTTACATAAATGCATTAAAAAAATAAAAAGTGCACTAAACGTCAATAATATATATTTTTAAGCTTGCACAAATAAAAGCATGGAATAATCATGTTTATAAATCAGATTTTCAAAGACACAGTTAACTTGCAACTAAGGTTGAATTTAAATAGGTGGGCAATTGGACAAAAAATGGGCATGATTTTTTGGGAATCTGTCTTCTAAACACAATGTTCCCATGCTTTTGTGAAAGCTGAAGAAAATTTATTCTTTTACCTTTTAGTGCATTTTTTACTTTTCAATTTATTTATTTGGATAAAAATTTCTTTAAAATTTTTTTAGATTTTTTTTATCATTATGATTTTTAAATCAAAATTATAAAATTTTAATACAATAAACATATGAGACAGTAGCATTCCCCTCAACACACTGGGTGTTCAATTTTGGAATATAGGTGACGTTTAATAACCTATCTATTATACATTCGATTATGCAAATCTTCTAACATCCCTACTTCAACCTTTTAAAATTGGAAACACTGTCACTATCTGCCAGTTATCTCTCAGTTATGCTTTGATACACTCCATGATGAAAGTTGACTTAGCAGATCATTAAATATGTTATTTCAGATGTATTTGTTATTATTTATTCATCTTTGCATTCGTTAAATATATAATTGAAATAAAATCTGCTTTGATAAAATCAAAAATAGCTTCATTTATTTGATTCTGGTTCGTACTACATTCAAATCAAGAGAGCAATATGTCATCATCCTGGATAGTATTTGTAATTAAGACTTATAGTGAATTTATGTGAAAACTATCATTTAGCATTCTCACACTTCAAGAATATCAGAATTTTAAAAAAGGGCCAATGAGTCCCAAGTTATATTTTGGTCATTTCATAAACCCCCTCAAATGCTTTCATCGTTGTTCATTATGTTATGTGAACTATCAATATTTCTATATTCATTCAATGATAACCACTGTTGCTAGATAAACATATTGATATTAGGTCAGCTAGAGATTGTTTTTAACTAGATATTGACTTTAACCTTTTTAAAAGTCAATATATCATTTCTTACCAACTATATATGCATGGGCTTATTAAATTTAATACCTTACATCGTTTGGTAAAATGGAAGAATGGCAGACTAAGGCTTAAGATCCGTGCTTTACACCCAACTCTGTCACTTCCAGTACTTGATCTTGTGAATTCCCAAGAAATAAACCTGTTTGTTTATTATTTATTAATACCGTTTCCTTTTCTCTACATGAGCGCAATGTTTTTTAGGTATATTTAAACTTATTAATTCTCACTTAAACAAATGATTAAAGATATCAGGAGAAAGTATTTATAAGTGCAAAAATTCTAAATACTATATACTTCAAAGTAATGTGCAGATGCAAAGAAAGGTGTTAGATTATTCTTATATATTCTCCTTTACTTTTTTTGCATTCCTTCATATATTCATATATATTACTTATAAAAAGTAATATATATGGTGTTAGATTAATAATACCATGCTTGTATAGTTAATAAAAAGTGACATGGATTTTTAATGAAAGTTAAATTATATGTTTACATCAGAAATAATTTAACAGATCCCTAATATAATAAAGAATTTGTAATAATCAATATATTATCTAAAAATGAATAATAATTGAGTATATATAAGAAACATAGCACTTCTATTGAATATTGGTAACGTTAATGAATCAGTTTAATATAGAAAAAAAAATTATTTGAATATTTCCATTTAACTTACTATATTTATTAAATGCATATATTAATTGATAAATTAAATTTTTACTCCATAAGTAAAATAAAGCATTAGGTTGAAATGATTTATATATATATATATTACTTGTATCAGAGCCATCTGTTGTAGGCTTGAGGAATCATTAGATTCTAAATAGTAGTTTTGTATCCGTAGCTTCAGATTAGTTTATAATTATTGATCCTCATCAGAAAGAAACAGATCAATAGTTAGAAACTATTCTAATATTAAGTGATTACTCAAGCTTATGAAAGAACATTATTAATGTAAATAAATAAAGGAATTACTTTTCCTATTATAAACCTTGAAAATAAATGCACATCATCATATAGTGTTTGATAGGAATCACATATATCCTTGAATCCAGTGACATGAAGACTTACACATGCATGAGATAGAGAAAATATGCATTGGCAAAATAACCAATAAAACTGAAATCTAAAAAATGAAACAATTTTCTAAAAATACAATCCAAAGAAATTAAAGATTATCCTAATAATAAAAACCAAAATGTAGATTTCCATGACAACAACAAGAAGTGTTGAATCCTCTTCTTTTACTTTCATTTGCAGTTCTTGAAATACCTAAAACATGAATCTTAAATAAGGGCAAGTTAAAATAGTATATATTTTATTTTATCAATATATAAATAACACAAAGTATCCATAATATAAAACATATTCTTTATAAAACAATTTAGAGCGATTCTATATTTGGGATATTTAATATGTAAAACAGTATGATATGCCATAAATTTTTTTGAAAATATAACAAATAAATCAATTTATAATTTTCGAACAATATAAAGATATATTTATTTGTATATATATGTATGTTGAAAGGGTACGCAAATATTAAATAAAATTAACTAATAAAATGAAAGTATGGGTTTGAAATATATAAATTTGTTTAGTGTATATCTTGAGGTCATGTGATCCTTAAACAAATACAGCAATGGATGTTTTTATGATGACATAGTCACTTTGTATTCTTTCCTAATTTTCTATTTACCTTGGAATTGCCTTCCTTTAATCCTCTATTTCTGAATATTAATTCATTTTTATTTCTAATAAATTGGATCGTAATGTTTTTAAATATGTTTGTGATTTATTAGCTTCAAAACTGTATATTTTTTGTAGGAATATATATATATATACTCATGAAGTTGTCCACTTGATCTTAAGGATGCCGATGTTATTTTCTTTTTATAAAAATGAAGGTAACTGCAATAATGATCATGGGGCCTTGTTATTATCTATTACAGCAAAACTCTATTCAAGAACTTTATTGAAGACTAATATTTCCAGCTATAAATGAGTGTTTAGCATGACGTATTTAACGAATCACAAAAGACTATAAACAAAAATGCTAACGAGATGTGTATGCAGTGACAGAATTTGTATAGTGACACCCATTCCTTTTTAATATACTTAAGAAAATTTACCTCAAAATTATATATATACTCTGAGCATTTAAATTTTGTACCATTTATTTTAGTTTCATTTTATATTTCTTTATATGTAAATGTTTTTTTTTTTAAAAAAGTAAATATTTAAACTGAATTTAGCAGTATCATTTGTCCTGACATCAAAAATTATATATTTCAATATTTATGCATCTGCATGGTTTAAAACAAAGATGGTCAATCTCTGGCCCACAAGAAAACTCCACCCTCAAAGTCCATAATCAGGTCTGCATATGTTTTTAAAATATATATATAGTAAAGCAGACTCCAATAAGGGGTGTTAATGAATTTTTTATTTTAAAAAAATGTGTTGCTTATAATTCCTAGGGATAAACTTCTATTTATGATGATTTTATTCTTATTATAATGATGTATGTGATTCTTTAATAAAATTTTTTAATTGTTTATTAGCTTTGTTTTTGAGCTAAATATGCCTACGTAATTACAGTAGGGACATTCTGCATTTGGAATGATTTCCAGGTTGGGATATTAAAACCGCAGATAGTCTTGTTTTTTTGATGGCACCCATAATATATTGTCTTGCATAATTGTGATTCTGAATAAATTGTTGGAAGCAATTGAAAGTTAAATTCAAACTTTTTTTTTAATCATTTCACATTTAATTTTGTTATTAAGATGACTATGATAAATAAAATGAGAAAATTTGATATGGAAAATCATATATTTAAAGAAAAGTGGACCATGTATTTTTTCGTAGGATGAAATAATAAGCTGATATGTCTGATTTGCTTGGAAAGTATTTCTGATAATAAGGAACATAATATTAAAAGACATTATTCATCTTCTTGGAATCTATATTTACCATAAGCTGAGGATTATGCGATTTTTGCCATATCGAAAGATGACCTACAAAATGTTCTTAATGTTTCGAATACAACATATAAAAACTGGTGTAATAATAACTGTTTAAGAAACTCAAGTTCTTTATCAGTCAGTGGTGGAAACAAAATTCTCAGCAACTTTTAGTTTGGAGGCATATCAATGTAATAATATAAATCATTTAAAATATTTTGATCATTTTATAAATAGAAAGATGGACTTAAAAGACTTCAACATGCAAGGATAAGGTATTTCATCACAGGGAAATAACTATCATTTTATAAATAGAAAGATGGACTTAAATATTGTGATGCAACACAGACTTCAACATGCAAGGATAAGGTATTTCATCACAGGGAAATAACTATTTCAACTAAGTTAGTTATACATAGAATTGTTATTCTATCTAATATATTGTATGGGTATGAAACTTGGGCACCTTATTGATGTAATATAAAGTCATTAGAAAAGTTTTATTTAAAGATGCTTCACAAAATTTTAAAAATACACGGTAAGATTATAAGGCCAATCAATGTTTTTTTTTTTACCTTCTGGACCTATATTGGTTTGGACATGTAAAACTAATGAACAATATACGACTTTCTAAGAGGGTGTTTAATAGTGAACTTAAGTATCTTATTTACATCACAGGATCATATCGAAGATGTTCTAAAGAAATGCAATGTTTATTGTTTTTATTGGGAAGATATTGGAAAACTATAATTAAACATGGTGTTGAAATGTTTCGGAAAGAAAAGTTCTCTGCTGATGAAAATAAAAGATACCTTGAAATTAAATCAATAAATTCAGTATTGTTCTATGCAGTTAGATATCTTAACCATGTGTGGAATCTAGCTAAAGTCTTAGCAATAGGCAGAGATGTCCATAGATGTTTAAGAGAAGAGAGTTTCTTTTTTTAAATCATTAAATAAGACATCAACAAGGAGCCTGATGTTATGTCACATAATCTGTGAAAAAAGTATTTTCCAACATATGATAGTGCAACAAGTAGTTATATAGGGGATAGTATGACAAAAGATTGGATTACTTAGTATTGTAATATACATTTTGGCTCATATAGGTTGCAAAAGGTTTATGACATATCAAAGTGAGATTTCTTCTGCAGATGCTAAAACAAGCTGTCCAATTGATAAAAAAAATATGAATCTGAGCTCCAGATATATTATTTGGTTGAAGATATGAACTTACATAATATTAAAAACTGCAACCATGATTTGTAAAATGCAAGTAATTCTCTAAGTATAGCATTAAATTTGTTCATTAATAAATAGTTTAAATAATGACTTGATTATATTTTAGATAGTGTGACTGAAAGGTTGAAAGGTTTCCTATAAAAAATGATGGTAACTTATGATCTGTGGACAGTTGCCACATAAAATATCACCAAATCTATTATAGACCTAATTTTATTCTTTGAAATTGATTAACATATGCAAAACAATGGAGATGTTTTTAAATCCTTTGAAGATTATCAAAACACTATCATTGAAGAATTTGATATGGGTGGTAGTTCCAAAATGTAGAGGAGAAAAACCTTTTGTTTTATTTACTTAATGGATCTAATATATTGCAAATAGTGTCCTGTGGAATACATAACTGGGTTTGGTGCATTATTTAATTTAATAGTCTACTGATGAAATTGTTCTTGTGGTAATTACAAGATATTGGTATTTTAGTAGAAATTGAAGTAGTGTGCTAAACAGGTTATTCCAACCTATGAGGCCAATAATTCAGCCTTATATTCAATTTGGCATGCAGTATAATATGTATATTTTTTTTGCATTTGCAAACAAGAGTAATTCTCATAGTATATGAACTGTCTGGGAAGTGTGATAATCTTTAATTACATAATGTGGTGTAGATAGTTTAAGAAGAGTAAGTTGATTCAGTTTTCTTAGGATGATTTTTGCAAAAATCTTTTGATCAAGTAAGATAAGACACATGGGATCTAATACATTTGATTTCTTTCTAATATAAAATGTTGGTGGCGAGATTGAGAATATTGTGTTAACAACAGCACAGCTTACTAGTACTAATATAGTATAGGAATAATAATATAGATAAGCTGCTTGTTGACCTCATCTGGAATAAGAACTGTTGCTAAAGAGGTATGGATTTTGAGCCACCCAATTTCTTCAAATATCAGATGCTTTATAATGTTTTTGTTTTTAAATAGGCTAGTACTATGTTGAAAGATGGGTTCAAATGAATCATCTGTTTCTAAATTAGATTTAGGTGTTCAAAGAATTCCATGTCCACTCTTGTACCTGAAATGACTATGTCATTCTTTGACAAAATAGAAACAGCCAAGGTATGTAATGGAGGTCGTATAATTCATAGTAGTTCCCACCAGCTTCAATAGATTTGGATTATTTTTTCAGTCTAAGGATTGTTGTAATTTGATTTAAAGTGTAAGTGGTTTGCTTTATTTTGAAATTTAAGGTGAGAGAACTTACATCATTCAATAACTTGAAGAATTAAATTGATGACATTTATGCATTGCTTCATAAGGTTTTTTTGATTGATAGTCTGTTGGTCAATTGGCACAGAAAGTTATTTATAATGTGTGTGTGTGTGTTGTTGTTTTTTTTAAAGAACAGTCAAGTTTTAAGTGGAAAGAGATTTTCTGGCTGATGATAATAATGTTGGAAAAATCACCCAGTAATTAGTTTAAATTCAAAAGGAATAGCGAACTTATAAATTGATATTTTGTTTTTGATACCTGTTTTAGTTAGGATATGGATTGCAATTTTAAAATTGGATGGAAAAAGCAAAAAAAGAGATCAATGATAGATGAATCTTTCATGGTGCTGTAAAAGTAACAGCACCTGGTGGATAAAATGATAAATGGTAGAAAGTGAATTGATTCTGCTTAGCATGCGTGACAGATGATCACTTGTTATAAAAGCAATCAAAGATAACACATGGAATAGTTATTCTAGGCATATGAAAGATTTTTTACTAGGCATTGAGCAGTGCATTGGTTATATCTCTTAGAACTGTGGAGATAAAACTAACTCATTTAAACTGTTGTGAGGTAAAACTGTAACTAATGGATGATTGAAATCTAATATTATTAGATATGCATATTATACCTAATGTTGTTAATGAGATTTATGCCTTATTATAATTATCACAGTTTGATTTGATCTAGTGTTTGATCTATGAATAAAAATATGGTGGCGACATTGAAATCTTTGTTTCAGTGAATACAGATGTATTACTATACTGATTATCTAAAAATTGTGATAGTTATGAGATCTTTTTTTTTGTGAGTTTAGTCCACGTATGCTTATTATGGTAATATTTATGCTGTGAATATTATGAAATTAAGATGTTGGATCAGTGCTTCTTATTGGTATGTATCTGAATCAGGGATTTTGGATTTTTTTTACTATTTTCAGAAGCAGGTACAATGAAATCTCTATTTGAATTGTATGTATGGTCTTTCTTTTTTGACTGTGGAAAGTTTTCTATATAGATGGTACCATAATGAAAGATTTGATCTGAATATTTTATATCACTATTAGCTTCATTTAAGAATTTTTGCGATTGGATTTTTAGAGTTATAGGTTCTTTAGAAGATTAGGTATTCTGCTGACTGTTTGCTTAGATTCACTACTTTGTACTTTAATTTCTTCACTGTGGAGGTTGTTGATATATCGTACTAAAGTAGTATGATGTATATTTTTATAGGTGTTAATATGTGAATTGGACAAATTATCACTGGAGACTCGATTAATCCATGATCTAGGCTTTTGGTCATGGCCACATAAATGATTTAATTTGGTTATTTTTGTCACATCTTCTGCAATCACTTATAGCTGTACTGAGACACTATTTCCTGATCTAAAACATTTAAAGCACCGGATGGGCAACACCTAACATTGATTGGAATTGAAATGAGTCACAGCGAATAAGTTCTTGTGAATATCTTTGTTTCATTTTAATGATAGCTTTCTAAGAATTTGTGGGATATTTGAAAAGTATATCAGATATAAGTTCCCTTGACATGTTAATTGACTGAACTAAATTGACAGTTCTTTTCTGTAGCACATCGCCTGTAAAGTCAGGTGGGGTGTGAATTATGCCACTATGTACAACTGAGTATGCTTCAGTAATAATATATTTTGAGTAAAAATGTCCATGAACTTTGATCTTTGGATCTGACACTCTTCCACTCCATGAAGTTACCTAGGGCTAGATATTATGAATGTTCAGGATGTGTCATGCCGCTGCAAAAAAATGTTTTTCATTATTTTTAATTTAATACTGTGTATCTGTTAAACATATACTTTCCATTTAATTAATACATATATAGAATCATTAGGTTTATTTAGTTAACTGCTTTCTTTATATATAGGTAATTAAGAAACCCACTCTCAGTTTATGAATGAATAGTACTGTATATGTTTAGCAAAGGTCATTGCTAAATATACAGGATACTTATGCTTAACTTGAGAAAGAATGGTTTGCTTACTGTAATTACATATACATTCAGCTATGCTACTTTCATGTTAACAATTAATAACTAAATGATTATTAAAGGTAATCTGTCTATATCCTTTTCTAATTGCTATATTTTCATCTGGATGGTATATTTATTTTATTCTGAACTTCCATCAATGGTGGTAAAAAAATACGCTTGTAATTATCAAAAGCTTAAAGAGTAGACTAATTCATTGGGTTCATTCTCTTCTTGATCTTTGCTACATATACAGAATGTTATTTATTCACAACCTGAAGAAGATAGGTTTCTTTCTCTTAATTATATATACATTAAGCAATGCTAATTATTCATATTAACTTTTTCTTGATTATTAAAAAAAATTATTTAAGATTAGATTCTATCTATATCCTTCTCTATTTTAATCATTAATAATGTCATATTTTTATCTGGCTGGTATAATAATTTAATTATGAATTTTTATCACTGTTGGTAAGGGGAAGCTTATTCTATTTATATCCTATTTTTAATCCATGCTAAATGTACAGATTTCTATTTATTCATATCTTTAGAGTAGCCTTAATTACATTTATATAGTACTTAAAGATTAATAATCCAACACTGGTCTATTAAGTAAATGAAATACTCTCAACCCAAAGCACAAGATAAAACGTTCTTTAGAGACTTAAGATCGGACATCTCTTCGTTTTACCTCAACTTATATAGAGAGAGCTAATCTTACTTTATTAAAACTATATTTAGATATTTTGTTAATTGATTTGATATTAACAAATTGTAAATTGAAAAATTAAGTGAATGTCGATTAAAATAATATAAAGTAATTTTAAATATAGCTTTAATAAAGTTATATGATTGATTTAAAACTTCTCTCTCTCCAATGTGCTTAAGATTAATCTCTATAAATTGAGGTAAAGAGAAGAGCCGTTCAATCTTTTCTTTAAAAAAGTTTTATCTTGTGCTTGATTGAGAGTATTTCATTTACTTAAGACAGGGGTGGGCAAACAGTGGCCCGAGAGCTACATGCGGCCCGCCAAGACAATCAGAAAAATCTGCTTTGAACTGAGATTTCCTTCCCATGCACGACCAAAAATTCATCTCGTCTTTTTCACTAGGATGTCTTTGCATTAGCAAATATATACATTTCCAACTTTAGTGAAACTATGAACCCTCCGAAAAAATGTAAAATCGGTGATGAATGTTATGTTTAATGAAGAATGGACAAACAAATATTTCTTTGGTAATACAGGGAATAAAGCAGTGTGTTTATTGTGTCATGATGTGGCCCTCCACTAACCTTCACTTCCACAAAGTGGTCCCCGAGCCAAAACAATTGCCCATTCCTCACTTAAGAGAGTATTTCATTTACTTAATAGACCACTGTTGAAGCATTAATCTTGATGTATTATATAATATTAACTGCTGGAAGTTTATATTTATATAATGAGCATCAAATTATTAAAGTCTTCAAGGATAATTTATCTGATATTTATTGTACTTTTTTTTTATATTATTCATCATATGTTTTGACTATTTTATAATCCCTCTATTTCATACACATATGTTTATCTGTATATCTATTATATACAAATGTATTGTATAGACTTATTATAAGTCTAACATTTTACAAATAAGGAAAGTTATGATGATTACAAGAATACCAATCACCATATCAAATGATTATCTTGGAAGTTCACTCTATGAATATCATGTATGATTGAGTATGGAAGTTAAGATATAAAGTACAGTACTTAGATTTGCTTCTGGTCCTCAAGGGTCACATGGCATGAGTGATCAACCATTTAATGGTTTATTTATATATAATTCTTGTTTTTTTAATTTTACAACAAATCAGCTACACAACTTTGCTATTGTTTTCTAGCTGGGCCGCAATTGCTACATTTTGCAACATATGCAATTTAATTTATGATTTTCCATGCAAAGAATTGTTTGAATTTATTCTTCTTGCTCATTTCTACCATGATTGGTAAAAATATAAAAATTTGTTAATTCTATGATGCTGGATTCATTTCATATATATATGCACATGTTTATTAAGAACGAAAATTGCACTTACTTACTGTAAATATGTATGTATACACAGACTGTAAATTTAAATATTTTGGATAATTTGAAAGATAACTTTTGTGATTGAATTTGTGTCCTCCCAATATATATATATTACAATATTTAAAGTATTTTTTTGGCTCAAAATTTTCAACTTGTACAGATAAACATAAAGCATAGGAATCTTAAATATTTTCTATTGTTAAACAGTTATCATGTTTAAATTAATTTTCATTCCTTGTATATCATTCACACTTGTTTTATTTTTATGCACTGAATTGTATTTAGTGGTTCGAGTAATAATCTTCCAAGCACTAACCATATTAATGAAATAGTTTCTAATATCAACATGGTCCATGTTTCAGATGAAAAATGAATCTACGTTAACCTGCTGACAAAGATTTTATATAAGTAATAGATTAAACAATGATATTTATTAGAGCAAATGTCAAATCAATAGATATATATATCTAATTTTTTTGAATGGATTTATAATTTAAATTTTCTTTAGAAGCAAACAATCAAAAATCAAATTATACAGCACTAGTTGTATGTAATAACTGGAATGTTAAAGTTTCAAGCACTAGATATACTAATGCAATATTTTTAAAGGGAATTTAAATTATAAGCCACTTTGAATGAAGCTGCATGGATAGTGCCGATTTAATGTTTGCTCTAATAAATATAGACTAACTTACTGTCGTTATAAGATTTTGGATGGTAGATGAAGTGGATTCATTTTTCATCTGCAGTATCTATTACTTTGATTTTACAATGTGTTGTATTAACTCATACAAACTTAGTTGGGCTTCCTATCAATCTAAAACTACCTGAATAATATTTTAATTAAAAAAGGATTTGAATGATTTTCATGATTAGAAACTATTTAATGATTTTCATGATTAGAAACTATTTAATAGATTGGTTTGAACATTACTTATAATGCCTAGATATTAGCATTTATCAACAATCCAAAGAAACAACATTACTGATGAAAAAATACCTTTTTATATTCACATAGAATAATAACATAAAAATAAATTTTTACTTTATTTGTTTTCTTTTTCATTAAATTTTTTGTAAAATTATTAAATATTAGTTTTTTATAAGTATGACATGTTTTTATTTAAATTTTATATGAATAAATATGCTTATTAGCAGAAAATTAGCTAAAAATTTACTTATACTAAACAGGAAATGCCTATAATCAATAACTATTATTTTTGTTTGCTTTTTTTTTAAATTAGAAAGTGAATTTTTAATATTTCAAAGAACATGTTTCTTATCTGCCCAAATAATTTGATTTAATGCTTATGGAATGGATTTATAATAGTATATTAGTAGATATATAATTAAATCAATTTAAAACAAAATTTAATTTATTTTGAACTTGAAAATATTAATTAATTTATTTAAGGCACAAGCATTCTGCAAAAAAAATTTAAATGCCTATTGTGCATCTATAGTAGTCTGAGGGGTTTTTTTTGTAGAATCTGGCAAAAACTCTTTGCCTATTTGAAAGTTTTAAATGCCCACTAGTGGGTGGTAGAGACCAGATTGGCAATCAGTGAGTCAGTGCATCTCTCGATTGTAATGTGTTTATGCCATGATAACATGTCTCGTAATATATTATTTTCATTTACTAAAATATATTTTCTCATTAGCCATAGCCAATTTAAAGGGAAAATCCAACATATGAAAATCAAATTACGCAAAAGGTCATAAAATAATTCTGTGCACATACATTGTTTAGTAAATATATAATGATCTTTAAGAAGCTCATTGCAGTTCAAAAACATTCCCAATCTTTTTTCAAAGGAAAACAATGAAAGTTAAGTACTAGACTTAAACTCGTCAGTTAACAGTTAGCGATAGTTTTTAGCAGGTTTTTAATCTTTGTTTTTATTTCAAGTTAAAGATAGCTGTATACCAATTTATCAATTATATACTTAACATGTAATTTGGAACAGACTTTACAAGAGTCCGGCAAATCTGGAATATATTATTGGTTACAGATATTTTGTCAAAGTGCACCGGTCATTTAACATAGTGCAATCATATTTCTCATTCAGTGAACATTGTAATGTGGATATAATGAATACTAAGAGCTAATGAGTTACAAATAAGTAAATAATTAAATGATTTATTGCTTGAGAGTTCTTAAGTAGTTTGAACACAGAACTTGGTCTTGAGGGCCAGTCTACCACTCTGCACTGTACTAAACTTTGCAGGGCATTGATGATTTGAATACTCTTTATATGTCTAAATGATGTTAAAAACATTCGAGTTTTAAAATCAAACTGGTTGCAATTAATACATATAAATAGAAAATTCTGATCTGTATTGATGTTCAGATGTTTAAAATATCCAACTTATTTGATGGAAGTAAGTTTGTTTCAGGAATCACACATGTAGTAGGAGATATGAGTCTGGGATATTTTTCACAAAAATAGCTGCTCAGTAATGGTCTATTGCATGGGAGTCCATAAGTTTGAGATCCAGAAGTGTCTGGACTGAGATTGATCCAAGGACCTTACACTTCCCATTCTGGTACTCTTATCGCTGCATTAACCATGTGGGACAAAAAGGAATAGGCTTACAGTCAGGGTTGCTAGGCAGTCACCCATCCAAGTACTAACTCAGCCTAACACTGCCTAACTGGTGATCAAACAAATCCAGTGTATTCAAGATAGTAGTGTTATTTTGATAAATAAGCACACACACACACACACACAATATTTTAAATATCTTAACTAAACGCCCATTTATTGATCACGAGTTGAGTTAGGTATAAACTTGTTACTTAAATTCAATCCCTAAGCTTGCTTGAAAAATTTTGGCTGCTTGAAAAAACTTGACCTGAATAACAAGTTAAAGACATTGTCAGGCTAATGCAATAATCACTCGTCTATAAATCCTAGGATAATCTGTTAATTTTATTATTAATAAAATGATTTATATCATGATTATAAATTTAATGGCTATTAAAATATTACCTCCAGAATTTAATTATTATACAGTCAATGGATTATTATCTTGATTATTATTAGTGTTATCGGGAATTATCTCCTTCCTATTATCTACTTCATGCTTATCTATATTGCCTACTACTTAACTGAAAGAGAAAAAAATTAAGCAGACTGGTAGATTGAAATTAAATCAGCTAATCAGATATTAATCAGTGGTTTGCATTGTTCTTTCAGATAGAGTGAGAAAAGTGCAATTGAATTCTAGACAGATAGATCTCAGCATATCTGCTGGAGAAACAGAATTTTAAATCAGTAATTCATTCATAGATAAGATCAGTAGATTCCCGGTGTATTTTACCTCTAATATATTGATTGATAATGTAACCACAATGCTTTTTGATAATCTTTTATTTTAATACGTTTGCTGACTTCAGAATAAAAGAATGTCTAAAATATTAGTCTATGACTTCTGCCTAATGTTTAGTATTAATTTAACATATTCAATAATTTTAATTTTTTTTTTTATTACACAAGTTGATTACTCGTTATGTGGAGTCCCCTGTTCCTTCCAGGTTATGATCAGATTAAAAGAAGTATAATAATTTACAAATATACCTCTCATTATATTCCTCATATGTCTTAAAGCACCAAATGGTATTGAAAAGGTAAATATTAAATGTAGATGTTTGATAATTAATTTTCATGTACAGTGTGTACCAATAAAAAAGTTGACTGATGTGAAATAAAACACAAGGAGTTATTTGTGTTTTGTATTTATTATTGACTATTCAAAGCAGTATTCTTATCATTCAATACCTCATTGGAAATTGTTATAAAACTGTTTGAAGAAGTCATTGAAATTCTGTTTTGGAATCATCTGCAGAATCTTTGTTGCAAGCTTCTGAATTTCTGAATTAAACCATGATGTGTTTCTTTTACAACCAACTTCAATTTTGGAAATAGTCAAAGCTAAATCGGGAGAATAGCATGGATTCTCGAGCACTTCAATGCTCTTTTTTTTTGCCAAAAAAATTGTTCACTGTATTGACACTGTGGACCCAGCATGTTACTATGCAGCAATGACCAAAAGCCTTGCTTATGTATTCAGGTCATTTGTTTAAAATTTAGATCCACAAATATTTCAAAACATCCAAATAGTAGTTAGTATTTACTGTTTAGTCTTCAGGAAAATTTGTGGTGAATAATGTTTTTTTTAAAAAAAAAGAACCAATGTCTGATGAGGTTCTTTTGCAATCACAGTTTGGAAGGGAGGGGTCCTTCTAGCAATCTTCATTCCACACTCTGTAACTTGGTTGATAACTAATGTTGGAAATTCTATTTTTCATTGTCCATTATTACATTGCTTAACAAGAATTTCAGATCTATAGTTGTGGTTTATATGTCTCTATATGCTGGTATCTCGTTGATCAATTGTCTGAGGCACAAAATGTGCACACACATTCTGCTTTTTCAAATTTTTGATTATAATATGATGAACAGTAATTTTATGAATACCAATGAATTTCTCAATGAGTCTAACAAACACAAACAATGATCAGTACAAAAAATTTTGGCAACTTTTTACATGTTTTTTTTTGTTTCTATTTGCTTTTGATGCACCAGGACATGGATCAGCTTCATTGCTCTTTATGCCATCATAAAATCTTACAAACCATTTGAAATTATTCAAACAGAAGTCAGTCTCTGATAATGCACTATTTCTTAAATATTATAAATTTCCCCACATTCTCCCACCGATAAGAATTTAAAAAACTAATCACTTAAGTTTTAGACTCAAATCCTGATTTAAGCATGGTCTGTAAGAGTTGGTGTATATAGAATGTACGCTCTAAACTTAAATGATTCACTTAAGTTTTTTAAAATTCTCACTGCACGGAAATTTATAATATTTAAGAAATATCGCAATATCAGAGATTGACTTCCATTTGAATAATTTCAAAGTTTTCAGCGTTTTATAATAATAGGTAACCATTTGAATAATCTTTTGATTTGTGACTTTTTTGCTATAATCTTTTGATTCATGACTTCTTTGCTATATACAGTATGGATCATTTCAACATTCCAGAGGTGGTTTTGCCCATTTTAAAACAAAATTTCATGTTAGTACGCTGTTTCATATTGAATTTTCAATGAAGGTATGAAAACAATATCACATTTCAGGTAGTAACCCATAATCCAGTCACGCTAACACTTATAAACTTTTGTGGTGAATAAGTCATGTGTTGATTCAGAAGGGTGTTGCAATGGAGAGAGAACTGATAACTCTTTCACTGTGAGACATAGTGTATATTATACAAATTTATATCATGAGTCCCATATTTTTAGCATATATGTTGCAATAATTCCCTTTTTAAATGAATATATGCATACTAGGATTCTTTTGCATATTTTTTCTATTATCTACAACCATTTATTTAAGGTGTAAAAGCAGTAATTATAGTTTTATATTATTATTAGCATATTCAATAGTTTTTATGTGCAATGAAATGGTTTCTTTCTTCTGTATAACTTAAAGCTCAGCACACTTGTGGTAAAGCTCATCATAATTTTAGCATATATAAATATTTATATTTAAAGTAAATGTGGAAATATAGAAAAGTGTGCATTCTAGATATCATGCACAGACATCATGATAACTGATCACTAGTGAACCCTTTCCCTACTAAAATATTTGTGTTAATATGTCTTTATCTGAATATTTTCATTGATAAAAAATGATTGTCTAAGATTTTTTAATACAAAACTCCTTTGTTTATAATAAATAATACTATGCAATATAAAATGGCTTCTCTGTTATCAGTCATAAGTTTGAATATGTAAGTTATATAACAATCAATTTCTCCTAAATCTGTATACTGTAATAAACTTATTTGCTTATTTCTTATCACCCAATTATTTTTCAATCCTGATTCATTTCGCCTCTCCTCCTATTTTATGTTAATAAAGGTTCTTCTTAGTTCCACTATCCTATCCTCATTTTCATAATAAATGCCTTTAAAAAAGGGCAAAATTTTCATCTCTTTGTCTCTTTCAACTTTTCCTACTCTCCACAAATTTATCCTAATACTCTTTCAGCTTCTTAACATCCACATAAACTACATTTACTATTCAAATCTAAGTTCTAGTTTAGCCTCTTTGCTCCAAATAATAAATTCTCTTTAGAATTATATTACATCAATTCATATGGGATAATTTTTATTCTTATATAATTCTAGACAATTTTTTATATTCGTATTTATTTTTTATGAATCTAAAACAGGCAAAACTCTCCATACCCTAGTGCCACTCAGTGCAAGCCAGAGTAATGGATGCCAGAAGGTTTGTGCATAAAGTCCCTATCTAGTGCCTACTCATCCAATATCCCCAGACTAGTTTCTAGCTTGTGACTTTCGTCAGTGAGGAGCCTTGGATCTGAGAGCACTGCATTGATTACTCTGGCTTGCACTGAGTGGCACTACTGTATGGAGAGTTTTGCCTTTTTTAATAACAGTTATGAGCAAACATAAGAAATGGTGATCATGTGATATTTAATGGTTTTATAAATCTACTTTTTCTGTAACAAACTTATTTATCTTTTTCAATCCCTCATAATTGTGTATCTGTAATATATTTTCTATATATTATTTCATTTCTTTTACGTAAATGTCTGTCTACTAACTTTATTATTATAAAGCCTTTCTTGCCCAAAGCATCCTATTCAGATAATTTAATTCAACAGTATTTTTTTAAATTTGGTTTCCTTCATATATTGCAACCTTTCAAATACTTTTAATTTAATATCATCTACGTTCTTTATTACTTTTTCCAATGCTTTTTAACAATCCAGTATCAACCAATAAATAAAGAACATAAATGATCTTAATATTATATGGCTTTGGCAATGCAATAAGAAAGATAACGTTAGAATAGTTTTAATTTATTTTTAATTTTTTTCATTAGAAAAGAATTTCATTTCATTATTAAGACTTTTCTAATAAGATTTACGTCTCTTCCACATTATCAGTAAAAATCAACAACATTAAAACAAGTAAAACTCTCCATACAGTATTGCCACTCAATGCAAACCAGAGTAATCAATGGATTCCAGAAGGCTTGTTCATAAAATTCCCATCTACTGCCTACTCATCCAATATCCCCAGACTAGTTTCTGGCTTATGGCTTTTGTCAGTGAGCAGTCTTGGATCTGAGAGCATTGCATCTAGGTCTTAGGATCTAATGCACTCCTCCAGCAGCCACCTTTTACCTCTACTTAACTACAAAAATCTCATTAGCTTATATAGTCATATAGGTCTGAACTGAGTTCAGTACCTATACATTTTGCTATCTTTTGTTTTTTAATGACCATAGCCACCGCTATCCTATTAGGCAGAAATGATCATGTGATGTTTATTGACTTAAAAAAACCTGTAAAAATAAAATACTACACATCTTTTTTCTCTGTTTTAATTCACTTGCACATTTAGTTTTCACTTATTATTTCCCAATCGATACTTATAAGAATTATCCATGCCAAGATTCTTAACCAGTCTATTTCCTTATTTTCATGACTTCTCTACAATATCAGTTCACATTATCATAAGCCTTTTTTATATCTAAAAGCCCTGCATGCTTCAGCATAGTTGGTAGAGCATCTGACTTGTGATCAGGAGGTGCCAGGATCAATTCTGGATAGATTTGGTGCTCAAACTTCTTATGAACTCCTGAGTAATAAGGATATATGCTTATATATATATATAAATGCAATAAATAATGATTTATTTTTTTTATAAGAAACATCAAACAACTGATATACAATGAATAACCTCTTGCCATTTTCTCTGCAAAATCCATTCTGAATCTGCTCCAAAATTTTGTTCACTTCCATCCAACTCCTAATTCTGTGTATGTAATTTACAAAGTATGATAGTTTTTACTCTAACATCTAATATAAATTTGACACATCAATAATATAATAGAGTCATTTAACCCCCACCAGATTGATTTTTGATTTTTGCATTTATTAATGAGATTTAGATATTTGAAACTAGAACCAATGCAGTTATGCATCTGGAGGCTGTCTTTAACTTCTTTTTTACTATCAGTTTAATAACCTGCATTCAATCTGCTCGTATACTTGTATAGATGTAATATCAGAGATAGTAACTATATATTCTAGTGATCCCAGTTCTATCCTAATCACAAGCCTTTTTTTAATCTGGCTAAAAACATTCACATCTGTAATATTAGAAATAAGAACAGTTTTCTGCTTTATAGCTATCTATATAAGATTGGGTACAAGCAAGTTGTCTTGGGCATAGAGATGCACTTTTCAATTTCAGGCTATTAGCACTACAATAAAAAAAATGAACTAAAGGTGAAATTACCAGATACTTAACTGCATTGATTACATGTTTAATAAAATTTCGGAAACTTACAATAGATGGTCCTAGAATAGAGAACTGCTCTTGTTTATAATGTTATAATATGCCAAAACAAATTAAGTGATGTGTTAATGTAAATTCTGTACATATGGTTGAAAGATATAGTTATATTTTTGTAGGAGAAACTATTTTTATATACTTAACCAATAGATTTTAAGAAAGGGGGAGGTGGGCATAAGCTCTGAAAAGAGTGAATTGCGATCACATTGAAAGAAAAAGATCATTTTAAATGCAAAGAATTTGGCTTGGGGTTTAAATACAGTCTGAACTATTACTTAAATAGTTCCAACCTTATTTACAATGTATGCTGTCAAATGTATGTTTGAGAGTTCTTGAAGAAGTGACAAAGATAGTGTCACAATCCATGGACCTTGAATTTTAAAATCTGTCATCTAACTAAAATAAGATGTTACAATAACTAAATTTTTGAACAGTGAATTATCCACTTATCAGAACTGGTTCTATGAGCATTGAATTGTTATAGTTCAGAATCTGTCTCTTAGTTACATCCATTATTAATATAAGATATTGTATAGCTCCATGTTAAGTTGCGCACAAATATATTAATAAAAATTATGTGGTTATACTATTAAGCTTATTTCTAATATGGTTACGGTATAAATCTCAGCCAAGATATGCTTTTCTCAGCATTTTGGGTTATTGGAAAAAATGTGAAGTATTACGCAAAATGTAATATCTACATTTATTTATATATTAGACCTGCTGCCCTTGTTTGTATGGCAGAATGCTGTACCTTTCTCCAGAATGACAATTGTGATTTTTTAATACCGCATATTAAAGTCACAACTTTTAAAAACATATTAAAATGTCACAACTACTGCCATCACAAACATGGGAAGCAGGTCTAATATGTAAATACTCTTTTCCATTTGTCAATTTTGTCTCATTAGATTGTTTTTTTAGGGCATGCATTTGTTTTTAAAATAATTTTACAATATTAAAACAGGCAAAAACTCACTATATATATATTGCCACACACAGCAAGCTAGAGTATTCAATGGATGCCAGAAGGCTTGTGCAGAAAATCCCCATCTAGTGCCTACTCATCCAATATCCCCAGACTAGTTTCTGGCTTATGGCCTTCGTCAGTGAGGAGCCTTGGATCTGAGAGCACTGCATCTGAAGATAAAATATTAAAAGACTGATAGCAACTTTACCACTGCCATTGCAAAAGTCCCTAATATTACTTGCATGTTTGTTTAGTGCCTTTGATCTGCAGGAACCATCTGTAAATAATGACTACTTCTTTTTGATTGATGGTATTTGCAATTATTTTGTCTTCTTAAGAAGACTGATTGTGAGAATTACAACATTGGCATTATAGGAAAATTAACTCTTGAATTTGTTCATCAATATTTAATAGCAAATTAACCTAGAGGTGGAGGTGGTATAAGGAACTATAACTCCTTAATAAATATCCATCCAACATTTATTGTTTATTCTAAGAAATTATGATTGTCTTTTCTGAACATTAAGCCAAAATGATAAATAAATAAGAAAACTTATTGTACTTTTAGTCAGTTTTGAATATAAGGGGAGAAATTTCATTTTTTTAAGAAAAATACTAGCAAATATAGATATGTCAAGCATTGGTGGCCGAGTGGTCAGCACAGCTGCCGTACAAGCAGTGCCATGGGTTCACGTCTTGGCCAATGCTTTGACACATGAAAAAAAAAAATACATATATTGTTTGTCAGGATAAAATTAATTGAAGGCTATGCTTAAAATAAGAATGTGAGAAAGATATGAAACCAAAAGTATTGTAATTAAGGAAATACAATAGTGCCACTCAGCACAAGCCAGAGTAATCAATGGATGCCAGAAGGCTTGTGCATAAAATCTCTATCTAGTTTCTACTCATCCAATATCTCCAGACTAGTATCTAGCTTGTGGCTTTTGTCAGTGAGGAGCTTTGGATGAATATGCACTAGGTAGGGATTTTATGCACAAGCCTTCTGGCATTCATTGATTATTCTGGCTTCCACTGAGTGGCACTAGAGTTTTGCCTGTTTTAATAACAGTTATGAGAACACATAGGAAATGGTGATCATGTGATGTTTAGTGAATTAAGGGAATAAATCTAATATGAAATATTGTGCTTAATTAAATTGTGTTCATGACTACTTGCAGTGTCTATTAGTCTGTGGTGAATTGTTTCATAAATATTTTAACTTTTTATATAAATTCTATTTCACATACACATAAAACCATTTATATAAGAAATGATTATCAAGGTATGCATTTGTACACTTGCAAAGATTTATGTTTTAACAATATGTGTGTTAATGTATTAACAACATAATAATCGAAATTACCCCAAATTCACAACTCAACCAGACTAGCCAAAAAATAAATTTTAGAACACTACCAATGGCTTCATCACCACAGGTGGACTTCTTTACACATGAGAAGTATGCTTGTAGTAGTGAAACTATTAATAGTGTTTTAAAGTTTAAAGAAGTCTGCTTGTAGCAGTGAAACCATTGGTAGTATTTTAAAGTTTATTTTTTTGACTAGTCTGGTTGAGTTGTAAATTTGGGGTAATTTTTGATTATTTATTGACTAGTTTAGCTTTAGGCTTAATATAATAACATTATGTACATATTATAGCAAGATTTATTATAAAAAAAAATTGAAATATTAACAAAAGCTAGAATTCTGTTTCTCTAGCATTAAATATAGTGTGTTCTAATAAAAAGAGACTGAAATTCTTTCCAGTATCAATTCTTAAGTCAATGTGTGTTCTATAGTGACATAGTTTAACAATTTACCTTAAAAATTTTAAGGCACTAATATGCCCGAGTCACAAGTTATGATAGGAAATGTTACAGTGTGTTTTATACCTTCATAGATTGTCTTCAGTGTTTCTCCCCGTTCTTATGAAATCATAAAATGGCACTTGAAAATATTTTGGCAACTCATGATTTCACTGCTTTACATAGGCTAAATCATTTTAAATGGTTCAATAACAGCTTTCCCCAATTTTAAATGTTGTCTAATTCTATCTTGGTTAAGGTATTCAATCCTATTTCATGTCATCACTCATAATACTGATGTTAGCACCTTAAAATTTTTCTGGTGGATAGCTAAACTATGTGTCTACGTAACGTGTTGATTCAGAGATAGTACAGCAGGCAGCTTGGAGAGAGAAACAGCCAACTTTTCATTGGGACGTTCTGTGTGTTTACCTGGTTATTTTTGTTTTAAAGAATTGATGCCAAATCTTATCTTTTTACCAGTATTGTTTTCATGATATTTTTAAACTTTGAATGTAAGTTTGATGATAAGACTGTAAGATATTGTGATTAATCAAGAATATGTCCATCTATCTTGACAGTACTTTCCAAACTTCTACACAATTTATTCTCACATCTTTAGAACAACCTATAAACAATAGTAATTTCTTTTTTACTTTTATTCATCTACGTAAACATTAATGCAGACTATTAAGACATATTTTGACAAATTGGTCAGTTGCATGCAATTGGCATTACTGCACTGTGTCCTTCCAAGGTTACATTTTATTCAAATACTGAAGTTATAAAAACTTAAGCTAATTTGAGAGAAATCGGTGACATTTTGGTTCTAAAGTAAAATTTATTGTTTATGAGAGAAATTAAGTTACACGACTATATTAACTTACATCAGGTAATAAAAATAATATTTTTATATAAAAATTAACTCCCAAGGAAGAAGAAAATGATTTGATAAAACACAAGATTATGTGAATCTTTGATTATAATAACATGCTAGGCCAGGAGTTCTTAATTTGGTCCCCATACCCCCTTGGCTTTAGTAAATTATCCTGTACCTCCTATTCATTATAATAAGAAATAAATAAGTTTTCATAAAAGTGGTGAAACCTAATTTTTTCCCGAACATAGTCGGAGAACCATCTGTATAAATAAATTTTATTAATTCCTGTGAGAGACTGTTTGAATAAATAATAAAATCATTCATCAAATTTATAACGTTCACGGCCTTTGTCAGTTCTTTCAAAGATTTATAAAAAAGAAATTCCTCCTTTATTTCATTCTGATATATACATCTAGTAAAACCATAAAGCTGTGAGCTGTTTGAGTTATCAGTTGATTCATCCAACTGTAAACTAATTCTTGTGGGACTTTTCTTGATTTCCTCCATTACCTGGCACTTTCCCAAGCTATCGTGAATCTTAACTGGGCATTTTGAGTTATTGGTATCTGCATTGACAAAAAAGTCTATGCAATTTTACTGTGTCTGGGTCTGATGATGTGGCTAAATAGACAGTACCAACATGGAATAAGCCAGAATTGTTGATAATTTAACTATTTTTGGAATATATTAATAGCGTAATATACTTATTTACCTGCTATTCACTGTACTTGCTAAACAAACTTCTCATACCCCAGGGGGTATGGTTTTTCCAGGTTGTGAACCCCATGTTCTAGGCAGTTTGATAAATAAGCTGGTATAATGATATTAACACCAGTTAGAAAATTGTTCATTTCAGTATTTACAAATAATTTGAAATATTGTATTTATTTGTTATAAGATATTAATTAGATATGGCGTTTTTTTTTTTTTTTTTTATTGCATAATTGACAAATAAGCCAAATTAAAAAACAATTAAAACTCAGATCAGTATTATCAAATACAAGACTATTAGTGGCCTGATTAGGCTAATGATATCACCAATTAGATGAAGCTCCAGGTAGTAGAAAATATATCAGCATGTGCAAGAGCTTGGTCTATAGCTTTCAGGGGAAAGGAGTGTAATTTCCAAAAGTAGAATTGAAGACAAAATATATTGAAGAACACTTTGTGAATGAAAGTTATTACTCTAATAGTTAAATAGAAAGTATATTGTCTATACTGAACTTAATGTAATTTAGAAGGTATTTGAACTCAAACTTTCAAGCTCCCTACAGTTAGTTATCCACTCTATCTTATACAACTGATACATGCAACCACATACATTGTGGAGATAAATGATCTCAAATATACATATTTTGTGTTGAACCAGCACTCATCAGTTGGTTCAGATCATAATCTCCCGCACATATATATAATCAATGCTCAGTGTATATTAAGATAGAAAATGTTCATACTTTAATGATGCAGGCTTCAATGTTCTCCACCCTCCAAGTCTTCAGTCATCCATATCATTGATGTATATGGACATGTGTGTATAAGATGGAGTGGATAGCTGTAGAAAGCTTAAAAGTCTGAATTCAAATCCCTTCTAAATTACTCATTGTCTTCTTTGTATATTTTCAATGAAAGCAATAGCAAGGAATATTAGTGTGAATAATAGATAAATTGTTGAATAGGTCTACCGGAAAAGTGATATTAAAACATGATGTTCACTTGTGTCCTCAACATATTGCATCTTTACGCATCAAAATCATTTGTTTAGCAAACAGTTCATGCTTTTAAACACTTTTGTAAACTGTTTCCAACCACCTTTTAGCTTTTTGGTAATATATGATATATATAGTGTAAGATTTTGTGATGACAGGGAGAAAGCATTGAAGATGATCCATGAAGGTGCAAAGCACACTTCCACTTATGTCACAGTGCACATGTGCTTATGACTTAAAATTTTAGTGGTAAATAGATAAGCTATGTCATTGATTAACACATGAATTGATTTAAAAATGATACTGTTAGCCAACTTGGAGAGAGAAGCAGTCATCTTTTCATAGGGACATACTGCATATATCAAACTAGAGCATCTTTAGCCATTACTTTTTTTCATGGCAGGAAAACTACTGGTTATCTGAGTCCATCTAATGGACATCCTTTACTATTAATGGGAAACTTTATATTGCTGTCTAATATTCACAGTCTTATTTAAGGCCTCTGCAGCCAGATAAATGTATACTAGAATTTCTAACTGCCTAAGAATCATTGGATGAAATAGTTTCTTGAAGCTCTAATGGCAAGAGCAGTGATATATTTCATATCATTAGGTATAACTGATGAAAACAATTTAATACAAGAAAATTGATTAATTGGCGTAATTGATAAGCTGAAGTAGAAATTAAACAGAGAAAGAAAAATAAGCTTCTGATTGAAATGAAATTTGTTAATATCAAGCTTTATGCTTGTTTAATATTATGCATTATTTCATTGTTCATTTATTTAAATAGTGTTTACATGTGTAAGGGACCCATTATACATCAGCTTATGAAAACTTATGATTGGGTAAATTCAAGCTGCATACAACGTGTACACTTTTCAGGTTTCAAATAGATTTTAATTTGTTTTTTTATTTGTCCAGTTCATATGCAACCTAACTAACCATCTAAAATTGATCAATAAATGGGTGTTTTGTCATTCTTAACTAGAGAGTAAAGGACAGAAAACCTTGAAAATCTTCTTAACACTATTATTAGTTAGTCTGGTCATTAACACCCCCTTGGTTTTTGGTATTTTTTTTGGAAGCCTTTACTGTGCAGTGGGCTATCAAACATCTGTACACATACACATTTAAAGTTTTTGAGCAAAGTTAATCAGATTATAGTTTTTGATATGATAATATAGTCTTGATTTTATTTTGGAAAATTATTTTTTTGGCTGTAAATATATATATATATCCATGTTAAATGGTCTATTGAGAAGCAGATTTATAACTTCAAAGGTCTTGCCTAAGATAGTAACTACTTGATGTGGGGTGGTACAGTGGCGGAGTGGTAGATTCTGGAACTCATGGGCTGTAGATTGTGGTTCATCTCTAACACTTCCGCATACTCAAATTTTTTATAAACTCCCAAACAAAAATTTGTTTTATTTACTATTCAATTGTTTCATGCCGTCCATTACTTTTCATCAACCTCTAGCCAAAATTATTTCACCATCATGTGTAAAGATTATTTATAAAATTCTATGCTCAATAATAAAAGATGAAAAGTCTTTAAGTAGTTGTCAGCAGGGACAAGTGCCTTTGCAATAGGAATAATGGAAAAGGCATTATTTACAAGACTTGAGAATTGCTGGATGATTGAGTTTTTTTTAGCAGTTTTTTTTTGTTTTACTTTGTAATTAAGACTAGTTAGATACCCATTTTCTGATCAATATTGATATGACTAATCTAAATTGGCTGTAGAGAGGCTACCTTGAATCTGATTAGAACCTGAAAATTTTCAAGTTTTACTTAGCTTAAATTCAAACTCAAATCGCAAGTATCAAAGAGAAATGTGCTAATACTACCATAAGAACTGGTATGAATTCCAATAGTGTAATATATATATATAATCATTAAAAGCCAGACAACACTTAGACAATCCCAATATCAATAACAATCAACAATTTCAAATTGTTGTCATGGCAACCTCCTTAACAATAAAAATGGAATATATATATATAATAAGTAAAATCTTTTACATTTGTAATCCATTCTTCCGGAATTAATTATTAAATTATAGGCTGTCATCCAGTATAAAATTTTCCAGATCAGTTTATGTCATTAGTCTTAAAATAACTTTTATTTGTATAAATTATTTATAACATTATATTTTAAATATTAAGATTCTTTAATGGATTATAGTACATGATAATAATAAAATAAAAATAACTAAATCATTGTCATAATGGAACCAAACTCCAGACAGCCACAAACGGTATGGTCTCTCATTTTAAAAGTATCTAATTTGTTTAGGATGTTTCATATTTGCAAAATGGGAGACTTAAAATCAGGTAATATTTTATGAACTAAAATATGAAAAAGAAAGGAAAGTGCTAATTCTTATATTGGGGAGAAAGCCTCAGCTTATGGTGTCAATGAGGTTTGTTACTTGTGTATATGAATGATTAATGTCTGGATTAAGAGTATCATATATTAGGAAAGAGGAATATTCTATTAGGAAATATTCCTTGTTTTTTTTTCATCTCTGTAATACAAAGGACATGATAGATCTATTCACAAAATGCAATTTGTAAGGGGGGGGGGGTATTGCTAAAAAGAACTTTAACATTGACTTTAATTAAGAAGTTCACTTATTTTTGTTCCAGTTAGAAATTATTTCCCAATTTGTCAAATGAATAAGAGATTTAAAAATCCTGAACATACTAAAATGATAGTCCAACTTTCTGTTTATATGTCTTGATTATGATTTATTTAATTTAGGAGGTGGAATATTTTTCGCTATCAATCTATATATATATATATTATTTATAATAATGGTATTTCATAATCATATCTCGTTTATATCCTCATAGAACACAGTGGAAAGTATTTGATTGGTTATAAGTATATATATATGTCAGGTGCATTGATCAATTATATATCTACAGGGTCCTGGTGACAAGATTACTGGTTATTGGTTCTCTCTCTAAGCTGGCTGCAGTGACAGTTGAACTATTCATAAAAAAATTTAAGGTGCTATTTTTTGGATCATGAATTAGGAATATATAATGAAAATGATTTGTCTATGAAACTAAAATTAAACCAAGAGCATAGTGGCTAACTTTTATTAATCGTTATATAATTATATTATCGCTTTCCAGTAGTTTAATTCTGCTTTGGTGTACCCATATTTATGCATATTTTAAACATTTTATATACCTCGCACTTCCTCCCCTCAAAAATTTACATTTTCCTTTCACTTTCTTAATTACACATTTTCTGAAACAAGTAAAACAGTTTAGAAAAATTATATGTGTATTTAGAAACTATCTCGACTTCTTTGTAAAATCCATTTATTTATTTATTTTACCCTTTTCCAGCTTTTTGTAGAAAATTAAGTTTTACAGTTGAGTTTTTAAAAAATATTTTTATATTTTAGATTTCATAAAACAAAACAAAAAAACTATTATACTTTGTTTTAAATTTGTTTTTGTTTTGTTTTTTAATTTAAAAAAAAGTATAGTAATTCTTTGCAGGTAATTATTTTTTTTTTTTATTAAACACTAACTGAATTCGAAAGATGCAGTTTTAGAATTTTTACAGATGTTTTTAGTTCTCTGCTTCCAAATTACTAAGATCCTTGAATAAGTCTTCTATATAATTACTTGTTTATTAGTAAAACAAATTTACTGATATTATAAATTAGCTTTTTTTTTCTATCTCTCTCTTTTTCTCTCATTGAAAAGAAGATGCTGGAATTAGAAAAATTAATTAAAATTTTAAAAATGTTTTAAAATTATAAATAATATATATTTGAAGTACTTTTTTAAAAAATCAATTTTAATAGTTTTAGGCTACCTGTACATTATATTGGATGAATAGAGAACAATACGGAAGCAATCGTCGTTTTTGGTAAGATATTCTCCCTATTTATTTTACATTTAGTCACAGTAAATAATAGTAATAAATAAAATCTCTATTGTATATATGGTAATTTAGTCATTTGAAAGTTTAAAATTTGGACAATTGTCTTTTATATAACTGGTCACCTTAGATTTGTAGCTGTTATGTTAGTGAGGTAAAGTATGTGTAGAAAATATTTGATATAAGGATTCCACACTTAACTATATTTGCTTGATTTAAATTAGCCAACATTTCTTCTTTATAACAAGATAAATGAAAAAAACTAACTTTCCCAATGCATTGTGGTTATCGTTCTTAAGCTCTGCTTTTTATTTTTAGCAATTTATTATTTTTTTTACCAACAGTTAACTTTTTGAAACACATTGTTCATGAATTGAGCTGTTTTTGTCACTAAAATAATTGATGTTTCGTTGCTCAGCATGGCATGTGATAGTTAAGAAACAGATATACTTTATCACTTGAATCTCTCACTTTTCTATGATGATAAACCTCACAGGACACTATTAAAATACAAACTCTGCACTTGTTCTTGGAAGACCATGAAAATCAAGCAACAACTATTGAGAAATTGAGTTTAAATTCAGGAATCTTGTTCTCTCGGATTCATCTCTGTTAACAAATTAGTGAAATAAATATTTTTTCAGATAGTATGATATTTACCTTCAGAATTTTAAGTAATCAGAAGCCTTAAAAAATGGAAAAAAATAATCCAAGGTTTGTTATTCAAGAGATCATCAGATTCAAGAACCATTAAGTCTTGAATTTTGCGCTCCTTACTGTGGCTAAATTTCACAGGCTTTACTTTTTTGCTAATTTTATAACAAAAAACATTAGATTAGAAAACATGTGACTTCTCTCACCATGTAAAAAACATTGCATAAGTAGTAAGTTAAGTAGACACTAGGTGGCTGCACACACAAATTTTCAAAATTGGGAAAGATTGTTTAGTCTGGCAGAATCTCTGGATATATATGTTCTGCAACATAAAAAAATTTTAATTTCATCTATGCCGATTCATATTATCATCATCATGATTAGATTTTGGTTAATCAATTTCTGGCAGAATGTATTATTTCTCATTGTTAACCCATCTAAAGGCTTCTTTTTAATCATAACACTATTCAGGCTGATTATTTGAATATTTCAAATACATTAAAGTTTTTTAGACAGTTTAAATATTCAAATTTGTAAGGTTTGAACTGGGCCTATCAAGATATGTAGTTTAGAATTTTATACATATTTTCCAAATTTACAAGCCTACAACTTTAGAAGCACAATATTCTATGTTTTAATGTGTAGGATCTGTTATTAAATGTCACATGATAATATAATTTTTGTGTAATCTTACAATATGCATAATATATTTGTGATAAGACTGAAGTTGGAGACTTTTCTTTGATGAATAAATCTGTTTTAATACTTGCAAATAAAAAGTAATCAAGTAATTACTTTTTCAAAAGATTATATGTTATTTGGCAATATTCATAACATGTTGCGTTTTGATCCAGGAATTCGTAACCGATTTTAATCAACAGTTATATGAATTGATAAAGTATTGGAAATACTATATAGTTATATGCTTGTACTAATGTCAAATAAAGTATAAGAAAAGGAACGTGGATATCTTTTTTATTTTTTCTAAATTTCATTAATCCAGAGATGGCATAAAGTGTCTAAAAACTCATTTTGATGGAATGAAACTCTGTTTTGATATCTCAAAAACTGTCAGAAAATGTTACCTTTTTGGTGTTATATAGAATTATTTCTTTTTCTGGTAATATATTAACATGCATAAAATATTTTTATGATAGATAATTTGAGTGTTCAGTTGTAGAATATTGTATTTAAATGACTGTGCACAGATCACATCAATTTCTTCTTTGGATTTGTCATTTTTTATTACATGCACATCGCATACTCTTAGCTGCAAATGCTTGGATTTTTACAACTGCTTTTGTTCGTTCACTCCTTTTGTGTATGTTCTTTCTGAAGCTGCTTATCCATTTTCATGATTGATTTTGTTTTTGGTCCTCTTATTTTCCATCCAATTATCTTTATGCATGTAATTTACTGCAGTTGTGTAATGTTGCAGAATCCAGAACTAAAAAACCCTGGACTAAGGTTCAGTAGATCATGCTGAAATGTTATATACATTTCAATCCTCAAATTATTAATCAACAGTTTTTTTTTAGATTCTCTATTATCAATTTTTTTTTCAACATATTCACATCATATCAATTTTTAAATTTAGAACTATAGAAGCTTTTTTAGTATAAAAAACCTCATTTATTTTATGTAAATATATCTTTTTATTAATTTTACTGCTTTAGTTATTATCATTCAAATTATTAAAAAGTTACTGTGGGATCAAAGTCTTCTTAATTGTATTGCATTACTTATGATCCACAAATTATTTTCTCTGTAAGACTTTGGAAAACCTTACCTTATTTGTCCAATTTGCATGAGCTACTCTTGCAAGTATCTTAAATTTTTTTAAACTACTGTTTATGATTTTATTTGATTCATCTTTTATCATTATTTTTTTAGTCCAGTTCTATTTTAGACTGTATTTTTTACTGATGGCAGTGATGCCGGTTTGGTCTCTCATCACAGTTTGCTTTTAGTTCTTTCTTTTTAATTTAATATACATCTTTCCATGCTTAATTATTTGGTCTGCAATGTCTTGTATTACTCTTCTATTAAGTGCCATAAATTTGATTTCTAAGTAAGTACAGGTCAGCTGTAATTATTAACATCAATGTTGCTTTTCTTGCAGATTTTTTGAATATTAAATTATTCTATCAAAAGAACTGTATCCAAGTTTAATTCTACAATTAATTTTATCCATTGTCAGTTCTAATCTGTTACTACCAGTCTCTATTATTCCTTTTATTGGATCCAATAGACCTTGTTTTTTGCCATTCTGAAATATTATTTGTGAAAACAAAGTCATTGTATATAATGTCCATATAATTTAAATAATTTGTATTCATTTTGATTTCTCCTTTTTTGTTTTAATTCACAAGATATTTTCCATAAAATAGCAGTAAAATGTTTTGTACACACCCTGCTAAATCATACCCTTAGTATCACCATGTAGTCTAATTATTGATGATATAATTTGATAAATGTTCTTCAGAATTTGTTAATATTCTGTGTTTTTATCCTGTTGCTGTAAACTTTAATTACAACAGAAATGTGTGTGCCTTTATATAATTTACAAATGTAATACAACTTCTCTATTCATAATCATTAATTTTTGCTGTCTATTGTTAAATGTCATATGTAAAAGTTGGTGCTAATATAGTATATGATCTATCCACTTGGTGGAGTTGCATAGTACTTATCATAGAGTGAAGTTTAAAAAAGAAAATTGATAAAATGCCTGCATTTATTATTGAATTCAAAGTTACAGGTGTATATTAAATAAAATCAAGAAAACAATATATTTTGCAATTAAAAAGAAATATGTCAATGACAAATCAAATAAATGAAGAAATGTAAATCCCTAACAAATCACATTTATTTTTAAATTTATTGTTACAAGTAATGTGTTCTTTAAAAAAAGAGTATGTGGTTGTCTATGCATTTACACTTACCATAAATTCAGCAATAAATGTGGTTCATGTAAATTCAGTACTGACATTTCTTATGGATTTGTATTCAATTAACATTTGATTTGAAATCAATATTTTTTTTGATATATAAATTATTTTATTGCAAAATATATTATTGTCTAGACTTTATTTTAAGCACTCTTATAAATTTAATAATAAATATGGACATTTTATTTTGTATCTATTAGTTTTTCTTTTGCTCAATAAACTAGTAGACTACACCCTATATTAAGACCAAAATTCTCATATTTTCTTTTTAAAAAAATGTATTTTATAAGAATTATATGATTTTTCTGTTTATAATGAAGGTGAAAAAAAAATTAGTTTTTTAAAAATATTGTGATTTTTAAAAAAAAAATATGTTATTTATCAATAACAGATTATTTAGAAAAAAATATGTTGAATAGATAGTTAAAAAGGATTGCATAATTTTTAATATTATATCTACTATTTCATAACCACTTTTAATTTCATTTTATTCTTTTGGTTGGCTTGAGTTCAAAGTTTCTGTGACTGATCTATATTAATCCTATTAAATAGACATAGAAGACTAATATGTCTGTAGTGTTTGTTATCTTTTTATTCACTTTTCTTATATTTTAATATTATTGTTGCATTCTTCTAGCCGTTTAATTTCCCTTATTTGGGCATTTTATTTATAACATCTACAAACTATGTTTTACATTTTATCTGTTACTTCTAAAGTATCTATAATTGTTTCATTATTTTCTAATCTTTTTTCATTATTCAAAAGTTTAATCATTTATCTCATCTCTTTGTTTAGAATATGTGGCATTTTAACTGATATTGTGCAAGCTACTTTGTCTTTTGTTCATTCATAGTTCTTTGTAGATGTCTATATAGATGTTGATGTCATCTGTCTTGTGTAACTGTTTCTTTCCTTCTTGGTACTAAAATATTTCTCCTTCAATATGTTTTATATCTTTGAAACTTTTATTTTATTTTGCATTTATATTTATTAACATTATTGTTAACCTTTTGTGTATCAATTTACATAATTTTGCATATCTAAATTCTTGAAATGAATCATTTTAATTGCTTTAAATTCTTTTTTTTTTTTACAAATATTTATTGTTTTGAGAGAAATTTCATAGGTAAATTCCTTTCTTTAGTTCCTGTTATTGGTATACCTCTTTTATTAGAGCATTTATTATTTTCTTATTGGTTCTCTTCATATCTGAGATATCTTCAAAGTCTTTTACATTTTAAAAAGATTTATAACTTTTAACTTAAAGCTATTGGGATATTTCTGAAATTAGTGATACTAACTATTATTATTGTCTTACTTAATAGTTTTTGTTTCTTTGTTTTGGCACTTAATCTGGTACATCTTATTAATCGATGATCATTTTTTATGTTGAATTTATTAAGTTTATTACAGTCTTGAAATACATATTTTCTATTGCCAAACTTGATAAAACCTCATTTAGATTATTCCATGTCGTTTTCTCTTACATATTTACACACACAAAATAAGAAAATTATGATATACAATTTATTTGTCCATACCAGCGTTTCCCAACCTGTGTGTGGTACGCGTACCACTGGTGGTAGGCGAGTTGCTGGTTGGTGGTACACGAAAAATAATCAATAATGGCGGACATAAAAAATAAAAAAAATTAAATCATAAAAATATCATAGAAACGTTTTTTCCTATAATTCATAAAAATTATTTTAATGAATAATATTATACAGTAAAGTTGTTAATATGTACAGTCGATGATCGAAAATTCAGCAATTGATATCGTTTTTTTTTTTTTTGGAATGCACTTTTAAATTTAGCCACTAGCCACCAGTAACTTGAGATGTCGCCGCCACTGTTGTGATAGTGCTGCACTCTCATTCACTTCACCGCATGGCTTACAAGTGACAGGGTATTGTTTGTGATTGTATCGTCTTTCTTTATTAAAATTCATTGATCCCTATATAACCTGCTTATTCGAACTTAGACAAGAAGCACAGGTTTTTTTTTTTAAGACAATCCTTTTGATCTCTCTTCGAAATTGTATGATTTTGATTGGCTTCAGGTGCTTGCATATTTATCTGATATTTTTTGCAAATAAATGAACTTAAATTTGACACTTCAGAATAACTCGATAACGATCTTTAATGTTAATGATAAAATTGAAAGTATGATTAAGAAATTAGATTTTTGGAAACAGTGTATTGAAAACAATCAACCGGAAGAATTCGAAACTACATATTTTTTTGTTTGAAAATAAGGCTAGTCTGTCTCAAGATATACAGAAAATATAATAGCACATTTAACAGGATTAAACTTGTCTTTCATGGAATATTTTCCAAAACCCGAAAACACAAATGATAAGTGGATTTCAAATCCCTTCTATGAAGAAAATTTAAAAAAAGATACATCATTATCAATAAAAGAGAAAAAAAAATTTAATAGAATTATCGACACAATCTAATTAATTTTGGTTAAACATTAAAGAATATGAACAGTTTTCTGAGAAAGCTCTTAAATATATTATTACCATTTACTAGTATGGAATTAGTAGAAAGAGCTTTTTCTTCATATATATTTTTTTTAAAAAAAAGTATTGCAACAGATTGAATGCAGCTGTAGACTTAAGGGTATATCTTGCATCTTCTGAACCAAATTTCAAAAAATTATGTTTTCGGAACAAGCACAAGGATCTCATTAAATTTATTTTATAAAAACATTTGATTATGATAAGAAAATATATTAATTGGGTTTTTATAATTTTGTGTTTTTATTAAAACCATTTATTAGTAAATGAAATATGACAAAATAGTAGATAAATATGATACTTTGAACAAACACATACATATATGTTGCAGTGAGTTTATAATCCAGCATGACGTTTAGGCATGTTACAATGTAATTTGTCTCATTATGTCATGTGAATACATGGTCACCCTATAATATGTATAATGCAAATAAAATAACACACTCGCAATAACAAATTTCACAAAATACAATCATTTTTACGAAGTGGTACAATTTAGCGTGATGTACTACCAAGTGGTACGCGAGCCAAAAAAGGTTGGGAAACGCTGGTCCATACATATGTCTCTTATTTATTTTACCTTGTATGGATTTATCTAATGCACTTTAAATCTATGTCCATAATATTGAACTATCTTTTATTTATAGTAAATCGTGCTTTATTTTTGCTTCCAATATTTGTTTATGTCTTAAAGCAAAATGTATGTATATATTTTAAATTGAAAAAAAAAAAAAAACACACCTTTTCCCCTAGATCTCCATGAATTCCAAAAAAGTTATTTAATGTAGGAGGTTGTTTTTTCACTCAAAAGTGAATTATAATTATGGGTGCACAAATATTATGATCATCATTGAATGGAAACTTTGATCCAAAATTTAAGAAGTCATTAAACCTCTGCTTTTATTGACTAATTTCTGTTTTGGTTGACCGTTTTACATTTTCTAGGGAATGGAAACCAACTTGTTTTGCCAATCATTAGTAATATTCATTCTGATTTTTAAAGAAATCTCCCATTATGAAGTTCTGTTGAGAAATAGTATTGTTCTTAAAGAAAAAAATAAAAATAAGTAAATTCATCATACTGGCCTCTATAATTTGGTGAGAAATCCACATCAATATAAACATTCACGTAATAATGACAAAAGTATATGAATATTAAGAAGTTATTAAAGGATTTACTTTTGATTAACTGTTAATTCCTTTTTGGTTATTGTTACTTACTTTTTTGTGCACAATGAACTTATGTTTATTATTTAAAAATTGTTTCTTTTTCTTTTTTTTTTTTTTGTATTTTCCTCTTTTCTCTTTTGACCAAATATACATTTATTCATTTCATTGGTCAAAAAGAACTAATCTTACACTATTTAATTTTTTCCTTATTCATGTTAATTAAATGGTGCTTTTATAAAAAGCTATTAATATTATAAAGAAGGAACAATCCCCTCTGGTTGTGTGCTTTAAGAATTTCCTTGCACTCACCCATGAGCATCACTTGTAAAGCGTAAGTGTATGCTATTGCGTAGAGCTTATCTGTATATAAGCTAGTCTTGAAACTATTGCAGCTATAGCAGGAGAAAGATACAATCTCATTTTTAACCACTTGCGATTAAATATATAGTAAATTTTGAATTTATTTTAATAAATATTGTTATTTATATAATGCAGCCTATGTATGTTATATTATAAAGAAGCAACACCCCCTCTAGTTATGTTCTTTAAGAATCTCCTTGCATTTTCTGATGAATATTGACTTGAAAAGCATAAGTGTACGCTTATGCTTAGCGCTTATTTGAATATAAGCTGGTCTTTGCTCAGCATGCTGAAATCAGGGCTTGAACCTGTGTTGTGCTTGAGTTATATATTATTAATTTAATTGGATAAACCTATTTGATGTGTGACAGGGGAGCGATGCTATCTCATTTTTAACCACAGAATATTTATTAAATTCAAAATTTACTATATATTTACCAATCACAGATGGTAAAAGTGAGATAGTATTTCTCTCCTGCTATAGATTGAATAGGTTTATCCAATTAAATTAATAATATATAGTTAAGGGATATAATAGGTTGAAACCCTGATTTCAACATGGTGAGCAAAGATTAGTTTAATGTTTAAAAGATTTGAGATATATCAAATTGAGGTCTCCTTTGAAAGTGGGAAAGGAGATGATTCTGATTAGTAAAAGATGTGAAGACATAAGCTTATTGTCAATAGTTTTAAGTAGTTGCACTCAAGGGTTGTAATAGACAAGTATTCCCCTAAGAATAGTTTTCACTATGTGAATTTCACAATGGGATAGATGATTTTCATGCAGAAGGCTTTCATTTTCGTACTAAAATGTGTGCATAATGAGACGATTCAAGTGGTGATTTGTGTTTTAAACAGATAATTGAGATGCCATAAAAGGATGAAAAGTTGCTTGTGCCGAATGAGTAGTTTAGGTCTATAGATAGCTGCCATATAAATGATTTGTAAACTTTTATTGTGGAACCAGTTAATGTAATTGATTTAACATGTGCACAATGAGGGGAATGTTTTGAAGGCCTCTAAAGATTATCATAACATCATCAAAAAAGGATATGGTTTAGACAGTAGTAGATTTGGAAGGAAAAGACTTTCAGGATCAGAAGATTTATATAAATTGTAAATAGTAATGAACTCTGTCCAATGCTTAGATGCATGGAATTCTTTAGTTTAATTGATCTATAAGATAGTTCTGGGTGGAAGTTATCAGATAACTGTTCAGGTAGGTGTAATGTGGGGAATAGATATTTCCAACTAACTAGATCAAAAATTGACTTGGCATGCAACATAATCTATAAAAGTTTTGTTCTCTTTGGCAAACAAGATTGGTTCTTGATGATCTTTATTTGCATAATGTGAAGTGGATAGTTTTGGTAGAATAAGTTCATTTAATTTTTCTTTAGGATTATTCTTGAAAAAAATAGTTGATCAATGATTCAAGTGAAATAAGATGGTGATTTATAAAAGGATATAATGCATTTGGTTTCTTTCTAAGACAAATTATTATGTTGGAAGAAAGTTTTGGAATGTTAAGGTCACTGCACAAAGATGATTGTAGGATGGGAACAATGGTACCTGTAAATGTAATTTTCTGCAGTTCTCCAAAGTGCATAATTTCTTTGAATATTTATGACTTTCTAATAATTTTCTTGAGGAGATTATATATTGTGGTTAATAGTGGGCTGATATTGATCAGCTGCCTTTAGATTAGATTTTGGATGCTTGAGAAGTTTCATGTTGACTTTGATGCCAGAAAAAAGAATGACATCTTTCAATAAAATGGGAATGTCAAATGCTTGGGATGGAATAGATCTTGCAGATATTTGGTATTATTTTTTAGCACCCTACTTTTAAATGTGATCCGTGATCATCTGCTTTATTTTATTTTGTCATTTACAGATAACATTCATTTGTGAGATGGCTTGAAGAATTACTTCAATTTTATCAGCGTATTTTATGAGTAATATCGATTGGAGCAAACAGTTGTTCAAGAAATTTTTGAATACCAATCCAGGTTTGAGTTGGAGTGAGGTTCTATAGCTAATAATAGTAATGACATGCAATGATTATGTTAGAAAAGTCATCTGTCCGTTAATTTAAATTCCATGAAAACCTGTCCTTTAAACGTGAACTTATAGTATGTTATTTTTAAACCTGTTTGAGAGTCTCACAAGCATGGTCTGAAAATGAAACACTAGATAAGTAGATTGAAATTTTAAAATTCGATGGTGATACTAAGAAGTGATCAATAAGAGATGAACCTTGTCCTCCAATAGATGAACCTACACCAGGAGGTGAGCTGATTAAACTTATATCATAATGGACATTGCACTAATTATCACATAGGATGGTTATTCAGAGTCTGTGTAAGGTTTTTCTCTTGACAGTGAGTAGTGTACTAATTACATTTTTGTCTTTCTGGATTGTGTATATTGCTACAAAATAAAATTGCACTTATTAATGATTAAAGCAGCGGGCAATTGCATTAATAAATATGTATATTATTTTTAGGTTTGGTAATGGAATTTTTGTATTTATCAGAACCTCAAGCCCTGAATCAATCTGTTACTTTTTTTATATAAAAAGATATAGCTGTTATTTAGAACATTGATGATAGATTGTTGAGTTGATGACAAAATTTTTGTTTCTATTAGAATGAATATATTATAATCATGATTTGTTTAGAAATTGAGCTACCTGTGTAGTTGTTTTAGGTGAATTTAGACACTACACTTATTGATCATAGCAATGTTTATATACTACTCAAATTATGGATTTGAATTGTTGGATTGACACTTTTTGTTGGCATGTTTAATGCTCCGATCAGGCATTTTGTTGGGATTTTTTACTATTTTCAGAGACCAAAAAAGTTATCCTATCAATTGTAACACCTGTAGTTTTTGTTTTAGAAGTGGAAAATTTTATTTTTCATGGTAGGAGATAATGGAATTTTACGTGTTGATCTCAGACCGATCTATGGTTTTGTGGACTGTATTTCCAAGGATAACTCTTAGAATTAGAATTTGATCATTATATGTTTATTGGAAATACTTTATGTGGTGCAATTTCTTTGTCGGCTTTTCTATCCTGTATTTCATCCACTTCCAAGTAGATGTTGTTTATAGATTGAACTAAGTCAACAGGATGTATTATTACGCAAGAGATTATTTCTGAAGTGATTCTAAAGACAACATTTAACCATCATGGAGTTTATCAATTTAGCCACATCTGTTGGGATCACGACCATTACATTGAAAAGCAATATGATCTAATCTAGAGCCTTTGAAGCACAATGGTGAGCAACTTCTAATACTGATAGTGATCAGACTCTGCATCATTTGAATGTGATTTTCCATGAGTTTATTTGGAATTTTAAATGGTATATTAGGTGTGAATTCCCTCGATATGTTAAGTAGCTGAATTACATTTGCAATGATTTTCTATAGAACATCACCTGTAAAGTTACATAATAAGATTTTTTTAAAGTTTAGATGTTGAATAGTATTTTAAAGCTTTTCCATTGTTTAATGAAATATTCTAGTTCTAGGAATGATCTGACTGTGAAGATAGCCAAAGACTTAATTGCTTTAACCATATATTAGTGCATTTTTGCTAGATAGTCAAATAACGATGAGTGTAATCATAATGGCTGCCTATCAGACAAATTATAATTTTCAATGATACTGATAAATGATGTGGTGGAAGAGATGCTGTTTGTGAATATTTTGTGCCAGTGTTTGGTTAGCTTGACAAAAGAATTTGCCTTAAATTTCATCAGTTATGTTGCTAGTACTGATGGTGTTTAAGTTGTTAAACTTTGTACTAATTTGTCAAATCTAATGAAAGTTTTGGTACTATTTTTTTAAAAGTATTTTTTTATTTGTTGTCAAATCTGTTGAATCTCCGCCACGTCAACTGTACCTGAGACAGCATTATTATCAAATGTTTGATAGAGATTTAGATTTATATAAATTTGAGTTGTTGGCCAAATTCAGCTTAAGTACATTTTCTGGATATTGGACCTTATCTGTGTGTGTGTGTGTGTGTGTATGTATTCCATTTGTTCACCTTATGGGAGTGAGTAAGCTAAATGATTCGCGATATAGAATCTATTAAGTCATTATTTCTACAATATTTTTTTTTCTTTTACTACTGTTTTTAAATTCCGCCACATGCTCAGAATATCAGTATTTGATTTTATATATTTGTAGCATTCATCTAAACTTAAGACTGTTTCTTACGAGGCTCCTCGTAGACATCTGATGTCACTCTAACTCTGCAAGTTCTTATGCTAAAAAATTCGTTTGATAGGTTCTAAATAGGTTTTTAAAAGTTCTGTATGATGGTGCCCTCTTCCGACTTATTTTACAAGTAAAAAATAAAAAAAACGCATTTAAACCTAAACAAAGAAAGAACATTATTTGTGATTGGTTCTTAGCATGCTCTCAGCCGAAAAAGACATTCTGATTGGCTGGAAAGAACAAAGAAACCGCCTGATCAAAGAAAATAAAGAAAAACGCTGAGATTTTTATTTCGAATGCAATTTTAAATATTAAAAAAATATAATTTCAGAAATTAAACTAGTTTTTTAAAAAAAAAACTAAAAAAACAAAATTATTTTCGAAAAATATTGAAGATTTTAGTAAAAATATTAAAGAAATATTTAAAAGAAATATTTACTTTTCTATAACGTAAAAGTCAACCTTTTTGTTTATATTATAGCTTTTATGTTGCCGAAATTGAATATTTTAGAATAAATAAATAGCAATTTATTTTTGAAAGAGCTTTCGTTCTCTTCATAACCTGAAAAATAAGTAATATACTTTTTATAAACGTATCTGAGTTGAATTTAATATTATAGGCGAATATGTTTTAACAATAGGCTTTGTCTTCAGTTTGTGAGTTGGCCAATTAAAAGATTTGATTTTTACCTCATACAACCAATAATATAATTAGCGGTTAAAAGGTTAAGTCTTTTACCTGAAAAAGCTTTACCTTAATTGCGGGAATCTTTATTCTCGGAGTTCATATTGGCATTGAGAAGTCTACGAGATTTATCGTTATTTTTTTTTTAATCTTTATCACTCATCTTTCTTTCTTTACTTTTAAAGAATGACTATTTAAGTTTAAGATAATGAAATATAAAAAAAGAAATATCTTTTTATCACTACTGTCAAGTTTATTTTTTCTCGCGATTTGATATATTTTTTCTTTACTTTTCCAAAAATAATGAAGTGTAAAAAAATGTGTCCTTTTTAATGCTATTGCCAAGATTAGCCCATTGTAGTAACCGAAGATATGGTTTACGATCTAAAACTCATCCCAAAGCAAGATGCTCTTTCTGAATGTCATAAATTGAGCTTCTTGGGAGATTTTAAACAAATATCTTTTTCCAGATTCAACAGAAAAACCATCTGGATTTAATCTTCTTACTTATTTCTTGAGTCTTGTCAACAGATTCATGCCAGCTCATAATCAGTGTTCATCTGTTGTGTAAATACTAGCCACTGATATAAATGTCAACAAATACATACCATGAGCATATAGTTGATGACTATCTAATCTATGGTTACATTGGAAAATGAAAGGAGTTAATAAAGCCACTAATGATTCTCTTTCCTAGAAATCTCTACAGGTTCCAAAAGAAAGAGTTCAATGACTAATGAGTTTTCTTATGATGAGTACAAAACCCACCAAATAGAGAACAGTCAAGTATCAAATGGACTTATCCCATAGAGATTAGTTTGTTGACCTACCAAAGTGGTAATCTAGAATATTACATTTTATTGTTTTTTCATTAATTAGGATTATAATTGAGATGAATATGGATTCCAAGTAGAGATCATTTGTTTCATTGGAAATGCATGAGACTGTCGGAATTTATCTTGGATTCAAATTCATGGAACTGAGAATAGATATGGATTTTCCAAGCTGAATTGGAGTTTCTTTTAAATAATTAGCTATCTCTTAATATTAAACAGCAGTGGGTGTTTCGCTATTTTTCACTGATCACTTAAAACAACCTCCGAGTCAATTGAACAGCATCTGTGTCAATTGAACAACATCCGAGTCAATCGAACAGCACTGATGCTACAACTGGAATATATAGAAAGTTTCTTGAAATGCATTTATTTTAATGTTGATGTATTAATTGTAAAGCAAAAGAATAATTGCGATGTGATACAACTTTTTTTTTTTGGTAAAGAGGAAGATCGTAAAACTTATAGCTTAACTTTAATATTTTAATAAAATATTACTATAGTGAATAGGATTCAAGTTTATTAAAAATCATTATTTATGTCACCATTTAATATTAAGTCTATGGAATATGTATCTATATTCATATATATTACTTTTTTATAAATCTCATATACACTTTAATGCAGTTTTTATATAATTCTTCCTTTACATTTCTGACAGTTTCAACTGTCCTGCAGTCTTCATCAGAGCTAAATATCATATAACCATTATTTTATATATATATATAAACACATATTTTACATTATTATTTATAATCATATTTTATTTTTAACTCTAGACCTTTACTTTTCTTATTTCCTAATTATTGTTGTTTTTTATTTCTACTTCCTTTTTATTAATAAAGAAATAATAAGAAAATAATAATTAGGAAATAAGAGAAGTAAAGGTATAGAATTAAAAATAAAATATGATTATGAATAATAGTGTAAAATATATAAAATATGTATTTTTATATGTATATGAAATAATGGTTGTGTGATTGTATGTTTAAATGTTGTAGCTCTGATGAAGACTGCAGGATAGTTGAAACTGTTAGAAAAATAAAAAAGGAATTATATAAAAATTGCGTTAAAGTGAATATGAGGACATTTATTAAAAAAGTAATATATATGAAAAAATGCAAAAAAAGTAAAAGAGAAGATATAAGAATATGTAAGCTGATTTTAAAATAATATATTTGATGATATTTATAATATCTATGTGTAACAAACACTAACTGGAGAAATATGCAAAGAACTATAACCACCCATATACTGATACAAAATTCCAATAATGACTAGAAAAAGATGGTCCTATCTTTTTTAGTTTTTGCTAAGTTAATTATAAACAAGTGGCTTGCAGTTGAACTGGATTCTGAATTGTACATTGACAAATTTCACAGGAACCAATTTCGAAGAAACTTATCCATCAACTTTGCCAAATATATTTAAGCATTACCAATCACAAATCAGAATAGATTAGAATTTTATTTATGTAAAGCAGGTTTTATTTACTTTATTTGAAAGTATGATAAAAAAAATACTTTTTTTTCCTGTATGATCTTCAGACCATACATCCATATTAGATTTTATTTAAAATAAGGTATTTAATCTCATCAATGGTCACCATCTCTTAACTTTTTTTATAGTTCTTCTCACAACCTTTTTTTCAATTGGTTTTTTTTTTTTTACTATTAATACCATAATCTCTATTTTTGTAAGCTTGCTTTTTCGATTTTCTTCCGTTTTCAAAAACAAGCACTCCCCCAATTTCATTGTAAATGCTTTGTCATAAACAATCCTGGCCAGAATACAGTATTATTATAAGATGTATCACATATAATAATTATTTGTATTTTTATCTTTCACACTTCAAAATAAAACAAATGAAATCTGCTTTGTATAAAATAGGATTCTAACTAGCTCGGATCTGTGATTAATGATATTTACGGGCTTGGCATAACTGATGAAATGGATTCCTTGAAATCAATCCAAGAAAACTTTTATGTCATAGATCACTGCACTAATTCATAAATTATAATTTTTAGCTCATTAGTATAATAAATTATATATTTGATTAATATTAAACCTACAGGATATTTCCATTTTTTATATATTTTGGAATCGAATTAGATTTTAATTAATGTTTAACATATAATTCCAGCATTGTGTGTGTGTTGCTTGTTTGTGATTGTGTTATCATGTTTGTTATGTTTTTTTTATTTCTAAAAATCAAATTGATAGTTTGAAAATCAATTGAATAAGAATTGCATTTATTTATGATTTGCTTATTTGAATGTCAACTTCTCTTCCTGAAGAAAAGTTCAGTGAAGAGTGAATAAATTACTGTGATAAACATTCGATTTTAATTGTTATTGCTTTGACGAATTTCTAATGTTTCATTACTAACGCTATATATATATCACATCGTAATTTGGTCATTAAGTTGTGTGTGTGTATGTATGCATAACCGACCTAATTGCCCTGAGGCAAAATCCATACATTTTAAAAGTCATCCTTATGAAAACTATCTATCATTATTTTACCTTCTCCTTCCCCCAAATAATTCACTCCAATACATTCTTCATTATTTTTATAACTTACTTAAATTTTATTTTTATTTTTTACAATAATAGACTTAATGTTTTTTTTTTTTTGCCTATTCTTTTCATTGCTATAATTCCCCTATATTTGCAACATCTAGTTCCAAGCCTTCCCATGCATGCTAAAATTTTCTGATAATAATGAAATATGTTTTAATACATACTCATATATATATGTATAGGTAGTGTATATATGATGTAAACAAAATAAAGTAAAGGTTATGTTTAACACTGGTGTAACTAGGAAACCATCAGTTATTATTGACAGTCCTCGGACTAAACTATTACCCACTAGTATTCAATAATAGTTTTTTGTCTTGAGTTTAATTAGAAACAAAAGGAAGTCTTTCATTTCTAACCAAAGTTGTTCCATAAACAAAAAAGCTGTTATTATAGTAGAATAAAGTTGTTTAGCTGTAAGACTCAATAATAATTTATGATTTTTTAGCAGTATCACTACTAATCTTTCTCTAGTTAATTATATGGAAATAACCCTACACTTTGCTTTGCTTATATCATAATAAATCCAAAAAATGTTTAACATATATATGCATATATATTTATATTGAAAACATGTGTGATGCATATCTGTAGATTGTCTGTTCATTGTATGTAAGCACCAAATACTAATACATTTAGAAAATAATTTTTATTTTATTCAATTGTTTTTATATTTTATATAATATCTTTTTGAGTCATGGATATATAAGATTATGGATATGGAAATTGAGACTGCAGATATGGAAATTGCAAATACAGAAGGAAGGATACAATAAACTTTAAAATATTACATTAGGTAAATACTTGGTATTGCATATCAAATAAAGCATCACATTGCTCTCAAATGACATAGAACATCTGTCTGCATTAAGACAATAATCTTTAGTCTTCTACAGAGCCATCTATTATAAGTCTTAAGTAATTAGTGTACAATAAGTGGTGATGTGATACCAATTATATCCTCTAATTAGTTTTTGGCTATTAGTTGTAATCTGTGATGAACATTAACACATCTATCAGCTATCTATCTTTTGACCTTAAGATTTTGAATACCTGGATAGTATTAAAAATGTTACTGCTGGATGTATAAGTCTATTGATTATCACTGATTAAGACCAATAGCTATCATCTACTGTCCATTGATTATTCAAATTTAGACTACATGACTCAAGTGGTAAAATGGGATGAATTACTGTTTCTAATACCAATTTGATGAAACAATTGTTTGTATTTTAACATGGTTTGTTTTAGATATGGAATTCAAAAATAGATTAGAACCAGAGTTTTTTCAAGTAGCAATGAATTTCTATGCAAACTCTGGATTTTTATATGACACTAGAATATTTTATATCCCAAATAGTTCAAGTTGTTTTTGAAATGCAATTGCTTTTTAATTACTAGTCTTTTTAAATACATTTTAATAATTAACATTATTATTCCAGTGACATTAGGTCATTTTTGTGAATAATTGTTTGCTCCACACACTAACTTATTGTGTAGTAGAGTCTGTTTGCCCCAGTGAAAAATTGTCTGTTTCTCTTTCTAAGATATCTGCAATATCATTTTTAAATCAATGCCTAGGTTATGTAGGAACATAGTTAGCTATTCGTCATAAAAATTTTAAGGCACTAGTTTGTCTATTTCATAAAATGTGGCAATATTTTGTATACCTTCATAAATCATCTTCAATACTTTCTCTGACAATACAAAATCTAGAAAACCACTTGAAAATATTCTTGTGGTTTGTGGTTTCACTGCCATATATAATTTTAATCATTTCTAAATTTCAGAAACAACTTTTCCCAGTTTAAAATTTAATTTAGCACATTGTACCATTATGGATTAAGCTATGAAAAACTTCACATTTCATATTGTAAATTATGATTTAGACACATTAGTGCCTTAAAATTTTTATGATGAATAACTAAGCTATGTAACTACTTAATATATGCATTAATCCGGAGATGGCACTGTGGTTAGCTTAGACGAAGAACTAGTCATCCTTTCATTGGAACACATTGTGGGTGTGTATATATATCAATAATTTTACAAAAACCATCGTCAGATGTCACATGACCTAATTTAATAAGCTTGTATTTACAAATGTTATATATAGAGCTCGCAAAATAAGCTCTTAACAAGCTTTGCAGAATATCCCCAACCCCAGACCGGTTTCTGCTACTAGCATCCTCAGTGAGGTGCTAGGATATTCAAGTTTGTCCTGATATTTTTAATCTAATGCTTGAATATCCTAGCACCTTACTGAGGATGCCAGTAGCAGAAACTGCTCTGGGGTTGGGGATATTCTGCAAAGCTTGTGAAGAGCTTATTTTGCAAGCTCTATATATAACATCAATAATTTTAAAATGTCTGATAAGTTTTCAAAAATTCATCAGTATTAATAATGATATTCTAATTTTTATTCATCTTGATGACATGAAACTCATTAAAGATCAAGAAGTTTTGGTAGCTAACAATGGCAAATTATCAATCTCAATGATCATATATTTTAATTTTACCCTTCCTGTAAGTAAGCTATCAAATAACTTGAAAATGAAATAAGAACTATATTAACAACATCACATGACTTGAACAACTATATCAACACTAACATCACATGGCATCTTATATGCTCCTGGAAGCAAATGTTTTTATCCTACTCTAGAGCTATTTGTTGTAAGCTTGTGCTAATCTGGATTTGAAGTCTTAGGTTTTTTTAATTTCTAGTCATTAACTTGAATAATTTTAAAAAAAGTAAGAGATGGGTGCAAGATGCATAAGTATTAGTTCTAATTTGCAATTTAGTTTTCACTGATAAAGGCAAAAGCCAGAAACCGATCATTCTGGAATTGTGGGCTTTATATAATTCTATCATCTGATGTCCATTGATTATTCAAGTTCTCAGTAAATTATTCTTACATAGGATGAAGAATAATTCTCTTGGAAGCATATGAGATGTCATGGGATATAGTTATTAACTTACCTAATCGAAAGAAGTTGTCTACAATTGTTATTGGACTGAAGTCTCAAAAATTTATACAAAATGATCTCAGTATTATATTTATATATCTATGCAAGTGAGTTAACCTGGGTTTAAACCTTGGGATTTTTTTTATTTCATGTTATTATTATTAAAAATGTAAATGATTGAAAGGCAGCAGCTAGATACATGTGCATTAGTTCTAGTTTTGAATCCTATTCTTCATTGATGAAACTTGGTCTAGAAATGGGAATTTTTTGCTATTGGGTGTCTATTGGGTACTCAAATTTATAGCAAATGTCCCTAGAATCGAGTGAGATAACTGCTCTCAGAAACTAAAAGCAAAAAAAAATTCGAATTTATCATCCAAGATAACTCTATTGAAATAGTTATATACTAATTCACTGTCTTCAATAAAAAAGATCAGCGATACAAATATTTTTATAGATCTTTTATTAGATGCACTTCTAATTCTTAGAGACACAGAAACTGAAGTAAAGTAAATTGGTTCAAATTTTCAAAAATGAGAAAAATATTAAAGGAGATGAAAGTTCTAAGAGTAAGGGAAGATATCAACTTCTTATCTCAGATAATAGGAGAATAACTAAACCTAAGGTACATCAAAGTCTCAAAGTAAATTAACAAATTATTATTTTTTGAAATTATAAATTCATATATTCTACAAATAATAATCTATCTGTGTTGAATAAAATAGATAAATAAAATTAAATTGGCTTAGGTGATATTATTCTGTTCCTTATGAAATTGAAGACAAACTCATCTATGTCATTATTCTGTAAATCACATTGAAAAGATAATGATTAAATCTTTTTTTCATTGTAAATAATAATATGAAGTTAATTTGATTCAAATTGAAATTATATCTGCTTAGTTTTTTTTCATCAAAGCCATAACATATTACATGCTCTTACCAAATAGTTGGATACTAAATCCTTGAAACTAAATATCATTTACATTAATGCAAAGTAAGAACTATACCAATACTCCTCAACAACTTGGTCTTTTTTGTCTTAATAGAAGACTCAGTCATGTGGTTGTCACAGTAATACCCAAATGATTATTAATGACTTTTTCAAAGTAAATATTAAATATTCTTTTCTTTCACTAACTTTTCTGCACTGACGATATTAATTACTATTAATATAAACAAACAGTAATTATGTACTCTTCAATGTACTTTACACCACGTGAATACAGTGTTTTATTATTCCACTTTAGTTTCAACTGTCCGACAGTCTTTTTCAAAGCTGTAAGATACAGAATATATATATGTACCCATCATGACATATAAAACAAAATTATTATACCTGCAGTGAAATTACATTATGTATTGTGTCAATATATGCTATTTCAATTATACGTTATTCAAAAAATATATAAACAAAAAAAAAAAGACATAAAAATCCATAAATTTTATAAATTTTTTTTTTTCTCATGTGTCATAGCATCTACCGGGAAATGAACCCGTTAACCCGGAACAACTGCTTGTAAAGCAGCTGTCGCTGACCTCTCAACCACCAATGCTTGACAAATTTTACAAGAATTTTTCAACACTCTCACTAATTCTAATGTGTTTTTATTTATTAATTATGCTTTATTCATGTTAAATATATTGAAAGCATAAGGCTTTCCCCACTTTTCTTTCAAATGCTTGATATAATACAATATTTCATTTGATAAAATATTTTCTAAGCACTATTTAAGAGAATTCATGCTTTTCTTAATAAGCAATAATACAATAGTCACAATATTTGCTATATATTTTTTTCCGGCCCCTCCCCTCTTTATTTACATCATACATCATGTATAATGGTGTATATTTTGCTGATACGATTATTGGACTGCAATGTACCATATTTTTCAACATGCACATATATTTAAGAGCTGTTCAGTGTGTGTGTGTGTGTGTTTATTCAAAAATAAAAATGATAAAAAAAATATACTGTATTATGCCGTACATTTATTTTTTTAAATAAAATAGTGAAATTTCCGACTTTCATCATATTTAAACTTTTCTGAACAATATTCTTTTTCTTCAGTAACTTCTTTTCTCTATGAAAATATAGTAGCATTTTCATTGTCAGGAAACAATCATCTTTCTAATTATTGTAATGTTTTAAATCCATATCAGTTTCAGGATATATACAATCAATCATAGTTGTGATTATCCATTTCACATTGTACGTTAAACTCCTCATAATTTACAATTCAAGAATGTTTTGCAGTTCTTATTTTTTGTTGCTCTAAATTGATAACTTTCATTTTATCATTTAAGAAAGATATTTTATAAATTTTCTTAAATTTCATAAAACTTTTAGCTTTATGTGTAGAAAACATTTTATTACATGAAATAAAGTAAAGAATAAAATGAATGCTTTCTGCATAACCCAAAGAAACATTATTAATAAATATGATTATGGACTGCACTCCAAGACAGAAAATGGCTGATATCATATCGTAAAATGTAATAAAATTATGAATTTTAATGCTTTTATTTTTTGTTTATTTACCTTTTGTTTGATAGCATATAATTGAAGTTATAGTGTCTTATATATATTTAGATAAAACTATATATCTGTTTATATGAGAATGTGAAAGTTGCTGATCTCTTGGGCTAAGTGCCTGAAGAGTATGGTAGTTCTTCTCTTACCAGTATTGAAACTGCACTGTGAGACCCTTTTTTATGTGTGCAAAGAAGTGACAAAATTGTATAAACTGGCAAAGTTTTCTTCAAGATATAATTTTCAAATCTGGTTCTTTAAATATAAGAATGTATCTGTTTATGATCCTATATCCTTGATATCTTATTTTATTCCTTTAAAAATAATTAATTAGTATATTTCTGTTTTTATACATATTAATTATGGCCATTTTACTGCAAATGATGCTTGATTTCAGAGTTATTCGTATATATTTCCAATACCATAATTTATTATTTATATCTTTTTGTTATAGCGTTTTGATTTAGAATCATTGTTTATAAGTGATATTCAACCACAAAGTGGAGTGGGAGTATCAGATGCCTATAACCAGCCCCAACATTGTGATTTCACTTCATCTTCATATCTTGGGCAATATTCATCATTAGAGACATATATTCTTTTATGACTAGATTATTGATTTTCAATGAACCAATGATTTTATGAACCTTATTATTAAAGGATATTTGAATCCAGACTTTCATGCTCCCTACACTCTATCCAGTATGACCGATACACATAACCAAATGTATGTGAAGAAGATAAATGATCTTCAATATATGTATTTGTGGTGAATCTTATTATTATAAATATATTACAGACTACTATCAGTTGATGCATAAATCGTATAAAAACTAAAATAAAATTACATTTTTCAACAAAAATGATTAAGTTGTAATTATTTATTAAGTGGACAGAAAGTGTATGTAAATACTTTTAAGACAGACTATAACCTGCATCAAATGTGCCTTGAAATTTATAATAGTCAAGCAATATCTTTATTTTGCCAACAGAGGGACCTCTCAAACCATGACACAAGATAGCAACTTTTATAAAGATAAGAGTGGCCATCTTATCTTTAACCTAAATTTCCACTTATATAGGCCAATCTGATGTGTCTTGATTTGGGAGCGTGAAGCTTTTGTTCTCTCCACTATTTAAGTTCACTATTTCCTTTACAAATTAACCTTCATGAAATCTTGTAATTTACAATGAGTTAATATTGTGATCTTTATACTGGAAATATATAAACTATTGTAAAGTTGTAATCATGAAATAGAACAATAAATGTACTGTCATTTTTAATTTGCATGTGATAATTTTTCAAATTTTTAGAATTGTTCACCATATTATTCTAAAGAATCATGTCTTTACAGCCAATACATTCAGTATGGACTAAGGAGTAGATATTTAATTATTGTTAGTTACGGATTAAAGTCATACATTAATGTGATTATCATAGGAATGTCAGAGAGTTCTAAGAATCATTGAATTACAGACCTATGTTCCCATTCAGTGATTAAATTTTGGCTACCCACAAATGTAGATTACTTTTCAAGAAATACAAAAACTGTTTTACCTTAAATGAGATATTCATAGATTTTGTGAAGTGTGAAGGAAAAATGAAAATAATAATAATTCAATTAGTTAGTTGCTCAAGAATTATTAAGTTTGAATACTGGAAGTGATGAAATTAAGCCAAAATCTATGGAACTTGCCGCTACATGAAATCATTTGGACAAAAGTAATCAAATGGTTATCAATCAAAAGTTTTTAAGAAATTTGAACTCAAAAAAAGATGGAGCAGAACGGTTGTCCATGAATCTTGACCCTCGGAATTAGGGCAGGAAAGTGCAGGCATTTTAAAATTGTAGGAGGGTCATTGTACTTTATTGTAAAGATATGGGTATTATAAGTGCAATTGAAATGAAATTCAGTAAAAATATAAGGCAAAAGAAAAGTACTGTGGAAATTGATGGTATATTAGACAGATTGGTTAGATTCAACTTAATGGATGATATTAAGTATAGATAATTCTGATCTATTTTCAACCATTTTATTCCAGTGAATAAATAGGTTTTTCTACAGATGGAATGCTTTTCAATGGATCACACAACATTTTTTTAAAATGGTAATGTTTGGATAATTAAAATATTTTCTTAAATTTGAATAAAAACATAGACATAAAAAGGATTGTGAAAAAGAAAAACTATATTTTTTTAAAGAAACATCCAAAAAAGGAAATAGTCTAAATCAGCAAAATATTGAATATGTATTAATGTAAACTAGAAATACAAAAATTGTGAAGGAAGATAGGATCACTATTTGATATCCCCAACTTTCAGGAATGTCGGACTGATTTTAAAATAAAACTTACAAACTGATTTAAGATGAGCTTAGACATGAATTAAGATAATCTATACAGAATGTGGGGGGGCATTAATTTACCATTAAACATTTTCTACTAAAGTAAAGTAATTATGTAGATAAATTGAAAATTATTTTAAATAACCCATTTAGAAGAGAATATTCTTAATTCAAGAAAATAATATGAAAATGAATTAATGATCATATAATTATAAATGATGACCTGATATCAAAAGAAATACTATTTGGGCATTAATAAGAAAAAATGGCATTAGTAGGAAAGATAAGAATTATATCATGAAATTTGTCAAAGAATTATACAAACAACTATATCCTAATGCAAAGCACAGCACAATCATGCCTGCGCCATTTGAAATGTTATATGATTTAAGTAAGCGATAGTAGAATTCCAGGAAATAAAAAATAAGCAAATGATTTATTACCTGGAAGTTTGTAAGAAGTTTGAGCACCGTTCTTCTTAATCTTGAGCTCCGAGAACTTTCATTCTACCATTGCGTAAACCATGTAGAATGTTTCATGAAATGGTGGAATCACAAAGAAATAATTGATTTGTTGGAAAGCTATATACCAAATGCTTAAATAATATCTTCAGTTACATGGGCGATCATGTGATTTTTAAGTATCGAAGTGATTGGTCGAACGTAACAGTTTTATTAAGAAAATTGTGGGGGTTTTTTTTACTAGAAATTGATTTAGGAACCTTTAGCTCTTGAAACTGTTGCTTATTGCTAAGACTGTGTCTAAATGGCAACAATTTACCAGATGAATCGAAGAATATAATAGTGATATCAAAACAATATTATTTTATTCTTTCTGCCATAAAGACAAAGGCAGTCTCCCTCTTTGCAATTCTAACGTCATCTCTTATAAGTTTGAGTAACTAACTACATTGTTTTCAGCTCAAATCCTGAATCTGCACCAGTAAAGGCAAAGTTATGGGTTTAGGAATAAGGATTAAATTGTACTACCATCTGAAAAACATTGATTACTGAAACTTACAATGCATGGCATTAGTGAAAAGAGGTGGCACGTATTTATAATATAGCAGTGACATTTAAAAATGCTATATGAGCTACCAATTGAAAGTAATACAAGTGCTAAAAAATACTCATGTAATGTTCAGCAGATATTCAACAAGGTGAGAAGGTTACAGAAGATATCAGTAATTTATTGGAAGAAATTAATAACTGTCATTGCCTCTATGCAGGTGAAAGATAAAGGGCAAAAGTATTTATTGAATTAGGGTTGGGGGATTGTTTGTGGAAGAAATAACTTAATATTAAACGGAAATTTCACTAGATGCTCAAAAAGAAATATTAAAGTAAATCTTAGGCTTATTGTTTTTAGAAATGTAATATATCCATCACCACTAGTAAAAACATCTTATTTGTTTATTATCAGTTATATATGTTAAGATTAACAAAGAAGTATTGAAATATGTGGTTAAGTGAACAAACAAACATTATTAACATTGTTGAAAGGATTGGAATTGAGTTAGATAAATCCATTTTTTTAAAAGAACTATCCATAGATGGATGGGTTGCAAGTTTGTTGGAGTTATGTGGAGAAAAGAAGATGTGATTCACAGAAACTGGTCTGCAGATTAGCTGGAGTTGTGTGGAAAGGAGAAAACATGATTCAAAGAAATTGGACTATAAATTAGCTGGACTTGTGTGGAGACGAGAGAATATGGTTCAGAGAAAATTGAATTATAAGTTAGATAAGTTATGTGAAGAAGAGAAAGTATGGTTTAGAAAAACTGGATGCAGTTTATAATCAGAATATTGGCAGTATTTAATCATAACCAGATCAATCTGAGATCTTTTACCCTCAACTGGTGAAGTACTTTTGTTCTGTAATGAATTAGTTATGTTTGGAAATGATTCACTATATATATATATATATATGCATCCACTAGTGTTCATAGTTTTTTCAAAATGAGAAAATTGAATGATTTAATAATGAATTGTAACTACCAATATAAAATATTGCTTGAAAAAAAGAATTATTTATTTTGGATTTTAAATAGAAAAGGCCAATTTTTTTTACAGGGGATTTTTTTTTTTTGGTATCAATAACTAAAAATATTTGCGTATTTTATACAAAGTAATTAAAGGAATATTTGTTTTTATTATTTTGTATATATATATATATCTAGGACATTGCTATATATGTATACAACACACGCCTTGTTCTAAATAGATTTTCTATTATCTATAAAGTTAGAGTTTATTATCATTATTTCATACTGAAACGTAAAAAGCATGTGCTACCCTTAATTAAAATTTATGTTGTCTGATATAGATAACTTTTGAATTATCAGATACTATATGCTTTTAACTAAGATATATTATAGAACAGTATTACACAACCTTTTTACACTCGTGATCCCCTTCCTAGGACAAAAATTTGATGCAACTCATTTGTTTATACATACCTAAATTGTAAGCATGAGTGAGTAGGAATTTTCATAATAAAACGGCAGTAGTTTTAATTCGTACATAAATTTATATTGGCTAATATTTTGGTATTAAGCACATATAACTTGAAATAAAATTTTCAAAACAAATCGTACACAAATATATATACAGTATATATTCAAAAACATTTTTTTTTCTCAAAGTAAACTTTATTGATGGAGAATATAAGGTTACATCAGCGAGTTACAAAGGATATAGTCAGAATAAATTTCAAGTATCATATAGAATTAGATATATAACCATTACCGATTGATGTCATATGTATAGAACAAAGGCTATAAAAGTTTACAGTTGAGCAATAGGAGAGCCTGAAGTATTTTATTAGATAGATGGGCTTTGAATTACAAAGGCATGTGATTTTTATCTATTTTTAAAAATTAAATTCTTTCAAAAATATATAATTATCTTTATCCAAAACTTAAGAGAATTTCTTCAAAATTTCGCAACTCCATAGAACATAGTTGTGAATTTAAATCCCAGTAATGAATGAACATCTTAGAAGAATTAAATACTAGATTTTATTTCACACATGATACTTCATGACTGAATTGCATCATTTCTTTTTTTGGTACTTTCAACTTACGCCCCATGTGGCCGCAAGAGGCGCTGTTCTGTGTCAACCACAGAAATATTCAAGCAAAATCAAACTGGCATTATAATGAAGCCATCAGAAAATTCTGTCATTCCTATGTGGACATTCAGGTATTTCAAATATCCTGCTTGCCTGGTGAACTTATGTTTGTTACATAAAATACGTATATAATGAGAGATTGGCCTGGTATGATTTTTTACTACATAGTTAATAGCTTAGAATTTATATCAAGATGTAGATGTCTTATAGCAAATCCGAAAGATTTGATTGGTTGCAGATATTTAACAAGCACACTAGTCAGTTAAATACATAAATGTGTAAACAGACCAACATAATCTGTATAGTTTTAAAATCTTTTACAAACCCTAAAGTTTAACTGCATTGATAGAGTGGCAAAATTGATAGCTAAATCTTACTGGATCAAAACCCAATATTGTCATATCCACACCTCAAAAATCACATTATGAGTAACTAACCTTTTGATTAGTTATTAAATGTTATATTACCCAAGATAAATATTTGAAGTTTGCATATCAGCTGATATACAGAAGTTTATTGACATTTGATTATTGGTTAAACAAAACTTAATGGGAGTAGCAGTTTCTTTCATTTCAATTTCACGAACTCACAGGGTTAAAAAGCAGAAGAGATATTAAATATTTTAAGATCTTCTGTATTCAATTACTATATTTCATGTATTAAGAGGAAAGGGTAGAGTTTAATAAAACATGATCTTTCTCAATGATCAGCGAGTGTTTATTATCATCTTAGAGTATAGGAGTAGAAAATAGAGATCATTCCATTGAGATGGTTGCAATGTGGTCTAGTTAAGATGAAGATTGCAATTTACAGTGCAGGGATTGTTCACCCTGGATAGAAACCAATCCCATGTTATTTGAGAATGCTGTAATGAGTTATTTATTAATATCAGCCTGGCGATTCAGATATATAAATATATGTAATATACAAATCAATATATATATCAAAATACAGTACAATTTATATAAATTATATTCTTTTAGAAGTACTTTCGACTATACACTTTGTAGTCTTTATCAACTATATAACGTTGAATAATCAAAACGAGACAACCCTTAACAATACCCATAGTTCAATTCAGATTTCCCACAATTCTGTTATCTTAACATTTGATGACTGGCGATTCATTAACATTTGACGATTTCTTGAAATCAACATAGCCTCTTTTATTTTACGTTTATTATGACAACGTTCAATTTGAATAATTTTCATATTTTTATAATCAAATTTAAATCCATATTGACAAGATTTATTATGATCAAATATAACAGATGATGAAGGTTTATTTACATCTGTTCCATATTGATTCTCTTTTTGAATTCTATTATATAAAAGCATATGTTCTTTTATTTCTCTTCTCAAATGTACACTTAGATTCACCAATGTATTGTACGCCGCATCCACATATCAATCTATATATAATAGAATTTTGATTAAACTTTGAATTTTGAATTTTAGAATTATTAAGCAATCTATTTATGTTATTTGTAGAGAAAAAAGCAATATGACACAAACCATTATAAATTTTCCTAATAAACTTGACCTGCTCATCTGATATAAATGGCATTGAAATCCATTTCATTTTGATATTTTTATTTTTAATTTTATTATAGTGTTGATTTCTTTTAAATCCTTTAATAATATTAGCAATAGCATTTTTATAATAACCAATTTTCAACAAGTCATTAACAAATAAATGTACATTTTTAATTTTATCACTAGAATATTTGCATAATTTTTTCATTTTGAAATAAGAATGATTTCAATCCAGACAGCTTATGACACATAGGTACATGTGATTCATATGGAATAAAACCTCTAGTTTCAATTGGTTTAATTAACATAAGATAATCCAAACTGTAATCATTAAGAGTAACTTGAATATCCAAGAATTTTATGGAATTGTATTTCTCTTTAGTTATAACCCATTTTATATCCTTAATCTCATTTAATTCATTAAATAAATTGATTATTAATTCTTGTTTTCCACAAATAAAAACATCATCTACATATCTATGATATACTTTAATTTCTTGATATTTCAATTGTTTTAAAATTTTACTTTCATATGTTGATATAACAAAATTACAAATTTGAGCAACAGCAGGAAGACCCATTGGCCAACCAAAATTCATTTTATAATATTCATTATTAAAATTAACATAAATATTTTTATCAATAAACTGCAATACTTTTATAATAAAATTTATAATATCAGACTTTACATTTTTTGAAACAAGAGCATTATAAATAATATTAATTGACTCTATTCTATCTATTGATCCATACATTTCATTTATATCAAAAGTACAAATTGTGTCATGTAAATCTATATTTATATTCTTAATTTTATCTACAAAATCAAACGATGATGAAACAGTATATTCTCCAAAACCTAAAATATCTTGAAGTAATAATTCAATATATCTACATGTTTGATAATAATATGCACCACCAAAATCAACCATCAATCTCAATGGATAATTTTCTTTATGTAGCTTTATATTAGAAAATATCCTAGGGCAAATAGCAGATGATGGATATAAGTTATAATATGTATGACTATCAATAGCTTTATTCTTAGCTTTTTTTAAAATTTCATTTATAAATTTCATGCGAGATGTATCAATATTTATTATTTCACTATTTTGAAATTTAAGCTTTTTCATTTGATCCATAACTTTTTCATTGTATTTCGCTCTTGTAAACAAACACATACAAGGCCCTTGTCCTTTAAACATACTAAGTCATTATTTAATAGGAAACTTTTAAATTTATTAATTTGACTTAACCATTTATCATTCCTATTATATTTAAAGTTTTTTTTTTCTTGTTGAAAATTGGTTATTATAAAAATGCTATTGCTAATATTATTAAAGGATTTAAAAGAAATCAACACTATAATAAAATTAAAAATAAAAATATCAAAATGAAATGGATTTCAATGCCATTTATATCAGATGAGCAGGTCAAGTTTATTAGGAAAATTTATAATGGTTTGTGTCATATTGCTTTTTTCTCTACAAATATAACATAAATAGATTGCTTAATAATTCTATAATTCAAAATTCAAAGTTTAATCAAAATTCTATTATATATAGATTGATATGTGGATGCAGCGTACAATACATTGGTGAATCTAAGTGTACATTTGAGAAGAGAATAAAAGAACATATGCTTTTATATAATAGAATTCAAAAAGAGAATCAATATGGAACAGATGTAAATAAACCTTCATCATCTGTTATATCGGATCATAATAAACCTTCATCAATATGGATTTAAATTTGATTATAAAAATATGAAAATTATTCAAATTGAACGTTGTCATAATAAACATAAAATAAAAGAGGCTATGTTGATTTCAAGAAATCGTTAAATGTTAATGAATCACCAGTCATCAAATGTTAAGATAACAGAATTGTGGGAAATCTGAATTGAACTATGGGTATTGTTAAGGGTTGTCTCATTTTGATTATTCAACGTTATATAGTTGATAAAGACTACAAAGTGTATAGTCGAAAGTACTTCTAAAAGAATATAATTTATATAAATTGTACTGTATTTTGATATATATATTGATTTGTATATTACATATATTGTGAAACGAATACAGATATCAAACTTTATTTATTTCATATATATATAAAATGCATTGAGATGTAAAGTTTATATTTGGACTAGGGATAATCTCCAGTTTAATGAATGATTAGTAATAATCCTTAACATATTTATCTAAAGTGGAAAGTATCAAAGTTGTGAATACAGGAAGTTTGATACTTGTAAGTCATACTAATAATTTGGTATTGATAAATACTGAACTTGTGATGAAGGCATGTGTAGGTGATTGTGACATGGATCAAAATTGATTAATGATAGTTTATGATGAAATGCAGTTTCGTCTTTATATGTTTCAGGAATGTCTATTGGAGTGGAAGTTTTAAATACTGTATATAACTTAGAGTTATGTGTTTATGTTTGAGCTCACCTGAAGAAGATAAGGATTGTTCTGAAGTGCATACTTGATAAAAAAGGATAGTCCAACTTTCTGTCCTGATGGATGTTTGCAGTATGGTAGAGTTGAGATGATAAGTGTTATTACCAACAACTATATCACATCTCACCAATGGTGGCAAAAACAGTCAGAAGATGGTGATTGTATTGTGTAATATCTGGTGCCCATTGATTTCTCAAGCTTACAGTAGAAGATTCTAGAATAGATTGAAAACTTAAACTGGCAAAACTCTCCATACAGTAGTGCCAACCAATAATCAATGGATGCGTATATTGATCAAATTGTCTTTTGGTAGAAATCTTAATGTATGCTTTGAACTCTTAATCCATTGTGTTTTTAAGAAAGTAGAGGAACTAAATAATAAAGGTATAAAAACAAGATTGCAAGCTTATTAAAATTAGATTAGAAACAATTTAAACTGCTGAAAAATCACATGATCATTATTTCCTCTGTTTCATAAGCTGTTAAACAGTAGCAAACTTTTCATACAAACAAATTAATTTGGGCTGAAAACATGTTTTCATTTTGTATTCATAGCTTTATAGTTAAATAAATAGGTAAAAGATGACTTGATAAGTTGGATTGGATCCAAAGATCTAGATGCAGTGCTCTCAAATCCAAAACTCTTCACTGATGAAAGCTAAAGTTAGAAACTGGTCTGGAGATTTTGAATGAATAGTCACTAGATAGGGATTTTATGTACAAACCTTCTAGCATTTATTGATTAGTATGGCTTGCACTGGATGGCTGTATGGAGAGTTTGATACTGTTTACGTAGGAACAATTTAATGAGTATTCACTGAAATAATTATACGTGTAAAGTATACCTTTATCATTATCCTTAAGAACAGTTCAGATATAATTAAAAATATTATATAGTTATTATTTTCTAAATGAGTAAATAAATATATAATTTTAATATCACAGTAATTTTATATTTTTAAATATAATATTTAAAAAAATGATTTTTTTTTTTAAGTAATGCTTTTATGTAAATAGCCCATTAAAATGTAAAAAAATAACAAAGTTAGCCTCAAATGTTTTTATGAAATGGATTATCTTATTTTTCTACTTTTTAGTGGACTATTTACATAAAAGCATTTTTAAAAAATCTTTTTTTTAATACTTTATTTTTTAGTTATAAATAAAACATAATTTCAATTTAAATAAAATAATTTTCTTCATGAGTCTTTTTTTATTATGTTACTTGTTATTTCCACAAGAGAGCACTTGCTGGTAATGATTTTGACAGTTGTATTCCTTTTGATTTTGGAAATGAAAAAAAAAAAAACATATAATTCTCTAATCTTTTTTTACACATTTATTATTTTTTTCACAAAATATTTATGAAATATTAATTATTTCAGAAGAATAATTCAGATGTCAGTTGGAATTATTTATTTTTAATTAGTTTAATATTAATAAAAGTTTACTCTATAAATGTAATGTTATTGTTGGCTCAGTTGTTAAGGAGTCATCTTGGGAATTGTAAGGATGTGGGTATAATTCTAAACAGGAGTTGATTTTTTTTTAAAAAAAATTCAAAAATGTGGACACCCTGAAATAAACATTGATAGAACATTAATATAAAAGCCTTTTAAAATGGAATTAAATAATAATTATAATGATTAGATAAGATTACTTTTTTTATAAATAACTTTAGCTAATCATTAAAATTTGATATAATTTCTATTCTTAGTTTGTAATACTGTTAGAATTCGAAGCTTTATCACCATTTGAGTTTTATGAATAAATTAGTTTATTCTATTCTTAATGTGTTCTGGTATAATAGAAGTGTTTGCACTTATTTACAGCTAGAGGGAGCTTAATCAGCTTCTATTTATATTCCATTTAATCTGTAGATAGTAAAATTCATGGGTTTTTTTAATTTTTCAGTAGAGTTTGGGTTAGTAATGAAGGGATGGTAAGGTTTATTGTTGACATTTGAAAAGTATGCACATTAAAAAAAAACTTGAAAGCAGGGATTTTAGATCAGTGACTGTCTATGTATTTGTACTATTTTTTAATGAATAAACTTTAGTTTTAAATGTTAAAGCAAACATCTCAAAATCATATGATCACTATCTCTTATACTAGCACATAATTGTTATTAAACAAGGCAAAATAGGATAGTGGTGGCTATGGTTGTTAAAGGGCCAAAGATACCAAAATGTAGTGCTGAATTGAATTCAGACCCATATGACTATATAAGCTATTGAGCTTAGATTGAAAATATTATTGTGTTTTCAATTTCATTTTCATAGTTTTGTAGTTAAGTAGAGATAAAAGATGGCTGCTGGAGGGTTGCATTAGATCCTAAGACCTAGGTGCAGTGCTCTCAGTTCCAAGGCTCCTCACTGATGAAGGCCACAAGCCAGAAATTAGTCTGGGGATATTGGATGAGTAGGCACTAGATAGGGATTTTATGCACAAGCCTTCTGGCATTCATTGATTACTCTGGTTGGCACAGTGTGGCACTACTGTATGGAGAGTTTTGCCTTGTTTAAACTTATCTCAACATTTTCAACACTAAAAATAGTTGAAACTTAATTGGAAACTTTAATTTTGAGAAATATTTTTTATCTTATAATTCTTCTCCCTCCATCTTATTTTTTAATTAGGAGGTATGTATCTTCTTTCAAAATGATCACATTGCTTTGGTAGAGATTGTGATATAATATTCATTCTCAGAGTTTGAGGTTCACTTCCATAGATGACTTTCTCAAGGTTTTTAGATGGTTAATTCATAGTCATCATAGCAAATTTTCCAGCATTTTGTTATGTAGAACATGATTTTTAGTTAGATGGCCGCATTAGGGGTCTAAGCAAAAGATAGTTTTTATATATCTAGTTCTAAATACTTGAATTTTCTAATGATTTAGGCATAACTCTATTGCCAGATTTATAATCACATTCTTATATATGTATGTATTGTGATTTGCGGTCTGGTCAATGTGCAATTACCAAAATCCTTTAAAAAGTATATTCATCGAAAGCTTTTCTGATCAACAACTGTTCCTATCACCAACCAAAAACAATATGGGTGTGCTGTGTAGATTTATTGTAAATTTTGCTGAATTACTATAATTTGAATATTAATCAAATGGTTTATTCAAGGACAGGAAGTGATAAAACTAGAGCCATGATCCACGCACCCTGAGCTTCTGAGTATGCCACTCTTACCAGTATCCTAAATTATATGGGGTAACGTTTTTTTTTACTTTTGTCTAATTCTTGTGCCTATATTGTTTACTAACCTTTTTAAATATTGATTCAGAAATATAATTAGTGTAGGTTACATTATTTTTTAATCATAGCAATGTGAACACATACTTTTATATGCAAAAGTTAATTTTAATTTTGAAATTATTGGAATAAATTTGTAATGGTTGGAAGGTGACAGTTAAAAATAAAAGGATCACATGATTGATAAATGGATATGATCGATTTTAATAGGCATAAGAATAAATTATTTTAATAATGGTATTAACGCTCACTATTTTACTTTATAAATAATCAACGCAATATTCCCGAAAAATGTAAATCAACTCATGATCCCTGTTTCAACTAAACTAATCTCCTCATTTGACCTTTCTTTTGGACTTATTATTAAATTAATCACTATTATTCTTTCTCTAATTCTCTATTTCTTAATTTTATTGCATGTAGTTATGTAATTTGTGCAGGATCTGATCATCATGAATTATTCATACCATGTCTATGTGATCACATTCCCGCTCTACAGTTACATGGATAGTAATTCTGATTGCAATCATTAATACTTTTTCCCTGGTTTCCAACTTGTTATTCTTTGTCTTTTTAACGTTTTTTTTTCTTCCAGAACTAGAATGCCAGAGGCTTCAAAACAAAGTAAGCACTTAAGAAATACTAATGGCAATGTGCTATGCTTTTTTAAACAGGCAAAACTCTCCATACAGTAGTGCCACTCAGTGCAAGCCAGAGTAATCAATGGATGCAGGAAGATTTGGGCATAAAATCCCTATCTAATGCCTACTCATCCAATATTCCCAGACTAGTTTCTAGCTTGTAGCTTTTGTCAGTGAGGAGCCTTGGATCTGAGAGCACTGCACCTAGATCTTAGGAGCTAATGCAACACTTCAACAATCACCTTTTATCTCTACTTAACTATAAAACTATGAGTCTAAAATTGATTTTTCTGGCTTGCACTGAGTGGCACTACTGTATGGAGAGTTTTGCCAGTTTTAATAACAATTATGAGCAAGCATAAGAAATGGTGATCATGTGATGTTTATTTAAAAAACAAAAAGTAGAAACTAATGACAAGATTGTAATTATAAAATTTAATATGCAGTTTTATAATAATGCAATACAAATTATAAAAACTTGTAGAGTTTACTAAAAAAAAATAATACATTGTGAATACTATAAATGTAATTCAATAAAAAAAAATATATAATGAAGTAGTAATTTATTAATAATATCTTAACGAACAATACCAGTTTGCTTTATTTATTAAAAAATAATACAAACTAATGAAGATATGTTTTTTAAAAAGGAATCAAATATTATTACTGGCTGATAAACGGCATAGTTCATTAAGTAGATTGTATTATATTTTTATAAAACTATGTATTAAATTCTATAATTATGTTCATCACAATTGTTCGATTGTGAAATTTTGGGAAATAAGTTCACTCATAAATGTTCATTTCAAATAGAAATTGTCAATTTGAATTCATATCAAAAATGGTTTGTTTTGAAAACAAATTGTTTATTTCGAAAATTATAAGAAATAGTGAAAATTGCTTGTTTGAATTTTTTTTATTGATTGATTATCATCTTAAAACAAGCAAAACTCTCCACACAGTAGTGCCATTCAGTGCAAGCCAGAGTAATCAATGGATGCCCGAAGGCTTGTGCATAAAATCCCTATGTAGTACCTACTCATCCAATGTGCACAAGCCTTCTGGCATCCATTGATTACTCTGGCTTGCACTGAGTGGCACTACTGTGTGGAGAGTTTTTCCTGTTTTAATAAAAGTTATGAGCAAGCATAAGAAATGTGATCATGTGATGATTACCATCTTCAGTATGACTTTTGTTATTCTGCCTGGTATGTAAAGCTTGAATCTGTTATGTAAAGCATCCACACAATGAATACCAAATTTCCATATTTTTTTGCATTTGGCTACTACTGATGATATATTTGTAGCTAATGGATAGCTGTAATGTGACAAATGGAATTGATTCCAGTCAATTTTTTTTCTCAAATTAAATGTAATCTAATATAAGGTCTCTTATTAAACTATTGATAATTGTTAAAAACAAAACGATCTTTTATCAAATTATTGATAATCATTAAACAGACACAAAGATCTCTTATTAAACTATTGATAATCAGTAAATGGACACTTCTGATGCAGCAACACTAATTATATTTTTAATTGTTTAAGAATTTTAAATTTTTTTGTTTCTGTATAATTATTTACACAATCTCAAAACATTCAGATCATTTTAAAAATTCATTTAAATAGTATGAATACATAGCATTCTTAATATGAGTTCCATATTCTCATCATTTATCGATGTAATGAAAAAGAAATCAAGCCATCCTGTGTATTTTTTAAATCAAACCCATGTTTATCAGGTATGCTAGAAATTTAAATACTGCGTTTCCTTGCCAGAAACAATAGCTTGATTTTTCAATTGAATGTTATGATTGCAAACTTGTTGATATTAAAGTTTGAATATATTCTCAATTATTATATGTATGTGTGTGTGTGTGTGATATTGAATCTTTTAAAGCAATGTCATAACTATTCTTCAATGGGCGGAGATTATTTCTATCCACTTTATAACACTAATAGAATATTATGCATCACTATTTGAAAAATAGATATATAATAATTAAGAAATATGTTGGAGAAATAAATATAACAGCAAACTAATTCACATTGTTTTTGTTACATACATAAATCATTATTTCTCTAATAAATGAGTGGCTTCTGACAGCGAAATTAAATAAAATGTGTAATATTTGGAAGAAATGTATATAACTTTTCATGAAAATTTATCTGTTCATAAATCTAATTATTTTTTGTTTATTTAAATTTTATTAATATACTAAACGTAATATGTACTGATTACCTCAGCAGTAAAATAAAGGATTATAAAGGTTCCTAAATCAATTCTGAAATATGTAAAGTTTTAAAATGAAATACAGTCTCATCACTTAAATGGAATTGTTGTCCTTGGCTTAACATTCGAGTATTTGAATGTCAAATAGACTTCCAAAAAACTAACCATACTATTATAATATAAGCATGTTATTTATACAATTACCATCCAAACAATTTTTGACTTTCATTAACTTATTTTCATATCAAATTTCCTTAACTTATCAATAAGTGGAATAATGATTTCTTTTGACTTATTATTGGTTAATGGCAATCATGTGATCTTACAGTTAATCAGGACTGAAATTGAAATAGTTTTTTCCTTGACTTGATTTTTGGTTTATTTTTTAGATTCAATTAGCATCATAATATTTTGAGGCAACAATATTTTACAAGCCCAATTTCACAAACTGAAATTATTTTAATAATAATGAGTGAGTTACTAAAATAATAGAGCTGTTGTGAACAATATCTCCGTGTATGTGCGTGTATTGGGGGGGGGGGTGTCAAATATGGGATAGTTTTCTGACATTAATAAAAATCTAACAAAATATTTACATGACGTAATAAAAGTAAATTAGTTAATCAAATATATTCAACACTATTGATAGCATCCAGAATAAAAGCAACTCAAGTACTAGCTCTATGAAATAAATATAACACGTGGGCTCAGCATTCCTAAGTACGACGCTCTTTTCCTCCACAAGATAAGCATTAAAATTTACTCACATGGATCCTTTTTATTATTATTGTATTAACATTCACATTAATTTGGGATTAAAAGAATCCGTTGATAATAGCATTAGAGTTTGCAAAGCAGAATACTTACACCCTCACCTGCATTGAAAGATTCTAATCGCTAGCATTATTTAGATCAGTGTTCTTCAACCCTTGGTCCGCGGCCCGCACCAGGCCGTGGAACTTTTTTGCAGGTCTGCGTGCTAGACGGGCAGTAAAAAGTTTGTAATAATAAATAATAAGAGTTTAAACTTTTAATTAATATAGCCAATTTTTATTTATTTTTTCATCGCATTTTTACCCAATTAAAAAAAAAAGAAAACTGAACGAAAACAAAATCTAATCAATCGTTCATAAATTAATTTGTTTTTCTAGTTATCACAGATGTTTATGGGGGGAGGGGGGTAGAATTAAATTTTTTATTACTTTTCTAAAAAAATTAAAGAAAAAGTTTTTTATTATATAAACTCCATATATATATAACTTTATCTTATATATTTAACATTGTTGTTTTGATCAGTTATAACAATTACGCTTATCTTTAAGAAAATTTATCTATAGACTTCTGCCGGTCTGCGAAATCTTATCGTTATTTTTGCTGGTCCACGGAACTTTATCCTTATTTTTACCGGTCCGCAGGTGTGAAAAGGTTGAAGATCACTGATTTAGATCCATATAAATGCTTTTACAGATTGCTACAATATATATATATATTCTTTTTAGTTAACATATATCTATTTAAAAGACAATAATGCTTCATTTCTGAATAAAAGAACCTAAATAAGGTTTCGCAGTATTGACTGAAACTTTCAATTCTCACCAAAATGGTTTTTAAAGCTAAACTCAACAGGATTTCCTGTATGCGTCTATTTCCCGAGAAATAGTTACAAAGAAAAATTTAACAGTCTTGCGTTGTTAGCCGAGAGGTATCGTAGCTGCCATGCAAGCAAGTAGTTGGTTGTGGGTTCGCGTCCCGGCCGATGCTATGACATATGAAAAAGAAAAATTTAACAATGCTTTCTTATACATGTCCGTGCATGCAAAGAAAAAGCTTATAGGTGATAGATTTTTTAATTATTCTCCCCATGGATTACGTTGTTTTAATAGATTTTATATAGGTATATTGAAGATTGTTGTTTTGCGTATTAATTATCCTTCATTGCTATATTTATAACTAATTGATTCTGCATTGATATGTAAATGTCCGTGGATAGATTGTAATTACCCCCTCCCCATGAATTCTGGTGTTATAGTAATTTATATTTTATAGAAAATTGTGATATTTCATATTCGGTCAATTATCAGTTTGTCTTGTACTTATTGCTAGTATCTGTTCAAAACCCTCATATATTATAAGAAGCAAATCACCTATTCATTCAGTATGCTGAATGTTTACTATAGTAAATAGAGGGGTTTGAATTTAGGATTTTCAGTCTCTATTCATTTTCCATTCTATCACAAGCAACCAATACATATGACCACACATATGTGAAAAAGATAAATATGTGTGGTTATGTGTATCGGTTGTTTGAAATGAAGTGGTGGTTGAATTTAGATGGAAAATCCTAAGTTCAAATTTCTCTATGTATAGGAGTAAAGTTAATAATAGTAAATATATATTTTATGTTTAATAAAATATACTTATTAATTATATAAAAAAACAGTAGAGAGATTTGATGTTAGATATTACTTAGTAAGCACCGAATACTAATTAATGACATTCTAGAAAGTTTAAAAAACTAAATAGAAAGTTGTTTAATCAAAAGAAAAGATAACGCAAGCTGTTGTGTTATATATAAATTATATTAAAATTAGGAACTGATATGAGGATTTACATGATATGTGAGACTGGCCAATGATTAGCTTATATATAAAGCTGGGACAATTCAGGACGATAGTTTGTACACATGCTGGAGGATAAGATTATCTTCCAGAGGACATTAACTAGCAACAATGCTGAATGTCATTGTAGACTGATAATACAACTTATACTGCAAAGAGATCTATCTCCAGACATACCACAGTAAATCTAGGAATAAGTAAATACGTATAGATCTTTTATTATTTTTATGTAAGCCTTAGGGCAAAGGTAATGTTGAACAATTGTAAAATTGTGTATATCTTTATACATATTGATATGATAATACAGTATTAAATAATTATTATTATTGTGTGTATGTGTCAATTATTTAAGATATAAATTTATAGTAGGTCTGACCAAATGGTAACTAGATGCAGCGAGCATTTATTATAGCAATTTTAATGTCTGGTATATAATGTTTTTGAGATATTCAATCACAGCTTCTTATTGGCATGTTTGGTATCAGAATAAGGTACTTTTGCTTTACTGTTTTCTTAAGCAGAAAAGATCATTTTGGCAGTGGCTTTGCAAATAGATTTTATTTCCATTTTTGAAAATGGTATCATGGTTGAAGGACAGAACTGATTCCAATGTGTTGCTTTTATTTTAGACAGTGGTTAGCTGGGATTGAAGATCCTTAAGCTAATTTTGAGATGAATTCTCAAAATTGTTATCTTCAAGTGGTATATCTGTCAAAGTATCATTAGTTTTATATGCTTGATTAGTTTGTTTTACTAAATTCAAGTTAGATGTTATCTATAGACTGCAACATAGAGATAGTGTTACTATTAATGTGACAATTTATATGTAAAGGGTCATAGTTTTTGGAAATTACATTAACCCATGAAGTAGGTTTATGCTTATTACTTGTCTAATCTCAACTATTATAATTTTAGCTCTGCATTGAAAGATGACCTGATCTAATCTAGAGCATATTGAATACAAGATTGCCAACCTTTAAAAGTAGCAGGGATTAAAATAGAGTGCATACAAATACAATGAGGAAGCCATTTGGAAAATGACCCTATTTCATTTTTAATGTGATTTTCCAAGAGTTTGTGGAATTTGAAATTGTATATTCGGAGTAAGGTCCATTGATATAGTTAGTGTTTTGCTACATCCACTTAATGTTATAGTAGAACTTTTTCTGAAAAATCAGGTGAAGCCTGCATAATGCAGTCATATATAATTGAATTTTCAATGTTTAAAACATAATATGTTGTTAAGGTCAAAGACTTAATGATGTTTTCTGCATCTTTTTGCTGTTGTTTGACATAATATTCCAATCCTATAAATGATCTTGCAGAGAATATAATTGTAAATATTATTGCTTCAGTCTTTTTGTGCTTATGTAATCCTTCTCGATATTCAGACAGAGGAAAATATCATATTGGGCAGATAGATCATAATTTTTAATAAAAATGAATGTAATAAATGCACTTATACACAAGTATAGAGAAGCTTGTTATTACTATAAATTAAATACAGCTTAGCGCTTTCAAGAACTTAATGATGCTCAATAGCACTAAACCGTATTTAATTTATAGAAATAACAAGCTTCTCTATAGTTGCATATAAGCACATTTATTACATTCCATATAGAAGTACAAACAATTAACATCATTAATAACACTAATGATTGATGTGGTGGGGGAGATACTGTCTGAAAAGATCTTTTCCCACTAATTATTTAACTTTCCAAAAGTAGTGTGTTTTAGTTTGTTGGTTTCATTATTTATTCTTACAGATCTAAAGTCTATATATTTTATATTATTATTACTATTAAATGTTGAAGGCTTGGTCTTGTTTTTTATCATGCTTATTTTTTACTTTTTCTTTACATGATCTGAAACAGCATTATTATTAAGATATGATAAAGACTTACATAACACATGACAATTAAGTTCAAGAACTTGACACCCTACATTTATGTTTGCATGCCTTTACAAACAAGTCTGTTATGCTGCCCGATTTTGGTATATCAGTATTTCAACAGCTGTATTCATGTTGATGTGTAGTGTTTCTTTGCTAAGTAGGGTTATTGTTATTATGTGCTTGTGTGTGCCAACTTGAATTAGAGCAACAATTAGACATTAAATTTCTTGTTAAACTTGGTAACAATGGAAGTGAAATCAGGGGCATGTTAGTTCAAATTTATGGAGATTATTCCATCAAAGAAAACAATGGTGTACAAATGAAATTAGACATTTATTCTGAGGAGAGAAAAAGCATTACTGATGGAAAGAGGTCAGGGAACCAATAGTGAACAGATATGAAGGAAACATTGCAAAATTCATCGAATTACACATCAAAATTACTACTTGACTGTGGAAAGCATAGCAGATCAAGTAAACATCAATAAAGTAAATAGACAAATCTTATGAGAAAGTTGTGTGCAAATTTGCACCAGCTCACATAGCACTGAAGGAGTTTTTAGTTAGTAACTAATTATCTGTATTGGAACACCCCTCTTTAATCACTTGATCCTTGATGATTGTTTTCTTTACCTGAAGATAAAAGAAATATGAAAAGAAAGACATTTTAATGATATTTGGGACATCAAGGGTAATATGACGATAAGCTCTGATAGCTACTTCAAAAAGTGTTCCAAGATTACTTCAAAAGGTGGACTAGCTACTGATATTGATACATTGCTTCTCAAGGGAAGTACTTCATAGGTAACCATGGTGATATTCAGCAATGAGGTATCCTAGCATTTTTTTCTGGAATGAGTTCACAAACTTAATTGTCAGAACCTGTACTTTTTTTTTTTTTTCCATATGTCATAGCATCGGCCGGGACGCGAACCCACATCCATCTGCAAACAACTACTTGCTTGCATGGCGGCTGCGATACCTCTCGGCTAACAATGCAAGACACCTGTACTTTCATAATATATTTTGTACACTAAGAAAATTGTTGTTGGGCATGACTTTAACTTTTTCACTTTTCTGAATTTCTTTTCCCCAGAGAGTATTTTGTTGTTTTACTTCAACTAGGGGTGTTTGTTTGGAGCCTTTTATAATGTTAAATTCGGCATTGGTGTGATTTTACTTTTGTAAATTTTTTACTTTTACTATTTTATTTTCTTGCCATGGGGAAAAGTTATTGCATCTCGCTTTAATATTATTGTTATATTTTCCAAGCTTAACATTTTTAATTTAATATTTTTCACCTACACTTTTATTTTTGATCTCATAATACTAAGAATACTGTGAAAATTTAAAGAAAAATTTGCTTGCTTTTTTTTTTTTAATGCATTTACATAAATAAACGAATTTCTTTTAAAAAAAAAAATATTTTTTATTCTCTACTTTTATATAATTCCAGATATTAGGAATGAGGAAAGTTTACATACTATTAATACCACTAGGTGGCAGTATTGTAAAGAATACCAAATCCTATATAAAATTAAAAGTTTTAATTTTTCACTAGTTTTTTTTTTTTTGCTAAAATTGTTTGCAAACTCTGAAAAAATATATTGTTATGGGAATATATATATATGCAAAAGTTTCAATTAGATTGGAAAGTGAGTGAGAGTGAACATTGAGTTACAAGACATTGAGATGTACAAAAAAATAAAGTTTATGTATAAATAAGCATATCTCTGTGCAGTTAAACATTTATTAATTTATAGGTATTTATTGAATGTTTGCTTGAAATTTTGTGTGTTAGTGGTTTATTTGTAATTATATGCTGGGCTCTTTCTATTTAATCACTAAATACTTTTAGAAAAATTCAAACTGTTAACAATAACATACAAATTACTATATAATACAATGTTTCAAGTGGTTATCCTCTTTTCTTCAGCTATTTCTAGCCTTATTACCAATAGTTCTAATGTAGGAATTGAACTCATGACCTTGAATGCTGAATTTGAGGTGATCGCTCTAACCAATTAGTCTCTTGTGACACAGGTGATCTGTTATTACCAACAGTTAAATGTATTTGAAAAACTTAAAAGAAAGTTTGAATTTTTCCAAAAACATTTATAATTAAACTAGTTGGTGGATATAGTTCAACATATAATTACAAATATTTACTGATATTTTTTTTTCTTTAATTTTATTTTGGTTAAAAATTACCTGTGAAATTTTCTTTGCATAATAGAAGTTTTTGAACGGTATTCAAATTAATAATGTGTTATCAGTATAAGAATTTAATATATGAAAATCAATTAAATGGTGGAAACATCACAGTTTAGAATTTGTAGCAAAACATCCAAACTGTTGCATTTTGAATTATTAGTGTCAAACTTGGTCCACCCGCAACTTTGACATCAAACTGTCCAGATAAATGCAATAATAGTTATCACTAATCCTTAACTAAACTAGAGATTGGCTAAGAAGTGATTGTTAGAAAAGTTATTACAAATGGCATTATTAACAGTGGTATCTCTAATCTTTGGAAATATTTGATGATGTTAAGATAAGTATTGCAGTTTCTTTCAGATATAAATCAAATCTGTGGAAAAAATAACACACTTTATTAAGTAATTCAACAATAAATTTCTTATTGAGACAAGGAAATGTTAGCAGAAAAGATGTAAGAGAATTTAATATATAAACTTTTCTTAAATGTTATGAAAACATTAAAGTATTTCTGAAATTTAGGGATATCATTTTTGATACTCTTTTTTTAACAGCATTCTCTTGCTTTGCATTCATACAAATCATCCAACTTATTAACCAATTGAATGGAACAGGCTTCTTTTAATACCTGAACATAATCTATTAATCATTTTCAAATGCAGCTCACTTTTTTGATTGTCTTTTTCTATTAGCCGAAATATAATCTAATTCTGCTGCATCTTCATTCAACTCCTTTTATGTTATTCTTATATCTTCTCCTTTACTTTTATAAATGTAAAAAGGAAGAAGCATGTTATACAAAACTCTGATGAAGACTTCAGGACAGTCGAAACTGATAGAAAAATGAAGGAATTATATAAAAATTTGCATTAGAGTATATATGAAGAGATTTATAAAAAAGTAATATATACTCCTTTTATGTTCATTTCCACTTTGGATTTTTTCAGATTTTATTGAATTGTAATTTCCATGCTTTGGTCAACATAATACGTCACCATTAGCATTTTTGCAATGTTTCTGACATGTTACTTATTCATATTTATTAATAATAATTGAATGATTTATCACTTGGGATTTTGTGAGGTGTTTGAGTACTGGAATAATAGAATTGGGCCACAATTCATGGACTTTAGCTCCAAAGCTACCACTCTACCTTTGTACTAAACCATGTTAGGGTCATATGTATTTATTACATTGTTAGCGAGATATTATAATTTTGCTATAATTAGAATCATATCTCTTCCTGCATTATTTAGCAGATATTGACAGTATAATAATTACTTAAATGCATTGTACAAAAGTAACATTATACATATATAAATTGGAGAATTTCATTATTATTGTATTGTTGATGACATGTTTTCATGATGTGTGACTCGTGAGATGTTGATTATTCAAATCAGTCTCTCTGACTTGGTCAATAAATATATAGTTGGTATAGAATAAATATTAGGAGAACATTTTGGATGGTATTGGTAAAGTTATTTTTTTCTTTTAGTTTTTAATTATTTTTGACAAAATCCCTCATATTATCTGCACTTTATATTTATGTCATTATATATTTTTACACGATGATAGTGGGATGGGTTTCAACATCGATCTCAAATGGAAATTCAAACTTAGTTTTGCTGCTTCAATATCATATGACTTCCTGTGCTTCTAACCATTTGGTTATTAGTTTGAATTTGCACAGTAAGAATTGTTTGTTCCAATTTATTAGTCATCTGAATAGTAAAACAATTGAATGGTTTTCTTCTCAGAAGTTCATAAGAAGTTCAAGACCAAAACTGATAAATCTGGGCTGTGATCATTGGACCTTGAATTCCATAGTCTAACACTTCATGACTCTATTAGATTACTTAAGGCAAAGCATCTAAATAATTAATGAATGAGAATAGACATTTAGCATAGATGAAAAATATAAACAATTACTATTAGATGTCATTTCAAAATCATAAATTTTAACCATATTGTGTGATTCCATATTAAAACTTAATAAATCTGATTAATGAGTCCAGATATAAAGATAAATTTGTAAGTTTAGGAACTTCACAAAAATGGCAATGCCATTTAAGGTATATTTCATTAAAGGAACATATCTTAAAAACCACATGTTTGGCAGTAATTATAATACTAAGTATATGATCCATCGTTGCAAAAAACATGATGTATTCAAACACTTTAATGGCACTTCAAATGCTACTGTTTCATTCAATTGGCTGAACTGAAACTTTTTTAATCTGAGAATTAATTTAGAAGCTTTTAGATCTGCTTCTCTCACTCTACTTTGTGTTATACCTGATGACTGATACTCTTCACTGATTTATTGATTGATTGACTGATTGATAGATAGATAGACAGATAGGAAATTCAAACTATAAAAAGAAGAACAGTCCATGCATTGGTATAAAATAATAAACATTTGAACTTCTTAAAATTTCCTGAGTAATAAACCATTCAATTATGGTCATTATAAAAGATCAATACATTGACACATGATATCTGCATGCAAAAGCCATGTTTGAAATAAGTTTCTACATTTAAGCTGATTTATGAGAATTAAGTCTTACCCTAACTCTTCAGCATTTTGAAAATAACAATCCAAATGCAAAATAGTTTTTTAATGTTTGGATTTTTGCTCCATTGATTGAAACCATTGTATAAATCTCAATTGTATAAATTATAAATGGTGTCATAGTTCAATGGATAGTATAACCACCTGCCCTCCCACCAACCTGGACTTGAAATCTGGTCAGACATTCTTTGTAATTTTTTTTAAAATCACCATGAAGCTAAATAATTTTTTTTAGGTAAATAGCCTATAGCCAACATATCTAGCCAACAGTATTCATTGATAAATGGGTATCTAATAGTTATTAGTTAGAAGGTAAAAATCAGAAATGAATCTTACTTGGTCAGATGAACGTCAATGCAATGACTGTAAAAATGAACGAAATTCTTATATACATATTTAATGTGAATAATTAACTTTTATAACTTTTTACTTGTAATGTCTTTATTTAAAAAGTCACATTGTGAAGAGAGTTCTTGATCATTTCTGATGTATTAGTTTTAGTAAATTGGCATAATAAATAAATTTTTGGTGCAGTCTTCAAATTTTCTTAGAAATAATAATAGTGTATTTTTATATAGTGATACATAATCCTTTAAACAATAGTGATCTATCAATTAAAAACACTTGCAAAGTAATAATATTTAGAAAATTAAAAAAAAATTACCACTAAAATTGTCTAGATAAAATGGTTTATAATGAATACAGATTTATAGTTGTTTTTTCTGAATTGGCAAACATCGGTAATTTTAAATTAATCTTATTATGCACCCAAGCTCAAGCAGCATTACCAGCAGAAAATTGGGTCAGTTCTTCCAGTAGACCCACAGATCTTTGGACAATTTCTTGCCACCATATTGTGGTCCAAAAATGGATAAATATCATCATTAAGATCACTAGGTATCTTCTATTATGAGCAGCAGGAAGAGAATTGTCTGACTGCAGCACACAGTCCATTAGCTATTGCTGACGTCAAAGCCTGAAAAGAAATCACCAATCCTCCAGATGTACAGATTAGAGAAAAGCTATTCATCCATTCTGCCAGAAATGTAGATGTATCTGTAAAAGACCAAGAAGAGCACCCTTGTTCAAATCTAAAACTAAAAATAATGAAACATAGCACTCATGATAGTATCATGCGCCATGCATTCCTGACTAGAAGAAGCCCAACTAGGGATATAATGGAAGTGCTAGATAATGATGCATGTTCTTCTGCAATGCTTGTCTATGACATTGAATCTACTACTGTTGCCATCTTTCTGATAGACTTGTAGAGGCCAACCTTTGATAATTACCATTGTCTACCCCACAAGAAAAACTCTTAATAATTACATATTGATGTTATGATTACCTATTATAGAACCAACCAATTGTGAATTAATCTCACCCTTTAAGATGCTATATAAGTGAAGAAACCCTAGAATTGTTTTTATTAACATAGTGATCTAACTCGGCATTAGTTTTGAAGAAACATCCACAGTAAGAACAAGACAAATCCTGCCTTAGTAACTACAACTGTATAATATGAATGACTGATGGAAAGATTTTTAAAATTATATTTGAACATAATCAGGTAATTTAAAAACATATACTACTAATATTTTAATGACTTATTGTTAAAGCAGTCAATTAAGAATGATTTCTGCATTATATTTGCATTTTATTTCATAGACTTATACAACCCTAATCCTATATAAGAAAATATCTGCAGACCTTATGAAATCTTTCTGAGATCTGAATTTAGCATGTGAGTATAGTTTGGAATTCTCTTCTATAAGTAGAATTCATTAAAGTTTAAGATCTGCAGTGGGTACAGAGGTAGACTGTGAGCTCAAGGTCTATAGATCACAGTCCACCTTTCATTCCTAGTGCTCAAACCTCTTCTGAACATTTGAGCAATAAACTATCTAATTTTTATGATTATTAAAGTTTATGAAGCTAATATAAATTGTATCAAAAGGTAACTAACTATGATGTCATTATTGTTATGCTTATATAAAGTTAAAGTATTATTCCTTTGTATATAATATACTAATTATTTTTTTAATTATGAAAGCAGAAATGTTACTTATTGATATAAATAGTGGCAAACTGTTACTGATTACTTGTTGATATTTTCAATATTAAAAATAAGATAACCATAGCCCCAGTGTCCATAGAGTATGAGACCTTTCCTAACAGTGGAAGAACACCTCATATTATCATATTTTTTTAAAATAATTTAAAGATAATACTGCTATTACTTCATATTTGTGGATCATAGAAACATTAAAAGCAACATCAATGCATTTTCAGAGTCGAGCAACTTTACCAAACACAACCATTATATTATGTAAATAATAAGTGAGTAACTCATTATATGTAACTAAACAGAAAGTAACTGAAGCTTCCAATGAGTTATATCATAATCATCCATCAGACCAAGCTTCCATACCATAGACACATTAGAAACATATACTCTGTCAGGCAATCCATATAGCACTTTACAATTCAACTTCAGCATAAAATGCACATCTTGGGGTTCTTTTTTTTTCAAATCTTTGATTATATGTTTCATTAATGTGTGTGATGGAAATGTATTTCTCTAGAAATAATATGTATATGAAGTTGAATTGTAACATAAGCTATATGGATTGCTTGACAAAGTGTATGTTTCTAATGTATTTATGGTATAAGAGGTTGTGTGACTTCTGGGCTATGGACAGTTGTGATAGAATTATGGAGTCTGGTATAAGCATTATGATATATATATATATATATTGAAAGAAATTCTACTGTTAACAGATATTGACTGCTTTTATTGTTTTCCTGAAGATTGGTAATATTGATGTTTTAGTTGTATTTATTGTTTGGAATCATCTAATATGAGTATTGAAGGTCTTTAGAAAAATTTATCTTTATTTATGGTTAGTATATGCATAATGTTTTGGGGGGTATTATTTTCTCCTCTTCTTCAAGTATTGCTGGTTTGATCAGTGAGAGTACTAGCATGGAAATTGAACCTGGACTCTTAGATTCTTAAGTAATCTTCAATAACTTCTCTTCCTCTTTCCTTCTTTATTTTTGCTTTTCTAATATATATTAATAAATATATTTTGCTTCAAAGTGTCAAAAGAATGAAATGTGATTATTATATGTTATAGATTCTTATTGAATTCTAAGGTTACTCAAAAAATCTAAGGGTCCAGATTCAATTCCCATGCTAGTACTTTCACTGATCAGATTAGCAACACCTGTAGAAGAGGGAAAACAATATCTCCTGAAATGTTGTGCATATGCTAACCTATGTGCTATTTCTAATAGTTGAATGTATTTGGAATATATAAATAAAGTTATATTTTTCTAAAGACATTCAATACTCATAGTAGATGGTAGAAATAGTCTAAACAATAAATATGACTGCTTTTATTTTATTTTAAATAATAAACTTTATTAAACAAACATTTAAATATGTACAGGAAATATCTACAAATTAGTTTTGATTCACTTTATCCATTACACCAAATTTACCAATCCTGTCCCCAAAGCACCACAATGCAAATCTATAAGACTCTCATTGTTGAAATGTTAATATCGTTTTCCTTATTAAATTCTATGCATTACGATTATATTAATATTTTCGATGTCATTTTCTAGCTGGAATAATTAGATACCCAATTACTGACCGGTGACTAACTGAATTCACTACGAGCCATTTTTCTGAAAGAAAAATCCAAAGTTTGTATAAGAAATTTCAAGGTTTATCCAACTGGTCTCTAACCCCAGATCATTTTAACAAGATGTTCCCAGAACGAAATCTAGTATTAGCAGTTTATTAAAATAACTACGTACTTAATTAATCATCACAATTAGTATAAATTTTAAGAACTTTATTTTTTTTCTCATTTTAATCACAAATTAGAAACAGTTGTAATATTATTTGAAAACAAGAGGTTTTTTTTGCACTTGAAATAAAAATCCCAATATTTATGACTATATTGAACTATTTTATTGGAAATGGTGTTAAAATCTGATTTGCAAACAAGCTTTTTTTTTTTAAGCAAAATAAATTGACACACTTTAATAGGTAAGTTTATTAAATCAAGGTGTAAATTGCGCAGACGCTGTGAGATTGTTGTTAATAAATGAATACCTTCAAACAACCACATTCATTTATTAACAACATTCTCACAGCGTCTGCGCAATTTAGCTTAACAGGCTGTCATTCTATCGTAATTATAATCGCACGCAAGACGTTATAAAATAAATGCTTAAATCAAGGTGTGAAGTGTCACTCAAGAATTCCTTCTTAATAATAGTCTGTTTGTTTAAAAAGATTTATTAACTCTTTATCACATGATAATTTTAACCAAGAAGTTGGATTACTTATTTTTGTATCTCGAAATCCATTTTATTTTCTATATATATATTTTAACCAGCAAATTAAGACTATAAAATTCGAAATGGCATATAAATAAAAAAGGGAAAGAATGCATGAATAATAGAATTTGTTGAAAAAGAAGAACGACCTAAATAACTTACTCCTTCGGTGATAAGAATTATAATGGTAAGACTGGCTGTGGTGACTCTTTTACTGTAGCAATTCTTTTTAATAAGAGAAAAGGGAGCTTTAACTAGAAATTATCGAGTGCCCCCCCCCCCCAAATTTCTTGATATCAGTATTTTGGTGATCTTTTGAAATTTTTTTACCTATTTTCTGCATTGTAATTTGCATTATACCAGACGCATCTACTGCCATCTATTGTAAGCTTGAATAATCATTTTCTACTAGATGGCAGTGCTATATTCAAGCTGTTTGGCCTTTATTTTTGAGAAGTATTTAATTCAATGGTAAATTTACAAAAGTTGCAGAAGAGGATACCTCAAGTCTGAAATCACCAGAGGGGAGGAGGGCTAAAATTTTCAAAAACATGTTAATTCAATGTTGCTCTAATACTACAATAGTTTTATTTATATATATAAAAACATTTAGAGTGCTCTTATGGCCATTTTGAAATCTAAAGCCCGCTCAAAACCACCGCTGACACATCCAAGCGGTAAGTGACAGTGACATGTGGTCTCAATCTGGGCATATATTGTAATATAATTTATATTTTAGAATGTAAAATCTTTTACTTTTTCAGAATTACAAGCTTGGTATGATCAATTTCACGTTATTATATCATGTGCTTATGGGTATGATACTTTGTATCATCGAAAACATCCTCTCCCGACCCACATTTCCGCACTTTGCACCATCAGTATTGTAATAACATTCATATTTTAGTACTTATAAATGTTTAGTATTTAGACTGCTCACAACCATTTTGAATTCTAAGAACCACCCAAAATCTATCATTGACATATCCAAGTGACCCCATGTGAATTATTTGATATCATTTATCACTTGCATGTGTCAGCAGTGGTTTTGAATCATCCTTATGCTATGCAATGCACTGTGACCTCCTTTTTCAGAGTCTGGAATCTCTCAGTCACTATGCCCAGAGAAACCTGTTAGCCACCTTATCTTCCCTTTCCATTCCCTTCCCTAAGTTTTTCCCATATTTTTCTCTATCCTGCTCCATCCCATTTCCACAACCTAATCTTTGTCAACTCCATGGCCTTTATATCTAAATCCCCCTTATCTTTTCCTAAACCCAACATAAAAACCAAGAACCCACTTTCTGTATAATCACTTTGTTTATGTTTATTCTTCCACAATATTATTTGTACCCTTTCCCTAGAATTTAAAATGACAGTGACAACACTCTAAATCAGCAATAGCATATTTCTATACATACATTGAATATATTTACACTGATGTATTAATAGTAAACATTTCATATATTATAATTAAAGTTGTGATGTGATCTTTTTTTGTATTATAATTTTTTCATGCCAATATCATTTTAGCAATAGGTTTGCTCCTGTTATAATCTGAATTCCAATTGAAATAGCACGAAATGAATCATCATCTAAGAATCATGTTTTATTTGTCAGTGTTCTATTTCTTGGAACATTTGTTTGTAGTGAATTAAAGTGAATGGGGTATGCGTAGTAATGTAATTATTCTTTGAAATGGCATTTCAAAATATATAAATGTAGAAATAGTGAAAGTATTTGTCAATATTTACACGATTGTTCACAGTTTTCACATTCTTAGGTCAAAATTAAACATTTAGCAAGACCTGCCATTTGTAATTCGAAAAGGATATGTTATTCGTGCTCTTCATCAGAGAAATGCAAAATAGTGCTCTTGACCATCTTTGTAAGGAATGTGATGTTGTCCTTCTAAGTTCAGCTATTTCTTCAGTTACCTTTTCTTTCTTATTAAAAGAAAATAAAAATAAAGGATTGTACAATGCTTATGTCTGTGTAAAAGAAAACAGAAATGACTTTACAAGTTAAGAACTAAAAAAATGTGTGTGGACCATGTGTCAAAGTCAACCATCAGATTTTGATAGTTAATTTTCTTCTTAAGAATTTCTTCTATACTGCTTTATTATTCCAAAAATTTTGTTTTATATATAAATGTGGCATTAGGTTAGCAACTATATATTTTAATGACTTAGCTATGATCTGATTTCCTGTGATAAAATCACAAGTCTGATTACGCCTGAATTCAAACTCCTAGCTGTGAATATGGCAAGCAGTTTTAGTAAAAACTGCTAGGGATCTAGAAGCTATGTTTTATTTATTTATAAATGAAATATTCATAAATAAAATACAACCTACTTTAAAATTTACAGTATTATAGCTATAAAAAGTGGAATACTTTCTCTCGCAATGCAACAATTGTTATCAGATAAAATTTCAAATGATGATTTTTTTGCTTTACTTTGGTTATTTTTAGAGTTGCAAATCATTTCCCACTTTTGTCCAAATTTTTTTTTTATCTTATTAATCTTAGATTTTATTTTATTTTTTTTGTTTGCTTCATTTTGATTTTTTGTTGTTGTTGTTTTAAGCTCTGTATTTTATTTTGCCTGTGCTTGTAAAGATAGAATATTATTAATCTGAATAGCAGTTATTCAAAGACTTCTATTATTCAGATAAAATTTCAAGAGTAATGTTTAATCTTTTACAATAAGTAAATTAAATTAGTGTCAAAAACTCACTAATTGATAAAATGGTACCATTCTATATTTGAGTTCTGTTATTGTTTTTTGATGGTAGTTAGTCCGTGTAAGGTAGTTACTTCTGCTTTAAAATTACAGATATTTAGAAGTTATAGTCAAAATAAGAGTCATAGATCACATGACCCTATTCTCTTAAGCTTGTAAATCCTCATTGTTTATAATTTACAAGCTTAAGAGAATAGGGTCATATGATCTATGGCTCTTATTTTGACTATTTATAGTCTCTGCCTTAAGTCTTATGCGATGTTACATTGCTAAGACTACTAATATATGGTATGACTGAAGATCTATCAGCCCCATATAGCTATTTGAGTTGGAAAGCTGGGTTTGAAGACATGTAGGTGTCTGAAAATTTCAGATTTTCCACTCAATAGATAACTTTTAGATAAGTGTTTGGCTTTGGGTTGGTATTTTTAGATCTAGTGTCTGAACCTACCCTGACACGTCTCTGAGGAGTGCCAAAGCACGAAACCATGGTCAGTGGTTGGGGGGGGGGGGGTGACAGATATTTTTAATGCTGGCTCTGGCTAAGCATTTTTCACAAAGCTTGTTGAGGAATTGGCAATCCTCATTGTTTATTTAGAAGTTATGATTATTTATTTATTATAATAAGTAAATTTGTTTATTCACATATTTACAAACAAAATTAATGGGAAAAAACATTTTCTAAATACTTAAAAATTAATAAGTAGTGCTGTAAGTAGTCTGATTTTTTTTGTTTGTTTAAGATTTTACTGACAATTTTCTTAGCACTAGCAAATTCTGCTGGATAATATTGTGACACTGTTTGAAGAAAAAGTTTCCACACTAAACCTTTATTGCTAAAAGGAGGTTGCCTTGACAACAGTTTGAAATTCTTGATATTGGGGTTGTCTAAGTGTTGACTAGTTTCTAATGGTTAATTAAATATTACTATGAGAAATATTGGTGGCAATTCACATCTATTCCTTTGCATTGGTTTTATGTTCTTTCACATGTTTCTCAAACTTGCCTATAACTCAAGATATAATTTCACTATCTAAGACTTGTCTCAAATCGAGATCCTTTTTTTTTTTAATGTTCCAAATATTTTTCCCCAGATCCAGCAGTAAAGCAAGTAGATTTGGTCTTTCTAGATCCAAGTGGAGTCTCATCATTAGATTGATAATTTATGCTCATTAATACTCATCTGCTTTATAAATGGAGTTTATCAGCCATTGATCTACGTAAATGTGGTAGTTAGTGATTGTCTAATCTATGATTATAGTGGCAGAAGTCGTGGATTTAACAAAATCATTGCTAAATCTATTTCCTGTTTGGAATCTCTCCAGATGCTTTTATATTTTGTTAATAGTCATGTTGCCAAAAAAAATTATATGCTAAATAAATAAATAGAAGATAAAAGATTTATTCTTTTAAATTAAATTTTTTTTAAAAAAATCCTGGATCCATGATCTATAACAGAATAAAATCTATTTATCTTATTCGACCACAAAACAAAAATTGAAATCAATCAATTACTAATTGTCTGGTAAGATATTGATAAAAATGGAAAGCAATTGATATTTCTATTATTGCATTTAATTAAAAATCAGATACATTAAGTTTTAATTGATGTTTAAAATTTAATTATAAGCTAAATCTCCTGCTTAATAAAACCTATGGCCAATGAACAAAACCAATTGTTTCGGAAGATGTCTACTCATCATTTCATTACATAATGAAAATCATTGCTAGTGGAGGAGAAAAGGGAAAGACAATCTCTGGTTTAATAAAACCTATGGCCAATGAACAAAACCAATTGTTTCGGAAGATGTCTACTCATCACTTCATTACATAATGAAAATCATTGGACAATCTCTGGTTTAATAAAACCTATGGCCAATGAACAAAACCAATTGTTTCGGAAGATGTCTACTCATCACTTCATTACATAATGAAAATCATTGGACAATCTCTGGTTTAATAAAACCTATGGCCAATGAACAAAACCAATTGTTTCGGAAGATGTCTACTCATCACTTCATTACATAATGAAAATCATTGGACAATCTCTGGTTTAATAAAACCTATGGCCAATGAACAAAACCAATTGTTTCGGAAGATGTCTACTCATCACTTCATTACATAATGAAAATCATTGGACAATCTCTGGTTTAATAAAACCTATGGCCAATGAACAAAACCAATTGTTTCGGAAGATGTCTACTCATCACTTCATTACATAATGAAAATCATTGGACAATCTCTGGTTTAATAAAACCTATGGCCAATGAACAAAACCAATTGTTTCGGAAGATGTCTACTCATCACTTCATTACATAATGAAAATCATTGGACAATCTCTGGTTTAATAAAACCTATGGCCAATGAACAAAACCAATTGTTTTGGAAGATGTCTACTCATCACTTCATTGCATAATGAAAATCATTGGACAATCTCTGGTTTAATAAAACCTATGGCCAATGTACAAAACCAATTGTTTCGGAAGATGTCTACTCATCACTTCATTACATAATGAAAATCATTGGACAATCTCTGGTTTAATAAAACCTATGGCCAATGAACAAAACCAATTGTTTCGGAAGATGTCTACTCATCACTTCATTACATAATGAAAATCATTGGACAATCTCTGGTTTAATAAAACCTATGGCCAATGAACAAAACCAATTGTTTCGGAAGATGTCTACTCATCACTTCATTACATAATGAAAATCATTGGACAATCTCTGGTTTAATAAAACCTATGGCCAATGAACAAAACCAATTGTTTTGGAAGATGTCTACTCATCACTTCATTGCATAATGAAAATCATTGGACAATCTCTGGTTTAATAAAACCTATGGCCAATAAACAAAACCAATTGTTTCGGAAGATGTCTACTCATCACTTCATTACATAATGAAAATCATTGGACAATCTCTGGTTTAATAAAACCTATGGCCAATGAACAAAACCAATTGTTTCGGAAGATGTCTACTCATCACTTCATTGCATAATGAAAATCATGGACAATCTGCGGCTTAATAAAACCTGTGTCCATTGAACAAAACCAATTGTTTCGGAAGATGTCTACTCATCACTTCATTACATAATGAAAATCATTGGACAATCTCTGGTTTAATAAAACCTATGGCCAATGAACAAAACCAATTGTTTCGGAAGATGTCTACTCATCACTTCATTACATAATGAAAATCATTGGACAATCTCTGGTTTAATAAAACCTATGGCCAATGAACAAAACCAATTGTTTCAGAAGATGTCTACTCATCACTTCATTACATAATGAAAATCATTGGATAATCTCTGGTTTAATAAAACCTATGGCCAATGAACAAAACCAATTGTTTCGGAAGATGTCTACTCATCACTTCATTGCATAATGAAAATCATGGACAATCTGCGGCTTAATAAAACCTGTGGCCATTGAACAAAACCAATTGTTTCGGAAGATGTCTACTCATCACTTCATTGCATAATGAAAATCATTGGACAATCTCTCGTTTAATAAAACCTATGGCCAATGAACAAAACCAATTGTTTCGGAAGATGTCTACTCATCACTTCATTGCATAATGAAAATCATTGAACAATCTCTGGTTTAATAAAACCTATGGCCAATGAACAAAACCAATTGTTTCGGAAGATGTCTATTCATCACTTCATTACATAATGAAAATCATTGGACAATCTCTGATTTAATAAAACCTATGGCCAATGAACAAAACCAATTGTTTTGGAAGATGTCTACTCATCACTTCATTGCATAATGAAAATCATTGGACAATCTCTGGCTTAATAAAGCCTATGGCCAATGAACAAAACCAATTGTTTTGGAAGATGTCTACTCATCACTTCATTACATAATGAAAATCATTGGACAATCTCTGGTTTAATAAAACCTATGGCCAATGAACAAAACCAATTGTTTCGGAAGATGTCTACTCATCACTTCATTACATAATGAAAATCATTGGACAATCTCTGGTTTAATAAAACCTATGGCCAATGAACAAAACCAATTGTTTCAGAAGATGTCTACTCATCACTTCATTACATAATGAAAATCATTGGACAATCTCTGGTTTAATAAAACCTATGGCCAATGAACAAAACCAATTGTTTCGGAAGATGTCTACTCATCACTTCATTGCATAATGAAAATCATGGACAATCTGCGGCTTAATAAAACCTGTGGCCATTGAACAAAACCAATTGTTTCGGAAGATGTCTACTCATCACTTCATTGCATAATGAAAATCATTGGACAATCTCTCGTTTAATAAAACCTATGGCCAATGAACAAAACCAATTGTTTCGGAAGATGTCTATTCATCACTTCATTACATAATGAAAATCATTGGACAATCTCTGATTTAATAAAACCTATGGCCAATGAACAAAACCAATTGTTTCAGAAGATGTTTACTCATCACTTCATTGCATAATGAAAATCATTGCTAGTGGAGGAGAAAAGGGAAAGAAAATTGAAACATCATTGGTGATCGTTTTTACAAAGTCCTTTATTATCTATACTGGATAAAAACTTATTTATGCAGAGGAATACAAAAAAATAAGAAAAGCATTTTCATCCTGAAATATATACAATGCAAGAAAAATTGCTTGCACTGTAAGAATGTAAACTATCTCAATACCAGGTATAATATCTGCCTATATTTCTTTTTAAAATATAAATTAAATCAAACATCAGGATTATATGTTATAGATGTTGTGATGCTTTTTGAATATATAATGTATAAGCTATTGGAGCATGTGCATGCTGCCTATATACAGTATATGTTTGTAAAGGTAAATCTATAAAAGTTTTTGCATGCATAGATTTTAATTTCTTTGTCTATAGATGTATGTATTACTGATAGCATGTATGTGTGTGTGAAGAATTTCACACGTGTTCATGTTGAATAGATTGAAAATGGAAAGGAGTAATAATTAAAATAAAATGCGAAAACATCAGTGGAAAGTGAAGGAAAAGGTTTAACAGCTAAAATAAATTCAAATATTTCATATTGCTACTCTTTAGTAGTAAATAAATAAATAGTTGAATAATTTTATGGCTTAGAAGTTTGTAAGAAATTCAAGTACCGAAAGTGGATGGGCTTTTTGCTGTAAATTATTAATAAGCATTATTTCGTGTAAATATTTAAATATACCAGAATTTCTTATCTTTCTTGAGTTAAGAACTGGGATGTAATCAGAATAAATATTTAATGTAGTTAATTACATGAGTAATATATATTTAATAACCTCAATATTACCACATATTCTTTTAAATTCATATAAATAAAGATACAATAAAAGGCAAATGACACCCAAGATGCATTTTGGACTCAACCAGCCCTCATCAGTTGATCCAAGTCACCATTTCTCATATATATCTCTATTATGTGAAAAATAATTATCTATATTAAATAATTACATTTTGAATTACAAGTGTCAAATTAAATCAACTCACATCTTTGACACCATTCACTTTAGATAAATGTAGTAATGACTATTATTAATTATTTACCAAACTAGAGATTGTCTCTAGCCCGAATACAAACTTCAAAACTCAATTACAGATTAATATATCTGATTTTTTAAAATTAAACACATAAAAATATGAATAACTGCATATGTTTGTGTGTTTAATTTTTTAAAAATCAGATATATTAATCTTTAATTGAATTTTGAAGTTTATACCTGTACTAAAAACAATCTCTAGTTTAGTAAATGATTAATAAATAGTCATTACTATATTTATCTTAAGTGGATGGTGTCAAAGATGTGGGTTGAGTTAATTTGACACTTGTAATTCAAAATGTAATTATATGAGTAATCTAAATAGTTAAGAGGATCACATTTGTTTTTATAATCTGTGTGTTATTATATTTATACCATAGCATCCAATGACATTAATCTGGAATATCTTTTAGTATGAATTACATTGTAAACATAGTCTTTCAACCAAATCACTTTTTTTTTATCATCAGACTCATATATTATCCATAAATTTAGAATAGTAATTTTTGATTTACTGCTATATGTTTTACCCCTACTATCACTTTTTTTACATGCTTTTAAATGTCATAGTTTATACTCCATGCATGGAATCACTGGTATAGGTTATCCTTGCCAAAGAAGAAAAATTAATCACAAATAACATAAAAGTAAGTTCACTAAAATGTCTCATTAGTATCTTATTATCAGAATCTTATAACTATATAAAGATTATTAACTTAAATACCACCAAAATAATAAAAGCCAATTTTAAATGTTTGAAACAATCTTATTCTTCACTAGTATTGTCTAATGGCTAGAAACTAGCTGTGGACGCAGTCACAAAATCTGTGAAACATTTAAACTCATAACAGATAACTCTGGATAGAATTGACAGAATGAATTATTCCAAAGCCATACCCTGCAAGTCGAAGCAACCAATGTACTAATATCACAGTGTCCCATCCAAATCCTAAGACCTGTTTCTTACCTCATTCAAAACTTGTCATAAAGTTAAACTTTATATATTTGCTCTTAATATAATTATTTAAATTTTAGTTAATTATTATGCCTAAATTTAAAATGTCTATAAATTTATAAAAGTTTCTTCTCATATAGTAATTATTGTTAATTGTGTGGGGATGCTTGTTATTTTAATGTATGTGTTTTAGCAGTTTTTACTTATAGATATCAGGCATGGACAATTAACAGTAGAGCAATATAAAGATTTCTGACTCTAATGAATTGTGGACAGATATATATTAGGAATAACAAGGGAGGATTGAAAATGAAATATGTGAGTGAGAGATATACCTGTTACCATTAAAAAAATTAAGAGACTCATGTGGAACTGAGTGGAAAAATATTGCTAGAGGAAATGATAATAGATAGACAGTTAACATTTTAAATTGGACCCAAGAGATTGTAAATGACCTGAAAATACAAAACATCAAATGAATGAATGAAATAAGGAAGTTTGTTGGGGTGATGTGGAGAAGAGAGATTGCAAATTGGAAAAACTGGTTTAAACTTGTAGAGATATTCATCTTGCAATGAATTATAATAGTTGAAAATGATACATGTATATATTACTTAAATGGGCTATTATTTTATGTTTTGTTAGTTTATGAACTCTATCTAGTCACTATATTTTGTATTTAATAATCAATAAGAGCTTGTTTGGGCTATTGGTACGCTCCCTACATTACATATTTTGTATTTAATATTTGTTTCCAGAAGGATAAGGATATTAACCCTAGTGCATGTGTACTAATGATTTGATTTTAAATAAATGCATTTTCTGCTTTATTGACCAATAAAATGAATGTTGAGCTTCGTAGGCAGTTTGCGTTTTTCTAATGTTCTGCCTTTAATCAGGTGTTCATGAAGATGGAGACTGATTTCCATGTGGAGACATTAGTTGCATGGGGTTATGCATGCTGCTTGCAAAGTGGCCCACAGAAGATGGCATTTCTCCATTCCAGCAATATAGGCAGTGCACGGATTTAAAGGCGAAGATCAGTGACTCAGTAATGAATAAATAGTAGATTGAAACTGTGATGGAGCTATAATCATTTGTTGATTGTGGTTGTTTAGTTGTTTTTTTTCTTGATGCATTACAAGTAAGTATAAGTTTGAAAAACAATATCACAATCTTATAAATCCATGAATATTATAGAGATACTTTAACAGGCAAAAGAATTATTTTGGTCATCTTTAAATTCAGAGAATAATCATCATTATTATTTTTAATCATCATTGTTCTTCTGCAGGATGAAAGTCTCTCTAAATTTAATTCAGTTTTTCGATTTGTACTCTCTTTTCTCCTTAAGACACTAACAAACTTCCTTATTTCATTCATTTATTTCACATGTTTTTTTTTTTCTTTTTAGATCATTTACAATCTCTTGTGATTCAATTTAAAACTGTTTATCTATTATTATTGTTTTTAGCAACATTTCCAGCCAGCTCCATATTAGTCTCTTAATTCTTTTAATGATGAGAGTGATTTCTATTTGTTCATTCATTGATGTAGATCATTTTTAATCACTTCTTATTACACACATCGCTTCATAATTTGTTAAATATCCAGAAGTCTGTATAATGCTCTTCTATTAAGTGTCCAAGTGTCAGATCCATAAGTAAGAACAACTAAATCATATGTATTAAAAACCTTTCTTTTCTTTTAATTTTAAATTAGTTCTACCAAAAGCACTCCATCTTAGTTTGATTCTATGATTAATGAAATAACTATCTTATAGATTCATTTACATTTGGACAAAGATGTTCAACTCAGTGAGATTTTTTTTAAAAAATTGCTTAAGTATTGTTTAATATAGAAAGGTTATAAATTCTAATGGGATCTATAGAGAAATTTTATAGTATGATGTTTATATGTTAGCTTTAAAACTTCAATATTCCTCCCATAGTTTTGATTTCCATATTTGTGATTTCAGTTATCTATGACTCAAAAAAATAAAATATTTTTAAAAAATTAATATTTTTTTGTTCATATTGCATTAACAGTATATTTTCAATAATATATATCATTAGAAACTAGATAACAATCAATAATTTCAAACTATCGTCCAGGTAACCTCCTTTTAACAATTGTCAAGGCAACCACCTTTTAACATACAGTAACTGCTTATAAAATAATAAACCTGTCTTGCATTGGTAGTCGAGAGGTCAGCGCGACTGCCTTGCACTTGCAGGCAGTTGCCCGGGTTGCGGGTTCGCGTCCCGGCCGATGCTATGACACTTAAAAAAATAATAATAATAATAATAAACCTACCTGCCCCCCCCCCATTTCTTTAATTTTTTCTTTCTGTAAATGTGTACACAAACTAATTTACGTATTAATTTCAAACTTTTGTTGTCTATTTATTATTACTAACAATTGAAAAGTTTAAAATTTTTTAGACATTCAGCATTAATGATAGATGATGGCAATAGTCCAAAATATTGTATCTAAATTTATCATCATCATAAATCTTCAGCAAAGTATAAAGTTAGATCTTAATTTACGTTTCAGTCTATGTATATATATATTCTCGTGTATATTTTTTATATTAAATTATCTACTTTTTTTTATTTTATTAAAATTTAAAAAAATAAATCTTATCAGATAAACTAACTAATAATATTTTTAAAAAACAGTTACACACACACAAAAGCTTAGTTTTCTTTTTCAATTACAAAGTATAGATTTTAAAATTCCTTTAAATATTTATTTCTTCTGATAAATCGAATTGGTGTGGGGTTTTTTCCTATTTGATTTTTTTTTTTTTTTCCATATAAAGGAAGTTATTCTACTTCCTTTTATAATCCTTTTCTGATGAAACAGCGTTTTTATCTTCGTAAAACCTGAGTTCTCAGTGTTATATCATGAGTGAAGACGCGAAAAGCAATTGTACGGTTTCAGAAATGGGTAAACAAATTTAATCATTATTATTATTAATCGTGAAAACATTAATGTGGAAAATAGTTGGGATTTTTATTTTACAATGTACAGTTCGTTAAACTCAGTTTCATGTAAGCTAATTTTGCTTGTTCTGAACGTAGTAAATATTGATTTTACTATTTAAAATATTAAGTTTTGTTTAAACGTTCATATATCTATAGAGAATACCAAATTGTGTATATCGTATTATAAATTTTGGGTGTGTGTGTTTATATATGTATGTAAATATTTAAGAAAAGTAGAAATTAATATGAAATTGTATTGATTAAGTGTCTAAAGAGTTTTTCTCGAAATATTGAGTAATACATTACGTTCAAGGAGCTTCATTGTTCTATTATGAAACTCTAAATAGTAGGTTTATTAAAATTGATTTGCTGTAATGTTAAATATGTGGAGTTAGATCAAACTGCGCTAAATTGTTAAATAGCACTAATTACGTATGTTAACCTAGTTACTCTATTACTTGATCGATAAACCTGCTTTCTCTCATTACGTATATACATACATATGTAAATGAACTGTATTATTTTTTTTTAAAAAGTATAATTTTGAAGAGTAATAATATGCAATACGATATTTATTTAAAATAAATAATTATATAGATATCGAAAAGATAGTGTGAAAAATGTGAGAGGTACCTAGAGAGGTAATCGGAGCTGTATTGAGAGGTGTTATGTCTTTTATATGATGGTGTATATATATTGTGTATACAGCAAACAGAATTCAAATTAACTATGTGAGGGGGGGGGTCCAAAAAATAAATTATAAGTATTATATTCAATTTTTTGTGTACTTCAATTTTACTTTAGATACTTTTCTAGATTATATAAATATGTAGGTGTGATATTTTCAATGTTTGAAAGGATATTATTCTCTGTATATTTATGATATTTGGGAGTGTAAAAAAAGGAGTAAAAGGATATAGATAGGTTTGTTACGACATAGCAGAAGTTACAGTAATAAAAGAAAATATTTTTGAATACATTTAAACAAACTATGGTTTTAATAAAAGGGCACGTTTTAAATACTGTTAAAACAGTATTCAATCTTGGTGATCATAATAAAAAATAGCATTTTGTTTATTTATAACTGCATTCTTCCACCAACTTTAAAATGGTGTTTTACTACAACATATCTTGATCCATAAACATCACATGACCACCACCTCTTATGCTTGTGTGTAACTGTTGTTAAAACAGGCAAAACTCACTATATGTATTGCCACACACAGCAAGCTAGAGTAATCAACGGATGCCAGAAGGCTTGTGCATAAAATCCCCATCTAGTGCCTACTCATCCAATATCCCCAGACTAGTTTCTGGCTTGTGGCCTTCATCAGTGAGGAGCCTTGATCAAATGTGGAATTATGTGTATTGTTATATATAGTCTCTAAACCTTTCACTCACATGGTACAGTGCGAGGAGGGGAATATTTTTTTGATTCCCTACTTTTTTTTTTTACTTAAATAATATTTTTACTTATGATGTAAAAAATATGTGTTATAGTTACAGGGCATAAATATTTTTAAAAAATCATCTTTTGAACTGACTCTACACGTGAATGCTTAATAATGACTATTTTATTTAACGAAATTGCATTGCATGGTTTAAGGTAATGGTAGAATGCTATTTGGGGATAATAAGGACCTTGAATTGATTCCAATTCCGCTAATTTCCCTATTCATTTTTTATGAATTCCAATAAATAAAGCCATTCAATTATTATTTTATTTAACCAAATCATATCACACTTTTAAATTTGCAAAATTAATATGTATATAAGGGAGACAAAGGTATCTAGAATGGTCTTGACATGGCTTGGCTGTGTATCAAGAGGTTATTTCTTAATGGACTTGAGTCTTGGACCTCGCTGCCTGTTGTGGTGGTTGGCGCAATGCTGGACTTGTCCACCTATTGAGCTGAAGCATTTGGGTCTTCGCTTCAGGACTCCAGGGGTGGGATCATTGGGGATGGATAACATATCGGCAGCTGGGCCATGTAGATTCATGTACAGATACCCATGTTCAGATACACATTAATCAACATTATTATCAAGCATATATACTTTATATAATCAATAATTGTTTTACCTTGTTACATTGAACACTTTGTAATTCTCAACGGGTAAGTGTACCCAAAAATTTTTGTAATTCTTTTACTAATAAAGGTTACTTTTGAAAGTAAATAACTTACTATAGGGCTAAAACCTCTCAGACTGTGTCCATAGCAATTATGTGTTGATTCCATTTAATGATTACATTTTTTAATAATAACATATTCACATTTGAAATGTTTTATAAACTTTCTCACCTTTTTTTTTTATATAAAGAAATAACTAAAGCATTTATATATTAATTTTTATCCTAAAAATTGAAAAATCAACTATTTGCTGATTGTTAAATAGCCAAAACTCTCTGCTAACATTATGTCACACTGTCTGATCTTTGTCTCTTGGAAGCAGCAACTGAATCAAATCTGCACAGGATTAGGTTATTATTTGCCATCATGGTATGACATTAGTTCAAATATATAAATATATTTCATGGGGTATTTTATTTTTATGCTAACAGAAAAATTAGCAAAGTAATATCAAATTATGCTAACAGTGACGTAATAATAATAAACAGCTCAAAGATATTTATAATAGCTGTTCCCGTGCTTTGAATAACTATTGTCATTCAAGAATTATTAAAAATATTTTTATTCAAGTTATCAGTAAGATATGAGTAATATTTCAATCTATGTTTTGTTTCATATTGCAAATATTTTTATAATAAACAAATTTGAAATGAACAAATCTATTTATAAATATTTACTGATAAGATTGTTTGTTTCACTGGGTTTTATTGATAAAGAAGCAGTAATAAAATCTTGAAGACCAAAATTAGAAATGATAAATTAATTATGAAAAGTAAAACCTGTATTTGACATTTCAATAGTAGCTGATTTTAATGACGTAATTAATTAAAGCCTAAAAGAAATTTGAATCACCAAGAAGCAATTACTTTAATTCAAATATTTGATTCAGTTTAAATTTTAATTCACAATGAGAAATTGAATTGCTTCTCCTCTCTCTAATCTCATCATAAACCATTGGAAGGAGGCATTATTCGCTAGGATTACCAGTTGCCAATTTTAGTGGTTTCCCATCCTTGTTTTACACTCAAGTTAAAATAGCAGAGATACCCATTTACTGACCAATATTGTATCACCAATTGGTCTAGCTATATGCCCACTATTTGAAAGAAAAAGTGTAAGTCTGATTGAAGTCTGAAAAAATTTCAAATTTTATCTGAAACTGATTTATATCCAGGTTATAGACAATGCTGGTCAAGCTTTGAACATTTATAGAAATATATTCAATGTTCTGTATAATTGTGTTTAAAAATGATATATTTAACTTTAATGAACATTTAAAATGTACATCAGGACTAAATATTATAATTTATATTCTATAACATGATTAATAATAGTCATTAAGTTATTTAATAATTGGTATCTTCTCAAAAATTGTTATAATTTGATATTAATAAATCCTGAGCAAAGATAATAAAAACCTATGAGAGATTGCGATCTGAGCCAACTAATAAAAAGTGCTAGTTCTATACGAAATGAATTTTGGGAGTCATTTACCTTTTTCAGATGTTTTTATTTATGTGATTAGAACATATATGGTAAAATGAAATTATTATATATATTATAATAGAATAGCTGAAAATAGATATGATGAATATAGTACTTTCCTCGGTCAAATTAATTATACATATCAAGTCCATCTGTTATTTTATTTAATTTTTTGTATCTGAAACTATCACTTATTTTTAAACCACTAAACATCACATGATCACTATTTCTTATGCTAGCACATTACTGTTATTAAACAGGCAAAACTCTCCATACAGTAGTGCCACTCAGTGCCAACCAGAGTAATCAATGGATGCCAGAAGGCTTGTGCATAAAATCCCCTATCTAATGCCTACTCATCCAATATCCCCAGACTAGTTGCTGGCTTGTGGCCTTCGTCAGTGAGGAGCTTTGAATCTGAGAGCACTGCACCTGAGTGGCATTACTGTATGGAGACTTTTGCCTGTTTTATTTTTAAACCATTTAAAATTAGTAAAAGAATCTATTTAAAATCTTAAAACAAGCAAAGTCAAAAACATCATACTAATACAGAACTCTAAGATTATATATATTACTACATCTTAATTAAATGTAACATTTTTCTAAAACTGTTCACAACATATTAAAGAATGATAGACTTAATTAAAACATTACTAATTACTATTTAAAACTTAATTAGAGTTATATAATTAGCATAAACAGAGATGTTTTATTCCATCACTTTTAATGGCTTCTAGAGGATTGCAAAGTATGGAGAGATCCAAGGTAAAAACTGACTGTTAGATGTTAACATATTTTTTAATCTTTCCCTTAAAAATTAACCAAAACTAAATAGAAGTTTAAAATGTATACAACTAATTTTCCATGCATGTAACCTTCAGTTTGGATAGAGATTGCAAACAAAATTACATTATTTTAAATGCTTTTGTATTAACTTGATCTTTCTGTGTTTTTGTCAGTATGTCCACATTTTTGAATTAACAATGGAAAAAAATCCATGCCCATTTAGAACTCAAACTCACATCCTTATACTTCCCAAGAAACCTTCTTAACAACTAAGCTAATGAAAATATTACATTTGTGGAATAAAATTTTGTTAATATTGATTTAACTCATACTTAATTAATTAAATTCATTAATATATATATTTATAGAATAATGTTTATATAGAAAAATGATTGCAATAACTTCATGAATAAAGATGATTGAAGGAGTCTGATGAAGGAAATTATTTTATTTAAAATTGAAATTATGTTTTATTTATAAATTATTGTACATGTATAATATGTGATAATCAGAGCAGAAAAATTTAAAAAATATAGTTAGAAAAAAATTGGAGTTACTAAAATATACAATTACTGATCTGAATTTGGGTCTATATAAGAATGCAAATACATTGGTTTGTTTTCAAAATCTTGGGATCTTTTTTTAGTTTCCAGCTTTTAGTTTAGTTTTAGATAAGAAATTAAAAATAATTTCCAGATACCTAAACTACATTGTTTCCAGCTTTGAATTCCATGTTCTCATTTAGAAAGGCAAAATTAGGTACTAGTCCAGTGATGGGATTTAACACTATTATCTGATAAACGGACATTGCTCATTCTTATTACAGATGCTTATTAAAGTTAATGACAATTCTAAATATGTTATAATAATGGATTTTGAGAAGGCTAATCATGGCAAAATAGTCCTGCTGATGTTCAAAGGATCATTATAAGTATCTTTCTACTCTGTTTGAGTATATGAAGATAGTATTTTATCTATGGATTCCTCTTGGCATTCACACTTTGTTCAAAAATCCTAAGCTTTCTTGTAAATGCATTAGCTGCCTAAAGATTTCATCTCTTTTACAGATTCATGCACTATCTCTGCAGTGTAATACCCTTTTAGCAGAAAACATATATATATACAATTTTACAGTTGACTTACGTTCTTTAAATATATAACTAAATAGTGGCAGACTATCTAATGACTACTAGAATGCATTTAAATCAATCAGATACTATCATACAATGCTGTTTTACATTTACTAGTTTAATGTATATAAATTTACTTCTCTATAATTATTTATCATTTTTATTATGTTAGAAATTGTTCATCATAATAACTGTAACCATTCTAACTCCAGAAGAAAAAAAAATGTCAGAAAGACATGGACAAAAAAAATTAAAGATAAGTTTTGCAACATATATACTTTTATCTATATCTTATACTGTTTATTTGATTTATTATGATATTCCATTACTTTACTTAATTGTAGTTCTTCATTGTAATCTATTTTTTATGCTTTCATGAAATAGAAGTCTTAATAAGGATACAAACAGACTGGAAATCTTTTGCAGAACCAGGATCTTATTTCAAATCCAATGAAGACAATGGGACTAAACAACAAGGAATCTCCAGTCATATGAATATAATCTTCTGTAAGAATGGACTGAAACACAATTCTACCCCAAGCTATTTAGGTATAACTTTGGATCCTTATTTTCCTCATTTTGCTAAAGTTAGATCAAATTCAATTTCTAAGAATAACTGCTTTAGAAATCTAGATGTCCCTACTTGGTATTATGATGCAAATACTTTAAAGACAGTTTCCTTATCATTACCATAATCTTCTGGTGAATATTATGCTCCTGTTTGGAGTAAAAAGTTTCTACATTAAACTTGTGGTTACTCAGTTAAATACCATGAGAAATACTATTAATGCATTGTCTGTTCCTTTATAATGGTTTCCAGTTCTTTCACACATTTCTTCGCAGATATTAGGGAAGTTGCTTTATAGAAAATGTATAAAAAGTAGATAAGATCAGACTTACAATAACTAAAGATACAGTTTCATCACCTAAAACTTATTTCAAATCATGATCTTCTTTTGGATTTAAATTAAGAATCTACAAATGAAAAATTATGGCATAAAAAATAGAATTTTTAAAATATTCCAAACAAATTTATTTTTCCAGATTCAACAATAAACCAACTAGATTATTCCTAGACACAACTAGAATCTCATCACCAGGTCCAGGATAGTCCATGATCATTGCATTCATCTGCTTCATAAATGCAATTTATTAGAGATGTGGACAGAAATAATATGAACCACATTGTTAATGATTATTGAATGTACTGTGACAATTGAATGATTTAATAAAGCCACTGATTATTTTATTTTCTGGATAGATTTCTACGGATCCTTTATGGGATTATGTTAACAGATATGCTTTCAAAAAAAAAACTTAACACTAAACTTTCTAATGAAGCAATCTTATTGCATATCTTTGGGATAATCTTTGTAATTCAGCCTCTTCATTTGCTGAATGTAATCAAGGTGTGCTTATATAGTATTATATCTGGTATACTGAAGAGCATATTAATTAATCTTACAATTTTGCTAACTGTTGTTTAGAACCTTACCAAGTCTTCTTAAATGATATTTTTTGTTACATTTTCATTTACCATTGTCAAACTTCCTCCACTCACAACTTTGACGCTATCCATTTCAGATAAATACATTAATGATTATTACTAATCATTTTCGAAACTAGAGATTATCTCTAGCACAGATATAAACTTTAAACCTCAGTTAAAGATTAATATATCTGACTTTGCATATAATAAAGATTGTATATGAGAGATTGTGACCTGGGCCAACTGATGAGTGCTGGTTCAGCACGAAATGCATCTTGGGGGTCATTTGTCTTTTATTATATCTTTATTTATATGTATTTAAAAAGAATGGGGAAGTATGGAGATGTTTGTTATATCTATAATGATATTTTTTCTATTGTCATTAAGTTACTTTACCTGGGAATCCAAGACTCTTTCAGCACAATAATTTGGGCAAAAATATCAGCTCCACAATTATATAACTAATTTTAACTGCAGTAGTTATATGATGAAATGTCCTTCTAATTTGTTCAATACAGCAGTAGTATATTGGAGGGTATGCTGGGAATTATTACATTCAATACAGTTACCTGGTATAGATTATAATAAAGTACAAATAAACCAATGATAATTTTGTTATAAGCATTGATAAATTCCATTTGTATTTTATTTCACAAAATTTATTTGATCAACTGCAGACATACATTTATGAAGTGTTACCATTTTTTGATTTGCAAGATATAGAGTATGAAGGTAATTTAAATAATTTTCCTCTTGACAATATTACTAACAATATGCTATGGGATAATATTAATAGTGGTGCAACTTTTAGCTGTAGATGTCATTTTAAAATAAGTATTCAATTTATGTTTATAATTTTAAATTAAATATAGATTTTTTTCGTTTTATAAATATTAAATATATATAAATTTTAAGCTTTTGAATTTTAAAAAACGACTAAAAATTAGTCACGTGTCCGAGTTCTAAATGTTTTGCGTTTTCGCATACTTTTTATCACTTAGATGTGTCAGACAATGTTTCTGATCGTTTTTGAAATTCAAAATGGCGGAGATCGCGTACTAAAAGAGCATTCTTTATTCTTTGTAAATGTGCAACAATTAAAAATATTACACAGGGTCGCCTTGGCTTTTTAATATTTCGCCATTTAGAACTGAAGATATAAACGAACAGCCACATAGTCAATGACTGCATATCTATGACTATAGCAGAAGAATTGAAGAACACATGAAAAAACTACTATTGATTCTACCTTTTAGTTGGAATCTCTGCAGGTTTCTTTATGATATTTTGTTAATAATAAAGCTGTCTAAGAAAAATTCATAAGCTGGAGATAAAATAAAAGGAACTGAAGTTGACAATCAAATTCATTGTTCAACCTGCATTCAATAGAAAAACCAGAAGAAAAAAAATAGGAATAGTAAATTTGGTAAATGACATTATTTTTCTTACATTTAATAAATAAATTTATTCTATAGCTGTAAATAAAACAAAAAATTAAACTGATTTGGCAAGTATTTGTCACAGTGTTTTGGAATATCTGGATTTAAATTTCATAAATTAAAAACATCCGTTTAAGAATTTAAAATTGAGTTGCTAGTTCTTGAACTCTAAAATGAAAAACATTAACAGTTTATTCTGGTTTTCGTTCTATAAATTGATTGCAACATATACTTATTTTTAATAGTACAGTATATAACTATAATAATAATTTTTATGACAGTTATAATTTGATTAAGTATTGCATTAATGTTTAAAGTACATTTTTGTTATGATAATTATAGAATTGTCAACAAAATATATATATATACATTTTTTTTCTCCACCGGGATTTTGTAAAAGACAGGTGATATGTTTTTTTGCCATTTGTTGGAGTATGTTTTTTTTTTTTTTTGACGAGTTAAAAAATAAATTGTCACAAGATATAATTCATTCACTTATGACATTTGCAATGTATTTTTTTTCAATAATCACAATTTTATTCACACTGAGCACTGATTATATATATATGTGTGGGAGATAATGATCTGGACTAACTGATGAGTGCTGGTTCAGCACGAAATACGTGTATTGGTGATTATTTATTTTTTCTACATGTGTGTGGCCATGTGTATAAGTGGTATGAGATAATGCGGATAGTTGAAGGGTGCTTGAAAGTATGTGTTCAAATCTCCTAAATTTGCTGTAAATTTAGCAAAATAATATTTTGCACATTCCTTTTATTTCTTTTGTCATTATTATTAGATTTATATATTTCTTTTATACTAGTATTAAATTTTGTTTTTACATCATTAATTGTTTTAAATTTTTGTATAATATAAAAATAATAGAATAGTTTATTGCTCCAAAATTCATAAATTCCAATACTTGATGTAACAGAGTGGGGGTGTGATCCATGGACCTTGAGCTCCAGAATTGACCATTTTACCACTGCAGTAAACTATACAGGACGTATGTGTATAGTAATGAAACATATAGCGGTCATTTTCCTGGTTTTTCTTATTTAGCCAAACACCTTTATGAGTTACGGAAGATTAGGACTTAAATTTCTTTTCATGACCAAATTCACTTTTGTATACTCATTTGTTAACTTGAGTTATCCATAAGGTGCTAAATGGGAAATTCTAAGCTACGTTTTGGAGTGAAACCATAATCATAAGCATAGCATGTTAATTCACTCACTATTTCAGATTTTAATATATTTATAATAATATAGATGCAATTTAGAAAGAAAAAGTCAAAATTAATCAGCTAAAATATGTATATATGTTGAAGACAATAAAGCAACTCAGTCTTTAAAGAGCCCATTGCAGGTGAACATGATTTGAGCAATTTTTCTTTTTTGTTTACAACTTTCTTTTTAAGAATGGCTAAATATCTTTTTACTGACCATACTGGATGGCTAATTAGATTGGCTTGGACCACTTATTTTGAGATATACTTATTTGGAATATAATTTATCTTACTTAGACTCAAATTTCAGGTGATAGAAATGGCATGTAAGAGTACTTACTACAACAACACTATGAATCTCTACTAAAGAATATATGAAGGCATATAAGTGAAGGCAAATATGAAGGAATCCTGCTTGGTTTGGTGCAGTGGTTGAATGTTGCACTCTGAAATTCAAGGTCCATGGATTGTACTCTGTCATAATCAGTGCTCAATAATAAGAAGTCCAAAACAATAAATCATTTGATTATTTTTAAGGTCCTGCATAGTTTGGTCCAATGATGAAATGGCAATATTCTGGAGCTTAAGGTTGACGGATTGTGCTCCAGCCCTGTCACTTCCAGTGTAGGGACTTTAACTTGAATTAATGCAGAGCATGGTTTGATGGAACTCTAAAGTGCCCAGGCTGTGCAGCTCGAGGTCCATGGTTAACACCCAAGCTTTATAACTTCAAATGTTTGAATTTGTGATGGACATTTGAGCAATAAATCATTTGATTTTTTAATATTCTAGATATTTTCATGGATATTAAGGTACTTAGATAACATTCCACGCAGACCACTTTCAAACCCCTAAGCAATAAACTATCTGATTATTGCTATTAATGTAAAGAAGACAAAAATTATGTTGTTAAGGTCAGAAGTGACTTCAAAATTAATCATGAAGACATAAAAGTGATTGAAAAATTTTGTACGCAAAAGATTCACTATGAACTGTGGAGTTGCAATGAAAAATATGGAAAGGGTTTTTAAGTATTTCGATACATTTTTTAATATGAAAATCAAATATGGCAGTTTTCACAAATCTCTGTTAAAGTGAATACAAGTTATTGATATAATGGAGGGAATAATTGCTTTTGAACTATAGCTGTGAAAAACTCTTTAAAAAGTTCCATGGACAGCAAGGAAAATAATAAATGGGTTCTCAATCATAATTAAATCCAACTCCCACAGCACAGATCTCTAGATTGAAATATATTATAAGGCAATTTCATTCACTGGAAAACTATAGTGCCTTAAAAAATCGGTGGTGAAAGAAAGAGAACATGACCAGCAATGAAATGGACGGATTCCATCATCACGATATTGATATGAAAAATGAAGCAGATGATTTTTCATTCTCAATTGTTGGTATTAACTTAATGACATCTAATAAAGGGCTAATTAAATCTCAGATCATATTATGTGTTATAAGAAAGCTAAGGGTTGGAAGGAAGGTCAAATCTTTATGAGTATCAAAAACCAGAAATGTATCTAAAATTATCAGGTTTAAAAAATATTCTACAAATATATTTATAGTTTGTTGCTTGGGAGTTCATAAGAACATCTAGTGGGCAGTTTTACAGAACTGGGCCACAATTTGTAGACTTTGAACTCCAGAGTCCATCACTCTATTATAGCTCCAAACCATGTAGGGAAGTGTATGTGCATATATATATATTAGAACAGGAATAAACCAAAACAGTTGTGTTAATAATAAAGAAGTTAGACATTTTAATAAGACTAAAATGAAGAATGAGAGGTGTGGAAAAAAGGGGACGGAGAAATAAGATTTGGGAGATAACAATGATTCTCGTGTGGTGATTATTCCATCACACATGCCATTTTTATAAACTGGAATTTGAATCTAAGCCAAATAAAACTTGGTAAGATTCCAAACAGTCTTAGACCCCCCCCCCAAGTGGCCAATCCAATTTGCCATTGAATATTGGTCAATAAATAACAAAGTGGCTATTCTTAGCTACAGGACAATAAAACCAGGATAAAAATTGCTCAAATCCTTACTGCCTCAAAACTGGAAAACCTAGTGAGTAATGCTTTTTCTTTGAACAGATAGGGTTCTTAGTCTTTGCCCTGCATGGGCTAAAAAAAAAAAGTGTCCATAATTAATTTTATGATGGTTAGAATAAAAGTTGTGCTAAGTCATTATAGATATTTAGGTTCATTTAAATTAAACAACAGGGTGGCACTACTGTATGGAGAGTTTTGCCTTTGTTTACAACAATTATGTACTAGTATAGAGATGGTGATCATGTAATGTTCATTTAAATTAATAGAAAAGTGGTTTGTTGCTCAAATCATGTGACTTTTGGAGCATCTAAGATGAACTGAGTACACTTCCAGTCAAGATTTTTTTTTTTTTCGCTTGCAAGTCAATTGAAAAACCTTAATCTTAAGTCAGCATCAAAGGGCATTTAGATTGATTGATTTTAGTTATCTAAAGAATATTAAATTACCTAGGTAATATTAAATTTATATATTATTATTGGAATGAGAAATTAAATGAATTATGGGTATGGGATAAGCACTAAAAAATGTGAGGTTGGAATATTGTATTATGACAAGGCGGAGAAGAGGTTAAAAAGGGAAATAATGTGACAGAAAGCAAAAAAAAATAATATGATAATAAAAAATAGCTATGTTCAAAAATTAAAAGAGAATTGTCTATCCAAGGCAAGGTGGATGACAATTGTATTAAACATAAATTTAAACTGATAAGAATACCTCCAGCTATTTTGAAGCTGGTAAAGATTTTTAATCGTAGTTGATTTGCCTTTTGGGAGGTTGTAATATTTCCACATTAGCAACATCAGATTAACCTTCAACTAGAAGCTTTAACTCGTGTATCAATCATTCAGCCATATGACTTAACCTCATGGACATCGCATATTGGAACATTGATTATAGATTAGACATTTGCATTGCCATTATGGAAGATTAGATAAAAACCTTTATTAATTGCAAATAAAATATTTAACTTCAAACAATGCAGTAAGTTGTCAGTATTTTTACTTTTTTATAGTGTAGTCTAGTGAAAATATGGCTGCTAAATGGTTCTCTTTCCAAGCTGTGTACAGCTGCTTATGTTAATAGTAACATAATTTATCTATTCACCACAAAAAACATTAAGGTGCTAATGTATCTGGAACACAAATTATGATACGAACTATGACAATGTGTTTTGTTCTTCAACCTGTGATGGAACATTACTAATTCTACATTTTCTTTTAAATTGGACAAAATCATTACTAAAATGTTTGAAATGATTTAAACTATGTATGGCAATGAAGCCATAAATCACAAGAAGATTGTCAAGTATTTTGTAAGATCTTGTGATGGCAGGGAGATTATTATAAACCAATCTATGACAGAATGAAATGCAGACTATCATGTTTCAAGCCACAACTTGTGAATTGGACATGCTAGCTTGGGGGTGAATAGTTATACTATATCACTACATGACATGCATTGATTCAGTGGTGGGCAGTGGGCCACTTATAAAAAAAAGTAGTCATCTTTTTGCTACAACACATATACATGAAGCACTGAGACTCCCGTCATCAGACACAGCAGGAACTCAACACCCCACTTCATCACCTGAGACTAGCCTTATATCAACTTCTTTCTCTATTTTCAACCAAAAGATCCTCAAGCAGGTATAGAGTCATGCTATTCAGAATAGATTTTTTAATGGTGCAAGAAAATGTTGATATCCAACTAGAAAACCAGCTCTAGGTGATCTTCATAGCTGAATGAAATGATAGAATATAGCTCAATGTTCATAGGTCATGGTTTCAACTCATTATTTCTAGTGCTTGGAATCTTTAAGAATTTTTATAGATGTCTACCACTCCTAACATTCTTCAGCTTATTATCATTCCACTATTCACACTGTTTTTTACCAGGAATTGAAACTGTATCTTTTATTTAGTCAGCTCACTGAAAACATCTATTTATTGTTTTTTACAATAATGGCAGAGGTACTCTATCCCAGAACTAGCTTCTTGTTACTTTATCAGTTAAGAATAAAAATACTCTCCTCCTAAACCAGCTGTTCATTATTTTGTCAAATAGTGATGGAGGTACTCTACCCCTGAATCAACAGCTTACTGAATCTTTTGTTTAGTTTGCAGTGCACTCTATCACTAAATCAGCTGCTTATTTTCTCAAGCAGTAGTCTTTCCAGAATTTTAATATATTTTCAAAACTATGGGTGTAGTTTCAATTTGTGAGTTAAACTTTAAAATGTTGAAAATTCACAAGAATTCAAGGGACAATTTGGAAAAGTAAAGGAATTTATGGAATTGGATCCGTGGCTCTCTCTTCTGTGAAGATTGCATCATATTTCAATTAGGTTTTTTAGTCACGTTTATAATGATCTGGGCCTTATCTTACCCTCTAACTATGAATTATTTGTGTAGTATATATTTATAAGAATAGTGTAAGAATTTATTATGGATGCTGATGAATACATATTGAAATGATAATTATTTTTAAGAAGATGGGAAGCATGATCAAATTTCCATGAAAGATAATCAAGCCTGTTCATTGTATTACTCTATCACCTAGTCATTTTGCTCATCTTCAGGCAGAAGACTTAACATACATTATAAGAATGATTGGAACCCCCCCCCCCATTATTTTATTTGAGTGGCTTTCTAGTGCTACATGTAACAATTTCACATTGTCATGAAATGCATCCATCTCTTGGGCTGATCATTTTCTTTTCTTATTTTAACCTTCTAGCATTGTGCTGATTGTATTATGTAAACAAATGGCATTCCAGCTATCTTGTTAATTTTAACTGCTGATCATGTCTCGGTTATCTCTGTTTTTAAACATCCACCCCATTGTAAACATAGATTCTTCCAACATTTCAATCTCTCAAATACATCCTAATGTTATTAATTCTTTTTAAACCAATTAGTATTTAAGAAAATTAAAGGTAATCTTTAGATTCAGTTCCCGTAAAAGTTTGACAATGCCTTCATCAGCGGTAAAGGTTCTGTCATATCACAATTGCTCTTTTTGTTTTACCGGAGATCATTGACACTCCATGTTAACCATATCTCTGCATGTGCAATGTAATGACAATGTTATGAACTTGAAAATTGTAGGTTTAGAAAGGTTCTGTCATATTGCAATTGCTCTTTTTGTTTTACTGGAGATCATTAACACTCCATGTTCGCACAATGGTTGTGTGGTGGACCTGAAAGCTGTAGTTTTCTGAAATGAAACCCTGTTAGCCATATCTCTGCATGTGCAATGTAATAACAATGTTATGAACTTGACAATTGTAGGTTTCTGAATTATATGTCCACTTGTTACTCTGTGGTTTTAATGCAGTTATTGTAATTTGAAAGCTGAAGATTTCTGGATCAACATTACACCCCTAACTTCTGTGCTAGAGCATCATATAAATTTTCCTACAAATGACATTATTACATAAACCTGGTGACTGGTTCTTTCATCAAATTGCCTGCAGCACAATCTCTGAATCATTCACATAAGCATTTAGTTTAACTATTCATTGTTAAATGTTTAAAGCATTAGTCTGGATCATGAGTTTAAACATGAAATGGGGCAATGGGTTTCGAACCTTAAGCCACAATGGAATAATGTGTTAATACTGAATTTTGTTTTCAAATTGGTAACACTTTTACTGAAACATTTGAAATGATTTGAACTATGTATAGCACTCAAGTCGTGAGTTGCAAGAATTTGTTCAAGAATTTTTTAAGATTTCATGATGGCAGGAAGAATATTGTAAACTAACTACGAAGATATGAAACACACATATATTTCACATCATCACTCATGATTCAGATGTTAGCATCTTAAAATTTTTGTGGTCAATAGCTAAACTATGTAACATATGTGTTGATTTATAGTTGGTGCTGCAGGTACTTAGGAGGGAGAACTTTTCCATTGGGACACTATATATATATAACCTTTTCCTGAAAATTAGAAGGAAAAGGCGGATACAATACCCTTAATCCAAATACCTATTATTCAAAAACTGTTATCCAAAATTAATTTTCAGTGGTGAATTTTGACCTTTTACAATATATAAAGTAGTGTATATGCACATTTGCAAAACGGGAGAGGGGGACATTCAATAAGTCATCATCATCAACCATTATCAATCCACTGCAGGATGAAGGTCTCTCCAAGTTCAATCCATCTTTTCCGATCTTTAGCTTCTCTTCTCCACATCACCCCTGCACACTTTCTTATTTCATCCATCCATCTCACATGTGGTCTCTTTTTGGGTCTTTTACAATCTCTTGGAATCCAGTTTAAAATTTCAGTTGTCCATCTATTATCATCTCTTCTAGCAATATGTCAGCCCAACTCCACTTCAGTCTTTTAATTTTTTCAAGGATATCAGTAATACCTATTTGTTCTCTTACTCATACATTGCGTTTTCGATCTCTTCTTGTTACTGCCAACATGCATCTCTCCATACTTCTTTGAGTGGTTTGAAGTCTCTGTATTGCTCTTCTATTAAGTGTCCAAGTCTCAGATCCATAAGTAAGAACTGACAAAACACATTTATTAAAAACCTTCCTTTTCAAACACATAGGCATATTTCTTTTTAGTATCAAGTTATTTCTACCAAAAACACTCCAACCAAGTTTAATTCTATGATTAATTTCATCCATTATGTTTCCATCTGTATTAATAATCTGACCAAGGTATTTGTAACTATTAACTTCTTTTAATTCATCATAATCAATCTTTATTTTCATATTTTAAAAAATAAAAAGACTAAAGTAATGTTTAATAGATTCAATAAGTACCCATAAAATAATGAGACCAATTGCAGTGGGCTATTTTTTTTCTACCTTAGCAGAGTTTGGATTTAAAGTGAGAGATAAAAGGTCTATTCTTAAAATCGAAAAAAATTGCAAATTCAAAAAGGTTCTGAAAGCAGGAATATCAGATTAATGTATTTTTTATCTATTTTAAAGTATTAAACAAGCTTTTCTTAGTATACGTGTTGTATGTATTATTTATATTGAATTAAATAACTCTTCCAAAATTAAAATATTATCATTTTCATCTATTATCGATTCAATATCGAAAGAACGTCTCTCCAAGTTTAATCCCGTTTCTCTAATTCATAGTAATTCTGCTCCCACCTTAACAACAAACTTTTTTATTTTATTCATCCATTTTATATGAGATCTTTTTCTAGATCTTTTATAATCTCTGGTGATAGAATTTAAAACTTGGACTGGTCATATCTTCAAGCAATATGTTCAGCTTAACTCCATTGTGATATCATGATGCCTGCTTATTTATTCTCTCACCGTTCTCGATCTCTTGTAGAATCCCTCTAATACTCATCGAACTGTCTAAAGTTTCTATTGCTCTTCTATTAGATGTCCAAGCCTCAGAACTATAAATAAAATATTTTTAAAAAGTGATAATAAATTTAGAATATTTAAAACCGATTAAAAATTAATTTTAACAGCTCCTTCAGATATGGTCCCCAGATCCAGGGTGGACTTCATCTTTTCTCAATAACGTTTATGATGTATCTTAATTCCTGTTATCTATTATTTGTAGTAGTTAAATAATTTATTGATCCATTCATAAAATCTGTTATAAAATCTGGAGTTGATTTACAATTAATCTGATAAGAGTTGTTTTTCTTCTCTCTCTCTCTTCTTTTTATAAATTCAGTTGTGACCCTGTTTACTATTATTTCTTTGACTATTTTTATTAATATTTGTTTAGTTTCAATACCAAAAAAGTAAGGTGGAGTAGTAAAAAAAAAAAATCAATTTTACTTAACAAAAATTTAAATATGATATTCATTCAGCATTTTTATAACTTTAGATTAACTCTACTTCGTAATTACGATGAATTTTGAATCTCCAAATACTGTATAAAGGAGAATTCAGCCGAAAAGAAAAGCATGGTATTTGTTTTTCTTTCTTTCATTAACAGATTTTTTTTAACGTCAATAGTTAAATATATACAGTTCAGTATGTCTATAATTCCTAATTGCGACACACCTATCTACATATCTCCATGTATTTATCTGTTTGCTGTGTATATATATTTAGAAACATGTTTTGAATAAATGTTTTTAAATAATCTGTAAGATAAAAAGAAAAAAAAAAGTATGGTCCTAATAAAAAGAATTTTGGCAGTTGTTTTATATTTTTGTAATATTCTGTGGGGCATCTCAATTTAGCATCGAAGAATTGAGAAAAATATATTAAAAATTGATTTATATTTTGGCGCAGTGACCAACTCTAGAGCCCAAGGACCATGGATCGTGGACCGATGTATGACTTCCATTGTTCAAACTTCTTATGAATTCTAAACCATCCCATTATCTTTTTATTTATTTATTTTTTCATGTATCAAAGCATCGTCCGGGAAGCGAACCCGGGACAACTGCTTGTAAGACAGCTGTGCTGACCACTCGGCCACCAACGCTTGACTCTATTTATTTAAAGCAATTTTTTTTATTATTACAATGACTAAGCATTCTTTTAAAATGATTTTAGTATTGTGACAGACTGGAAAGGTAAAATTCCTAAATAAAACTCAACCTATCATTTCAGTGCTTAAACATCATATGATGAGAGGGTAATTAATTATTCAGTTGATACCAACAACAATATCATATGACTTTCTTATATTCCATTATTTTATTAATAGGCTTTTAATAAGAGTATGAAATTATTCTACAGTGCCCTGGACTTAGATTTAAGGAATATATTTGTACTCTTTGCCTGGAGATAGTTTGAAATTTTTAAACAACTGGATACTGCGACTAAAACTATAGCCCTTGATTACCATCACTGGTATTAGCCATTGTTTGCCAACTTATTACAATAATTTATTCTAATATCTTGATCGTAGAGCTACAATACGATAGCCTTTAATGAAACTTTATTAAGATATTGTATTTAAAGAAAGAGACTTGTTAAGTATTTTGTGGCGCAGGATTTGATCGTCAAAAAAAGTGGAAATATGGTTGAAGATTGTTCAGATTTGGGTAATAGGAAAAGCCCAGAAAATTTAGTACAGTGATAGAGTAGCCGAATCTGAAGTTCACGGTTCATGGATTGCAGCTTAGCATTGTCATTTCTGGTGCCCAAACTTCTTATGAAGCACATCCGATTCTTTTATAATGGAGGTGGTACGTCAGAAGTATGAAGTTAGAAATACAGAAGTACAGTATGAAAACAGTGAAGTTAAGAAATGTTGGAGAAATTGAACTGTATTTAATGATGATGTCATGTTGAATAGGATTGTGGATTGAGAGAATTAAAAAATTGGTATATGGTTTTAAAGATGAAGTTAGATTGAAAAAAGGATATGGAGATCGCAGAGGTGGACTGAGATATTATGAAATCTGCTTTTCTGTAGATGAATATTGATGAGTAATGATTATGAAACTTGTATTAAAAGTTCATTACATCCTGTGTTAATACAAGTTTAATAATCATCACTTGTCAGTATCAACTAAAAGAAAAGAAGCTTTTATTTTATCCCAGGTCACCTCTGTAAGCTTTTTTTCTGTATTTATATCTAATCTTATCTTTAAACCCATCTAGCGATTTTTTTATCCTTTAATTCTGTCAATCCTATTTGACATGTCATCATCTGTAAATATGGTACAATTTATTTTATATTTTTTAGCTTTCTACAAATAATCTTCTGTTCACTGTTTTCTTATTATACTTCTGTATTTCTGACTTTATACTTCTGATGTACCTCCTCCATCATAAAATAATCCAATGATATAAAGCTTGGAGTTCATAAGAAGTTTGATTACCAAAAGTGACAGCTGGGCTGCAATCCATGAGCTTTGAATGTCAGATTCTGCCACACCATCATTGTACCTAAATCCAAACATCCTTTCAATCATATTCTCTCTTTTTTGACTGTCAAATCGATAATGAATTGGTAAGTATCCCAAGGGTATACAATTATTGCTCAGCAGAAAAACAAAAGAACCTAAATTTTAATTAATTGGATGGACAGAATGGTTATGCTTAGTCTCCCATTAGAGTATTTAATCACCACTTGATTTTTTGACTAGTTAACAGTTTGCTCTGTGAATTTTAGCATATTACTAGTAATGGACTCTATATAAAAATTTCCAAATAAGCTGACCTTGGATATTTAAATGTTATAGATGTTCAGAGCAACCTAATCTAGTTCAATTGCAGATACAACATTGTTAATCTGAAATCCCTAGTTCCAGGAGGATTTTTTACTATAAACCCAAACTCAAAATAGAAAAAAAGAAAACAGACAGCTCATTTTACTTACTCATATTATTTTAATATTCATTAAATACTTATAAAATAATAAACCTAAATGTAGTGAGCTACCTATTCATCCATATCCCTCCCCGAAGTGCAAGAATTGAAATATCTGGATCTGCTCATACAAAGAGAAGCAGTACATCTTGATTATCGAATGATCATCAAACCACTTGAAGTCAAAGGATACACATACACCCATGCTCTATTTCACCTAATTTGCACAAGTTTGCAGGTCTTAATGCATTTTTATATAGAAATCAACACTGGTGTAAATTTGAAACAGATAAGAAGGCCAACATTTCAAGTTACATCAATGACCTATTGAGTGTGGGCTTCAAACATATAATAATCAAAAAGATCAAACAATTTCATAGAAGATTAACTGCTAACTACATAACAGAAAACATCACAAATAATGCTTCCATACATCCCTAAAATAGCTAAACAACTTTAAAAACGCTGTCAAAAGCATTTAGGGTTGGTTTCCGCACACTCCCTAACACAAATAGATTAATTGGTAACTCCAAAGACAAAATTGATCCTAGCTTGACAGTTCAAGTGGTGTACAAGATCTCATGCCTGCAGACAGGCTGCAGCACCACAAATTATGGAGAAATGAAAGCCACTGTTAATAATAAAGCTACCCAACATATGTATGCATACAAGAGAGCTCAAAATAACGGTGACAACACTTCAATATTCTTGGAACCTGAAAAAGCAACCAGTCACAAGTTTGACGTCTCCAACCCTGAGATCGTATGTACCTAGAAAAATGACTGCAAAAGAAAAATAAAGAAGGCGTATTTCATCATAAATGATCCACACACCATTAATATGAAAGACACATGTTTCTCTGTTTCTAAGAAGTGGACAAACTGATCGATCTGTATATATTAAAAATTGTTTTACATATGAAGATTAATTTGCATATATTAGCATACATCAACAACACCATTACGTTTCTAACTCTTTGGCTATGAATATGAGATTAAAAGACCTCAAAAGCACTAAGCCTGATATTTAATTTTGATATTTTTTGCTTCACCAACAAGCGTTCGAAGCATGATATAATTACTATTAATTTTTTTTTTTGTAAATGTGTGCACAAACTAATTTATATATTAATTTCAAAAGTGTGCTTTTCTTTTTTACAATAAGTAAATTATAATAACTCTGTTAATTAAATGCTGTAGTAATACCAGTTCTTAAATGGAGAAAAATATTAAGAATATTTATGTTCTTAATATTTTCTCCATGTAAGTAGTAATATTCCCATTTGTTGCATTCGATTTTTTATATTTCGGTGACCGTCACTCTTTATTATAATTGATTTATTGTAAAAAAATGAAAATCACAAAATTTTATTTTAATAATACAAGTTTTTGAATTAATGATGTTCTATTCATATTACTATTTAAAAATTATTGGAAAGTAGTAAATACTTTCTTCTATTAATATTCATCTATTTTACATATATGAGGTAATATATTATTTAACACTTTTGTATTGATACTTTAGAATTCATTTTAGTTTTTGGTTTCTTCTTTTACCCTATATTTATAAAATCATAAGTGACAATTTTATGTAATGGAAATAGAAGCAAAGAATGTGGGCCACTAAAAATCCTGGAAGTAAATTTGTTAATAAGGGCTAAAATTTCTCCTACCTGGTTACGATTATAAAAAAGATCAAACTGTTGTTAAAAATCTCGCAGAAACAGAACATTTGTAGTAAAAAAAATATATAGTATTCTGAAAAAGCATTAATAATTATTTATCTACTCTATATACTTATAAAGTCATATGTGACTAAAATGATTATTTTATGTAGGATATTAAATCAAATTCTTACTTTGTAAGTAATTTTTTTTTTTCATATGTCATAGCATCGGCCGGGAAGTGAACCCGCTAACCCCGGGACAACTGCTTGTAAGGCAGCTGTGCAGACCATTTGACCACCAATGTAATTTTTTTCCATAGGTCATAGCATTGGACGGGAGGCGAACCCACAACTGTCTGCAACCAACTACTTGCTTGCAAGGCGGCTGCGATGACCTCTTGGCTAACAACGCTTGACACCAACGTAATTTTATAGTTGTTAAAATATATAAATTCAAATTTGCATATGTTTGGTTAGCTACATAATGAAGTGCTTTTTTCTTTATAACCTAAAACTGAGTGCACTGAAGTTCATCATAATCTTAGCTCTCTTAAATTAATTGGTGTTACTGTTTTATTTATACTGATTGTGCTTCTATTTTTAATAAAAATAGTCCATTTAAGTATTCCATTTGTTAGATAATTGGAAGCTGTTTTCTCTTTTGTTTATTATACTTCTATGGGTGCAATAAATCATGCCTCCTTGACTTTTCTTTCTGTCATTGTGCTCTATACATTGACTGTGAATCAAAACTATGACCAAACTGTTTTTTGTATTCCTGAAGCTTTAGGTAGTAAAGAAGAAACAAATCTAGCATTGATGGTCGAGAGATCAGCGATGGCAGCTGTACAAGCAATTGTCCCGGATAGCGGGTTTGCTTCCCGGCTGATGCTATGACACCTGAGAAAACAAAAGAAGAAACAAACCACTTTGTTATATAGATGGATGATATAATTGCGTGTTTAAATTAATGTTATTGTGTTAAATAAATATTCTTCTATGGTCTTTATTATTGAGATTGAAAATTGGGAAAAGCTTAAGAAATTTAAAGTGACAATATTGTGTGTCATGTTAAATTGCGATTATTTTAAGTTGTTAAAACATAGACTTATTGTGATACATAAATGTTCTTCAACAGTTTATTATTGAGACTGAACATTTGAAAAGCTTATGATATTTGAACCTTTCGGCATTTTTATTTCTAATTTAAATTAATGTTTTTGTATTAGATAAATGTTCTTCTATTGTCTCTGTTTTACCTGACGTTCGAAGTGTTTTCAATCTCTCACTGTTTTTTTTTTTTTGTCTTTGGGAAAAAATAATGATTGAAGTGACATTAAAATATAAATTATTACATATACATTTATTTGTTTTTTAGAATTTCTATTAAAATTAATGGGTATTGTTTTAGTATGCACTCTTGGCCATTTTGAATTCTAAGAACCGCACCAAATCCACACTGATACAACCATCAAAGTGGCCATGATCGCATTTATAGTACCAATTAATGTTATCATGTTCTTCTAAACTTTATTTCACCAAATTATCTGCCAGAACTATATTAGCCTGCCATAGCAATGATGTACTTGCACTAAGTAAAAATATTGAATTTAGTCAGCATTGAACATGTTAGGGGTGAGAGTCCCCTAGTAACTTATAAAACAGTTTGGTAATCATATGTTATGAATGATTATTACACTTTCTTCACTCTTAACTTTGGCTCTAACTACTTTAGTTAAAATTAATAATGATTAAATAAGCATTTATTAAACTGAAGATTATTCCTAGATCACATATAAATGTTAAACCTCAGTTAAAGATTAGATCTGTTTTTAATTATATATAATCACAAGGAATAACTCAAATTTATCTCTCTTTTTCTACATATGATATATTTTTAAGATACTCTTGACTTAAAATTCCAATCCATCTCATATTTTTTGAAACGTGAATAAAAGCATTTATCTTTTTCATGTGTTTTTATTCATATGTTTAGAATGTTTGGTGCAGTTTAGGTTTTACGTATATTTTTAAAATGTTGTACATAATAAATAACCTTGACTTAACTTATCAGTATGCTATAAAGAGTTGAGTTTGTTGAGTTTTTTTTAGTTTGTGTATGTTTATCAAATGAATTTAATGTATGCATGTAAATACATACCAAAACTCGCTGATATCAAAATAATATATTATTCAAAACCTATTCTATGTCAATTTGTAAAATAAAATATTCAGAAGAAAACAGGAAGTTCTAAATAATTATGTAGTTAAGAATACCCCCAGGCTTTTTTATTTATTTAATATTTGAGAATCGTAAGGCAGTATCTCGTGTAGGGTTGGTTCAAATGGTATTTAGTTGTAACTATCACATCCATATTAAACAGATTCAAATTATATGGATATTAATGAATGTCTTATCTATTAATTAAGATTTTGAGATTCATCTTCAAAACTCTCTCTGAAACTATTAAAATTATATTGATGATTATATGTTGTAAAATTTAATTAAAATCACAACATTGTAAAACATCGCGAAAAAAAAAAAAAAAAGATTGTTTGAGTGATATTTTTGAATTAAAAGCATGTTTCGAGTAATGGGGAAAAAGAAATAAATTATATATATATAATTGCCCATTAACAGTTGTTTTTGTTTTTAAATCTTAGTCAAATTATAAGTTGTTTCAATTTTACCGATGTGACATTATCTTTGACCAGAGAGTACCCTCAGTGAACCAAAAGCTCTTGGACCTAATTCGCTCCCTCAAAACCAGAGATACCAAACTTGCCCCACCTCCACTCCTCATAGATACTTGGGCAATCCTCCAACTCCCATCCTCTCAGCCTCTGTCATAGAACTCAATCATAAAGACATGCATTTCAGACCGGCCTGGACTACACACCGCTTTCCACTTCCCATTCCCTTTTCACATGTATCATTCCCCTCTTACCATATTGCTCCTGAAATTTCAATTTATTTTATAATCACTCCCTTGTAAACCTTTTTCTAACTGTATCTTTTTTTTTTTTTATGAATAAACATCACTGAGAAGAAGAAAAATCACTCTGTAGATCATGTGATGTTTAGGCATCAAACTGGAGTAATCCATTCATTTGATTAAAATATATATATAATTTTATGTACATTTTTCTCATATGGGAATCAATCCTGAAATCTTTTATCTCACATCTGCTGCCATATTGTTTCACTAACTGCAGAAGGAAAATAATCAAAAGGTTTTTACTGTGGTCAAGTTAGTTGTATTTATTTGCTGACTATAATTGGGATTCATTTCTGGATAAGAATTTTTCAAACAAGATCATCATTTTTGGGCAATCTGCAGCTGCCTAATATTGATATAGCTATTCTTGATTAGAGGTTAAAGTGAATAGAGGTCATGATTACATAAATGTTGGTATGTTGCCCATAATATGCCCATGGATATTTATATTTATTCACTTCACCTATTTGAATTTAATAAGTGTTCCATGTTTTATTCTTTGTTTATAATAAAATATATTCTTTTGACAGAAAATATTTATAATATAGATGATAAAACTTTTAAGTAGCCCCCTTTAAGGGACAACCTTTTCAGATTTTTCTCTTATTAAAAAAAAACAGAGGAGAATACTACATTTACCAGATTAGTTTAGTGACAAGGTGAAGCTTTGTGGTTTACTTCTTTGTTTAAGCCTTTAGCTAAAAATATCTAGATATCCATTATGAACCAATACTTGAATAATTAGTTGGTTATCTAAGGATTGCTTAAACTAGGTGAAAAAATCCTAGTATTACTTGAAGTTTAAAAAAAACCTTTAAGATTTGCATATGTGTGCTAATCTCTATATCGTGAGGTGTATGTTTTCTTGTATACATTCTAATAATTTTAATAAGCTTGTAAATAATAATTATTTAATATATGACACCGAGAATGTAGTATCATTTTTATGGTAAATTAACTCCAATATGCATAACTATAATAATAATTCATAAGTCAGACACTAATAAAGTAATTTTAATAAATTTATTAAACAATGATCACTTTCTAGATCTGTGCTAATTTATTGGACAAAAAATGTTCCATTTGTATATAATTACCATGTTAGATTCTAAATAAAGGATTCTTTTTTGAGTGTCAATGATTTTTTTATTAACAATATGGATAAAAGTGGACCGTGTTTTGTCTAACTAATAAATTAGCATTGATACAAATAAGTGGACATTATTTTAAACCCCAACATAACAGAAATGTTGATAGTAGTGGAGGGCTAAGAGTTCAAGACCTATCACATGACAATATAATGACGGAGATACATTCCAGGACTTAAAAATAGACAGTTCAAAGTAAGTTTGTTCCGAATGTAGTGTCATGAGTGTGGACTTGGAACTGGACTGTGAATAAATCGTAATCATTATGGTGTGAAAATTGTTAAACCATATTCAGATTTAACCACATTTTGCATCAATAAAGATTTTGTTAAAAGTATTTTTAGATTTATTAAATTACATTATTAAGGTTTGTTTTGTAATTTATTATAATTTGCACATTGGAATTTTTTCCATAAAAATAATAATTTGGTGATTTAGTGCAATGGTAATGTGTCAGACCATATAGCATATGGTCTTCGAATCAATTCCAGCTTTAAGATTGTAAGATCTTATTTATTCCAATTCTGGCATTTCCAGTGCTCAATCCTATTATGAACTTCCGAGAAATAAACCATTCAATCATTCATTATACCCTGCATAGCTTAACCCAGTGGTAGTCAGACACTGGATCATGAGGTCCTAGGTTCAATTTCAGGTTTGTCATTTTAGAATTCCCAAGCAGTAAACCCATTTGATTATTTATTCGTATTAACAAGAGAAGTTCTTCATTCTAGTATTTCTGTTACCGATGAATGTCAATTGCTAGTGTATCTAAGTTCCAATTCTCAAACCATTTCTGATTTTTACTTTTATCAATATGGTCTTGCAATTCAAAACTGAAATCATTGCAGTTATGCATCTAGAACCACTTTCATCTTTTAATTTCCTATCAAGTTAAAAGTCTGGAATTCAAAAAACCCTAATAATTCTGACAAATTGTGTAAAGAATGATGTTAATGTGTGTGCATATACATGACACAGTTTGTGTGTGCATGTATGCAACACAGTTTGTAGTCAATTTTCAATTTAACAATGTAGAACTCTCATCTTCATTTGTTAATTCTATTGTGGACAGAAAGATCTATCCAAATAAGAACTACACTAAAATAAATAATCAGAAATATAATTAAATCACTGATAGAGGAGTTGCAATATAAAAAGCTTATATTCCCCTCTAAGAGCACTTCTTTAAAGTGATTAACTTTACATTGATGCTTGATTCGAATACTATATACAGTACACTTAATTTTTTCAAACCATCTAAAAAATATTTGATAAATTTAAATGATATATCTGTTTGTTTATGAATTACTCTATTCACACTTGGAAATGCCATTTTTTCTTTTTGATTTTTCTACAATTACTATATGTTTAGGATATTTCTCATAGTAGCCTGTGAAGATAAACCATTGCTGATATAAGATTGCTTTGAATATTATCATATACTCAAAGTATTTCTTTCAGACAGGTGATGAATAGAGACAATCTGTGTGTTACATTTGTTTCAACAAAAATTGTTATCACCTTCTGATCTAATAATATAAACTAATACCAACATCGCTTGACTTTTAATATACTTCCAAAAGCAGTTTTATTCATCCTATTTTAAAAAATAAAAACTGGCTTCCAGATATATGTGCTTTAAATCCAGCTTTGAATCTTAATCTTCAAAGATAATCTCAAAATCCATAGACTAGTTAATATGGATATAGGGATTTTATAACACTATGCCATCTATTTCCTATTGATTAGTCAAACATACTGTAATCTCAACTAACATAAACTTAATTCATCACTATGTCACAATGTTAATGTGTCTTTATTAAAAGTATTATGCTTTAAGCCTAATATTGTTTGCAAAGCTAGCTATTAAAGATTCTGATTAAAGGTCTTTTTTTCCATTATATTTTCTAGCTACTTGTTTCCATTATTTGAAATGAACAAATTTTATTAGATTTTTTATATTTAACAATTTCTAGATTGTAACTGAAAATAAATTTTAAAAAAATGGTGTATTTTATTACATAAATATTTTGCAGCATTTAATTTCTTTTTCGTACATTTCAACATGTACTAGTAATAAAGGTATCTCTCGGATACACATGACCTACATTGCAATTTTTTGGACCATCTTTTCCACAGAATTAAAGCTCTATAAAATTTCTAAAAATACAATGGCAAGATTGTTAGACAAATCAAAATGTTGTTCATATTGCTGGATATAATACTATCAAGCCCACTATTGAAATGCTACAATTTCATTGGATTGGTGTGGGTAAAGAAAGAAGTGGTAACAAACTTTCTAAAAAAGAATTTTATGGTGAACTTGGTTTTTGTGGAAGGATCAATCCTTCTTCTCATTATAAAGAAGATTTCAGAGTTACTTTAAATGCATTATTGATTGTTATTATCAGTGAGATATGATTGAGAATGAAGTATAACGGAGAACCACAATTAGATATGTGCTGAAATCTTTCAGAAAGAAAAGTTTGCTGCAGAAGTTAAAAGATAGAATAATGAATCGGTATTCTGTTGATGTATTTGTAGTTCCATTTTGGTTTGTATAACCATCTCTGTAATCATCTCTAGTGCATTGTTATTGTTTTTCTGTCGAGTGTTAAATTTATTTGTGTCTGACTGACTGCTAACAACTGCTGATGATGATACATTATGCATAATCATATTTTTTTCCATTCAGCTGTAGCTTTATAATATTCAATTTTTTTTGTTGAATTTATATTTTTAAAGTAAAACTTTACATTAATCATCCTAGACTTTGACCCATGCAAGTTAAAGTATCTCAGTAGTATGCATGGCAGACTGGAGAGCCAAAGGCTCTTGAATCAATTTTTAATTCAGTGGATACAAGTACAGCTAATTAAATGATAAGGTCATATATTTAATTGTATTACAGCAGATTTATTGTCAGAAGTGATTGGATTACAGTGTTTTAACATATTAAAATAAATATGAGAATTTATATATATAATTCTACTTTGTAGAAAAGTGAATTCGGATATTGAGATGCAATTTGGACTCCAGAGTATTATTGCTTTTAATTAGTTATTCTATTTGCAATAATATAACTGTTGCAGTTGAAAGTTTGCATATTTTATTTCATAAAAGTATCAGAAATATTTTGTCTTAGAATGTTCTGTAAAATTCTAAAAGTATGATGCCAAGATCATAGTAAATCCATCCATATGTTCTTTAGATTTCTGGATGTGGTACTATTTATTCTACTATTACAGAATCATATCTTTGTTGGATAGAATATATGAAATGAATGAATCATATCAAAATTTTAAAAATTATCTTATGCTGAACTTGTGCATAGTTTTCATGGGAGAGGTAAACCCTATTTACTTCCTAAAGATTATTTCAAAGATATTTTAAAGAAATGCAGTATTGATTTTTTCTTATTGTGAACATATGGTTGAAAGTGAAATACAATTAGAGAGTTATACTTAAACATGATATCAAGGTATTTCAAAAAGAGAAGTTTGCTGCAAAAATTAAAAGATAGTATTGGACCAGGGAGTATCTTTAGATATATTTGTGTTTATTGATTGGTTTGTACAGCTGATGAAAGAGTAAACTTTAGTTTATTTATAAAATTGGAATTGTTCATGATCATAAACTCTATTTACCATTCTAATTTAATGGAGTTTGATATCTAGTACTGCTGATAATTAGTTGAGTGGAATATGTACTTGAAGGAGCCTTTACTTACCAGGATTGTTTAGTATCTGGGTAGTGAGCATTTGAATAATTGTTCATTCTTGTTATATTGTTCAACTAAGAATAACAAGGTTTCCATTTACCAACCAAAACTGGGTTTCCCACTAGGTTGCTATAAGCCAGCTATCTGAAAGAAAAATTCTAATCTTTTTGGAACACAGACTTTTTTTGGAAGCCTAAATTCAGGAGTAAGGGAAGAAGATGCACCAAAACAGTAAACTATGAGGTTATATATATTGTGACAGATATACTGTCTTTCATATATTTATGCAAAAGATCCCCCCCCCATTCAAAATGTCTAGCGTGATTCAGTCTAATTGGAAACGCAATAAAGTTGTGATTCGTTGAAAATGAAAAATAAAATCATATTTTTGATTTTTAGTATTGATGGAATTAAATGAAATGTTATATCGTCTTATTTTATTTTATTTTTATCTGTCTCAATAAAAAAAAAAGAAATTAATTATCCAATCATTAAAAAGAAAGAAAAAAGATACTTGAGTTAAACTGAGGCAGTATTCAAATTAGACACGTCGTTGAAGGAAAAAGAACTTTTTTTCTCTCTCTCGTCTTACACAGAGAGCTTTAACAAAACGTGAAAATAAAATAAAAAGTTTTACTAGAGAAATTATAATGAAACTGGAATAAATTAGAAGCTCCACTCTCTCCACACTATGCCATGACCTTCCATCGATGAAATAACCCGCCTTCTTTTGAATAAAATGGACTATAAAACTGGAAGGTAATTTTTATAAAATACTAAAACATAATTATCATACGTTACAAAGTGAATTTTTGAAATAATTGCATAGAATTTGTTCAATAAATATTAAGACACCTTTATTATACTTTTATGTTTGACTAAATTATAAATGCTTCACAAGCCAAACAGAATTTATGTATATGAATATAGCTTTATATTTGACTAAATTATAAATGCTTTAATCACTAAATGATAAGTGTTTCACAAGCAACAGAGTTTATGCATATGAATATAGCTTTATATTTGACTAAATTATGAATGCTTTAATTACCAAATGATGAATGCTCCTCAAGCCAAGAATTGTTGAATTTAAATGTCTACCAATCAGTAATAATTCATAAAATGATGAAATGCTCTATAAATCATAAATACTTAACTGCTTCTAAGCTTATTATAATGTAACAAAGTTTATGTGTAAAAACATACTTCTATACTTGGCTAAAGTATAAATGCCTCAATTATCAAATGATAGATGCTCTACAAACCAAGAATTGTTGAGTTCAAATATTTACCAATCAGTAATGATTCATAAAATAACGAAATGTTATATAAATCATAAATACTTAACTGCTACCAAACTTCTTCTCATAAAGGAATACAAAAATGAACTATTATTGAATTAGAATATTCACAAGCTTCTTCTCTTAAATGAATTCAAAATGAACTATTAAATGAATTCGAAATGAACTATTGTTGAATCAGAATAATCCCAAGCTTCTTCTCATAAAGGAATTAATGAACTATTGTTGAATTAGAATATTCACAAGCTTCTTCCCATAAATGAATTCAAAATGAACTATTATTGAATTAGAATTTTTCCAAGCCTATTCTCATAGAGGAATTAATGAACTATTGTTGAAATTGCAAATTAATTGTTATTTAATAAATTTTTTTTGTTACTAAAAATTAAATTGGTTGTCCAGTTATCCAATTCTGTTTTTTTTAATGCATCACTCATCAGTTATAGCACTGGTTCATGAGAATCTCATGTTCTCTGAGCTACGTCTGACATAACTTGACCTAGGCCAGTCAGGTTATAGTGAGATGGAACTCTAATGGCGCTTTTTGGGAAACCAAACATATAAATATTTAGATGTTTCCAGTCTCTATAAAACTACATCCTCTGATGAGCAGGAAATATTGTTGTAGGAGGCATTAACATCTGCATTAGGAATGTCAATTGATAGTTCCTTCCTACAGCATACTCATCAGAAAATTGTTACAACTGATGTAATAAAAGGGTTGTATGGCGGTCCGGTTACATTTAAATACCACCATGGAAGAGGAACAGGAGAAAATTCACAGATGGTAAAAATGAAATACCACCGTGGAAGAGGAGTAGGAGAAAATTCACAGATGGTGTTCATGGTCCATATCGGACGCGTATAATTAGAAGATCAAACAGTAACAAGGATCTCCAAAGAAAATACAGAAATGAAGAAGCAAGACACCACAGTAATGTTGAACATGATAAATTTTCAACAAAGAGACGATCCAGAAGTATGTTACCTCATAATACAAAAGAGAATTATTGGAGAACTGACCATGATCCTCAGTTCCCCAAACCAGGTTGCAGTTATGATTCAGAATAAAATAGAGATAGATGATGGGAAAAGTTTGTGAGTGTGATGTAGTGATGCATGAACTTGTGTTTTTCATGTTGAGATGGTGGATGATTGAGCAGAGCTGCTTGAATGCATTGTGTTATGATGCTCCGAAGTATATGCTCGGCACTATCCAGACCTGGATGTTGTGCTTCAAGAGTAGTCCAGCAGTGCGTATATATAGGTCTCATGGATAGACCTTGGTCTCATGGATAGGCCAAATGATAGCCCCTAAGACTCACTGGAGCTGAGCAGGGTTGGCTGAATGCCAAATTGATTTTTTTTTTCCTCTGGCTCCTATTCTTGGTTGGATGATGATTCTAGGTACAAGAGAGGTAGTGCTTAAAAATGAGATATTTTCTCGTGACGTCATGAGGCGGTGTGTACTGGTAGTTTGTGCTTGGCCATCTATTTGTCCCAGCATTGGAGGCTATGGTTCATGTATTCACTTCTCCAGCTCATCTTACCCATTCATCAGCATATCTAAAACCAGTACTGAGAAATAATGTGTATAGTATATGGAATGAAATCGTACTTCCAGACGATTTCATTTCAAAAATTGGTGAGGGGTAATGTGACAGATATACTGTCTTTCATATATTTATGCAAAAGATCCCCCCCCCATTCAAAATGTCTAGCGTGATTCAGTCTAATTGGAAACGCAATAAAGTTGTGATTCATTAAAAATGAAAAATAAAATCATATTTTTGGTTTTTAATATTGATGGATTTAAATGAAATGTTATATCGTCTTATTTTTTTTTTTTTTATCTGTCTCAATAAAAAAAAGAAAAGAAATTAACTATCCAATCATTAAAAAGAAAGAAAAAAGATACTTGAGTTAAACTGAGGCAGTATTCAAATTAAGCACGTCATCGTAAGAAAAGAACTTCTCTCTCTCTCTCGTCTTACACAGAGAGCTTTAACAAAACGTGAAAATGAAAAAAAAAAGTTTTACTAGAGGAATTATAATAAAAATGGAATAAATTAGAAGCTCCACTCTCTCCACACTATGCCATGACCTTCCATAAATGAAATAATCCGCCTTCTTCTTGAATAAACTGGACTGCAAAACTGGAAGGTAATTTTTATAAAATACTAAAACATAATTATCATACATTACAAAGTGAATTTTTGAAATAATTGCATAGAATTTGTTCAATAAATATTAAGACACCTTTATTATACTTTTATATTTGACTAAATTATAAATGCTTCACAAGCCAAACAGAATTTATGTATATGAATATAGCTTTATGTTTGACTAAATTATAAATGCTCCACAAGCCAAACAGAATTTATGTAGATGAATATGCCTTTATATTTGACTAAATTATGAATGCCTCAATTATCAAGTGATAAATGCCCTACAAACCAAGAATTGTTGAATTTAAATGTCTACCAATCGGTAATAATTCATCAAATGATGAAATGCTGTATAAATCATAAATGCTTAACTGCTACCAAGCTCCTTCTCACAAAGGGATACAAAAATAAATTATTGTTGAATTGGAATACTTCTAAGCTTCTACACATAAACGAATTAATGAATTATTGGATAAACCATAAATGCTCGACTGCTTCTAAGGTTCTTCTCTTAAGTGAATTCAAAATGAACTATTAAATGAATTCGGAATGAACTATTGTTGAATCAGAATAATCCCAAGCTTCTTCTCATAAAAGAATTAATGAACTATCGTTGAATTAGAATGTTTACAAGCTTATTCTCATAGAGGAATTAATGAACTATTGTTGAAATTGCAAATAAGTTGTTATTTAATAAATTTTTTTGTTACTAAAAATTAAATTGGTTGTCCAGTTATCCAATTCTGTTTTGTTTTAATGCATCACTCATCAGTTATAGCACTGGTTCATGAGAATCTCATGTTCTCTGAGCTACGTCTGACATAACTTGACCTAGGCCAGTCAGGTTGTAGTGAGATGGAACTCTAATGGCGCTGTTTGGAAAACCAGACATATAAATGTTTAGATGTTCCCAGTCTCTATTATACTACATCCTCTGATGAGCAGGAAATATTGTTGTAGGTGCCATTAACATCTGCATTAGGAATGTCAATTGATAGTTCCTTCCTACAGCATGCTCATCAGAAAATTGTTACAACTGATGTAATAAAAGGATTGTATGGCGGTCCGGTTACAATATATAATAAATAAAGTTTGATATCTGTATTCGTTTCACAATATATGTAATATACAAATCAATATATATATATCAAAATACAGTACAATTTATATAAATTATATTCTTTTAGAAGTACTTTCGACTATACACTTTGTAGTCTTTATCAACTATATAACATTGAATAATCAAAACGAGACAACCCTTAACAATACCCATAGTTCAATTCAGATTTCCCACAATTCTGTTATCTTAACATTTGATGACTGGCGATTCATTAACATTTGACGATTTCTTGAAATCAACATAGCCTCTTTTATTTTACGTTTATTATGACAACGTTCAATTTGAATAATTTTCATATTTTTATAATCAAATTTAAATCCATATTGACAAGATTTATTATGATCAAATATAACAGATGATGAAGGTTTATTTACATCTGTTCCATATTGATTCTCTTTTTGAATTCTATTATATAAAAGCATATGTTCTTTTATTCTCTTCTCAAATGTACACTTAGATTCACCAATGTATTGTACGCCACATCCACATCAAAATTCTATTATATATAGATTGATATGAGGATGTGGTGTACAATACATTGGTGAATCTAAGTGTACATTTGAGAAGAGAATAAAAGAACATATCTTTTATATTAATAGAATTCAAAAAGAGAATCAATATGGAACAGATGTAAATAAACCTTCATCATCTGTTATATTTGATCATAATAAATCTTGTCAATATGGATTTAAATTTGATTATAAAAATATGAAAATTATTCAAATTGAACGTTGTCATAATAAACGTAAAATAAAAGAGGCTATGTTGATTTCAAGAAATCATCAAATGTTAATGAATCGCCAGTCATCAAAAGTTAAGATAACAGAATTGTGGGAAATCTGAATTGAACTATGGGTATTGTTAAGGGTTGTCTTGTTTTTGATTATTCAACGTTATATAGTTGATAAAGACTACAAAGTGTATAGTCGAAAGTACTTCTAAAAGAATATAATTTATATAAATTGTACTGTATTTTGATATATATATTGATTTGTATATTATATAGATAGTTAGATAGATAGATAGATAGATAGATAGATAGATAGATAGATAGATAGATAGATAGATAGATAGATAGATAGATAGATAGATAGATAGATAGATAGATAGATAGATAGATAGATAGATGGATGGATGGATGGATGGATGGATGGATGGATGGATGGATGGATGGATGGATGGATGGATGGATGGATGGATGGATGGATGGATGGATGGATGGATGGATGGATGGATGGATGGATGGATGGATAGATAGATAGATAGATAGATAGATAGATAGATAGATAGATAGATAGATAGATAGGTAGGTAGGTAGGTAGGTAGATTAGGCACTAAGCTGTAAATAAATGTAATCAATCAAATCTGTTCACAGTTCTTAAAATTTCACTCCACATTCTCATAGGCTATTGAATCAGTGAAAAAGACTATTTTCTCATTATACCTAATTATGTATTTATAAGTTCAGGGAATTAACTGGTTTTTATATAGAAATTATATCACTACTGTTCTCATGCATAAACAAATCATAGTATATTAGTAATATGTCACCAAGGAAAGACTACAATTACTCAGTAAATAGAATCTCTTTGCTATGCTTGACTAGGGTCTTTAAATAAACTGCAAACGAAAACAATAACTAGAACAGATAATTCTGCCTAGAAGTTAAATAAATAAATTTCATTTAATAGACAAAGGATTTTATATCAGATTGTTTGTATGGTTGTAAAAATGATTATCTATCATTAACCAGTTTATTTTTGCCTACTGTTAACTTGTAAACAAATATAATTTCAATCTGTATTAATCATTGCATTCATTTGTTGTCTATTTAAAAATCTTAGACAAGCTTAGAAAGTGGATTCCATTTATTGTCTAATTGTAGTGTGGCATTATTAGCAGACAACAGGTATTCTATTGGTTTGTATAAGCATGGGTGCTATGGTAATTTATACAGTGAAAAGATGACTGGTTCTCTCCTCAAGCTGCCTGAAATGCTCTCTTTAAATCAATCCATGTGTTACATAACATAATTGGACTATTCACCACAAAAGTTTTAAGATGACAGTTTATCTGGATTTCGAATTGTGAAATGTGGCAGTTGTTTTGTTCCATAACCATCAATGCAATAACAGTATGTTTTTTAATTGGGAAAAACTACTTCTGAATTGTTTGAAATGATTCAAACTGTATGCAACAGTGAAGTTATGTCATAAGAGCATTTACAAACAGTTTGCAAGGGAGAGGATTGAAAGTGATCTACAAAAATACAAAAGACACATGTGACATTTCATGTCATTACTCAATACACAGGCAAGGTAAAATTTTAAAAATTTTGTAGTAAATAGTTAAACTACTTTATTACTTAACACATGATGATTCAGAGATACTACTACAAGCAACTTGGAGAAAGAACCAGTCATTTTTCATACATTGTGTTTATATATATTGTGGATATTTCTTATTTGTGAATGAATCAAAGATTTAAACATCTGAATTCTCTTATCACAAACATTGCCTTGGGGGGGGGGGTTAATAGCTTACAAGAATATAATATGCAATTTTAAGAGGACCATTGATTATGTATGTATTCAATCGTATAATGGGTTTCATTAATATTTTATTATATTGAGTTGTTAGAATAAATTGTTCAGAAGATGAGATAAACAGCAGGCTATCACCAACAATTATTTGATTATTCTGGTATAGTGATATTTTATTATATGCCTTCAAGGAAATAATTAAACTTATGAGTATAGGTATAGCCAAAATAATAGCCCTTTATTGAGATCCTAACTTCATTATTTTTTGGATGTTGGATTATGCATTGCCACTCGAATGATTGATTTAGAGTATTTGTTATAATACAAAATTTGATGATCTGTCAGGTTTTTCAGCTCCAGATTCACAGTTTTAGTATTTTTCTGGTTAGGTGCCCCCCCCCCCTATTTTATTAGTTTGCAAGAATGAGACAATGTTTTTTTTATGGAGGGTAGCATAAATTTCAGCATGCGAAGGATTATGAATAGTGTTCATATTAAAGGTTTTGACATTCAAGCTTTTACGTGAATGATATTGTTTTGTAGAGCTCACAAATTAAAGATGGTGAATCATGGATTCTAAACCTATGGGAATAAGGCGCTCACACACAAACCCCAACAATATTGAAGACTGCATTGTATTACAATTGTATTTTTTATATGTACAGGCAGTGTATCAACATTCCTCATCAGATCAAGCCAGATTAATGTAAAACGTTTACTTGTTAGTTAATTATAGTAGGAGACCTAATTACTGACCAGCATTGGATGCTTAACTAAATCGGTTATACGTAAAAAAAAAAAATAATAATAATTCTGTAACTGTTTGTGACTTAGAAAAAAATTATAAAGCTCACAAAGCCTGTAATCAAATCTTTGTGGACATTTCAGAAAAATGTACCAACCAACGTTTTTAAATACACATGTTAATTTCAGATAGGGTGTCTAAGGTATTGATATTTTAATCAATCTGTAATTTATGCACAATATATTTTATGTGTGTGTGTGAAATGTTAAAATATGTCTATTATTATATTTTTGTAAAATTATGCCTGTATTTTTTTTTATAATGCGTCAGTTTTAATATATTGAAACAAATAATAATATTTAAATGTCATACTAATTTCAATTAAATATTATAATTTTAAATTGCTGTAGCTAATTAACTTTCTTGTAAAATTATATTGATTTTGATGGTTATTAACATTTACTAAACAGATTTTTAGTTCATTGTAATTTGTTTAAAAATATTCTTTTAATTTTTATGCAGAGTTATAGAAGTGGTCTGTGAATGATAAGATTAGAAGGGGGGAGGATAAAGATTGGTCAGTAGAGGCTACTGGTCACCCTTGGGCAGAAACAATCATCTTTTTATATACATATATTTGCCTAAAGCTGCATTTTAATACTAAGGAGTGCTATAGTTCTGACCTTAAAGGAAAAGGAAATAAGAAAGTGGCTCGCCCTATTATTAAGGAGTGCCCGTATTCTTATCATTTTCTGTCATAACTGACCTTTCTAGACACCTGTTTAAAATATCACTCCCTCCTTTTTTCATAGTAATGGACTAGCCTGGTATTGACACCTATTAAGTGCCTTTACTCCTCCTTTCTTAAATTTTTAAGGAACATTGTCTTGTTATTCACTCATTAATATTTTCGTACAGCTGCTTTCTGGTCTGGGAGCAGCAGGAAAAGGTGAGGATGGAGCGTATAGGACGCGGTGTAAAGCGATATTATCTTTATCATTTGGTCTACTTGAATAAAGTAATTCACATCTTTGGCCATGAGGATGGAAAGCACACTCCTTGATAACTTCTAGCCTGTTATTTGATGTTGACTGGTATGTTCTTTAGTTTTAAGGATGCCAAGCCACAGGTGTACCACTTTTATGAGTCGTTAGCCAATCAGGTGGTTTTATAAAGACATCTGAGGCTTGGTGGCCGCGCCCGCGTCACGAGCCAGCCACACGCCCGCTAGCACCTGCTCGTCAAGCAGGCGTGCTGTTTAGCTGAAGGCAAGAATTCCTGCTGTCTTACATGATTCTGGCACGAGCAAAAACCAACCACGAGAAACAATTTAAGTCTATTAAAAAAAAGATAATAAAAAATTGTATATGTTTAATATATACACATTTTTAAAATATACAAAAACAGTTATTTTTAGTTCTGCTATTTTTTTTTTAATCAGTTGTGTTAAGTTTAGAAAATGAAAAAAAAATCAAGATTTTCAAATGACTGAAATGTGTGTATCTATATGTTGTATATATCTATTATTAATAGTGTCTCGTGGTGCATTGGTAGAGCAATGGCTGCTTTCGTACAGACGGTCTGGTTTCGAAATCTGCCAAATAAATAAAGAGGCATGGAACTTTTTTTTTCTCTATCCAAATAAATATTTAATATTGGTCGGAAAATGGATATCATTCTTTCTTATAGAATAAAATAAGAATTGAAAGTGATTCAAATCTTCACTATCTCATAGTTGGCAAGTCTAGTGAATATTGACTCGCCCTTTACTGTTCTTCTATGATGGTTTATTGGAGAGGTCTTTCAGTTACATACAGTCACTTAACAGCGGGGTTTTATTTTTCGCCTGTATCATTTATAGTTTTTTTTTTTTTTTAATCAGCTCTTTTCTCACTGGAGAATGGAAGTATAATAAGGCGTATAATCTTATAATGAGAAAGGGTCTTATAATAGTGGTAGCACATCGGTTTGTTAAATCACAGAATCTGTGTTGACATCTAGGCCAGATAAATTTTTTAAAAATTTCCAAGCAGAATTATGTTGTTGTTTTTTCCAAATAGCATATTGGTCAGTGAATGGATGTGTAGATTTTTTTGATTAGAGGGTTAAACAAGAATGGAAAATTATTTAACCATTGACACTCTTGACAATGTCTTCTCTTAACAGCTCTTTTATAGAGCTTTTAGAGATGTTTTTGCTTTGCTGTAGGTTTAAAGACTAATTTTATCTTTACCTATGTGACCAGAGATTAATTATTTATCACAGATGTATACAATGGGCAATCCTTATATCTTTAAGCTATTATTGAGTAAGCTAATCTAAAATGGTCTTCCATACACAGATGTTTAATTACACGTATGTGTAATTATTAAATAGCAGTCCTTTTTAAAAATGTGTCTAATTTAGATGGAAGACAATTACACATCCATACTGCGAATAGTAGTAGCATTTCACATCACTGAATATTTTATCGAATGGCAGCCATTCATTCCTAAAGCCTACTTTTAAATAAACCAACATTCATTGACAGTTCTGGAAAAGAAGAGCAACTTTATCTAACAATCAAATATTTAAATTATTACTTGTAAAGGTTCAAATTATAAAACCCAGAGCAGAGACAGCATATCATTTTTTAATGACCTGTGATAATGAGCCACATTAATTTATATAGATATATAATTATTAAATAGCATAGCATTTTTATAAAATATTACATTTATATGGCTCACTATCGCTGGTCGTTAAAAATTAAATGTTTTCTTTGCTCTGGGATTTATAATTTGAATCTTTACAGGTAATAATTTAAAAATCTGTCAGTTAAATAATGTCGAACTTCATCTCCAGCACTGTCAATAAATGTTGGTTTATTTAAAAGTAGGCTTTAAGTATGGATGGCCACGTGTTTTTTGTTTTTTTTTAAACATTCGCTGACATGTTCTTCTATCTAAATTACATATATATATAATATTAAAACACTATAACAGAGAATAAAAGTAAAATTTAATTAAATAAATCAAGTATATTTTCAACGCGTTAACTTCATAATCATATATATATATAACTGGATAGAAACCAGTTTCTACTCTGCATGAGAGTGGTATAGTGAAAAATATTGAACTATCAAATTGGACATGATGATTCAAATTTTAGATACCATTAGATCGTCTGAATAATAAAGTTTGCCGAAATACATACATAATGATAGGAGGTTTCTTAGTTTTTGTGCTGGTGAATGCTTGTGATATGGTGAATTTGGAATAAGAGAGCTCTCCTGTGATAGAATATCTAAATTTGTACAATATAATAGTCATTTGAACATCAAGCATATAATAGATTTTAGTCCTAAGATAAATATGGTTAGTAGTAGTTGGCTTATATAAGAATAGGCTTTAAGCATAAGTAATTTACTTACGCTTTTAAACTATTACTGGTAGATGAGTGCATGGAGTTTTAAATATAAATTTATAGTGCATGACTGGAAGTTGATTTCCTTCTCCACGATTACAATTATTTTAGTGCTTAATAATAATAGATTTACATATATTTTTGTAACTTTTCATTTCAGCACATATACTTTAATCACATGAATAAAGATATCTGAAAAAGTTATGCATCTTCAGATATGAAGTAAGCATAGACAGATCAAACCAGCTTCATGTCTTTATAAAAAAAAAATATTTTCTATATTGTGTATTTTAAAAAAGAATATTTAGTCAAATTCTCGTTTTACCTAAATAAGATATATGAGGTCTGACCATTAAACTAACGAACTTGTTGACAGCACTGAGGACCTTGATATATCGGTGTCTTACGGTTGTGCTTTGTCGATATTTGGCAGTATTTTGCTGATTGGCATTCATTATTGTTGCTGCATATTTTCGTGAGTTGTGAGAATGTCAGCTTCAATTAAAACAATGAATGAACATGAAATCTCTTTTTAAACATGGCATGAAGAAAGTGGCAGTGTACAAGTGGATTAATTATTTTTTTAAGAGGAGAGAAAGCATCATTGAAGTTAGGGCAAGGCAGCTAGTAATGAGCAGAACTGATGAAAATACTGCAGAAGTTGGTCACATGTGTGTCAAAATAGTTGGCTAATGGTGAGAAGCATAACAAACGAAGTAAACGTCTGTAGAGAAACAAGAAAATGTTAACTGAAAATTTTATCATGAGAAAAATATGTGTAAAATGCACCAGCTGCATTGAACTGTCTGTGAGAGTTTTTAGACAGCAAATGACCCTTGGAATCCCCCCCCCCATTTACCTGATATGGCTCTCATTAGCTTTTATCTTTACCCAAAGTTAAAGGAAGTATTGAATTCAGGATATTAAAGGGAATGTCGCAATAGCATTACAGTAGACCTAGCAATGAGGTATATAGCACTTTTCTCTAGGATGAATTTGTAAATTTAATTGTCAGATCTGAACAGTAATTGCAGAGCCATCTATTGGACTCTAGATGGTAATGCCACACTAAATCCCCAATCTAGTTTCAGGCTTTTCATCTTCATCAAACTTGGTAAGATTTTTTTAATCCAAGCTAATTTGCTTACCATTAGAATAACAAATATATATTAGTTAATTTAGTTATATATTAATTGTAAGGGCCTTTCCCTCTTTGGCCAAAGAGGTGTATCCCAAACATAATATATTAATAGTATTCATTCTGTTTACCCAGGTCACTTATTATAAGCTCGAATTATCAAAAATTTCCTGTTTGGATTAAACTTAAAAAGAATGTAAAAATCAATATTTTAGCTTCAATACTAACATCAAGTCAGAGTTGGATCTGTCTTCTAAAACATAATTTTTATTAAGAATGTGATTATTAATAAAACAGAAGACTATTAGTCAAGAGAATCTCCATTGTGCAAGAGATTATGTCAGTCTTGTGAAAAATTATAAAAATTAAGGCAAAAAAATATTGCCAATATTTTTTTTTTGTTTTGCCTTTAATAAAAGAGCAAATTTTAGTTAAGAGGGAGACAATACTATTTTTATTTAATAGGAAAGCCAAGGAATTTAATCAACTCCTTTATCATTGGTCGAGTGAAAGTGTGTTTTTTCTATTTTGCAGTCAGACCTCTTCGTATTTATTTCAGTGTCATGAGGTGATGGAGAAAAATCTTGTAAAATAAAAGATTTTATCAAATAATTTTTTGCATATCAATATTGGAATTAGTTTTATGTTTTAGATCTCATTCTTTTTTTTTTTTTTTTTGTTAGATCAGTTGACTTTGGAACTTTTGTTAAATAGAAGGTCTTCTTTTAATTTAGCACTTTAATTATTAATATAATTGTATCCAAAACATTTGTCCTAAAAACATATTTATTATTACTAAAGTTTATTAATTGGGGCAGTTTAATAATTAATTATCTTCTTTTTGTGGACTAATTAATCTCTTTGCTGCTTTATTCTTAGAAGTTCTGATGTTACTTGATTCAAATGAAATATTTGCAAATCCACTTGATTAAATGCAAGATTTTTAAACTTTAAATTCATGTCCTGGGAAGGTGGTTTGTATTTCAAATACATAATTTTAAATATTTTTTTATTTTAAAATGAAAACACAACTTTCAAACTTTTTGATATTATTATTTCTGAAGTCCATATATATATATTGCAACAAGATCTTTTGTGTTATAAAGGGTGAAAATAAAAACGATTTTGAGAAATACTGTGTACCATTCCTTCTCGATGTTGAGAAATTCTTATAATTAGGAGTAAAATAATCCTAATGTCTAAGGTCTTAAAAAAAAGACTAATTTGAAACAGGTGAACCTTGACCTTTTTCAGATCATAAACTGGTTTAGAGAGATTCCAGATAGTCAGTAGTTAATCCACCACACAATAGTAGTTAGTAAATGAGTATATAAATATTCTAAATTTTAGTGTAATTGTTCCATTAATCTACATTGATGAAATGGGGCCAGTTCAGTCACTAACAAAAAAAAAAAATAGAAACATAATGTCATGTAGCCTTTGATAGTTGTAGGAGAGGAGTCATGTTTTTACAGAATCTAAGACTTTATTATTAATCATCTCCTTAAAATATTAAGAAAAAAATGTGCAAAACAAAATGAAAAAAAGAAATAAAATAGAATACAGGCCCCTCTTATAAAGAGTTGTTTAAAGAGGGAAGAGGAAACTTAATATAGACTTTTATATTATGTGAGATATATAATCAATAGACGAAGTACGTTAGTTATAGCACATTCGTAGCCAAACTTATATTCAGTAATTGTGAGCCGCTTAAAAATAGCAACATGTAAAATCTTGTTTCATACTGATGTAAAATTTTGTTTCATACTGAAGTACATAAGATCACTGAAATCATAAAATTCTTCAGATATTAATTAATTACATATGACATTTTTGACATTGAAAATTTTTGGTGTGCAATATTTCAAGGAAATGTAATATGGGAAAATAACTATATACAAAAATGTATATGAGATACACTGAAAATCTGAATGAAGTTGGCATGCACTTTCAACTAAGTTATATTAGTCATATTCATGATAACTGTCAGAAAGGAGAAGATTGCTAGCTTCGTTAAAAAAACATGAGGAGGTGATTGGCATAATTGAATGGTTAGAGCACAACAATGCCTAACGTAAACTGAAAGATGCTTGACATATCACAAGAGATGCTACTAACTAGAAAGACTCCTGCATTTCTTTTTCAAAAAATGGCCTACTTAAGCAAATAATTAGTCATTCAATTATGCTAATCATTCGTTCATGTTTCTTTAATAAAGCTTGTAATCTTCTTCCCTCCGCCAGTTACTATGACTAATATAACTTAGTTGAAATTGCACTAAACCAAAATTACAGACTTCATTCAGATTTTAAGTGTATCTCATATAGTTTTTGCATGTTGTTATTTTTCCATATTTCCTATTACATTTTCTTTTTATGTAGGTGAATGAAACAGATTTTAAATTGCCTGCCATGTTTTAAAGGGCTCTTCAACAATTCCTCTTGGAGGAAAAGCTGAATGTCCATTTACTGATCAATATTGGATTGTTAGCTAGCTGATTATGAATTAGCTAGCTTAAGTAAAAGTTTTAAGTTTGATTGAAACTGAAAAAAAAATTTAAGATATATATTTGGCACGGATTTGAATCAGGTCATTCGTGTGGCAAGTGAATATGCTTTATTAATATACCATGACGTCTTATATATAAAATAGTATGAGTTGTAAATATGAAATTTTAGAATAAATTGTTCCAAGAGATTGTAAACATTGATACATTTGGTATATCTTATTGAATATCTCCAACTGCTTTAAGGCACACTTTGACACATTTGCACATTTATTTAAAAATTAATTTTATTAAGTGATCAGGAACATGTTGAGGGATTGATCTCTATTTTACACGAATTGTGTTATCAAAATAAGGAATGTGGTCAAGCGTTGGTGGCCTAGCGGTTAGCATAGCTGTCTTCCAAGCAACTGGCCCGGCTTTGCTTCCCGGTCAACGCTTTGACGTATAAAAAAAAATAAGGAATGTATGTCCCTTGTTTTGTTTTAGAAATATTTATTGAGAAACGTGTGGAAGCTGTAAATAAATTCATTAAGAATTCTCTATTTATGAAATGGATGTACAAAAATAGTAGTATCATAAACTCCTTGCTTTCAGATTTGTTTGCTTTTGCTAAAGATTTTTTTTATCCCCTTCATTGTAAATGAGAGAGAAAAATCATCATCTCATGGCAATTAGGTGTATTAATTTTATACACATTTAACAAAGTTGGTTAATCAAATAACACTGGTATAATAATAAATTAATCAACTTTGTTACCTACATTTAAGTATGTCATAGGTATATTGTTTACATATGAGTATGTGTTTTATATTTATAAGGATTTTCTCTCCCCTCCTTCTTTTAACTTTGTAAGTATGTGCACAAATTAATTCATTAATTATAAATGTTGCATTGTAATAGTTAACGATTGTGTGAATGTACTTAATCTGGTAAAGCTTTGACTATTTTTTAAAATATGTTGAATGTAATAAACATGTTTATATAATTAGTTATGTAATCTATTAAAACTAATATATTTCTATTCTTTTGTAGATGTGGAAAATCTATCTCAGAAATTCCGACTGTTTTCTCGTGACCGTCTTAATACTAACGAGTATAAAAAAAGTTTGGAATCACCAAAACAGAACTTTTTAATGGACTCCTTATTGGATGAAAAAAAGCAAAGACCGAATAAAACTAATGAATATGAGACAGATGATGTATTTATAATGTCATCTAAGAATTCTGACAAGCAGGAGAATCTATAGCGATAAACGCATTCGCCAAAGCTTTGATGGACTTATTCCAGAAGAAATAATGTATAAAGAACTCTTTATAGTGTTTATGGCTACCATGTACATTTCAGTTGTAAATGTGTACAGAATTTTTATTTGCTGTAAATAATAAAAGTTAAAATTTTAATGAAAACATAATTTAATAATCATCATTTTATTCATTAATAGTATTCGTTAATTATGATTGATTTTGCATCCGGAGTTTTTAAATCGTAAATAAAGCAAAATTATTTTTCCATACACTGTCCCCTTTCTTTCCTTTTATAAATAATATTTTATATATCGTCCAGTAACAGCTTCAGAAGTAGTGTTTTCGCCACCGGCATATTCTTACAAACTTAAGTCAAATCCTGACTCAATAAAATTTGGTAAAAAAAAATTCAGATTCTAACCAGACTATGTTAGGTCCTTTTCTTTGTCCATAAAGCCTACTCAAACTTACGTCCCTATAGCTCATTTAATTGATGTTTCCTAGCTCAATAAAAAAGAAAACAATTTATATCTTAATCATCTAACACGTTAATGATAGGTCTGGTTTTTCCTTTGGAGGCTCTTAAAAAGGTCTTTGCTTAACAATAGACTATTGAAAGACTGTGTTGTTGTTTTTTACATGCACCATATCTTCTATTAATTCGTTAAAATTTAGGATAGAAAATATATTATTTGTGACATTTATTGTATGATAATATTATTCCTATAGAATTGCAAGAAGGACTTGAAAAAACATGCCTTGCTATGATAATAAATTTACCTTATTTCATGTCTATAAAAAAAAAGTTAAATGATTTGTTACTTTGGAGTTACATGAAATTCAAGTACTGAAATGATAGGATTGAACTAAGATTCAAAAACCTTCAACTTTAGAATCTGACACTTTATTATTGCTATAAATGTACAAAGTATTTTATTTATTTATTATTAATATTTAAAGACAAGTATAATATATATACTTTAACTAGATGTAATTAGAGGGTCGTATAAGGTGGAGAAATGAAGGGGTCTTGAAAATCTGGGTTCATTCCCTGTTTATTTTTAATAATTTGATCATTTAAAAATATATAATGTGTTAATTTCATTATCGGAGTTTTTCTCTTATTTGAAAATTCACTAGAATTTTAATATTTGTCAAAAGAGTTTTGGGGAATAATCAGCTGCCACATCCAAATTCTGAGTTCAAATCTGAGTGAAGCTTGTAAATTTTTTCCTGTTAGATCAGATTTTTCCAGAATCTTTAGATTTTGATATCATCAAAAAAATTAAGAGATTGAAATGCTGGACATATTGCTAGAAGAAATGGTAATAATCTAGGCAATTGAAGTTTTAAATTGGATTTTGAGAGATAGTAAAAGACCTAGAAAGAAACCACATATAAAATTTATGAATAAGAAACTTTCTAATTTGATATGAAAAGGAGAGGCTATGAATCTGAAAAATAAAATTAAATGTGGAGAGATCTTCATGTTGTAGTGGATCGTAAATTGTTGAAACAGATGATGTTGACATAAATAACCCAGTAATGGAATAGGTAGGTAATTTATTATGACTTATCATTGTGTCAATCAATGCGATAATTATAAAATAAAAATCTGATGCAGCTTTTATCTCTAGTAAAAGGAAGAGGGATATACAGTTATAGGCTTTGGACTTGTTTTTGTAATCATTAATTGAACTTTATAAGATTATTATACGATTAATACTCAAAGAATCTAGTGTATATCAACAGAATATTTGCCGTTTTATAGTTGGCATAATAAAATATGTACAAACATTATGTATGTTGAATGAGAAAGGATATATGAAATGAAAATTAATGTTGAGAAGATCAAGTGTTTGTGGAGAGAGGAATGTAAAAAGACTACAAATTGAAATCCATGATAATATAGTTCAACAGGTAAAGGGATTTAGATATTTGGGTAGTTGATTGAATGATGATGGAAGAAGTGAAGATGAACTTAAAAGAAGAATAGCATTGGCAAAGGGGGCATTTATTAAGAGAAAGAAAATATTTTGTGGATCTTTGAAGAGACAACAAAGAGATTAATTAAATGCTGTGAGTGAAATGTACTATTGTATGGTTGTGAAATGTAGACAAGGTAAAATAAATTAAAAATAGGTTGGAAGCCTTTGGGATATGATCATGAAGAAGAATGGAAAAAATTAATTGGGTGAATAATATGACAAATGTAGTTTTGAAAAGAGTAAATGAAAAAGATTAATTAAGGAAATTAGAGATAGAAAGAGAATCTGGATTGGATATATATTAAAAAGAAAGAAGTGTCTAAGGAAAGATGTTTTGGATGTAATGGTGAGTTGAAACAAGAAAGATGGAAAAGATTGATCTTGCTGGATGATATGGAATGGGAAAAGATATGTGGATTTGAAAAGCTGGGCAATGAAGAAAACAGAGGGAAATGGATGAATTTGTGATGTGATTGTTCTGTGGATCTGTCCTTAGGATAGAATACTAATGATTGACATATATTATTATAACATAAATTTTAAATAAATATATATTCATGTAAGTATGTGTGTTTTCTTATTATATGATTGTTTGCCTTTTACCTTTTGTATTTTCAAATAAAGCAAATAAAAGTTTTAATATAAATAAGGTTGGAAATGTATGAAGTCTTAGTATAGATGATGAGGTTATTCTCTTGAAACCAATTTGGTGAAATATACATTGATTGTTTATAAATCAGAAAATAGCTATCATATATGTCTTCTAATATATTTTACAATGAGATTTTATATGTGGATAATATATAATTATTTATTCTGTATGTATAAAATATCCTAATTTCAACACTAATGTTTTTTGCCTTTATTGCAAAGTAAATAAATTTTCAATCTTTAACTCAATATATAGTAATAGTCCACTATGTCGGAAAAATTATAAAGTTTTGGTTTCTTTAAAGATTTACGGCTTAGCACTGTTTTTGATTAGGCCACCCATATTCGTATGGGTGTATAGAAGAGAGATCTTATATGTTAATTAGTATGCAAATTTGTAAATTTAAATATACCACTTGCATAATAATGCATTACATGAGTCTATTTTGTTTATCGCATGGGTGTTAGTTGTGGTAAATCACATCTTTTTAATTTTCTCTTTTGATCATTGCACTCAGCGCAAACAACTGATATTAAGTGGATCAAAATTGTGGCCTGAATCATCCTCATGCTCTGAAAATATCAATTTTATGTTGGATGTGTTTTGGCATATTTGTATATGTATCTGTATTGAGCTAATCTAGTAACATTTAGCATGAGACTCACCATAGTAAATTATTTGGAGAGCCTGATTTGGAGGTAACTTGTCTTTGATGTTGTTCAGGATATGGTCGATATTTGGGGTAGGGGGAGTCCTGAAACTAATATTGGATTCATAGAAGCAGATTTTCTTTAGCGGTTTTATATGTGACGATATGAAAGGAAGGCTGATCCATGCATTAATGTTATTGTTACTTACATGTGTGATGATTAGAGTGGAGTAGAACTTTTAAGATCTTTATTTAATGTATCATGATCATATGCTGAGTTGACTTTTTTATATGGTCTTTGATGTTATCTCTCCTATCTTCCTCAAACTTGCATAACTTTTAGTTTCTGTACCGAAAACACTTAAAAATTAGCTAGTTTGTGTAATGTGGGATTGTGTGAACATGAGTGAATCACACCTTGAACATTGAGGAGTTTGATGATCATTTTGTGGTTTATGGTCTTTGATGTTATCTCTCCTATCTTCCTCTAACTTGCATAACTTTAGTTTCTGTACAGAAAACACTTAAAAGTCAGCTAGTTTGTGTAATGTTGGATTGTGTGAACATGAGTGGATCACACCTTGAACATTGAGGAGTTTGATGATCATTTTGTGGTTTATTTATGCATTGGAGTGTTGGATATATATATATTCAAGAATTTTATTCCATTTGATGCAATTTCATTTACTATTGTCCAAGTTAAAGAAGACAATTGACTCAGCTAATTCATATATTATTCTTTTTGGCATAAATCAGCACATCGATTTAGTGTTCATATAGAGGTGAGGTAACTGTGTCAAACTGTCTTGGTATGACTGCCAATTCAAATTTGTACAATACAATGCTACAAACCACACCAGTTAGTGGAAGGCCATAGGCAAGCCATGCTCCTATATGTAAAAACTTTCATTGAAGAGGGCTGTGATGTCCCCATTCATCCATTTGAGAGTATCAACAATAAAGTTGTTCTACCAATATATCATGACTTATACCAATAGATTGTGCGTGTGAGGCAATCCTATGGTGGGGGTTATACATATATGAATTTAATAGCTGTGTGCACTCAGATGAAGTTTTGACTTTGGGTATTTTATAAAAATAAGCACCCCCATGAGGGGATGATTTGCTTTATGCATTTTCATGTTTGTGAAGATTCTTGGGAGGATGATAGCTGTTGGATAAATTTTTCTATACTCAAATTTATTAATTGCTTTGTTTTGATTATGTCAATATTGACACAATAAATTTATCTTCTCTTTTTAAGTTATATGCTTCTCGATATTAAATTGAGTTACAAATGAGTAAGGAAAGAAAAAAATATAGAGCTGAGTTCCAATCTTTAATAATTAACTGAATATAGTTTCATGTGATACAATGTGTCCCAGTGAAAAGATGATTGGCGACTGTTTTTTTTTTCCAGGCTGTTTGCAGTGCCATCTTTAAATCAATGCATGAACTATGTAACAATATAGTTTATCTATTTGCCACAGAAAGTTTAAGATAATAGCATGCCTGGGTATGTGGTAGTGTGTATCATGTCTTAATCCATGATGGAACCATGAACTGATCTTAAATTTTGATGTAAATTGGGCAAAGGTGTTACTGAAACATTTGAAATGATTCAAAATGTGTATGAAAATGAAGCCAAGAGTCATAATAATATTTTCAGTAATTTGCAAGATGCGAGTAAGGGAGATTATAATCCATGAAGGTATGAATCATGTCATAGCATGATTACTAATCTATATCACTATGAAATGAGCTGTGGGAAGCTTGGGAGAACTAGTCAAGTTTTTATTCAGGTATGTTGTTTACATGTTAACCATAATTCCTGATGGAAAAGCTGTTAAGTATGACTTTATAATCACTTAATTATCTTTCATAAGGTACTTATAACACCCAAGTTATTTTCTCCTCAGTTTTCTAATCCTTTACTAATATTAATCGCTACTCTTTTTTTAGATGACAGCTGTATTTATTGGACATTGTAGCTTGCCAAAAGGGGAAAAAAGAAAAATTATTGTGACCAATTGAAATGAATCTATTGTTTTCCACTATCTAGTATTGAATATCACATAAATGTGCATCTAGTACATTTATTACTGTAGATTTGTTTTTACTTTTATCTCGTTAGATGAATAGTTCTTATTTGCTGACACTTTTTAATATTTCTACATATCAACTCTACATTTGAATTTAAATCGTTTTTAATACTTTCTTATTTTTGTCATAGAGACCTCTATTTCAGCTACGCTGCTGAACTCCCAATGAACAAGCTGAAGTCATATGCTATTTGATCTGTTTTAGCAGAATATCTTACAAGCTGCGCTCTTAAGTTTAGCTAATCCTAGTGATTCACAGAATTTTTGCCATTATTAAAAGATGGCAGTGTTGTCAGGACTGTTTCTCTTGTCTTATAATACCATTAATTTGTTTTGCTGTCATTGGTATTCATTTTTTCCTGTTTCGTTTAGCATAATTATAGAGATTTGAACTTGGGAGCTAAAAATTCCTGAATTTGTTTTAGTGGAGTGCAATAAAATAACACCAGATTAGACGAATGAAACTACTCACCCTGCTGCTTGAACATTACATGACCTCCTTAGCAATTTACCATACACATTGTGTTAACTTTTGTTCATTCTTTAATAAGTGGTTAAGCATAACAACTGGTAGATAGCATATGGATAGAGAGGTGGATCTAATAGTAGTGAACAGAGAATGGTGGACTTAAAAATTAATGGATAACAAATACATTGGTTCAATCAATGGCAAAGTGAACTCTAGAACTGACAGTCAACAGATAAAATAGTGGATTCGAGATATATTCTAATCACAGAGTGATTGACTTGAAAGCTAAGGGTCAACAAATAAAGTGGTTATTTTGAACAGATTATTTTTTAGCAGTAGAATAATGGGCTCAAGAACAAAAAAGTCAACAAATCATTTCTCAAGTAAAACAAAATATTCAGTTTGTCAATTGATGGACTACTAGGTCAATCTGTCACTCAGGTGGTCGATTGTCATATGATTTCCCAAGCAGTTCATTATTTTTATTTATATCACTTTGGTTTTGTTTTCATCCCAAGGCTTTTGCAAGTCCTATTGCTGCTAAGCCAATTCCTACTGGACAAATATGACTTATTCAATACTGCTGTGATCAAAACAATAGTTGATTAGCAAATTCTGTAAATAAACAGAACTGGATATAAATAACTCTGTCTTATATTTCTTACCCAATTTTTTCATTTTACAAATTTAATGTTATGTTAAATTTCTCAGGAGATTATGCGATATTTGAGTTGATGTACTGAGCATTTACCATTTATTTATTCTAAGATGAGCTGTGAGACTAACAATAGGCTTGAAAGATGGAGGATAATGGCATCTAATAAGCAATATTTGGCTAAATCTCTCTTGGTGCTTTATAGGATAGGATATTGGTTCATCAAAGACTAGGCACTGTTTCTGATATAAACAATCTTTTCTGTCTTCTCCTTTCCTCTGGTCATTTAAGTTATGATAGGGTTTGGTTATCATAAGCCTTTGATGCCACTGGACATCTCTATACTAACTGGGACTGTGTGTTTGTGCAACCATATTTCCATTATTTAATTACATGCACAACATTTCTGTGGTTTTTTTTAATTCAAACTCTCACAAATTAAGAAAATAAAATGTAATGAGCTATCATTTCTTTGGTTACGATTTTCTTGAGACAATAAAATCAGTAATATATTGATGTGTAACTAATTGGATAAGCAAAAAGTTTCAGCAGGCAAAAATTGGATATTTATGCAGCCCTATGGAAGAGTCCTAAAAATGATCTGCTTCACAGTATCAAGCTATGCTTTTTATATTTGGCAGATTACTCATGTGATAGAAATAGAAAAATAGTGAATTAGGAGGTAGTGTTAATACTAGGAGTAAGTATTTAGAGTGGATTTGAACCCGGACTTTCAAACGCCCTTCAGTCATCCACTTCATCTTATATAACTAATACATGACCACATGTAAAAAAAGATAAATGATCTCCAATATACATATTTTGTGCTGAACAGTGCTCATTAGTTGGTCCAGATCATCATCTTCCACACACATATATAAATAATCAATGCTTGGTTTATATAAAGTTAGACAATATCTTCAAACTTTAATGGACAGAATCCAATCTTCACTCACCAACTCTTCATCCGTATCATTAAAAATCTGATGATGGTGTGTTCAAAATCCTTATTTGCCAATTATGTCATCATACCCATGTTGCCTGCAAGTCATTCTGACCCTTCATATGTAGGACCTTAAGATCATTAAATACACAGAAGATGGAGTGGGCAGAAATGTAAATCTAATTGATATCTAAATAGAAGCATATGGAATCCAAAAACTTTATCTGATGTTCAAGACTAGAACAAAGGGCAGCAATAGTGGCTAAATTGTCAAGATTTCAATATTCCTGCTCCTAGTGAAGCTCATCTCTGAAAGAAAGAAACAAAGAGAAGAAATGAATAGTTATAAGCTTTTTAAAAATATTCAGTTTGAACAACTAATAAACACTGAAATTGTTAACTTATATCTTCAGATCTATTATATTACTGAAGGATGGAATTTTCATTAAAAGTGTGTATGGGTATAAATAAATCTATTCTTAGGTTCACTGAAAAGAATTATGACCAGTTTCCTGATTACATTATTATTTATTTAATTAAAAGAAAATATGGCATTCTCCGTTTGATGAATAAAAACTTAAATATGGAACTTCATAATAAGTATAAAGAGCTGAAGGGAGAAGTTCAATGATTGACATGAAGGCTTAAAAATGATTGATGGATTAAAACTGCAAAGAAGATTATGGACATTCACTGATTATCACAATTATTCTGGATATTTTTGAACCTGGGAAATACTATTGTAAACCCATTAAATCCAGCAATAGCATTCTTATATGATTACAATGATATTAAAACAGCAAACATCACATGATCACCATTCTTTATCCTAAGATCTAGGTGCAATATTCTCAGATCCAAGGCTCCTCACTGATGAAAGCCACAAGCTAGAAACTAGTCTGGGATATTGGATGAATAGGCACTAGATAGAAATGTTATGCACAAACCTTACTATATCCATTGATTACTCTGACTTGCACTGAGTGGCACTACTGTGTGGAGAGTTTTGCCTCTGTGATATTAAAAGAGGTAACTATTTTGATTATCTTTTGAATAATGATACAAGAATCAAGGTGATGGCTTTTAATGATATATCCATTTTATCAATTCATTTAGATTTGAACACAAGATATCCAGCTGAGTAAAGTCGAAACACTAATCTTAAACATGAAAAGACTATAAATCCTACTTGAGAAGTTTTAAAATATAGTAATGATATGTTAGCTTCAAAAATATTGAAATTTTTAAAAAAATATGTGTGCCCATGAAGTCATACCTTTTAAGAATGCTTTTATTATCCAATTTTTAAAAATAAAGGAAATAGACAAGATTGCCATCATGGAATATCAATACTATTCTATGCAGCAATTTACTTTCAAGAGTGGTCTCCAATCACAGATCAATGGTTGTCTGAGATACAATGTTATTTTAGAAAATCAAGAAACAATAAAGACATGGTTTTGCTGCCAGGCAAATGCAAAAAAAATTATTGAAAATAAAGGAATGATTGATAAATTGTTTTTATTAATTTGCTCAAGGCATTTGATTTAGTTAATATGACAGGTCTTTGGCATTGCTTGAAATTAGTTAGCTGTTCACCAAAAATTATTCATATTATGCAGATACTTAGAATGTGAGAAAGTTTTATTACAATAGGGGGGGTGATCTGATGCACTGGGCATGAACATCGGTTTAAAAAGGATGTGTACTTGCTCGAATATCATTTTCAATTTTTATGACTATGGTTTTTAGAATTGTTTATATGCAACTTAATGAAACAGAGATCAAGATATGTTTGATAGTAGAATTTTTAATTTGAATTGATTAAAATTGAAAAAAAAAAATTTATATTTAAAGAATGCTAATTAGCTCCTATTTTTGCTAGTTCAAAAGTTTATTTGCAGAATGTACTTAATGTTTAGAACATAACATTTAAAGACTTTGTTTTACTGATTAATGTTAAATTCTTTATCAGCCAGTAATGGTAGAAAATCATCAGCAACTTTCACATTGGATGATTATCAACTTGAGAATGTGGATCAGTTTACATATCTTGGTTCTTTTATAAGTAGAAAAGTAGATTTGAAGGTTGGGGTCCAACATCCTTCTATGTGCTGCAGTTGCTTTTAACAAGTTTAAAGATAGAGCATTTCATCACAAGAAAATTGCAACTAAATTAGCACTATATAGGGATGTTATTTTACATAATTTATTGTATGGATGTGAAGCATGGACATCCTATCAGTGCAGTATAAAAGCATTAGAAAAGTTTCATTTAATGATACTCTAAAATTTTACAATTCTAATGGAACACCAAAAAATATATATTGTTCCATTTGACTGGACATCATATTAATGATCTACTATTACTATATATGTGCTATATCACAGATAATGAAGCTTTAAATATAAGAATATTGATTTATTTAGCTAAGCGCTTTCAAGAGACTTCTTGCTCTCATACTCATAGCTGCTACTGTAAAATCACACCTTCATTGAGTTAAACATGTGAAACATATGAACAATAAATGACTTTTAAAAGGATGTTTTAGGATTAACTTGAGCAAAGGAGAGGTAGACCACATCTACATTAAAAGGATTATTTTAAAGATATTCTAAAGTGTAAATGTTAATGGTTTCACTTGGGAAGATATGATAGAGAATAGAACATATTGGAGAGCTACAGGTAGACAGAGTGTTGAAGTATTTAGAAAAGTCTGCTATGGAAATTAAAAAGACAAGGTTGCAAAATATCAAGTAAACAGAAAAATGTACTAGCATGTTTCATATGTGAATATATTTGTAGTTCACAGGATGGTTTGTATAGACATCATCAAACTCATTTCTAGAGGTTTTATTTCTTTGTTGTTGTTTTTTTTTTTTTTTGTAGTTAGAATGAGCATACTTTTCAAGAGTAGCTGTTTATTATTATTTAGCTGAGAATCGATATTTGAACCTTAGTTTGATCAAAAAAATTAAATGAAATGTTAATTTTTAATAAAACAAAATATATATTTGAAAAAATATGAAAGAATGTAGAAGGATAAAATGTCTTAAAAAATAATAAAAAAGGAGTTTTTTTAAATATCTTTATTTTACATTGGTTCCAAACTCTCAATTTTGAAAGATATGCTAAAAACAATTTTAGCACTCTCACATTCGCATAAAATGAAAAAATAATTATAACTGATCTGAGTTACAGATTGTTGGTGTAATGTGGAAAAGGATTTCAATTTGTTTTCTGTGCACTGTGTATGTTTATTTTTGAAGGTTGTTTTCTAGCTCTTGGGATATCCATTAAAAATGAAGGTTTTAGTGAGGATCAAAAAAAAATAAAGTAATAACTTTAGTAAATTCTAAGTTATGGGGGTAAAAATAATGTTTTATTGAAAAATCAGGGGTGGGGGAGATAAATTATGATTATTTCATGGAGATCATAATTGAAATATGAAATAAATAATTTAAAAATTTGTTCTAAAATAAAATGAATACACTAGTAAATTCTAAGTTATGGGGGTAAATAATAATGACTATATTATTGAAAAATCAGGGGTGGGGAAGATAAATTATGATTATTTCATGGCAAACCTCAATATGAAATAAATAATTTTAAAATCTGTTTCAAAATAAAATGAATAAAAAATAGTAAATAAAATAAAATAAATAATCAAAAGGAATTACAAAATTATTATATATGAGTGGGAGATGATGATGCTGTTGATTCAGCATTGTGAGGTTTTATTTTTCACTTGTTAGTTTCACAGAACAGAGTGGATAGTTTGAAGACAGTTTGCACATTGTTGAAAATATAATGATGAGAAAATCAATTTCAAAATAACTGATGATGATGTGGAGCAACTAGTGATGATACATACATAAAAGGAGTGTGACAAATCTGAAATGAATATATAATCTTACTATAATCATACAATAAATGTAAATAATATAAATAAAATCAAATATATTTTACTAATGGAGAACCAAGTGGAGATATGGTTCTTTGTCACACATAAAGAGAGTGGTTGAATTGGAAGACTGAATATGTGTAATTAAAAAATATATAGTTACTATAATCAACAAAATAATAAAAAATATAAATAAAATCATGTTATATCTTACCTATGGAAAAAGAAATGATGTGATTATGATTATGATCTGTATGTGTGCCATAGGTGTTGCAGTGTGTAGGATAGAAGATTATGTAGAATGTATTGTGTGTTTCTGGATGGTAGAAAGCACTTTTCTCCTCTTACACAGGGGTGCATTCACGAAAAGTATATTCATGTTGGTTTGTCAGACCGATCTTCTTCTGTTAGGTGGTATGATGAATCAGATTTTTGGCTCAGAAAAGGAGATGGAAGATGGAGAATGTTGTGTCATTTCTGGTGTGACATAAGGTGGATGAAAGTTTTTAATCCAAGTGTGATATCGATTTGTTTGATGTATAGTTTGTATAATGTAGGAATTAGGACATATCAAAACATCAAATAAGATAGGATTTCAATATACATTCTGTGTAACATGAGAGTTGTCTGACAGATTGGGAATGGATATATATGAATTTCTTGTGTTTCTAGCATCATTGAGTGGTGGATACATTGTTGAAAATTTTATCTCCTAAACTCAACACTGTCATACAAAGTGATTCTCTATATCTTTAGATTTTTCTTTTTCATGGATGTATCTGGAATCTCTTCCTATTAGTGTTCAGTGTGCCACATAACTTTCTAAGAATTGTAATTGAACACTAAAAAATTGAAAAAAACATGATTCTGTTTACTAAATGTGAAAACATGACAACTGTGGTCCAATTGTGATCTGATGATTTTGATAATATATGGATATATTATGGTGAAATTGAATGACGGTTGGAGGAATCATACTGTTTCATGTACGATGAATTTGGTAATTGTATCACTTCTTTTGGTGATCTGGTATGATGAAGTTAACATTACACGATCTATAATTTTTTTTATAAATCTATCATTTTTATAGTAATTGGGGTCATGGTTTTATTATTATTGAAATGTAAATTATTTAGATAAAAAAATATCTGGAATTGGAATGATCAAATATTCATTTGTGCAAATAAATTTAGTTAGGTATGATATAGTAATAATATAATATTACTCAGGGGTCCTGTTCTCTATTCTATTTCATAAATGTGGTCTTTCTTGTCAAAAAATAAATGAAATAGTAGGATTGTTTAGGGAATGGGGAAATTCTGGAAGTTATTGGCGATTCTTCTGGAACTGGATCAGGGAGATGAAGGTCCGGGGGGGCTTCTTAATGTTCTCTTTTTGAAAACAACTATATTTGAATAATCATCTGATGAGTCCTTATCAGAAGAAGAAGATGATGATGTAAACAAACAACTTCAATGGGAAAATCTTCGAATCATAATCACAATGTTGGAAAGAAGACATAATTGGAAAATTTTATAGTTGATAAAATCTAAAAGAAAAAAAATTATAAAATTTAATAATGTATTAAAAATTATAAAATCTAATTTCATGAGAAAAAATTCTCTTGAAAGAAAATAAAATGGAGAGAGAAAAAGATCGGTGATGATTGGGCTATTGGGTGAAAGTGAAATTTTTAGGAAGGGGGTTCAAAGGGTTAAGCTCCTGGTTTGTGATTCTGTAATAGCATTAAATATGCAGTAGTAACATTTATTCAGCAGCTAATATGTCTGCCTCTTTTTTAATTCCAGATTAAATCATAAGAATAGAGGATTTGAAGCACCCTTCAACTATCCACAGTATTTCATATCACTGATGCACATGACACACACATGTAGAATTGGAGGTTGGAGCATATTGAAGCCTGTCCATTAAAGTATGAAGATTTTCTATCTTACTATAAACTGAGCACTGATTATATATGTGTGTGGGAGATGATAATATGTAACCAACTGATGAGTGCTAGTTCAGCACGAAGTACGTATATTGGTGATTATTTATCTTTTCTATGTGTGTGGTCATGTGTATAAGTGGTATGAGTGCTTGAAAGTCTCTGTCCAAATACCCTATATTTACAATTAAGTATCCAGGTATATGAAGAATGCCTGTATTTCAAATACTAAATCATAAAGTAACTCCTTCAAATTTTTATGACTGTTTAAACCTTATTATTTTAGAAGGAGTTATAATTCATTGAAGAAATTTTTTATTTAAATACATATTTTTAAAAGATGGTACAATAAAAAAAAAAAATCAGTTTCATTTATTTTAAAATAAATTTTTTAAAAAAACTACAATTCAGCAAATATCTATAATTAAGTATAATTGATTTAAAAGTTATATATTTTGCATTGCGTAGTTTATACAAATGCTTAATTTATTTATTTTAGGATAGCATTTGAAGATTCTATCAATGGTTTTTTAAAATCGTTTTTTCAGATCTATGTTTTAATGTAATTGTTTGTTTTTTTTAAATATTTTTTAATACTTTACTTAAGATTTACATCTCTCAAAATTAAAATAAGATGTAAAAAATATATTCTAAAGCATGGATGGGTACCCTTTTTTTAGGGCAAAAGCTATTTGTAATTTTCTCCAAGTTTCGCTATCCACCATTTATATATTGCTTGCTTGGTTTTAAAATGTCTAAACATCTCTGTTTAGGAAGATACGTACTTGCATGACGTCTGTAATACACATATTTTGCGTTCATCATTATGAGAAAAACTATTCCTATTCTATATTAAAATTGTATGTCATCTTCTTTTAAAATTTATTTCAGACATATTCCTCTTTTATAAATGACATGGGCACTCTGAATTAATGCATGTATGTCATCCAACTCATTCATATGCTTAACACAGCTGCCTCATATGTGTCCAGCCAATTTTTGCCTCCAGTGGCTGTACATGTGCAAAAAAATTTTTTATTTATAACTATCTAATCTAGTGTAATATAATATCAGTTACCACTCTTTTTTTTAATTCAGGTGAGTACTCCAAAATGTCTTGGTAGTTCACCAATGGGCGGATTGACAGCCACCCTTACTCCAAAGCATTTTCAAAGAAAATAAAAGTTTTGAATATTTTCTTTTCAGTTAATAATAAAATAATTGTCAGGTGCTATTTTCAGGTTATTAATGGGCTCCACAGGGGTGATAGTGGAATGACTTTTAGATATGAATTCCCAACTGTAACAAATAAACAGCGCTCAACCCAAAATTCCTGTTATGCTAAAGGATAAGATGTTGGTTTATCAAAAGCATTGATACTGTTTCCAATAGTCTTTCCTGTTTATCTTTTACTTCAGCTACTTAAGTTATTGTAGGGTGCAATCACCATAACTGTTTTAAGCCCTGGATATCTATACTAACTATGACAAGGGGATTCTATGTTTGTGCAACAACATTTCCATTCTTTGTCTACATGTAATTCCCTTTTTTTTTTTATAGATCAAGCCTTTAAAAATTAATAAAGCAGCAATGACAGGTACAGGCTTAGAGGTTGGCAGTCCTTAGTTGTGATCTTTGCTTGAGGCAGTATAAACACTAATAAGTCAGTTTGGAATTGGATTTGAATATGACAGGAGTTTCAGCTGGCAAAAGTTAATGATTAGATACCGTATTTATGAATCCCTCTTCCTGCCACGGAGGTGGAAGAATGTAGAAAATACCAAAAATGACCTGTCCCACACTTGGTGAATTACTCATTTCATTAGGAGAACTAATAATAGCAATATCAGTAGTCTTGGTAAAAAAGGAGGCAATGATAATGCAAAACATAACTATTATAAAAAAAATGTCTAAATATAAGTACATGAAATGCATAAATTTCATGTGATATAAACTCTTCAAATCCAGAATGGAGCATTGCACTGTTGCCTTAAAAAGTGTCAAAGTTTGTGATCGACAGTTACTCTTAGTGAAACTCATCTCTCACAAGAAAATAAGTTTCATAGATTAGATGGATGGATACATGTTTTTCAGGAAAAGCAGGTCAGTTAGTGAAAGAAGATTGCATGGTGTTAGATTTGCTGTAAAATCTAATTTAGTACTTTCAATTGTTGGAATGCTTTGTGTCAATGAAAGGTTAGTGGAATTAATTCACCTTGTACAATGGATCTTGTATGCATTTTATCAGTGCCTCTGCTCCGATCTTAGATTCATATAATTTTTTTAATTCAACAGATGTCCATTTCAGTACATTTCTAGGTATGCCTATTTTGAAAAAAAAAATTAGTTTGAAATTTAACTTGCAAAGCACAAGTTTTGTGCCCTCATTTTTAAATTTAATGGCAGGTCATACCACTTGTAGTCTAAATGGAAGTAAATTTTCTTCATCTTTTGCAAATTATCATTAAAAAATTTTCTATATAACTAAAGTTTACAATAATAAAAAGCAATTTTATTTCATTATAATAACTGCTTGTAAGAAAGCAATTAATTAAATCTTATTAGAAGCTATTCTAAACAAAAATAATTTTATTTCTCCATTTTTGTCACTTTATGACTTTATTTTTATATATTGTGTAAAATTCTCATAATAAAGCACAATTTATGATACAACTACTCTTTTTAGGAGTGGTATGAGATCACTTGCAGTGTTTATTGTGTTGTAGCTATTGCATGTTAATAAAACAACTCATCATGAAATAACATGATGGATATCTTAATTTAAAATCTGCATTCTGTCAAACTCCCTATAATTTTTCAAAAAGTGAATAATACTACAAATTTGTCTGAAAATTTTTCAATATATTCTCATTCATAGTGATTTTTTATGGAAAACACCAATGATCTAGATGAGAATCTTATGTCCATTGTCATTGATTATCATTGAAATTTTTATTCTAGAATTCATTTAGTAATATATATATATATATAAATTAACCCTCATCTTTAACCTCTATCCTCTTCATTTATTTACTTTATTATATTTATAATTGCCCAGGCGCCAATTCTATGCAAAATAGAATAAAATTTATAATTATAAATTATATTTAAACTTATTTAAAAGGTTTTATATTGTAATTATTCTATGGCTTAGCTCAGTTGAGGTTATAGGATATGGTCTTTATATATGAGGCCAATAAGGATAATAAAAATGTCTATAAACAATGATACTATAAGATTAATTTAAATATGTTCAGAGCATCTATTCAATACTAAAACTGTTGCACAATTGACAATTATTACATTTATTACAGTATAGACAATGATGAGGATTGGGTATCTTTTTATCCAAATCACCACCTATTCTAAGCAAAGTAAAAGATATTATTAGCATTGTAATACTGAGATTTATTACCACCAGACAAATTAAATAAAACTTGACTTATATTGACAAACTTATATCTTCTATAATTATGTTATGTTAACCAGATGTGTGTGTGTGGAAGTGGAGAATCGAACGTATATAATCAAGGAATTCCTATGGGCTATTAATTCAATAAAACATTTATTAAAATAAATAAAATCAAAAATAAACAATAAATAAAAAAAATATTATTTATACACCTTTATAACCAATTACATCTCTTCTTTGGTAAAATCAAAATTGACTACTATTTAATATGTTAATCACATATTTTCGAATATGTGTGTTTGATTATATTGTAAATATAATGTATTCCTGAAATATATTTTATTAGATTATTTATAAAACTTGGATGATGCTATAAATCAATCATCTTTTATACATATGATAAAAATTTATACAACACATATCTGTTATAATCAATGTATACAATCTAACACTAACTATACAAAACTAAAGTCAAGCATGGAAAAACACTAACCAAACACTTATACTTATATACATGAGGGTTAATTAATATCTCCAAACCCAATCTAAATAATTTACTCGTCTCTGACCATTTCTACCTTCAACTTATAACAGACACGGTTTTAATTCTTTATTTTTTAAATAAAGTTCATTAGTGAAATTAAGCATAATAATTACAATTAAAAAAAAATTAAAAAAATAATAATAATTTATAGCATCATGCACACACTCGAATATATATAATCACCTATAGTATAATTTCTAGATCATACAAAATATATCATATTATAATATATAAGAAGTTACATTGTTTTGTTCTTTTAAAAGAAAAATGAAAAAAAATAGGTTGTACATCTATTGTAATCAATAAAAAAAAATATTTGTCAATATCCCATTATTACATGTTAAGTTTTTTTTTATAAAAATTTGAATGTTGAAAGAAACATACATATTAATTTCAAAGATAATAGTAAATTATAACATTAAAAAAAATGTCTATCCGATTGTTAAGCATAACTTGTTAAGAATGATAAGAGTTTTTTTTTTATCCTAGAATTCCATGACGGGCGTTAAAAATGACATTTGCATGCATTGAAATTATTTCACTATATATACACGAATAGCAAAGTTATACAGTAGAAAATTATCTTCTTGATATAAAATTAAGTAGATAAACTTTTTCATTTTAAATTTTAATTTGCAGAAGATTGATAGAAAATGATTAGAATTGAATATTAAGCATTTGATTCTAGCGTTTAACAAAAAAAATTTATCCAGCTTTACTTTAAATAATTTTGTCATTTTAATATTATTTACTTTTGGCAATACTTTAAAATAAATTATAATTACTTATCTTATGTGACATCCAGGTATTTTTAAAGGTAGTGAACTTGAACCATCGTTTGACAGAAATTTGGAGCCAATTTCCCTCTGGGTCTATCTCTTCATGGTTTTATTACTCCAGTAGTATAATAGAAATTTTCCATAAATATATCATTAGAATCCTTGCGATGTTTTTTTATATTTGTTGTAATACTTTTAGAGAGTTTTTTGATTCTTTTAAGTTTTTTTTTATATATTTTCTCCCTTGGAAATTTTTACTTTCTTCAAGTTTTTAAACTCTTTGTCTCTCTTCCCTCATGCCCTCTGTGTTTCTATGACAATCAACTTTGGAAGCTTGCCAGAAATATTATTTATAAAAATTTTAACAATACAATATTTGAATATAATAAACATAGTAATAAAAAAATATTAAATATTAATTATTAATTTTAGAAATGTTATTTACTATTACAAATAATCTTTATCATTTTTAAAACATAAGATTCTAAGACAATATATAATCAGTAACTTATAAATAAAATATAGAAAAGAAAATTCTAATTAATAATACATTTATGCATCTGCCTATTATGACATGTAAATCCTCTACTATATATAAACATCTACTACTAAACATATAGTCCAAAACTCCACCAATCAATATACCCATTTAAAGTTTTAATTTTTTTAAATCCTAATTTTAACTAGCAAATCTCATTACAATTTAAGTTGAGTTTTCCTAAAAACTCAATTTTAAATATTAAATTATATCACAATTCATTTTTCTCAACTAATTACCTTTAGCCATTGTTCGCACAAATGTGACCTTCCCACATTTCTTTATGGTTCCAACCTGGAAGGTTACAATCCTTCCCCCTTATGAAAGAAAAATGAATTGGATAAACAACAATCAATATTAATAACACATTAAATTTTACATTAAGATCATTCCTCAATTAGAAAACTGTCTATCGAATAAACATAAAACAATAAAAACATCTAATGCTTTTACAAGCATTTGTTCCTATTATATTTTAGCAACATTAAATAAGCAAGAAAAAAAACTAAATTCTATATTGAACAATATGTATGACTTTTATTAATCATGTCTTGCAGGACATGGAACCAAACTGTGAGCATTATAGGTTCCTTGTATTCCTTCAGGTGTAGAAAGTAAAAATGCATTTTCTCCCACCTGTTTCATTATCTCATAGGGACCTTCATAGAGATTAAGAAATTTCCAAAAAGTGCTTCTTAAGATAACCATGGGGAGTTCTGATCATTACACTGTCATGAATTTTGAAACAATGTGAGCTAGCCCTATGATGGCAAATATGCTTATCACCCATCTTTTTAAGATTGGCTTGGGCTAGTGTTAAATCATGTGATACATCAATGTTCTCTTGAACAGGGGGCAAGGGGTTTTTAATTAATAAGGGTTCCACTTTACCAAAATGTAAACGAATTGGTGACATTTTTGTGGATTCATTAATTGTAACATTAATATAATGTATAATCTGTGGCAATTAATGCACCTATTGCCTGTGGTCTCCACCTACATATACCCAGAATAATTGACTGAGTTCTTGCATGATCCTTTCACTAGGGTTGGACTGTGGGTTGCATATGGAACACATGATGTGCTGAATATTCTTCTTTTGACACCATTTTTTCCAATAGTCTGAAATAAAAGCGGTGGCATGATCAGTGAGAATAGAGGTATGCTTACCTACTACAATAAATTGTGACATCTCCAGGTGTTTCATGACATTCTTGGTGTCAGCCTTTGGGACTGTAAAAGCTGAAACAAATTTTGAGAATACATCATAAGTTGCAAGAATAAACTTTTGGCGGTTAGAAGGAGGAAGGGGTCCATAAAAGTCCAGGGCTAGTAATTCATTCAGTTGATTAGGCAAAATGGGGTGTAGTGTTCCCACATAGGTTTTGTTTTGGTATTTAGTCTTTAAGCAGATCTCACAATCCTTCAATCTAGTCATGATACATTCCGTCATGTTCTGGAAGTAAAAATGTTTTTTGATAATTGGCTGTATTTTTGTACCCCAAAATGACCATAATGATAATGAACATAATATATTAATTTGTCCACTAAGCATGCTGGAATCATCACCCTCCATGAATCACTCTCAGTCCCATCTAATTTTCTCAGTAAAATTCCATCATTCATTTTGTATTTAGCCTTAACCCTTTCAACATATCTTTTCCCTCCATTCATACTGGCAGAGTTTATAAACACACCAATTATTCTCCTTAATTCATTGTCCTGTACTTGTAATGTTGGTAAATCCTTATAACTCTTAGTTATTTCGTCCTCCAGTAATGCGGTCAAATTACAAATAATAATATTTTCAGTACATGGATTCTGATATGTTATAGTAATGGGATGGCAACTTAAGATGTCAGCAACAGTGTTATTATGGCCAGAGTAATAAATGGTCCGATAGGAAAACTGCTGAAGGTATAAGCTCCAATGAATCAACCTGTCATTATGTAAATAACTTCTATTTAAGAACTCTAGGCTTCTATGGTCTAATAGTACAGTTACTTGAGATCCCAATAAGATCTGCCTGTTTTTGGAACCCCCAGACAATGGCCAGAGCCTCCCGTTCAGTCGTAGTGTAGTTTTGTTCTGGTCCCTTCAAGTGTCGGCTCAAAAAATAAAGAACCTGTGGTTTTCCATCATTATCTAGTTGGTATAGTATGACCCCTAGTCCAAACCCACTATTGTCAGTTTGAAGGTAAAATTCCTTCCGAAAGTCTGGATATGCAAGTATAACTGTCTTCAAAAAATTATCCTTAATAACTTGAAGTTCCCCATCATGGTCTTTAGTCCAAACCCAGGGCTCAGATTTCTTTAATAATATAGATAAATGGAGGGTATCATATGAGAAATTCTTGTAAAAATAATGGTAATAATTACACAGTCCCAAAAACAACCTCAAGTGTTTCTTAGATTTGGGTGTAGGAAATTGTTGAATTGCAGATATTTTATCAGGATGGGGTTTTATTCCCTGATTACTAATTACATGGCCAAGGAAGGATATTTCTCCAGCCACTAGGGTGCATTTCTCAAGACTGACCTTAATGTTATGAAGTGAGCATTCTGAAAAAAATAAATTCAAGTGTTCCAAATGTTAGGTTAGATCATCCGATGCGATAACAATGTCATCAATGTAGATGACTATTAATTCTATCTGGGTCATGTGTTTCTCATGAGGAACAACATTTATATAGTTTGGATGGTTATAAGAGTGTTCTTGCACCATTTTCATACTTATGTTCTGGAGGGTAATGATTTACATAAAAACTGGCATTAATTTTATTTACGATGTTTCAACAGTTATTACTTTTGAGTCTATAGTAGTACTATTTGGTTTTCCTAATGGAGATCTATAATTAATTGCAATATATAGATTGTGTAACTAGTTCTGTTATATCTTTAATTTATGAATTTGTCAAATTATCTCATTTACATCCATCGTTTACCATAAGAATTGATGATATGGATATTGATTTTTTAATCGAGGAACATAATTCTACTTGCAGATGTTTGGATTCATTATATAGTTATGGTTTTAGTCAAGTAAATTTTTTCCCTACACTTATAATGCTATCTTGTAAATTTCTTCTTGATCATATTTTTATTAAACTTGCTCAGCGTTATAATTTTGAGTCTGGCGTATCGGAATTAGCCATTATGAATCATTTCGTAATTTTTTTGAAATTGCATGTAACTTACAGTAATTCAGTTACCAACAGGTATCTTAATAAACTATTACATCGTCAAGTGTTGTTAGCGGAGAGGTCCACGCAGCTGCCTTGCAAGCAAGCAGTTGGTTGCAGACAGTTGTTGCAGGTTCGCCTCCTGGCCGATGCTATGACATATAAAAAAAATAAATAAACTATGACATGTTAAATTAAATAATTTATTATCCATTCAGAGCTGGGATTGTATTTTTGATTTGGATAACGTAGACAAGGGCTTTTATAATTTCAGAGTATTTGAAATTTTTTTAATTGGTAAAGTGAGATATTGAATTAAATTGAATAATAAGATGAGAAAACATTCTCCTTGAACATTGGATCAATTGATTAAAAAATTAATTTGGGATATCATTTAACACATTCTAGTAATTTGATTGCCTTAGAAGCAGCTAAAAAGGAAAACAAATATGATATTAAAGGAGCAAAATCAAGTTATTATATAAACTTTATAATAAAAATATTTCTCGGAAATGGAAAACAATTAACTCTTTGATTAAAAAATTCTCAAATCAAATTATTTTATTGAAAATAAACTGATAGCATATTAGAAGTACATGACAATGAAAAACAAATAGCTGATTTAAGAATTTCTTTACATATATGCCACATTTGGAGCCGTTCCTAATGTAATGATTTGAACTCTTTCTTTACTTGGATATTTCTGATATTCAATTATCATACATTTGATTGTTTAAAAAATAACCATTATTCTGGCTTAGATAAATTAACTCCAAAAATTATTAAAGATAACAAATTTGCTTTTATGCCCATTTCAGTTTAATTAGTTGGTATTATAACACTCATTTTTAAAAGGGATGATCCAGTAATTATTAGCAATTGTAGACCTATTTTGATTATTTCTATTATTGCTAAGTTATTTGATATAATAGTCAAAGATAAGACATCATTCTTGAATATGCCTAAAGAGATTTCTATACACCAGTTTGGTTTTATTACCAGAAAGAGTATTTTGGATGCTCTTATTATTTTATAGACATGTACACAATTTAACATCATCACTGGATGCAGATATCAAGACAGCAGCTGTTAATTTTGATTTATTCAAAGCATTTGATTCTGTTAATCATGCAATTCTTATACATTAATTGTATTCATATGATTTTTAAGATCATTTTGTTTCCTGTTTAAAAAGTTATCCAAGAAACAGAAAATGGGCTGCTAAAATACATGGTGTTATTACTGATTTTTGATTGGTTAATCATGGAGCTCCACAACAGTCTATACTTGGCTTTATATTATTTTAATACATATAAATAATATTTTTGATTTACTTTTGAATTCATTGATTTATGTTTTTTCTGGTGATATTGCCCTGTCTTATTCTTGAACATATGACTAATAAGGATCTCGCATTAATAAGTAACTGGCTTATGCTAAATTGTTTAACTGTCAATCATAATAAAGGGCATTCTTTTTTCTTTTAAATTACTCTGTATACTCATATGGTATTGTTACTTGTGGTAACATCATTTTTGTTGTTAACAACTGTTATTTGGATGTTTTTATTGATTCAAAGTTATCTTGGTCAAGGCATATTGCCTGTTTATGTTCTCAGTAACATGAGATTAATTAGTTATTTTATTATTTAGTGAAATTCTTGACTAGGTCTATTTGAATATTATGTTTCTTGTTGTCAAAGCATATTGTATTCTAATGTCTCTATTTGAAGTACCATGCATATTATTTTGGATAGGCTTATATTGTCTTCTGTGCACCTTATTTATGATAATTCTTGGGTATTATCTGTTGTTAGACTTTATAAACATGGAGTAATTATTGATATCTTTCCTACTGTTAAGCTAAGAATTTGCAATTGCCAGATTTTTGCCTGAAAAGTAGTCATCAGCAATCTAGTTCCATTGGTATCAGACTGTTTGATTCTTTTGTTGCTGACTAGTAAATAGATGTGGATCATTTATCATTTTATATATTTAAGAAATGTTTGAAATTTTGATTATTGTATTAACTGAAATATATTTATTATTGTTGTTTTAACGTTTGAATGTATTGTACATGATTGCTATCTATATATATATTTACTTTTGTGTACACATTATTAATTATTAAATCTATTTTCTATATTTATAATTTATTATTTGTATTAATTAATCTTTGTAGTTATTCTCTATATGTTTTTTTTTTTAAATGATTAATGCTTTTGGTAGAAATAACTTGATACTTGAGGAAATATGCCTATGTGTTTAAAAAGGAAGGTTTTTAATAAATGTGTTTTACCAGTTTTTACTTATGGATCTGAATTGACCAGTTCTTACTTATGGATCTGAGACTTGTACTCTTAATAGAAGAGCAGACTTCAGACCACTCAAAGAAGTACAGAGAGATGCATGTTAGGAATAACAAAAAGAGATCAAAAACTCAATATATGGGTAAGAAAACAAACAGGTGTTACTGACCTCATTGAAAAAATTAAGACTGGAGTTGGACTGGACATATTTTTAGAAGAGATGATAATAGATGGACAATTGAAATCTTAAACTGGATTCCAAGACATTGTAAAAGACCCAGAAAGAGACCACATGTGAGATGGATGGCTGAAATAAGAAAGTGTGCAATGATGATGTGGAGGAGAGAAGCTAAAGATCAAAGAAGATGGATTGAACTTGAAGAGACCTTCATCCTACAGTGGATTGATAATGGTTGATGATGATGATTCTGTTTTTTTTTATTTTGGAATATAATGACTCTTACGAATAACTCCTCACAAATTCTGTTTGTTGGAGTTATTCTATTTTATTATATATAGATGTTATTTGTTTAATAATTTAATAAATAAGAGTAGTAGCACTACAGGTAGCAGGAACACACCATCTTTGAACTCTAGTGTATATATCTAACTTTGTATAATTGATGATTTGTAACATATATAGATTTAATTGATATATTTATCTTGGTTGTATTTTTACAGATTGAATATTATTGTAACTAACTTCAGCATTATATAAGTATGCAACTTAATTCAATGAAATTCCTACTCTATTTGGTTTTTCAGTACATAACAATAGCAAAGACTTCAATCGAATTTATAAAATCAATTGCGAATTGCTTAATATACAACAGGAAAATCCTGCAGAACAATGATTTTTTAAAATAATAAAAAATCTTTGCGGTTATTATAGCACATACGCGCGCGCTTTCCAGGTTCGCCATCTTCATTCTCTCGGTTTCAATTACCCATCATTGGAAAAAAATAGTAAATATAAAAAAAAAATAGTAATTAATAAAAAAAATTATACTTTAATTTTGTTTGTTTACGATGCGTATCAATAAATGTGCACACCTATATGTTTGTGTGTTATGCACAGGTTCACTACTACACAGTTAAGAAACACAAATGAAGCTGGGTTGGGCACATTTCTAGAAAAGATGACAATAGATAACCCATTGAAGTCTTAAAATGAATTTAAAGATATTGCAAAAGATCTAAAAAGGGGCTATATATAAACAAAAAAAAATGTTAATGGATTTATTGCTGGAGAATTCATAAGAAGTTGGAGCCCGGAAGTGCGAGCGGCGAACACAAGAATCCATTCTGGGATTTCCGATGCTTTACCAACTGCGCAGAACCGTGCAAAGCAAACACTATATATGAAATAGTTGAATCAGATGAAAATTTTCTGTCATAATGGGGATTGTTTTGGTTAAACTGGATTAAACATTAGAGAGTAATTCATCCTGCGCATAGTGGATCGATAAAGTTTTAAAATAACGTTAACAATATTATTCTATCTTATGGATACGTTGGAAGTATTGTCTTATTACAGCAAATGGTTTTAATTCTTTCACAGTTTTTTTTTTCATTTTAAAATCAATTACAGTCTTTTATCAGTAAAAATACTCAACAAAACATACATATATATCAGTAATATCTTTTTAGATATGAAAACAACAACATATATAATATTTACTGTCAGAAGAGAAACGTATCAGGGCAAATCTTTGCCATTCACTAAAATCTTATCTTAATAACTTAATAAGATACTATATTTTTAAAAATAATAACGATAACAATAATCATAAATATTTATTAACGTTTGTGATTATTTTTGTTTATAGAATAGTTTAAGTGCGATCGATCATATCAGTTAGGAGCATAAATTTCAATTAATTATAATTATAATAATAGGTTAAAAAGAAATTATAATAATAGAAGTTAGAAAAATAAATATATTGTAGAATAATACCGCGAGACATTTTTTTTTTAAATATTAAGTAGGAAAAAATAATTGGTTTACGCCAGACATACTTTTTTATATAATGATACTTATAAATATTTAATAGTAGAGCCATAATAGTCTTGATGGAAAAGATTAAAAACAAATTAGGACTAAGTTAAACGTTTAAAGCAATTTTTATTTCTCTCTCTTTATATATATTAGATGTTTTAGTTGTTATCGTTTACCTCAATTCTGTCATATCATAACCATCCATTATTATAGAAACTGGACCATCCTATATATACAGCTTTCGGTCTTCCGATGAGCTAAAGATTGATAATCATATTGACAGCTTAGTATCTTACAATACAGACCTTTGATGCAAGGTAGACACTAATTTCTATCCACTTTTTAAAAAAATTATGACGGTAAGAAATCAGTACTCTGTAGATATATATTCTCTAGATTTTTATCCATATCTTCCTCATTCCAATTCCACAATTTAACAATCACTCACTATTAGAAAAATTCAGATTATCATATCTTTTATTATATTTGCATTTGACAACCTTCAGAATTTCAATGAGCTAGAGGTATTGTTATGAATTGGGCACAGAGATTGATATTTTAAGCCCAGTTCATAGCTTAATAGCTTGTGGAAGGGTCAACCACTGTTACACTGTAGATATGCACTTCGAGGGGGATTTTTTAGTTTTGTTTTCTTATCAGTACATACATATCAACTCAACTATTTTGTATTTATCAATCAGTGCATAAGTCAGATGACTCTCTTTCATAAGCAGTCTTTGTTTTTCAGGTGATTTAAGTTCCTTGCTCATAATGATAGCTTGTCAAATTAGCCTTCTGCCATGCAAGATGGACAGTAATTTCTATTCACTTTTAATACCTAATAGAAGAATGAATAATTATTGCAAATGTGGAAATGTATTTTCAGCTTTTTTAAATTAAGAGAATCCCTCATCTCAACTCCATCCCATTTATCAGTTCAAAAAGTTTGACCATTTTTTTTGAGTATGCATTATGAGGTAAACGTGTCAAATACCTTAATCTCTGTACTTGTATTGTCAGTATGGTCCCTTTCATTACATCACACTCACTAAAATTAAGAATTGGCTTTTATTCCTTTTATCATCTTTTAAAAGAATGAACAATCATTACACTGTAGATATATATTTTTTAGGTTTTTTTAGTTTTTAATAAATGCATCAATCATCTCAACTTTAATGCATTCTCTATTGCAAAAATTCAGATTCTCTTCCCCTCTATCTCCTCTCTCTCTCTCCACCTTTCCCTTTCTACCTCACTCCTTACCTCTCTTTCTCTCTCACTATGCATACATTTCAGGAAAAGATTTCACTCTTCAAATGAGTTAGAAATATCAAACATCTGAATCTTCATATCCATGTGGATAGTTTGATATCTTCTGTTACACCACTCTTGCACAAGATAGGAACTGGCTTTTAACGGCTTGGCTTTGCACTATACACACACACTTTCTAAATATTATAGCTTTTATTAGTGCATTCCTTATCTCTATTCTTCTACTATATGACAGCCATTTATCAGTTGAGCAAGTCAGACTAACCTTTCTCACTATGCATGCAATTTTTGAATAACTTTGTTCTTCAACATGGCATCACCATGATCATGCTAGTGGCCAATAATATTCATTATATACCAATCAAGTTTTATCCACTTTTAACATTTTGTGGAAGAATAAACAGTAATTACATTATACACATATATATGTTGGATTAAATATTTCCATGGATTATTATTATAAAAAAGAATAGAAATAAGATTATATCCATGTAAATAGAGATAACTTTTAGCTTTTGATGTTGCCAAGAAACTAACAATTACTACTAATTGGAACTCCCTGAGGTTAAACGAGTTTTCTCATTATCCTATAATAGCTCTTATGTTGAATTAAATATTTTTATGGATTGTTAATATTAAAGAATATGTAAACAGGGATAACCTTTAACCTTTAATGTTGCCAAGAAATGAAAGAAGAATATCCATGTAAACAGAGATAAATTTTAGCTCTTGATATTGTCAAGAAACTAGCAAGTACTACTAATTGGAAATCCATGAAGCTAAACAAGTTTTCTTATCAATTTATAATAGTTCTTTTTTTCTAGATTTTTGGTTTTAATCAGTACTTCACTCATTTTAAACTCCACTGTATTAATTATCCATGAGTGCAGAAAGTCAGACTTCTCTCCCTCACTATGCATACATTTTTCAAACACCTTAATTGTTTCAATGTGGTGAGAACTTGATATTTTTATTACACCATTCTCATAAAGGTATATATGTATCCACTTGTTTCTTTCCATGATCTGAGTTTTAGTCCTGACAAACAAACTTGAAACCTTTTCTAGATTTTAGCCAAATTTAAAATTTAAGTTACTTGTTTCATACAAACTCAATCATCCATCCAATCCTTGATCAGTAAATAGGTATTTGTATATTATTAAAGAATGAAGCAAAATTTAAGAGTGGTCAAATTTTCACTATGCGATATATGATAAGATGGGTTTTATCATACAATGAACTATTTAAACATTATGTTACCCTTAATGTATCAACCAGTAAGTGAAGAATTAACATAAATTAAAAAATAAAATTGGAATCCAAAATAACTTATAGTTAATAACTTGTAACTATTTTCAATAGCTGTTTTAATAGAATGATGAGCAAATAGAAATTAGAAATGTGAAATAAAAATTAATTTTATGCTGATCAATTAGACAACATGTAGAGTGCCTAAATTTAAGATTGCTTAAAGCCATTACCTTATTTTTACTGCATATATACATAAATTTGCTCATTAACAAATGAAATACATATTTCATGGCACTTAATATTCCATTTATGAATCAGATTCTAAGCTATTTCTTTTGTTAATAATCATTTTTTTATCTTTCATTAATGACATACACTGTTTTATTGGTGCAGAAAAGTGTTTTCAAAATAGCTTAATGCAAACAAATTCTTCCTCCCAATTGGCTACAGGATAAAAAGTTCTATTTGATATTCTAGACACCCTAAATATGTTTTAATCAATATATCAAAATAAATGTAAGCTAGCAATTAAATCTATTAGTACTCAACTGCAATAGAGCAAATAAATATTACATGATCATCATTTCTTATGCTTGCTTTTAACTATTATTAAAACAGGCAAAACTCACTATACATATTGCCACTCACAGCAAGCTAAAGTAATCAATGGATGCCAGAAGGCTTGTGCATAAAATCCCCATCTAGTGCCTACTCATCCAATATCCACAGACTAGTTTTTGGCTTGTAGTCTTCGTCAGTGAGGAGCCTTGGATCTGAGAGAACTGCGCTAGTCTGGGGTGCAGTGCTCTCAGATCCAAAGCTCCTCACTGACAAAGGCCACAAGTGAGAAACTAGTCTGGGGATGTTGGATGAGTAGGCACTAGATGGGGATTTTATGCACAAGCCTTCTGGCATCCATTGATTACTCTGGCTTGCACTGAGTTGCACTACTGTATGGAGAGTTTTGCTTGTTTTAATAGCAGTAGAGCAAAATTTTTTAAAAAAAACCTCTACATCATTAATTTTTACAAGTCATTTATTAGACTAGAGATTATCCACTTAATGAATATTTCTGCAAAGGAGTGTAATTTGCATTTTGGAGATAGTACGTCTTTTCCACATATCTTTCATCATATGTTTATGAGTACACTCCTCCACAAAGTGTTAAAGCAGATAGAAACCAGTTTTTACCTTTCATGAGAGTCATGTAGTGAATATTATACTACAGAAATATTATTTATTATGGATAATCTCTAGTCTAATGAGTGATTAATAAAAATTATTAATATACTTTCATCAAGTGGTTTGTGTCAAAGTTGTGGGAGCAGCAAATTTGACACATCAGTTAAACTACAGTAATTTGCTGTCTATATATACTGAACAATCATAAAGATATGTGAAAAGAAATTGTGGTCTGGGTCAATTGATGAATACTGGCTCAGCATCAAATATGCATCTTGCAGATTATACATCATTTTAAGCATATCTTTGGTCACATGTTTATCTTTACATTCTTCCACAAGGTGTTAAAAGAGGACAGAAACCAACTCCTACCTTGCATGAGTGTGGTGTAGGAGAAGTTATACTACAAGAAATATTATTTATTAACTCTACATCATAAATTATATAAAAAGCTACTAAAATTACATTAATTTAATATTTAATGATATTTCAAACTCTTACACTTCTTGATTAAACATTTTTAATATACCTGTTCACCAATTTAGTCAAATCACAAAACATTGCCACATTTTCTCTGGCTCACATATTTTAGATAATTTTTGTAGCATGAACCTTGTTTATCCTAAATTATTTTCCAACTGCATTAAGACCATATTCTATCATATGGAACTCTTTATCCATTCCCTAAAGATATTTACAAAACCTGGGCATTCAGTTTCTTTGTCCACTTTTACTTCAAAGACTGTGAAATTGCATGCTGATATTTATGCTAGATGATCTTAATATCAATGCCACAAGCAATCTCTCCTGCATATCAAGCATAGTTCTCCATGTCACCACTCAAAATATTGAGCCTACTTTATATTATCTATAAGTAATAAACCTAACTTAAAAATGTGTTCAGTTTATACCATCTATCACTCTCCATTAACATATATTTACTAGCGGTTTCAATTTTCTCTTGATATTAACTATACTCTTTACAGACTTTAGGAAGTTTTATATTTACTTTCAAGATAATCTTAGATTAACAACTCAGATTATAATGCCACTAATATAATAATTCTTTTGCCAAAATTAGTTAAATATTTAGTAAATAACTTCACAAACTTCTTACTTTTTTTCAAAAACTTTATTTCCATATATTAACTATATGAACATATATATATATATATTGTAGCCCTTGGATTTGTCCAAGGCTCCATTTTTTTAAGTTAGCTATGAAAGAGAAGGTTCTATCCAAATTTTCCTCATAATATATGTATTTTTTTTTCTGTGTAATAAGAAAATTTAAGCCAAGACAGAGTTTGAACCCATATTTATAAGGGATTGCATATGTTTGACTAGTGAGCAATCTAAAAATTTATTGTTAATGTGTTTATAACCAGAGGATTGTTTTATTTTAATTTATGGGTTAAATTGATATTAAAAAAATATTAGAAAAGCAGGATTTATATGTTTGTTGATAGGTTAACTGAGAAGAGGAAGATGTGTGACTATTGAAAACTACATTAGGATAGTGATGATGAATAGTCATTATTTTAAGCTAGGTTAGAAATAAATAATTTATGGAAGTAAATAAATAATAATATAGATAGAATAGTTGTAATAAATAAAGATTAAGGCATTAAAAATCTAAATTTAAAGAAAAGTATATACCTGCGATGTGTGTGTATATATAATTTAATTGTAGATCTTGATGGTACAATGTAAAATTAATAATCATTTCTTACATGATGTAAAGCAATTTTAAATAAGAAATTAAAATCTTTTAAATAAGTTTAATATTAGCAGTCAAATTTAATGTCAAGTCTGGGTTTGAAACAGCTGCAATATATTGTGTTTCACTATTAAAGGGAAAAGTAAGATTATTTTAGTGTGTATTATCTTACTCAGTTAATTATCATTCCTTAAAATACACAGATCCTACTAAGGAATTTAAAGGGACCATTAATTTAGGCCATTAACGGTGAATGGTCAATTCTGGTCTGTCAAAGTGTAAAAAATTAATTGGCAATTAAATGTTAGATTGTAAAATTAATCTGTCTATTTGACTTGAAATTTATGCCTGGTTTTTCTGAAGGGGCAACAGGTTAGATTTAATTGAGAGGGGGTGGAAATGTCAATTAATTACAGAGATAAAGGACGTCTCTATAAAAGCTGTGTTAAAAGAAAAAAAGAAGGGAACTTGCTTGTATTTTTAAAACTTATCTGTGTCAGTGTTTTCTTGATTGACTAAAAGAAAACTGTGTTATAAAATTGAAAATCATATTTATTATACTTTGTCTCTTCAGAATAATTCGACTAAATATAACAATGTATAGTGAGTAAATTTTAAGGGGGCACACACTTGGAACCTTCCAGAAGTTGACTATTCAACAGATGTAATAAAAATTTAAACCGCAGAAGTTAAAACTTGAGTTTGATATCGTTTATATATATGCAAATAGTAAAATTTAAGACTCAAAAGTTTTAATGCATATATAAGTCAATTTAAATCTACAGAATGAAAGTAAAAGTGGAAAAGGACAATCAAAAACAGACTGATATTGTGAAAAAGTTAAATGAAGGCTGTTTAACTGAAACTTGCAGAAAATTACAAAGTTTAAAGGTAATCTACTTAGATATGGAAATGAGGAACTCATTCAGCAAAATGGAAACTGTATATATGAGAGAAAAGGAATCGAACTCTATCAAAAGAACTTTTTACAACAAGGACTTTATATGCTCTCATAAACCGGTCAAGAAAAAAAGGAAAAAAGGAGAAATCAGGAACCTGGAAGAACACCTGCTAAAAGACTTGTATAAGTATAATTTTTATTATTATTATTATTATGATCGCTTTTTATGTGTGTAGGACATTTAATATATATAGAAAAAAAAAAAACGAATTTCTTTCTTTATAGTGTATATCACGTATAGCATTTTTTTTTTTTTAAAAAAGAAGGAAAAGATATTAATTCATGTAATCACTATTGCATTATTTTGGGGGTAGAAATTGTTTTCATATGATTTTATATATGTTTATTTAAATGCTTTCGCTATTGTGGTTATTTGGGGTAGAACTGATATGCCTTATTTAAAATGCTTTACAAACAATGTTTTTTTTTTTTTTTTCCCCTCAATTTAAAAAAAAAGGGAAACAATTAAGAGATAGGGTTATTAGCATCAGAAGTTATTATCGAATGATTAGATTTATAAATGAATTGCTTGTTTATTGAGTATCATCATCATTTTTATTGTTTTTATAAAAGTGCCTGGAAATAGTTTTGAGAATTTTGTGCGCATTTCTTATTGCTTATTATTATTATTGTTATCATAGATTTAAGGCCAGAAACAAGCTGATTTATGCTTGGAAAATTTATGGGCTCATGTTCCAGTACACTAATTTGCAAGAATATTAAAGTTGTGAAAGTTTTACTTGTATAATTTGATGTTTCGACCTGTGTGTGTGTGTGGATAGACAAAGATCTCCACAAATTCAGTGAAGTTTAACTCACTGAGATATATGCTATATTCAGAAAGTATTTGAACCCAGTGGAAGAGTTTTCCCACTTAAGTATGCTCTACACCGTAAGAAGGTTTCTTGTTTTGATGGCCAGAGGTATTTGGCATACCTATGTTTTTTATATGACTAGCGATAAAAAAAAATCCTAGCATATCTTAACCTTAGTGAAAAGGTTCTCTCTTATTCGGGTCACTGCCTGCCTCATATTAATATTTGATATTCCTTACGTGTGTATGAGAGGATAGCCATGATGAGCATTATTATAAGTATTGTATACCAGGTCGCAAACTCAACTTAATGTCTGAATGAATGCAGATAATGTATGTGCAATTGGTGTATTTGAATATTGTTTTTTATAGATTGGATTTAGCATACGAGCCAGAAATAATTAGGTTAATAACTGTTAAGGGTTAAATAAAACGTACGAATGATTGGGCATAAGCAATGCGTATATAAATGTATTTAATAAATATTTACATGGCCAGCTGAGAACTTCGCTGGAAAGGTAGTATTGTTAAAATATTATTATGTTATAAGAACATGAACATAGAGAGTGCACTAGGATGATGTTTGATCTTAATGCCAATTTATTTGCAATAACTTAGTCTTACTATTATTAAGATATCTCTGTTGTAAAGATTAGGGCCAAAGAATATTTAATCAGGATGATCGGATAAGATCAAGAAATTTGCAAGGGAATATTACCTTTAGATTTATTAAACAAAATTATCAAATTTAATTAGAAAAAAAAAAAAAAATCGATTACGTATTTTTTAAAATATATCTGTAGTAAAAAAAGGGAAAGCATTGAAAACGGGAAGAAATTGGTATTTACTATATTTAAGGTAAAAAGAAAGTGTAGATATAATGTAATGTATATGTTTTTTTTTTGTATTGATTGAATTATAGTTTGTCAAATAAAATTTGTTATTTGTTTTAAATAAAAATTTGCGTGTGTCTCCATGTTTTTGTGGGTTATTATTATCTAGATATTTCCAATCCAATCATACATCAATATCATATTAGTAATATTTGAATTATCATGTACGTAATTAATATTTAGTAAAATTATTTAAAAGGTTAATTTAAATGCATAAAATTACCAAATAATTTAATATTGTTTAAATATAAATCGAGAATAGAGATAGTATTGAGTGATAGCGAGTGCAGAGGGTGGGCATAAAATCCTTTCCCCATCCGTTGTATTCAAACCTCTCTAGATGCATTTTATTTTATATGGTGTTATTATAATTGCGACTATGTTTTATGATGTGTTTATAAAGATTTAGTAAGCTTAAATATTCCAGCTTTAATGTAAATTGATATTAGATTGCATTAAAGACAACCGAGATCACCTTGGAGGCGATCAAGAGAGGAATGTTTATCACCAATAACCCATCGCAGCTTATTCGATTTCCACACCTAATTGTTCGAAAAACCCTGAGAAGAGATTAGAATGAGAGGAGATGAGCTAGCAAAGATGTAAAATTTAATGATAAAATAAATAATAGTGTAATAGACATATGGACGTGAAATTGATGAAGGGATGGATCAGGAAGGTGGAGATGAATATAGAACTTTATAATTAGAATAAAATTTAATTGTAGCTTTAATCATAGTGAATGGGATTATGCTGAGAATAGCCTGGAATTCTTAAAGATATTAATATTGTCAATTTTAATGCGTTCTCAGTGTTCTCTAAATTAATTATGTATTAACCCATTCATGAAATATTATTACTAAGAGTATTGTATTGAGATTTCACCTCTATATTTTATTGGAGCTGCAATTTGGCGCCCTGGCAAATAAGCTTATAAATGTTCTGTATCATCATCATCATCATCTCAGTAGGCCTCAGAAATAGTGTCAGCTGGGAATGATGAAGTATCCATCGATCCATTCTTAAAATGTTGTAATTGGCATGCAATTTATCTGCAAATGTGTAAATGCCGTATACTTTGAATATAGTATAATTAATCCATAACGTGGATGTGCGATCATTTGAATAAAATTCTCATTGGTTATAATAAAGTTATAATTAGCTTAAACTATCCAATAATATATATGATATTTGGAAGCTCTCCCAATCGTTTAGTTATGTTTGAAATTCATTGGGGATGACCGATTGAGAGATTGCAAAATGCGTTTCATGTTACTTTAATAAGTTTATATAAAGTTAACAAAATAAAGAATAACTTTTTATTTGTTTGAATTGTTTTTATATAGTTACAATTGGCCTGTAACGCGGTCGCACGAAGGAGGTTATATTTAATTTTTACGTATGAAATATATTAGTCTGTGCACTATATTGGAGAAATGATTAGATTAAATCTATACTTAGAAATTGTTTAATCTATACTTAGTATACCAGAATATATAATTGATGCATTGCATATTTAATTGATACTTAAGAAGTGCATCTGTCGTTAATTTATATTTTTAAGAAATCTTTATTTCTCTAAATTTTTATTTAGTTAGAAATGACCTTGACCCTTCTTCATTTTTCTTTTAAATTTTTCGTTAGTTAGAAATGGCTACAACGTGGAAGCCTATTAAACATCGATCCCCTAGCCCAAAACTTACTCGTTTAACAAAGAAGGGATTCATTAGTTAGAATATATATATATATAATCACATATTATACATTACCGATGTTTTAACTGTTTTTTCTCCATTACAGTCATTTTCAAGAACCTATAACAAAAAAAATTACATATCTCTACATAATACTCTAAATACAAATCTCTTTCATATATTAAACATTAACACATCAAATTCACAATAATAAAACATATTAACTATACATTATTATTACTTTACTTACATTTTCCTCCTTCTTCTCCCTTTATTATAAAACTTCCTTTTTTACATATTAAGTATAAAGTTTCAAAATAATATTAGAAACCATCTAAAACACCAATAAACAAAATACTATTTAAATCCATTTAACCCACCCCTAATTACAAATTTATTCCTCCATTAACTATTTTATCTAACTTCCATATCAATTATCTACAATTCCTACCTATACTTTTAAATCTATTTAAAAAGTAATGTAAATTATTTCTCTATCCTTTAACAATTTACTTAAATACTATTTAAATATTCCATATTAATTATATTTTATTTTATATTCCTATCTAACACCATTAATCCTATTTAAAACAGATTTATATCTTTTTATGTAAAAAAATTTTATACCATCCTTTCTCTATAGTTTTTAACCTTTTCCAACATTCTAATATCAAAATTTTTATGTCCCAATTCTTTACAATATATATATATACATTGGAATTTCTATCATTTAAATGTTATTTAAATCTAGTTTTTAATCTTCTTTTTTTAGATGCTCACAATACTATTATTTTAATTCACACATCGAAGATAACATAGGGCACCAAATTTTGATGATAGAAAGTGATTGACTCTGAAATTGAATGACAAGTTATGATTAATCCCCTATCTTAACATGGCTCTTGACTTTGGCATATTTCATTGCTTACAAATTGCTCTGGGTAATAAATTATCAATTTATATATATATAATAAAACACTTTACAGAGAATAAAGTATAATTTAAGAAATCAAGTAAACATTTAAAACGTGAGTTATCATAGCTATGATTATCAAAAAAAAACAATAATTTCATCAATAAAATTTTAAAAATCCATTTTCTAGTTATTTAGAAGTTACGAATTTGCCATCAGAGGGCACTTCCAGCAAAAGTTTTAGATTAGTTCTTAACTATTGACTTTTTATCAGTGGATAGCACTGGATTTTCCATTCACACATTCAACAGCCTATTTCATTTCTTTCATACTTAGATCTCTTTAAAGAAGAATAGCAGAATGCATTGTTGCTTCTAAGACAAATATTGAAAAGTAAGCTGAGAAAATCATGTGATGTTTTCTTTGATATATAAAAGTAAATAAATTTCTGTTAAAAAAGATTTAATATTATTTGCAATTCAAGTGGAAAAGTAAAGATGTGTAGGAAATGTTTTATTTCACATTTAATACCATTGTAATCTGATATATAAAATCCATACTTTCTCAGTTGTCTGATTGGTGAATGTATGAATGTTTGTCCAAAGTCACATGTCAAATTCACACCACTATATTTATGCAAATGAAGTAATTCCACCATTAAATAAAAAACATTCGCAAAAATTCAATGTGTGCTTTTAATTACAGAGGTATAATATATATTTTGTAGTAAAGGTACCCTGCCGGCTGCAGAAAAATCGTCTTTAAGATGCTTCATGCTGTCATGGTCTGTCAATCCCCTAATGTAGTTCAGATGAATCACATACTCAACAATGTTAAATAAAAAAACATATTTACATTAAAAGTTTAATAATTAAAATACAGCTTATTATATACCTGTATCAATATATGTAATATATAGGGTATATGAGCACAGACTTTCACACAACCCACCACTCTCCACTCTATCTCATAACACTGATACACTTGAATATATATAAAAGCTTAAAAAAATTGTTGCATCCAATTTTTAAAAAAATATTACAAATATTATATTAATTAAAAAAATATAAAAACAATGGGCTCAGGGGCCTATGTTTTGGTATCCAGCATTAATAAATAGTAACTGTTAATAAAACTAAAAAAAACTATTATGATTAATCATGATGTGTCAAAATATTGAGAAAAAAAATGTTTTTATTTAGTGGATACTCTAGTAAATCACTAAACATCACATGATCACCATTTCTTATGCTTTCTCATAACTGTTATTAAAACAGGCAAAACTCTCCACACAATAGTCCACTCAGTGCAAGCCAGAGTAATCAATGGATAGTGGTGGCTATGGTTATTAAAGAACCAAAGACACCAAAATGTATGGGTACTGAACTGAGTTCAGATCTATATAAACTAATGAGCTTGGATTGAAAATATTACTGTGTTTTCAATTTTAGACTCATAGTTTTGTAGTTACATAGAGATAAAAGGTGACTGCTGGAGAGTTGCATTAGATCCTAAGATCTAGGTGCAGTGCTCTCAGATCCAAAGCTTTTCACTGATGAAGGCCACAAGCCAGAAACTAGTCTGGGGATATTGGATGAGCACTAGATAGGGATTTTATGTACAAGCCTTCTGTTCTCCAGTGATTACTTTGGCTTACACTGAGTGGCACTACTATATGGAGAGTTTTGCCTGTTTTAATAACACTAGTAAGTTTATATTTGCACCACAATGCTGTTAAATATTACAACAGGTATATTTAAAAATGTAAATTTTAATTTAGCTTTATTAAAATTTGGAAATTTATTTATATAACATTAAAATGTTTTGTTTGATTTATATTAAATCTTAAAAAAAATTGTTAAAGCAATCAGCTAAAAAAAGCCACAGCCTTTATAAGGCCAGGCACATCTGGTAATAATAATAATAAACAGCCATTCATAAATGAATATGGCCATTTCAACTCTAAAAAAGAGAGAAAAAAACTATTATTAAATAAGATTCATGATAACTATGCAAACCAATCTGTGAATCACAAATAGAACCACCTAAAGAACAAGTTGATCTAATGAATATTGTTATATTGATGGAGCATGTGTGATTTGATATACTGACTCAATGGTATTTATGGAGTTTAATGTCCACCAAACATGGATTTAGATCTGTTGAGTCTAGTACTCAAACTGCTTGTGAATTCCTGAGCAATAAATCATTTGCACAGAGGCAAAACTGTCCATACAGTAGTGCCACTCATGTAAGTTAAAATAATCCATGAATTCAATAAGGTTTGTGCATAAAATCCCTATCTAAAGCCTACCAGCAGCCATTCTTTATCTTATTAGCTAACTATAAAGCTTTGAGTCCATAACGAAAACACAATAATGTGTTCAAGTTCATTATATTGTATAGTCATATAGATCTGAACTCAGTTCAGCATCCATACTTTTTGATGTCTTTGGTTCTTTAATAACCAGTCACCATAATCCTAATAAACACCACATGATTACCATTTTTTATGCTTGCTTATCAGGAAAAACTCTCCATACAGTAGTGCCACTCAGTGCAAACCAGAGTAGTCAATGGATGCCAGAAGGCTAGTGCATAAAATCTCCATCTAGGACCTCCACATCCAATATTCCCAGACTAGTTTCTAGCTTGTGATGTTTAGTAATTAAATAAATCATTTGATTATTATTTTTAATGACCCACAAATGTTAGCATCATATGCATTTTATAAATACAAATTTATTTATACAGATTCATTTTTTTAAACACTTGGTAAAAGAAAACTAAAGTTAGAAGAAGAGAGTTGTGCATTTTAAATTGTTATTTAAACTCGTTCAGGATTCAAGTTCTCCCTTCTTATTTGAAGAACCATGTCTATATTTGTAATATATTATTTTTACAGTTAAATCTTTTTTCTATGTCAGTATTGATAATCTTTACATTATTTTTTTATAAATGAAAGCTTTCAAATAATAGACATTCTAAAAGTTAACATTCGAATTTTGAAAAATACATAATATGGTTACTTAGATGTGATATAGTTATAACCAATTCTCCATTGGACTCACAACTTTTTATTAAAAATACATTTAATTCTATTCTAAAAAAAAGATAAGCTTCTTGCACCCAAAGAAATCTACCTATCCACATGGACTGGTTCTTAGTACAAGAAATTCATCAAAACACTCAGGAAGTTATTATTAAAAATGTAAATCAATTTTTAAAAAAATTCTTAACTATAATAATAGCATTATAATGTTTGTGATTCATAAAGATCGTAGAATAAAATATTTCTTATTTGAATTTCATTTTTAAAATCAAAATGAATTTTAGTTTAAACATTATCAAAAAAAAAAATGTTTTAAAATTCAAAATTAAGTTTCTTATTATTAAAATTAAACACAAAAGCAAGCTTGTGATGAAATAATTACATAACGCAAATAAATTATTCAAAAGATACATTATATAACTCATTGGAATCTTCAGTTACTTCTGAGTTATTTATTATTAAAATTATAAAAGAAATTTCTTTACTGTTATTTATAGATGCCATTTTTGTTAGCCAGTAATTTTGGACTGCTTTTTAATGACCACTAAACATCACATGATCACCATTTTTTATACTTACACAAGCTGTTTACACAGAGGCTAAACTCTTTACCCATTGATTACTCTGGCTTGCATTGAGTGGCGCTATTGTATGAAGAGTTTAACCTCTATATAAACTTTTTAATGACTTGTCTTTTTAAAAACAAATATTTTCAAATAAAATCTAATTGTAGTCATATAGTTTTTTGGTTCAACATAAATATTTTACAAATATATTGCAAAATAAGCTTAAATATTTAAATTACTAGAAGTTGATTTTTCTTTTTGAAAAGACATATTCAAAAATTGCATTAAGGCCAAAGAATCCATCAATCAAAAATTGGCACTAATGATTAAAATGGAGTATCTGTCAGTTTGTTTATATGCAAATTAATATTCTAATTTACTAGAGATCAATATGATACTGATATCTTCAGATTTTTTTAAAATAATAATTTGAATGACTTCTATGCAAATAAAAACTGCATACAATAATCTAGGTTTATTAATAACTGCAAAGCATTGAAGAAAATCTGAAAGGAATAGTGGCACAAATATTTTAAATAGATATATTAAACAACATCCATACTTCCTTATTCTTTGTAAATTCATACAAATAAAGATACAATAAAAGACAAATGACCCCCAAGATGCATTTTGTACTGAACCAGCACTGATCAGTTGGACCAGCTCACTGTCACTCATATATATCTTTATTATATAAAGAGTATTTATCTGTAGTAAATTGTTACATTTTCATTTACCATTGTCAAACTCCCTCCACTCACAACTTTGTTTGACGTCATCCATTTCAGATAAATACAATCATGATTATTATTAATCATTTTCTAAACTAGAGATTATCTCTAGCACAGATATAAACTTTAAACCTCAGTTAAAGATTAATATATCTGAATTTTCAATTTTAAACATACATACACATGGAATTTTTTACCTTTCTCTTTCCCATGTGTAATATCTTTATAGATATATTAAACAACCTCCATACTTCCCCATTCTTTTTAAATTCATATAAATAAAGATACAATAAAAAAACAAATGATCCCCAAGATGCATTTTCTGCTGAATCAGCACTTATCAATTGGCCCAGGTCACTAGCTACCATATATCTCTATTATATGAAGAGTATTTACCTATAGTAAATTGTTACATTTTTATTTAGCATTGTCAAACTCACTCCACTCATAACTTTGACACCATTCATCTCAGATAAATACAAACAGTTCAAATTAAGTGATTTAGTAGCTACTAAATTTGAACCCATTAATTAAAATTTATTTGATAACTCTCAAAATAGAATTAAACCATCAAACATCACATGATCACCATCCTTTATGCATACACAAGCTGTTTACACACAAGCAAAACTCTCCATATAGTAGCACCACTCAGTGTAAGTTAGAATAATCAATGGATGCAGGAAACTAGAAGCTAGATATTAATCTGTGGATATTAGATGTGTAGGCACTAGATAGGGATTTTATGGACAAACCTTACTGCATCTATTGATTACTTTGGCTTGCACTGAAAGGCACTACTATATGGCGAGTTTTGCCTGTGTGTAAAATAGAATTAAGCATGTTTACAATTAGTGGCTAATCCTTTCAAAAATCCCTACTGAAAAGTAAAGTTTTTAGGAGCATATCTATTTCTTCTAATTAATAAATGACCGATGATAGTGCTTAATAAGGTCTAATCCAATGCTGTCCTATCTATTAGGTGGAAGAATTGGAATAGGAGAAATAGATTTGCTACTTAAAAGAAATGTTTAAGAAGTTGTTTTGTTAAGAAAGCTTGATTGCAAACTTTATCATCGTGAAAACATAGAAAGTTGTGTTTTAAATTATTTAAAGATATATTGTGCCAAGAACAATTGGTTCACAGCACATTACAAAATAAAACATTATTAATTCAAATCTTAGGACTTTTTAAAATTTGGGAAATTTTTGGTTTTCAATCCCTCATTTCATATCCAAACTTTTCTAAGACTGGGGATAAAATAGTCAGCTGACTCTTATTAAGAATATTTTTTATATGTTTTTACTGCAGCTTTTATAAAGACTTTGGTTTAGGAATTAATATTCAAAAAACTCAAGTTCTTTATCAGTCAGAAGTGGAAAAGAGGTTTTAGTTTAGATGATCATCAACTTGAGAAGGTTAGTCAATTTAATTAGCTTGATAGTTTTATGAGTAGAATGATAGATGTGGATGTTGAAATAACACACAGATATCAATATACTGTACTGCTAAAATTATAACAAGTTAAAAGATAGGATATTCCATTACAGTGAAATTACTATACTAAAGTAACTTTTACAGAGCTGTTATTTTACGTAATTTATTATATGAAAGTGAGGCTTCAACATTTTACCAATAAAATATAATGGTATTAAAAAATATTATTTAAGTATGCTCCATATGTTTTTCAATTTTTTGATATGATATATTTTATGGTGAATGTGAGCATGGTTTTTTATTCCATTTACATTATAAAGACTATCTTTAAAATATTTTAAAGATATGCAATGTTGATTATTTCATTGGGAAGATGTATTTGAAGAGGCAGTAGTTTGAAGAGCTATAATAAGACATACTATTTAAGTATTTAAGAAAGAAAAGTTTGTTATAGGTGACATAAAAAGTCAGCATTACAAAATATTAAAAAAACAAAGCAGCTGTTGTATACGTCAATGTCTTTCACAGATTGGTTGCTATAGTAATTATAAAACACATCTCTATAGCAGTTTTATTATAATAATTTGTTTTGTCATTTTATTGTTTTTTCTCTTTGTACTCATTTGCAAGGGAATAATAATGATGATTTATTAAATATTTTTATTTATAATTGTGCAATCATTAAAAACCAATCAACATTTAGACAATCTCAATATTAAAAATAATCAACAATTTCAAACTGTTGCCAAGGCAACCTCCTTTTAACAATGAGTGGAATCCCACCCTTATTAATGGTCTGATATACTTGTATAGACACTAAAGATTGCAACTTGACCACAAAGATTAAAATTATTGATACAAAGAAGTTTAAATAAAACCTTTATAAACAGGTAAATAAACCCTATTCTGAATGCAGACTAATAAACAGTTAATTATAACATTGCAAACTACAATTATAATTTTCAAATTGCACCCAAAGTATTACTTAAATAATAAGTGTAATAATACTCAAGGCTGAATGGGTTTGTAAGTAATCATTAAAAACCAGTCAACACTTAGATAATCCCAATATCAATAACAATCAACAATTTCAAACTGTTGTCAAGGCAACCTGTTTTTAACAATAAAGGAGGAATCCCATCTTTATTAATGATCTAGTATATTAATGTAGACACTAAAGATTGCAACTTAACCACAGAGATTGAAATTATTAATACAAAGAAATTTAAATAAACCTCTTTAAACAGGTAAACATAATCTATTCTAAATGCAGACTAATAAATAGTCATTTATAATATTATGAACTGCAATTATAAGTTTCAAATTGCACCCAAAGTATTACTTAATAATACTCAAAATTAAATAGTTTGTAAGTAATCATTAAAAACCAGTCAACACTTAGACAATTCCAAATCAATACAATCAACAATTTCAAACTGTTGTCAAGGCAACATCCTTGTAACAATAAAGGTGGAATCTCAAACTAATTAATTTTAAAAGGTTAAAGATTATCTTTAAATTTTTGTTTGAATAGTAAAAAATTTGAAAGTTAAATGTCCTGATTAATGGCATTCTACCTGAATATCTTTATGAATTCTACATTTTCAAATTCTGCAATAAGTCTGTTAAAAATCTTTAAACCAATAAACATCACATGGTCACCATTTCTTAAACTTGGTATAACTGTTGTTAAAACAGGCAAAACTCACTATACGTATTGTCACACACTGCACTAGATGGGGATTTTATGCACAAGCCTTCTGGCATCCATTGATTACTCTAGCTTGCTGTGTGTGGCAATATGTATAATGAGTTTGCCTGTTTTAAAAATCTTTAATATTAATCTAAATAGCCATTAAATTTTATAGTAATCTCTTTTTGAATTCATTTTTTAAAATCAAATTCGTTTGGATTCATCTTTCTTCATTTAGATATATAGTCAAAGTTAGTAAAAGCAATATGCAAAATTTCTGCTACAGAAAAATGCCAAACAAAAGAGGTCTTGATTCTAAATGTTTTGTAATAAATGTATCACATTTAATGTGTGGGTGTATATATAATCAAAATTACTCCAAATTCACAATTCAACCAGACTAGCCAAGAAAATAAACTCTAAAACACTATCAATTCATTGCTACAAGTAGACTTCTCAAGTGTAAGGAACTACAAAATAATAAGATATTTAAGTTACCCACAATTCCATTTACTTCCCATACATCTTTAATATTAAAAGAACTTTTAAATAAGTTAATTGCTTCAGAATCATAATTTTTTTAATAATAAAGATTTTTTTAATTTTTTTTTTTTTATTATTAAAAAAAAAATATTCTGAAACAATTAATTTATTAGAAAGTTATTTTAATATTAAAGATGTATGGGAAGTAAGTGGAATTGTGGGTAATGTTTTTAGTTTAAATATGTTATTTTACTAGTTCTTTACACTTGAGAAGTCTGCTTGTAGCAGTGAAATCACTGGCATTGTTTTAGAAATTATTTTCTTGGCTAGACTGGTTGAATTGTGAATTTGGAGTAATTTTGATTATTTATTGACTAGTCTAGCTTTATGCTTATAATGTTTATATATATATATTGAATTAAATATTCTCATAGATTGTTATTATAATAAAGAGTAGAAATAAAATTATACCTATGTAAACAGAGATAACTTTTGCCTTTTGTTGTTACTAAAAAACTATCAAAACAAGTTTTCTCCATTACCCTATAATAGCACTTTTGTTGGGATTTATTGTTGAAGTAACAGGAGAGGCTACACACACATATGCAAATCATAATGTGCAAGGTAAACTGTCCAAATATATAATTAAAAGATACATAGTGTAACAGTCAGAAAACGTGTGACTCGTAAACATAGTGCAGAATTTGACCACCACACAGAACAGCAGCACTCTCGAGGTAGCGAGCCACCCGTGTTACTGAGTTCGAACATAGTTTATCGGTTCCACAATACAATCCACGAAACAATGCATCTTTATGCGACATTATTAAATATTTCCTTAGGCACGGTGGTCAGGGATATGCAAGAGATTCATGATTTTATTCTCGAGTTAGCCAATAATCAAACTAATATTAATTAAACATTCATATTTACATAATCGAGGAAATATTATATAGAATGGGTATCGAATAAATGAAACGTAACTGCAGACGTATAGTTTACAATTATTTATTAATACATTTTAATAAAACAAACATTTACTAATAATATTTTGTGGATTTAAAGCTTCAGTAGCAGGATTTACGACATGATTATATTTTAAAGAATACATTTATTTATTTAGACATTATTTTATATTGAGGACTTCAGTAGCGGTATTTCCGATACTGTAATGTTTAAAAAGGAATTCACTTATTTGAAGGCGTAATCTAGCTACCTAAAATTCTCGAGTAAGTATTTCTAATGCATGCCTTGGGGAATTTACACCTTTGCAATGCAAGAGTCTAAAGATTTAAGAGTAGCGGCGGACATATATTTATTTAATTAAAATATTTATTTTATGTCTAAGGGCAAACATTTATTTGAGAGTGAATTATGAAGATAATGCAGAGGCAGAGTGATATATAGAATAATAAAATTAAGTAAAGGAACATGTGGTACGCTTTAGAAAGGCGATATGGAATGGCAGTATATTGAAACTGCAATGCCGTGAATGAGTTTATAAGAATGTCGGGCTGGTCTCTGCCATCAACCCGACGAAGTAAGGTGTCACATAAGCATAACCAGGGACAAGCGGTCCATGTCGCCGTTTGCCGGCTGGCTGCATGACGTCGTCAAGTACTATGGGAGCACCCATTATGTCCGCTTGTGTAGGATGACTGGGGTTAATTTCAACCCTGAAGAATCCGGAAATTTCATGGTGGAATGGGTCATCGCATCTCTAAAACGTAACACATGTATAATGTATAAACGATTATGATGAGATTTAAATAGATTTCTAACTCGGCCCTACATTATCAACATTTACTAAAGAATGTTGGCGACTCTCAAAGAAATGCAATTTGATGGAATTATTCATTAAGATTTAATATATACAAAACATATCTAAACTGGGAATGATTACAACTAATATGCCAACCATTTGCGAAGTTGTAGACCCCTGCATTACAATAAATGAAGCATTGAATGCGTGTCAATTTATATGAAAGTTAAGTTATTTAGGAAAGTAAATATTAATGAAATTTTGACACGCATTCATTGTTTTAAGCAATCATAGATTTAAACTTTGAAAATTGAGATAATTATGAGCATGCAATAATTAAATAATAACTATAGATAGAAATGTAGATTATAGAAATACGCACCCAAGAAAGATAGAGTGAGGTAAGCTAGATTATTAGATACATTTACACTTTACATTAATTATTCAATTTAGTTATACAAATGGTAGTTTTTACATTTTACAATTTAGATAAGTAATATGAAGAAGAGCTATAGCATGTTATTAGAGTACTCTAGAGTTTGAACACAGACAGGTACCTGTTTTATAAGAAGTTTTCTGATTCCATTAGTTTAGCAGCAAAAGGTTCACGAGTGGCAATTCTTTCTTGTATTTAGATATTTCATTTAATTTCACAGCAGCAGCAGCTTTCTCATTTATTTCAGGCAGCAGATCTTCATGGTTAATTTATGACGGGCAATGGAAAGTTTGGCATCCGATAGGCCATCTCCCGATGGAGAATAATCTAGGTGCTTTACTCGGTCATACCTTGGCAGGAACAAATTATTTTTATTATTTTTGGAGACTCTCAGTGATCGAGAGCAAAGCTAAAGTTTAAGTGAATGTCTCCAGCAAGTCTAAGATGGCCTCTTTTTTATCTTGATCTTTCACATTTTTGTTAAGGTATTTTTAGGTTCTACTTAATCTGCCCTGAGGATAATCAATGCATTTTGTTGGTTTTAATTAAAGAAAGCTGCCGTTCTATTGTTTACATTTTACATTTACTAATTACATTTTGGGGAATTTTTCTTTAATTAATCTATTATCTATCACTGACCGATGCTTTTAAATTTCAAAGACAAAAAGGAAACATAAGATTATTTTAACTTTTAATTAAATATTACATCAGATTTTTTTAGAATTATTATTAAACGAAATTTAAACAAAGCAATAAATACGAACTTTATAATCCAAAATAAATGATTAAAATTATACAAAATTATATAACTAAAAGAAATCTAAATTATATTATTTTATCCCTATTTATTGCCTTTAATTTGAGATCGAAATGTGTGCGTGTTTATCCTGAATTCTACATATATTTATACATGTTTAATATTGCTACACACACAATTCGATACCAAAAAGTTTAAATTTGGGCGGAATAGACCGGTCAGTGAGAGATGACAGAAAAAGGTGAAACTTAAGATCCAAATACGAATCTCACTGTTTCAATCGTTACAGATAAATATTTTATTAACTACAGTCATAGCCAGAATTTTCAGCAGTTTACATATTTCATTATTTGTTACAGCTTTCAATGTCAGTCTTTATAGATTATAGGCAGAATGAAAAGTGGCTATCAATGTTTTAATCTTGTATCTATAATTGTGATTAATGAAATTTTTATTGGTGATTTACAGGTATAAATAGTATCATAGTAATGATTTGTCATCTTCCTAAATTTCCTGCAATGCCATATTTGAACCAACCGCTGTGTTATATGCTGACAGTCTATCCACTTACCACAATAATTTTAATGTGCTATTAGGTTGGATTACAAGTTATGGCATGAAATGTAAAAGGGTATTTCATATCTTCATGGTTTAACACTGCTCTCCCTGATATTACAAAATCTGGAAAGTCATCTGAAAAACTCATGGCTACATAGTTTGGGTCATTTCAAATTTTTTAATAGCAATTTTACCCAAAGTAAAATAAAATGTAATTATAGTATATTAGTCCATCATGAATTAAGGTATAAAGAATATTGCCATATCTTATGTTTAAACCCATGATCCAGGTATATTATCACTTTAAAATTTCCATGGTGAATGGCTAGACTATGTTGCTATGTAACATTTGTGAATATTCAGATATATTGCTATAAATATTTTGAAGACAGCACCAATCATTAGTCATACTGTCACTAAAACATTTTAAATGTATATACAATTAAATAAAATGATGCATTAAAGCAAAAACCCAAATCATGATATATATATATATATATATATATATATATATATATATATATATACGATGCCAAATCATCAGTCTTTTGTAAATAGGTTTAGTCTTATTATAACCATATGAAAATACTATCCAATATAAGATTTGAAATATGAAAATATCTTTGTAGGTACTGATCATAAATAAAATAGTTATATCATGCTACTAAAGTGTGTGAACTTTAAAAGTAATTCAGGACCTTAATTTCATCCTTACAAATGTATATAGAATTTTGCAAACTTTACAAACATACACAGATAAAATTCTCTTACTGTCTACTGGTACTAGCATTTTGAATAGAAAATATTTCTGAACTTATGTATATAAGAGAAAAATCCAAAATTCTTAATCTAGTATCAACTTTTATTAACTAATTATTATTATTATTATTATTATTATTATTATTATTATTATTATTATTATTATTATTATTATTATTATTATTATTATTATTATTATTATTATTATTATTATTATTATTATTATTATTATTATTATTATTATTATTATTATTATTGGTGGTAGTGGGGGGGTAGTACTAGTAGTAGTAGTAGCAGTAGCAGTAACAGTAGCAGTAATAACAATAATAAGAAGATTAAAAAAAGAAAAAGGAGAGAAAGGAGGAGGAAAAGAAGAAGAAAAAAAAGAAGAAAGAAGGAAGAAGAAGAAGAAAAGTAGTAGTTGTCTAATATAAATATTCTCGCCTAACGTACATAAGTTATTATAACTGATTTTGATATTTACACATATCACAGATATTAAAAGAAACAATAAATGTTTAAAAGAAGATACTATGATATATGTAAATAATAAATGATCACACATACCTACACTTATACATTTGATATTATAGAAAATAAATTCAATTATTAATTTTAATTATCAATTAAATTTGTGATTAAATTATTTTTTAACCTAACTTGTGTGGTTAAATTATTTCACATTTTAAAACTTTCATTTACTTTTTTTTTTCCATTTTCCATATGTCATAGCATTGGCCGGGAGGCGAACCCGCAACAACCGTCTGCAACCAACTGCTTGCTTGCAAGGAGGCTGCGCTGACCTCTCGGCTAACAACGCTTGACAACTTTCATTTACTTTTTAATATAAAAAAACATTTGTACCATTTTAAAATAACATATAAATAATAATCTAGAGGTTAAATAATATTTAAAGTTTTTATTTCCTGGGACTTTTAAAACTTGTCAGTTTCTTATGTTTCTCTTGAGTTTTTTTATTATGATGGAGATATTATGTATACAGAAATGGATACTTCATTGATAGTTTTAATCTGTTGCCAAAATAAATAAGGCAGAGGAAAAAATAGAGAGGAGTATACTATTGATTAGAAAAGAAAAGATCTACAGTTTACTTTATTTGATTTCAATTACATGTAATGATACTAATTAAAAGTCAATCAATTTCTTACATATGTATACATACACGCAGTTGAATTCTGGGAAATATAAATTCCCAGCAGAGTAATTAAAATTCATTGCCAAAGATTCAAGACCACAGTTTTAATTAAGTTTATTTTGGTAAACTTGTTTGAAAAACAATGTAATTATATAATTAAATTAAGGCTAATTAATATATAAAATTGATAAGACACCTAGACTTATTTATCACTGCCATATAACATATAAAAATGTAAATATTAAAAAAGATAGAAATAGAATAATTTCTTTCATGAAGTTATATAGCGACCAAAAAGCCTTGTCCCATTCATCTGTACTACTTCCAGCTCTAGAAGGTAGTCTCACATTTACTTTTTCTGGATTCTCTCTACAATTGGAAAAGAATTCATATTTCAGCCACTGTGAAGCATCAGAAAAATCTTAATGCTAACTAAGAAATATGATAATTGAAAAAAAAATTATGAATGAATAAGTGAAAAACTCCTAGAATCTTATTTCTTGGATTGTCTAGTCAGCTCTGAAGTAGTAATCTGAGTATAGCCATCCATGCTTACCTATAATTAATTATTCTCAAAACAAAAAAAAAGAACATTTACAAATTGCAAGTTTTATCAAATATGATATCTTGTAAATGTCAACAATATTTCAAATATGTGAAATATAGAAATGATTTATATGAGTTTTTAAAGATCACTGGAAATTTTTTATATCAAATAGAACTGAACCAGAATGTGAGTTATTTATTTATACACAGACTTTTTTTAAAACTTTAGAAATTAAAAAAAAAGGTAATCAATCATTTAAAAATTTAACAATATACTATAGAAACAATTTATCTTTCGTTTGCTCTCACTTCAAAATAAAATGGGGTGGAAAATTAAATCTGCTGCTAATAGTGTTACCAATAAATTAATCCTAAAGAAAAAAAGAAAGAAAGAAAATGATTTTGAAATGTATTGTTGTATATGTTACTTTCATAAATCTTGAAGTAAAAATATATTTCATTTATTTATTGATGTATGAGTTTTCTGGATTAATAGTTTTAACAGAATACTGCTAAATCACTTCTTGCTAGATCACTAAGAAAATGCAACCAGAATTTACTTTTGCAGTTTTAGACATATATATCATGTGTTCCAGTGAAAAGGTAATTAATTCTCTTTCCATGCTGCTGAATGTATACATCTCTGAATCATTGCATATGTTATATAGCATTATAGTTTGGTAGTTTAGTTATTCACACAAAAATTTGAAGGTTCTAGCATGTCTGGGTCATGAGTTGCAACATAAAATGAAATGTTGTGTTTCATACTTTCATGGATCATTTTCAGTGGCCTCTCGACCATCACAAAATCTTGCAACATTCAAAACATTCTTGCACATTATAGTTTCTCTGCTATACACAGTTTAAATTGTTTGAAACATTCAATACCATTTTTGGACAATTTAAAACAAAGTTTAATACTAGCTTGTTGTTTCATTATGAGTTAGGAGCAAAACACATGGACCCATTATGCATAACACATGATCCAGAAATGCTAACACCTTAAAATTTTTGTGGAGAATAGCTAAAGTGTGTTACTCATAAAACAATGCAGAGAAAACCAGAACCGATCTTTTTTTTTCAATGGGTCAGGACTCTGTGTGTGTGGAATAACATAAGCATGATTATGATGGATGACACTGAAAATGCATTTAATGTGTAAAACCTACATTAAAGATTATTTTTTCCATTAACACATATACTAGTGTGTTATTTATTATCTATAAAAATAGTGAACTATCACACATTGTAAAATATATGAAAATATTCATTCCATAAGTATTATGTACAATATATATTAGAAATTCAAAATTTTCAAAAACGTTTTAAATGCCTGCATAATGAAATGTTTGTTTTTTTCTTTGATGATATAAAAACAGCTGAGTGCATTTTCAGTAAAGTTCACCAGATTGAGAACTCAGATTCTGGTGAACGTGATCGAAAGTCCACTACGTCGTTTCTATACTATAAAAGAAAAAATATTCAAAAACCTTTTCCTTAAGCAGATATTAGAATGTTTTTGCATGTTTTGAATTACAGGCATAAATGAAAGGAAAATTAATAGGATTAGTTAATAACTTCTTAAATAATTTCTTTAATTAAATAAATCCCCTAGTTTTGAATTTTAATAAAAGATATCACAAATCAACGTTGTATGATTAAAAGAAAGTTTGTTTTACTTTTTATCACATAAATTAGTTAAAATTTGTATTTTGTATTTGATATACAAATGTATGTAAATATAAAAAGAAAAATACACACACACTGATGTTATTTGGTTGTGAGGAAAAGAAATTATATTTACGAGTCTTCAAGTTATAGAAATTATTTAATGTAGAAGAGTGGAACCCAGATGAAGAACAACAGAACAAAGGAGTTCTAGTGGATAAAGATATTGCAGGATAAGTGGATAGAAACATCTTTGAATTAAGTATTGAAGCTTAAGTTGTCCTGAATATCAATATTCCATGTCAATATAATAATTCTCCTCTGCAGATAATGGCCAAAGGTGATCTGGTTAGGAAGAGCAAGATATTTATTTACTACCCAATATTGATTGGTTATTTAGATTAAGCTATGGCCCAGCTAACTGAAAAAAATGATCCTAAGCCTGATTTGAATTTGGTAAATTTTCAAGCTTTAACTGCTTTTAATTTGAACTCGGGTTGTGGAAGATAAATGTGTTGTCATCTTGTCAACAAGTATTTTTATCTAAATATTTATGTACACACTTCTTTTATTTTATTAAAGCAACCATAATTTTGATATTATTCTTTTATATTTTATAACGTAATCCTTATAAGAAAAAAGTCAATTATAAATAATAAAGAATTATTTTTACAAAAAAAATTATCTAAAGTTTTTAAAATTCTACAGCGGTTAATATTTGATTTGCAAGTAAATTTAACTAATCTTTAATTTAATTAAATATTTAAAAAATGAAATAAGTTGTACGGTACTATCATTTTTTTTTGCTTGAGGTAAATTTAATGAAGCACAAAACTGCCGAAGGCTATGCATGTAGTTTATTAACCACAAAAATGAAGGAAAATACAAACTGATTTATAAAGAAAAGAGAACGTTCATAAAAGATAGTGCTGTAGTTTCTACACTCTTTTTACATGTCTAAAGCCCTAAAAACTTGACGTTTTAACTACTTTTAAAGATCTCAGGAGTAGTTAAAAATAGATGAGAACACTATTTAAAATACCATCGTAGTTGTTTTGTTTTAAGTGTAGATAAAATTTAATAGTATTTAAAACAGCAATTGGTACAAACAACTTGTTCCTTAAATGATACCACACACTTGAATTCATATTTGTTAAAAAAAAAGATATCTGAACTAGTGTTTCCATTTAAATGTGACATCACATGATCGCCATTTCTTATGCTTGCTCATAATTGTTATTAAAACAGGCAAAACTCTTCACCACCAAAATGTATGAGAATTGAACTGAGTTCAGACCTATATAACTATATAAGCTACTGAGCTTGGATTGAAAATATTGTGTTTTTAATTTTAAACTCATAGCTAAATAGAGATAAAAGGTGGATGCTAGAGAGTTGCATTAGATCCTAAGATCTGAAGTGCTCTCAGATCTAAGGCTCCTCACTGATGAAAGCCACATGCTAGAAACTAGTCTGGGGATATTGGATGAGTAGGCATTAGATAGGGATCTTATGCTTAAGACTATTGGCATCCATTGATTACTCTGTCTTGCACTGAGTGGCACTACTGTATAAAGAGTTTTGCCTATTTAAATGTGAGTTGAATTTCTCATTATGTAAACTTTCTTAAAAACAAAAGGACGATTTTTATGTTCAATATTGAAATAGATTTATGACAAAGGTTTATAACAAAAAAATGCTTAATTAAATAATTATTCAACTTTCTACTCTATTTAAATTAATAAGAAATGACCTACTGCATTCTAGCAAATTTGATAAGCAATAGCTAATGCATAGCGAATCAAAGATGTTGGAGAAACAGTATAAGTTTAAATAATCATACATGGGAAATTATGTAATCTTTAAACATCCAATCAACAAGATGAATACAAGTTTCCCATTTAACTCATCAAAGTAATTGGTTTTTTATTTTGTTATGTAGGGAATAGATCTATAAAACCTTAGTTTCTGAGTATGCCACTCTACTAACCATGCTATATTTCCCACAAGGCTGCTATGTGCATGTGCGCAGGTTGTGCAGAGCACAAAGGCAATTCATCAATGGGGTCACCAGATTGCAGCAACTATTAATAAAATTTAATTGTAAATAAAAATGCTTAAATTTATAAATCACTTCCTTATTAGAAACCTATTCTGATTGCAAATATTTTTATTCAAATATAAGAGAACTTATTTTTTGTTTTATGGTAATTGCTTGAAATAAACTAAATATTATATTGTCTACTATTGTGCTAAAATGAGCAGACACATGCTATTTTGCTGTGATAATAAAATTTATATGTAAATTAAAATGTCGATCTTGAAATTATCTTTATTTAAACATCCTAATTTATATTAAAAAGATCACATTATTATGAATAATTTATTTAAAACATATTACCTTATAATAATTATGTATAGTGTGTAATTTGTTTTATCAGTTGTATTTTATACACTCTTCAAACATCTGTTCAGTGAGGTTGTAATGCTAGAGTATTTGAACCTGTAACAGGAGTTTTGGGAGTGATTTTGGTGCAGTCTTATATTTTTTTAATACTGTTATTATCTTTTTTTCCAACTTAATGCTAATATTTTTTTAAAAAAATACTGATATAATTTTTTACATACTTTACTAATCTGATTTTTATTAGATTTGGAGTGTCTCAGAATTTGTTATTTAGCTAAAATTTGTAAATGATTCATAATATTATTCAAATATATGACAGTCTAAATCCAAAGAAAACAGAATTATTTAAAAAATAATTTTTAAAAAGCTATACTTGTGTGCATTTCATTAAAATAATATTATCAGTTAACACCCATCTGTTGATTGTAACAACCATAAAACATCGCTTGTAACACTATTGGAAAAGTGCCTAAAAATTTTTTTATCCATTCTAGTGGAAGAAATCAATTATTTGATTTTTTAATTATTATAATCTATTATTAAATAAAATTTTAAAGTGCAAGGCTTGGTGTAATGACTTTTAGAAATTTATTGAATAAATAATGCAAGAGTGAAAATTTCTTCCTCTATGTAAATGTAATGTAGATTTTTATACTGAAACAACAATCATACAAAAAAATTAAATCATAAAGTAGGGTATATATTGTATTATTGAGTGAATATTTGTGAAGCTATTTGTTAATAGAAAACATAATACAATATGCTTGAGTGATTCTGAATAAAACAAAGTAAAAAATGAGTTATTTTTAATTAATAAATATGTTGGTTAGAGTCATTCTACTTAAAGTTAATCATTATTAACATATTCCAGGCACCAACATCAGGAGAATCAATATATAAATTAAAAAGTGAAAATAACTTTTTAACATTCTACTGTGTATTCTGTTAAACAAAATTATTGAAATAGTTAAGGCTTTACTTCATTAGTGTTTGAAATCAATTAATATATATATATGTGCTCTGCGCACAGATAATGAAGCCATTCAATGTACGTAAAATTATCAAGCGTTACCACCAAGTGCTTTCAGGATAGTTTATAGTCCCATATTCATGGTGACTTGTATTTGGTTAGGAAATGTAATATTAATACAAATTTATGAAATTCATATGAAGATGCTACATAGACCACTTTTGAGACAGAGAAAAGCAGGCCTCTCTTCTATTGATTGCTGCTGAATCTCTTACAATGTAGTAAGTTTCCCTGACTTTGGGTTTAATACCCACCCCTGCCAGTGTCATTTGCTCTGAAATAAATGATATCAAACATAAAGTCAGGGAAACTTACTACATCGTAAGTGACCCAGCAGCAATCAATAGAAGAGAGGTCTGCTTTTCTGTGTCTTGAAAATGATCTATGTAGCATCTTTATATGAATTTGCATAAATTTGCATTAATATTATAGTTCCTAATCAAATACAAGTTGCCATGAATATGGGACTATAAACTTCCCCAAAAGCGCTTGGCGGTAACTCTTGATAATTTTACGTACATTGAATAGCTTCATTATCTGTGCGCAGAGCACATAAATATATATTAAACAAAATTATATAAAATTCATTTTATTTTATTTAACTAATTTTATTTATGGGTGAATAGGGGACCTTTTTCACATGAGAAAAAACATTTAAATATTTAAAAAAAAAAAATTATTTTACTTGCAAATGTAGATACATTGCAATTATACAAATTGGTACTTATAATGTATAAATAATTACTTATTTATTATAAATATGATTTTAAATCAATATTTGAAACAACAATATGTATAATGCAAAAAATATATTTTTTTATTTTTTATAATATTTTATTGCAAATCTATTAATAATATCTATTTTTTTTTTTACAAATTCTGATTCAATATATAACAAATTAAATCGTTCTTGACTTATGCTAATTTCATATTAACATAACTAGAACATTACAAAACATTTAGGGATATAATGTAATTGAAAACTCTGCATTTCCACACAATAAAGTGTTTCTACAATTGTATTACTTCACATATAATATTCATTACAGGGCCTAGAAATTATAGAGTTTTGGCAACAACAATAAAAAAGGAAACATTTCATTTAGCATATAAAATGATTTATTTTTTAATTTTCACAAAAGATGTAGATCATGCAACCCCAGAGCCTGGTCTCATGCCATTGCATTGCCCTCAGGCTGGCTCTGTTTATGGGACATGGGACACTAAAATTTAGCTTGCACAAACACGCCTCTTATCCAAGTGGAGACTCTGATTGCACCCAACAGAAAAGCAGTAAAATCTTTTAAAGAATTTAATCATAAATTATCAATTTGCTTCCAATTCATTACCAATGCAAAAACTATTTGTAATTTTATATTGTCACCATGTTAGTTTCAATTAATAATTGAAAAGTTTTAAAAAGCGTTTGATTTGTTTTTTGATTTTGTTTACATTATATGCATTTTCATCTCCAGACTGTTTTGAAAGGGCTAAAGAAATGACATGTTTGAATAGACATTTATTAATAAAATAAGTGATTAAAATTTACATATGTGTCTATTTGACACACATTGGTATTTGCCATTCAATTTACATATATATGCATATATATATATATATGTGTGTGTGTGTAATTTCTGATCTTATTTGACTTGCCATAAAATAACCCTTTCTAGTTGTCACTTTAAAATCATCAAAATAATAAATGACATTAATTTTTATAGTACATAATAACATATTTAACATACATATGTGCGCATATTGAATTCCAGGCACGCACTAACATTTACCTATTTTATATCAGTTGTAATATTTGTCTAATTAATTCAATATTAAAAGTATATAAAATTCATACGTATACATGTGTACCCAAAAATCTAGATATGAATCAATTTCTATCATAATAGTTTACAGTTGTTGTTTTTTTTTTCTAAAAAATAAAAATATCAGTTTATAAGTTCCTTTTTTGTTCTATAAAAAAATGTCAATCTTGATGGACTATTGTTGATTGAATAATTTAAAAATACAGATTTTCAAAATAATATTTTTGCAAGTTTCTTTTAATTCAAGCAAAAATTAGTTACTTGTTTTAAATTATATCACTATCACAGGTTGGTATTAATCATAACATCTTTAAATTTAAAAATATAGGTTTAAAATGTCTTCTTAAGGAATATTAAAACAACTTCTTTACATCATCTATGCCCATTCTTTTAGATGTGTGACTCAAGCAAATTATTCATTTGTTTTATTTTAAAATTATTAAGTTATAAATTTAAAAGTCATTTTAAGGATTTTAAGCAAAATTACCAGCTACATATATGTTATTTATCTGTATCTCTCTACCTTTAGGTAAACCAACAAATGTATTACTTCTTCAGCAACTGATAGGTTCTTTTGATGGATACCAGTCCAGGTAATTGTCAGCATTGGGAAAGTATAATCAGGTATGGTGACATTCTTCCTTCTGTCTAAAGTTTGATGAGATTTAGAAAAGTTAGTTGTTTTCTCAGAACACATTTATAGTTATGAATATCAACACAAAGAAGTGGGTCATTTTTCTCCATGTTAATTCAAATTCCACTATTGAAATATAAAGCATCTGTTTCCTTGCATTCTTACATCTTTATTAAGTTTTCTGCATAACTCTACTAGCCATCTCTGCAGCTAGCTTTACTATTGTCATTCTTTGCTACAGTTACCAACAAGCTGCAGCTAACTATTTCACAAAATATTAAGACAAGATCTGTCTGCAAAAAATTACTATCCAAACTTTGCAGCTGGTCAATTTGGCCAGCTACTTCTCAAAATATTACATTCAGACTGAAATAATCTTTTTATCCAATCTTTTTATAGACTTGGATTGAGATGACAACACTAATTTAAAAACTGTATTTTTTCTTATCTCTTGGTTGGAAACAATTTTAATCCCTCCAAAAGCACTTTTAAATAAAACACTACATTCGGAAATCTTATCAAAGATTTTTAAGAATATATAATAGAAGTGTAAACAAGCATTAATAAAAAGATTTTTAAAAATAAATTATGCTTGTTTTTTTTTCAAAATCAGAATAATAATAATAATACAATATTAATATTTATTTAGACCTTTTTAAATGTTTTAATTTATAATAAAATTCTGTTTTAAATCCAGAATTATTTAATTCTTTTATTGTGCTTATTTTATTTCCAGTGAATGTAGAAAAATATCTACAAAAAATTTATGTCTGTGTTTATTTCTACTTTTCCTTTACTTTATATATATTTGTGCACACACACTATATTATTGTGTGCCATATAACAGACATATAATTCCCCTTCTGGGGAAAAAGGAAAATAGAAATAAAACATCTTTCTAACAATATTTTACATAATCTATATGTATAATCAAAACAAAGTTCATACTTAAAACTATGTACTCATCAATTTTTTTAAAAGATCTGACAGACATCTGACAGTTACTAGAATGAATAGTGATCTGAAATTTTGAGATAGATAAAGAATTCAGCCATTGGACTATAAGTACACAATGCACCATGAACACCAAGAGGAAAATCACAATTGAAACACTGTTAGCTACTACAAAAGCCCTCTCCCATGGAGGGGCTGAAAAATACAAAACTATGTCCTGTTTCTTTGAGTCTTATGGACTGGGAAATACAAGCTATGCCTTGCTCCTTTTCTTTGGAGTCTTAGAGGCTGGAATCATGGCAGGACTATGTTAACTGCTCTGTGATTAACAATATGAAGTACAATAAATGGGTTGGAGTAAATAACTAAGATAGAACACCTCATTAAATTGCATGAAAACATTGCATTCTCAAGCCAATGACTAAAATCTCCAACCATCATCAAAACTGAAAATACAGCTAAACACACTTCAACAATCAAACACCTAATACAATCTCCAAAATCATAGATTTTCTATTTAACTCTAAACATGAACATCTTCAAATATACATAAAGACTACTATTTTATAATTTATAAATTATCATCAATAATCTTGTCACATATTTCACAATAATTTTTAAAATTAATTCTGCATAAAATGTATACTTTTTTTCTTTTTCAGTTGTTGTTTGAGATCAAGTTGATAATTTTGAAATGATGATCACCAGGATGTGATTATCATGAGCCTTATATTGGACAACCATCTATAATGATTGCCACAATATGTGATCGTCATCAGTCCTCAGCTGAGTAGCCTTTGTAATGGGATTAGGGTGATCAAATGGAAATGAGGTGATTGTACTTAGAGTGATGGCAAATCACCATCACTCCCAAGTAAATTAAATTTAAAATTTACAAAAAGTATATTAAAAATATTAAAGTAATTTTCATTAACGTAATGAGCATGTATTATAAGAGAGCATGAGATCCTGAGATCTCTCAGAGATCAGCCAGATCAACTAAAAGCATAATTACACATCAAGCAGCATTATAATAAGTCAAAGTAAGTATGAGTAATACTCCAAGTAATAAACACCCAACATCATGAATGATCCATCGAAAAAAATCAAGTGTCAATCTCGTGACTGGATTGGAAATGGGTCTTCTGAAAACCAGGCTAACTATTGAGCCATTTCCAGCTTGGGGCAATTATTTAACCATTAATTTGGAGGCATAAACAAAGTGCTCATTCATCAGAATATATAATAAAAAATTTAAAAAAAATAATAATGCTGGGACATTAATACATGCTGATCACCATCAGTGCTCTGGCCACATATACTGGCCAACTATAAAATGAACTTCTAATAAGACTAAAATAAAACATAGTGCATGGGTTTTAAAGAGTATTCTCCTTTGCAAGCAGGATAATGATTGATCATCTCTGGATACCCAAAAGCACTAATATTTATATATATAAACCAATGTTTTGACTAGGTGACACTGGTCATCAACTGGGTAACACTGATGCCCAATATGACTTGTCAAAACATTGATATATATATATTTAATAAACTATGCATGGATATACCCAGATAATATTTCATTTATATACATACACTGTATACATATCACAGTATAATGGTGGATACATTTATCCACCATACCCATGATCTAGAATTCATATCCATGTTAAATGAGAAAAAAATTTCTGGTAACTGAAGATATTTATGGTAGTTCAAATCTTTTTAAGTGCAATCTATTCATAAGCTGTAATTATTTGACAATAATCAGGTATCTAACCATTCGTAACAAAAATATAAAACAGAAAAGAACCCCCCCCCCAGGTTATTTATATAATATATATTGAAATTATAATATGAAAATTAAATTTAGCATTTAAAAAAAATTGAATGATTTTTGCTTGGAAGAGCAGGTGTCCAAACATCACATGATCTTCTGAGTATAGTAATAAACCTATGAAGGAAAGAAAAGCTTCAGGACAAATGGAATTATTGTTGATATTTTAAAAAAAGAAAGTGAAGAAATAGAGAAATTGTTGACAACGTTCTATAGCAAATATTTAAATGATAAAAATATATTAGATAATTGAAAGATTGCAGTAATAAAACAAATATTTAATGAAGGTGATAAAGAAGATATTAGAAATTATAGACCTACAAATATTTGAGCAGTTTCAGTCAAAATCTTTACCAAGATAATTATAATTCATCAACAACAATGGATTCTAACTAACCCAAGAAACAAACTGGATTTAAAAATGGTTTTAGCATAATAGATTACATCTAAGTATTGTAAGTAATTATAGAAAGGAACAATGAATATGAATTGCTGTTACTTTTTGAATTTGATGATGATGAAAGACATTTCATTCTATAAACATTTCTATGACGATTGAAGACTCAAGATATTGTCATATTCTGAAGAATATTCATCAAAATACAACAGCATTGATTAGATTACATGGTGATACTAAGAAGTCTAACAGTGAGAAGAATCTATATTAAGAAGATTCCATATTTCCAAAACATTTTATAGCAATTTTACAAGAAATATTTTGTTGATTAAAATGGAAAGCTAAGGAAATGAAAGTAAACAGACATTATTTAAGTCATCGACATTCGGATGTGGTTGTATTTATAGACAAAGTTTCAGAGCTTCCAGAAATATTGAAAAAGTTATGAGATGAAAGTAAGCAAGTAGGATTAAAAGCAAATCTTAAAAAAACTAAAGTAATATTCAAATGATTTTCTCAAAATAAAGATTGATAAAGATGTGTTAGAAGAAGATAATATTTTAAAACATTTTTACTACAGATCAAAACGCAATGGATGAAATTAATTCTAGAATTACACTTATCTTTCAAAAGTAACCTTTATTAGTAAAAGATTACAAAAATTTTGGGTACACTTACCCATTGAGAATTACAAAGTGTTCAATGTAACAGACAAGGTAAAACAAATACTGATTATATAAAGTAAATATGCTTGATAACAATTATGTCCATAAAAGAGTTGCTATAATGTTGATATTAATGTGTATCTGAACATGAGTTATACATGGATCTACATGGCCCAGCTACTGAGAAGCTACCCATCACCCAATGATCCCACCCCTGGGACCCTGAAGCGAAGACCCAAATGCTTCAGCTGAATAGGTGGACAAGTCCAGCATTGCGCCAACCACCACAACAGGCAGCGAGGTCCAAGGCCCAAGTCCATTAAATAATAAATTCTTGACCTGCAGCTGAGCCACGCCAAGACCATTCCAGATGCCTCTGTCTCCCAATTAACAGTCCAAATGTGCAGGGACAACATTCGGTCTACCTGCCCAGAATTGGAAAGCCAACTAAGAAAAACTAATACATAGCGAGCACAGATCTGCACTGCCCAAAACCAACCTATCAAGGGGGCATATCAGCCAACCAGAGCAGGAATGGTGCTGAGACTTTGACCAGGTACCCTCCCAGCAGGTTTTCCAGGTAGCGGCAATAATTGTCAACAGCCTGCACCAATGAACCAGCCTCCTAGTGTCTGCCACCACCCCCGAGGAAGAAAAGAGGAGTGCAGACCCATGCCCACAAAATTATTGTAGCAAAGCTTCCATCAAAGTTACAAAATTTGGAAGTGGCCCAAATCAGATCAACCGCCTTACAAACTCTCTAATTTTAAAGTTAACCAAAAAAAAATAATAATTAGCTCAATTCAACACTGCCCTAATAAACAAGCCATCAAGGGGGTGAAGCAGCCTCCAAAGTCTGCTTCATTGTTGTTAACTCTTGATACGTGTCATATATTCTAAATACTAGTTCAACTCATCCAATTGTAAGGTTCTCCAGGGATTATGATCTGACTTATAGATTTCCATTTGGTTATTCTGATTATGAACAGTGTGATTAGCATTGTAGGATTCATGATTATTGTTTGGTTGTACAGTAGAGATGAATGGCAACCAACCTGTTATAATAACTAATTTCTGTAACCATGTTGTGGACCTGATTGTAGTAGGATTCCAACTGGGACTCTTGTATTGATCCTATTTGAATTCTGCTTATCTTAATTGAAATCTAGGTCTTGATTTGTAATCAAGGTTTCAGTTGTGTAGTATAAAAGTTTGTAATCTGTGGATTATTCCTAATAATTGTTGGATTAAAGGAGTTGAGTGAATTGCAGCTTCAATATCTCTGTTTGGGTCTTAACCATCATTTGAACTTATTTTTATCTTTAAATCATTGTTTTTTGGCTCAGGAAACACTTCGTTCTAATTCTGTGTCAATTTGGAAATTTTCTATTCTTTTTGTGGTGCCCCAATGGCACTGGAAGTGGCTCAGTAACTTTGATCTAATCATTAGAAAAATTTAATTCTTGTGCAGGGAAATGGCTTAAAACATAATCTATAATGTTTGATTCTAAAATTGAGATCGAATTCATATTTAAAATAATTTTCCCATCCTACGCATTCAGCCACGATGATATCGTAACTTTTTTCTTATGAACAAATAAATTAACTCTGGGATTTCTTCTTTTTTTTCCCATAGGTTTATGATTACTTTTGTATCTAGTTTGATTCTTGGTCTATTTCCTGTCTTTCCTGATTTGTTTGCAGCCGTAGAATCTTGCTATATCTGATGCTATTGTGAAATTCTTAAAACCATCTTTATTAGGCTTTTTCTTTTTTTTTTTGCCGACGTTTTCAATAAAATTTGACCTGCAAACTATTTCTCAATTAATCCTATCATTAAGCTTAGGATTTCTAGTAACTTTTTTTTTTTTAATTATTTTGTTTTGTTTTAAAATCTTTTCCTAAGTTTTATTCTTGCTCAAATGATTCTAAGATTTCCTTGTACTGGCTTTTGCCTTTTTTGATGGCAGCCATTTGCATAGAACGATACGATTGATAATTTCAAATACTTTTGAGTGAAAACTGATTTAATATTTCTTGTAAAGGTGATGAGATGATAAAACAAATACTCACCTACATCTTGGCAAACTTTTTTCCCCATAAACTCAAACTTGAAAGCATAATGAGTCTCATTCTTCTGGTGCCAGTGAACAGTCAACTGCTCCAGCTGGCAACAGGAAGTGGACTTACACTTATATGAAGTGTTTTTGGCAAAATAACTTGGTGTTGAAGAAAAATGTGACTATATGTTTTATCAGTTCTTACTTACAGATCTAAGACAAAGACTTCAATTCATTCAATGAAATATAGAGAAATATATGCAGTGGTGTAACTACTGAGACACAAAGGAAGGCAAAGCCTTCAATCCCATGCATTCCAGGGGCCCATAAACTTGAAAATGTATAGGAAGGCAATTAAAATATATTCACGTGAAAACAATTATTAACTATATTTCACAAATTGTCTTGCTATATGGTATAAGTCATTGTAAAATTATTTTGAAAAATCCAAAATTTCTGCCTTCACACCCAATTTTTTTAGTTACACCACTGAATATATAGTAGAAGTAACTGAAAAGGATTGAAAATTTAATGCATGGATAGAGAATGAATAGCTATCACTGCCATAAGAGACTGTAATAGAATTGGTCTGGACATATTATTGTAAGAGATGATAATAGATTTGAATTTTTAAATTAGATCCAAGAGATTATAAAAGTTCTAGAAAAGAACACATGTGAGATGGATGAATGAAATAAGGAAGTATGCTGGGATGATATGGAGAAGAGAAGCAAGAGATTGGAGAAACTAGTTTAAAATTGGAGAGACTTTTATTCCACAGTGGATCAATAATGAAACTCCTAATAATGATATTTAATTATTAAAAAGATTTATGATCATTTTTTCATTGACATGTAATAAATTAAAAAAATTCTAATAATGCTTCATATATAGGAAAAATATTGAAAACATTAAATATAACCTTAATGTATTTCTAGTGGTAAGACCCTTGAGAAAGGTATCTTCTTAGACCTTGCTGTGCAAATTAAGCCTATTAATATTAGAAGTTATATCAAACCTAAATCATTTATATATCCAGGATAAAAGTAGCAAATTAAAAGCTTTTTTTTATATGGACCATATTTAAACTAGCCTGAAGCTGATAAATAAGATAATATTGGTGAAAATGTTGCTGATTTAATAGATAAGAGCTATAACAAGCACACTATTAAAACGTGTAAAGCAATCCTATAATAAAATAAATAAAGTTACTGATAGTAAATCTTGGAAGTCCTTCTTTACATACATTCTGTTTCAATATAAATGAAGAAATTATGGGGGAAACATTACAATGTAATGTTTTTCTGAAAGTTTGTGATGTTGGTATTTTAGTTGCATTTATATATTGGACTATTTCCATCATCTAATATTAAGTATTGATTGTCTTTAGAAAATTTAACTTTATTTAAATATTCCAAATACATTCAACTGTTAGTAATAGCACACAGGTTAGTATATGCACAACATTTTGAGAGGCATTATTCTTCTCTCTTCAGGTGTTGCTGGTCTGACAGTGACAGTACATACATGGGACTCAAACATGGACTCATAGATTTCTTGAGTATTGAAGTTTAAAGGTTAAACTGAGCCATCCTGCAAATGCAGCAGTCAGTAAAATTTTCATCTACTTATCCATGAGGTTCCTTCTGATTTCTCCACTTTTTCCTAAAAGCAAAGTTGATTAGTAATTTCCTTCCATTATGAATAGTCACACTAGACTGACTTATGGGGTTGTTTGCCATTGTCATGTGAGAAGATTCTTTGAATTTTCTTCTTTGCACTTTTTCTCTCTATCCAATATTTTTGTATTTTCCCAATTGAACATATGTTCATTGATACATATATGGTCTTCTACCTTAGACACATCTGTTTCTCTTTTTTAATTATCCGTTTGTATTAATGTAATCATTTTTCAATGGGACAACTGACCTCTTTATTTATATATATATATATATATATTCTTCCACATTTACATGGTATTTCATAGATGCAGTTTTTGCTTTTCAACATTTCAGGTTTAGGATTTGTAGATGTTCGAATTCCTCATAATATGATATGGCTCTGGAAAGCTGTTCTTCCCCATAATTTGTCTATTTTTGATATGCATGAATACATTACTGTACCAATAATTGTTTTTATGGTTCTTTTTGTTCTCTGTTTAAGGTTTTCTTAATAACAGCTGATGGGTAACCATTTTACATAAGAATTTGTTCTATATAGATCTTTTCTTTTTTCAAATCACTGGTTTCTGTACAAACTTTTTTTGATCAGTTCTCTAGTGATAGTGTAACTCCAAGTTTTGTGTTTCTGGTGTGATCAGATGTATATGTTAAGTATTTTCCTGTATGTGTGGGTTTTGCCATGAGAAAGTTTTGTCACAAAATTATCTAAGAATGCCAATTTTGTTCTTGTTCTGATTCTACTGTGAATTTAATTGAAGGGGATATGTTGTTGATGTGGTTCCAGAACGTTAGTAATAATGGTCCACTATGTGTCCATACAACAAATGCATCAACATAGTGAAGCAAAAGTTTTGGTGGATATAATGTTGTTTTTATGGCCATTGTTTGAAGTTCTTCCATGTAAATATTGCTAATCAGGAGGTGACAATGGTGAGCCCACAGCCATTTTCTGATTTTGTTGAAAGAATTCTATGTTGTATTGAAAGAAGATTATTTTTATGTGGAATGTTAGTTATCAATAGAAAGAGCTGTTCTGGTTTGTAAACCATTATCACCATTTAATCTTTTTCTTACAATAGATAATGTTTCTTCACATGATACATTCGTGAATAAAATTTCCACATCAAAGCTTACCAGTAAGTCAGTTTTTTCAATTTTCATGTTCTTGATTAATTTTATAAAGTGTCTAGAATCTCTTACAAAGGACTGGGTATTGTATGCCAAAGAACTAAGAACTTTGAGAAGAAATCTTGACAAATTTGAGCAAGGTGAATTTCTAACTAACAATAGGTCTTATTGGAACATGATGCTTATGGATTTTAGGTAGACTATAAAGATGAGAAATTTTGCTGAAATATGATGTTTGTAATAAATCATCATCACTTTAATCATTATTGATCCACTACTGGATGAAGCTCTCTCCAAGTTTAATCTACCTTCTCTGATCTTTAGCTACTCTTCACATCACTCCTGCACACTTTCTTATTTCATCAATCTATCTCACATATGGTCATTTTCTATGTCTTTTATAATCTCTTGGAATCTAGTTTAAAATTTCAATGGTCCATTTATTATCATCTCTTCTAGTAATATATCCAACCACCTCTACTTCAGTTTTTTAATTCTTTTAGTGATATCAGTAACGTTTGTTTACTCTCTCACCCATGTATTTCATTTTCGATCATTTTTTGTTATTCCTGACATATATCCCTCCATACTTCTTTGAGTGGTCTGAAGTCACTGCGTTGCTCTTCTGTTAAGTGTCCAAGTCTCGATCCATAAATAGGAACTAATAACACATAGGCATATTTCCTTTTAGTATTAAGTTATTTCTACCAAAATTACTTCAGCCAAGATTAATTCTATGATTAATTTCATCCATTATGTTTCCATATGTAGTAATAATCTGATTGAAGTATTTATAGTTGTTAACTTCTTCTAACTCATCATTATCAATCTTAATTTTTTTTTCTGAGAAAATTCATTGAACATTATTTTAGTCTTTTTAACATTTACCTTTAATCCTATGTTCTTACTTCCATCTGATAATTTTTGCAACATCTCTTGAAACTCCAAAGCATTATTTGCAAAAACAACTACATCATCTGCAAAATCTAAATGACTTAAATAATCTCCATTTACTTTTACTTTCTTAGTTTCCCCTTTTCATCCACAAAATACTTGTTGCAAAACTGTAAAAATTTTTGGAGATATGGAGTCATCCTGTTGTATACTCTTCTCAATGTTAATCTTCCTAGCATCATTTATGTAATCTATTTGTTGTTGTTGCATTTTTATAAATATTTTTCAGGATATGACAGTATCCTGGATCTATAGTTTGATGATCCAATGCTTTAATCACTGAAGAAATGTTTATAGAATCAAATGCCTTTTCATGATCTACAAATCCAAAGCATAATGGTTCTTTCTACAACTTCTCTCAATACTTGGATATGATCTACTGAACTAAAACCACTTTTAAATCCAGTTTGTTCTTTTGGTTGGTTAAAATCCAAAGTTCACTGTAGACAAGTTGTAATTATATAGTTAAGTAAAAAATTTGCAAAAAAGAAGTGTGGTTATATGTAACTAAACAGGAAGTAACAGAATTTTCCAACTCATGGAAAGCGTCAGTAACTTCCTGTTCATTTGAAAAACTATTATAATAGATTCTATTGGTTTATATTTATTTATTTCGCCACTTGTGGTATAGACTAATAGTCGAATGTTTTCCTGATGTTTTGTGATGATGGTATTTTACTGGACTATTTCAACTATCTAATATAAAGTATTGAATGTCTTTAGAAAAATTTAGAGAGGAAAATAATCTCTCTCAAAACGTTGTGCATATACTAACCTTTATGCTATTACCAACAGTTGAATGTATTTTGAAAATTTAAATAAAGTTAAATTTTTTTCAAGACATTCGATACTTTATATTAGATGATGGAAATAGTCCACTATATAAAATACAACTAATAGTAGAATGGCACATTAAAAAAACTAAAATCCCTGAATCACTTTTTAACTGTATGAAGTAAAAAATCTCACTTTGATAAATAAAAAATGGGAATTTATAAGAAGTTCGAACATCAAGAGTGACATAACTGGAGCCATAATCCAGACAACTTGGATTCCAGGCTCCGCATTTCCCCACCACTCCCCCATATAGGATATTTCCTTTCCTTAATTGAATAGAATTGTTATATTCAAGCTGCATAGTATCCATAGCAACTACCTTTTAAATTATTTTATCAATTTTAAAACTCCAAGTTTAAAATATATTTGTAATTTTATTTTATTTGCTTCAATAATTTTATTTCAAAAATTATTAAAATCATTTTTAGATCATTTAATTTTTTAAAATCCAAAAATAATGGAAAAAATTACAAGAATTTTTAAAAATATATAATTCAATGCCATATTGATTTTAAATAGATGGCATAGAATATAGTCGTCAATCAGCCATCTGGAATATTTGTTTTATGCTTTTTTAATTCAAATCAATTCCAATCTTTTAATTGTAAGTCATAGGGTACCATAAGATTAGCATTTCTTAATTCGTGAGTCACTTAAAATATGTTATATTCATCGGGAAAAAAATTAGTTTTGAAGTACAATTAACATTAGAAGCTTTTTTAAACTGTCAGGAAAATTTATTATAATTTACAATCTAATAGAAAATCCGAAAGCAGTATTTTTTTTTAAAAAAAAACTATTATTTTCCTTGATAAGAATCTTTTCTTCGACAAATCTATATTTATCTGTACAAATCTGAATACCATTAAAAAATCTTAATTTTAAATTAAAAGTGTCAATTTATATAGTTTTAAATAACATTTATTTATTTCTATAATTATTTTATCATCTTCATCAACAGCCAATCATAAACGATTATGAATGATTTCGTTTCCAGGTAAACAAATTAAAGATAGACGGATTGTCGCAGTAAAATGGTGGCAGGTAAAATAAAACACAAGATGTTATTTATATTATTGATTGTTCAAAAGTCTCCTTATGACTCAATATATTCTGTAAACGATTGTAAAGTTGTTTGAAGATGTCCTTGAAATCTTCTATCAATAACGCCTACAGAAATTTTGTCTCAAGCTTTTGGATGTCCTGAAGGAACCCATGATGATTTTCTTTCATAGCCAACATTAATTTTAGAAATAGTCAGAAATCAGTAGGAGTTAAATCAGAACAATAAGGTAGATGCTTAAGCACAACAATGCTTTGTTTTTTGGCCAAAAATCATGCACACCCTTGGCTATGATCTGAAATATTATCATGCACAATGACTAAGAGCCTTGAGCATGATATTCAGACCATTCAATAAAACTTTAGCCCAAATAATTCAAAACACCCTGATCTTTAGGAATATGCCTTTAGAATAAAAAAAACTGGGCAATCTTTTGATTCATCTTTTTTGTTTTCATAATTCTTTTTTTATTTTTTGGTGTTTTAGATTCTGATGCTTTGTAAATGACTTTTATTGGAAATCCCACATCTCGCCACCTGTTTCAGAGTTTGACAAGAATTCTGTGTCTGTAGTTGAACTTTTTTGTATATCTCTGCAGTACTCTATTATAGTCTCTTTTTGATCGATTGAGACAAAATATGCCAGTCTTCCATTTTACCCAAATCTTCCAATAAAATGTTGCAGAGTGGTTTTGGGAATGCAAATAAATTTCTAAATGTATCTGAAGGCAGACATAGGTATCAGTTCAAAGAATTTCAGTCATTTTTTGCATTTCTATTTTCACTTGTTTTGGGGGCCCCTAGCCATGGATTTCTTCCCTGACATCACAAAATCTTGTCAATCACATTAAAACATTTTTATGATAAGATATCATTGTCATATAGAGTTTGAATCATTTCAAATGTTTCAATAGCAGTTTCAACTGATTTAAAATAAATATTAATGCCAAGACATTATCCCATCATGGTTTAAGATGGAAAGCACTGTGTCACCTTTTACACCATAATTTGTGATCCAGTTCTGCTAGTGCCTTAAAAAATTTTTGGTGAATAGATAAATTATGTCCTTTCATAATACATGTGTTGACTTAGAGATGGTGTTGCAGGTGGCTTGGAGATTACTAGATGGCACTACTGTATAGAGAGTTCTCACTGCTTTAACAACTTGTGTAAGCATAGAAAATAGTGATCATGTGATGTAGTGGTTTAATACATTTAAAAAATAGACTAAAAAAGACAAATCAGAATTACTGTGTTTACAATTAAAAGATGGAAAATTTATTTTTAAAAAATATGTTGCACAAATAAATAATTCCATTGTCACAGAAGTAACAATCCATATTTCAGACTTTTGGCTAGAAATCTTCAAGTGATTTTATTGTTAAACAAAAATGAATTATGTGCTCTATATTGAATAATAGGACATAATATTAAGAGAAGGAGCCATTTGTGTTTACCCATTGCCACAAAAAATGATCAATACTATAAGAAACTCAATAGTGAGTTCCACATTATCCTAAATAATTAAAGATAGTAAATAAAATTATGAAGATAAAGTAAAAAAAAAAAATGGAGAGAAAATTATTTACATAACAAAAATAATACTAGCAAGGTATTCATGTGTAATTTTAAGCAGAAGGGAATTACACCTTATACACATGTGTAGTAATGTTGTTTTAAGAACTCAATGATATTTTGTTGAGTATGAGGGATAGAGACTTTGAAAAGATAAGAGTGGCCATCTTTTCTTCGTATGTAAATTCATTTACATAGACCAATCTTGGAATGAGAGCGTGAAGATCTTCCATTAATTATTTACATCCATTAACTTTATTCTACTTATTATCTATTGTGAAATCTTTTAATCTACTAGCTGTTAATTTTATAACATCTTAGAAGCTATGTAATTCTCTATTTAATTTACTAGTGCAGTATTCGTGTGTAATTTGACAGTATTTAAATGTGGATTAAACTGAAGTAATATTAAATCATTGAAGAATTAATCTATCACAATTTTCACTTTATTTTATTCAATACATTTCTACATGATGAAAAAAATCAAACCAATCCTTACAGGATACAAATTTTGAGTAGTTAAAGACGTTTTGTGGAAATTGTTTAAATTCTTTTTGTGTGACTATTTATAGAATATTATGAAATGAAAATCGGAGTAGATGACATATTAAAGTTTTAGCATCACTTTATTTCATAACAAAATAGAATTGCTTTTTGAAAAAAATTTTATGTTGCTTGTGTTTTTTAGTTAGAAAAAAGTCTTTAGAAATTCATAATACAAAAGATAATACTAATCTTATTTATGTAGGGGTAAATAACTTCAATCTTTTAAAAACTTTTCTCCAAAAATAATAATTCAAAATGAATACATATAAAATATATTGTAATTATAAATTTCAATGCTTTATCTCTAAAAAAAATGTAATAAACAAATATGCGGACGTATAGAGCTAAGCTTTGCTCTATACATCCTGCATATTTGCTTAAGACAAAATGTATGTAAAGAAAAGCTTGGTTTAATACTTTAACAGCATGCTTTCAACTACCTGGTAGTCATATTCAGTTGTCCAAGTAGCTTGTAACTTTTATTAAAGAAAAAACAAGAATGGAGATTTGTAAATAATAAAAAGCTGGTATTGTTTAAAAGACTGACATAGTCAGTGTTTTTATAATGCCATTTTCTAAATAATTTTAATTGTCTGAATACATAATATTAAGAGAGAAGTTTATTTATAACTATAATTGCTTATCAGCATATGATATATAGCTTAGATTATAGTCTCTTAAATAATACTGTTAAAGTATTAGAGAATCAGTAATCTTCAACTTTATTACTTGGTAAAAAATATATAGCACTTATAAAGCAAATTTGTGTCTTTACCCTACACTAGAGCCATCTACTGTAAACTTGAATAATTCATAGTCACCAAATGGTACAGAGCTATAAAAACTTCATTTCCAGACTGGCCAGTTTCTGACTATAGCCTTTCTCAGTGAAAGATTATGTGTCAAATCATGAACTTATGCATCTAACAATCATGTTTAACTTCGTTGTGTAATTCAAACTAATAATCTGAAATGTAAAAACAGATCTCACAGTTAAGCAAGAAATAGCTTTTAGGCACAAAAGTCCTTTGTTTCAGCTTTGAGTCCCAGTGTTCAATGATGAAAGAAAAATACAGAAACCAGTAAGTATGAAAATAGAGACTTTATAGCAATATATCTTTTTGCATGTATAAATTAATTAAGGTTATGGAAGATGATGCTAGCGTAGGATGAGGAAAACTGTTCTTCTGAAGCATATGAAAAACCATGTGACATTATTTTTGATTAAATAAATGTATGTAATATATTGTGCCAAATGTTAGCACTTATGAAAGTAGCTACAAGTAAAAGGCAGTCAATAGTAAAAGTATAGGCTGGGGGATAGAGAAACTGTGAATATAATTTCAGGTTTGTTAGTACTGCAATGTGTCAATATACTCTCATATGGCAGAGGGGGAGTTAGTGAAATAAACTGAATAAAAGTATTTAGGGAAGTAGAGCTTTAAGTTGTTTCATTTTTCATTGTGGGAAGATAAAATGTAATTATAATAATTAAGAAACAATTGGTTATATTAAAAGATAGTCTAGTTATATATAAAAAAAAAGAAAGAGGAGGGAAAAGATAGAAAATTGCATATTTTAAAAAGAGAGAAAGAAAAGAGAAGTCGTAGTTAGTAAGGCTAAATTTTTAAATAGAAGATTAAGTTAATCATCATTTACAACCATTATTGGCCCACTGCATGATGAATGTCTCTGCATGTTCAATCTTTTTTCTCTGATCTCTATCCTTTCTTCTCCACATCATTCTAACACATTTTCTTATTTCATTCATTCATTCATGATAAATTTATTTTATTTTTAAAAGATGAATTCACTTTTTTTTTAAAGGTGATATTTTGTTTGTTAAAGAAAACAGCTCACATGATTATGGAAAACAATCCCATAATCCAACCTAGTGTGACTGTACATAATATATGGAAACACACTAATCAACTTTGCTCTTAGGAAAATCCAGTGGAGAAATCAGTAGAAAACTCATAGATAAGTATATAAAATTTCTACTGACTGTTGCCTTTGGCAGGATGGTTCATTTGGTTAGAGTGTTACCTTAAAATTCAATACTCAAGAATCTAAGAGTTCAGGTTCGATTCCCATACTAGTACAATCACTGATCAGGCCAGCAACACCTGAAAAAGAGGGGAGAATAATACCTCTCAAAACTTTGTGCATATACTAACCTATTTGATGTGGTATTACTAATAGTTGAATGTATTTGGAATGTTTAAATAAAATTACATTTTTTCTAAAGACACTCAATACTCTTATTATATACTGGAAATAGTCCAGTATATAAATACAAGAAAAACGAATTAATATATAATTAAAGATTGATTAATCAAGAGATAATATATTGTTGGAAATAAATAGCTTGAAATTGGTAAGGACATATTTTTAAAGAATGTGGTTTTTGAAAAACAGTGATTATAAAAGGGGCTAGGATAACTCATTTTAGTCAGAATCTGTTTATCCAGTGAGGTGAATGCAAGAAATTAGATTAAGGAAAAGCAGAGCAGAATAATGGGCATTTAGCTAAAATCTTACATAGTGAAATTATATTTAAATGGCAAGCTATACTTACAAGTGTTGGAGAATAGTTGCCACATTATGAAATAATAATAAAAAGTAATGGTTCATGCATGAATAGCACTCCCAGTATGGGTGTTCATGTCTGCTTATTATGTAGAAGAAGGAAAGTTACAAAGTTCCAGCCCTTGCATGAATTTAAAAATGGATTCACTATCGATGATGTGTTTTTCCTTATCCATTATGAAATTACACAAAATGATAATAATCAGCTTGTAAATGGATAGTGATGACTGAAAAAAAATTCTAGTGCCAACCAGCTTGAAATGGTGATTCAAAAAGAATACAGTTTGCCATTAATTGCTGTTCAGAAATATTGATTGGAAAACCTGAAGATGGATCAACCAAATGGTAAAATACAAATGAACTATCCAAGGATTGCATTAAAAAAAAAGAAATTAAGAATTTATGACTGACAACATATGGAAACATAAGCTCTTACATAAATAAAAAATTAGTAAGATTTTTTAATATATATATATATATCTTTTCATTTTTATAGTCATCTTTCAGTAAATTATATGACCATAATGTTGTTAAAAAATTATAAACTCTTAATCAATTGATAAATTATAAATAAATCAAATAGATAATTCATTGATGTAGAACTTTATTATTAATAATATCATCTAATCGATTTCATTCTAATACAAATCTTCTCAAAATGCCAATTTTGATGAAATAAGAATGTTATTTCATGAGAAGTATCATATACCTTAGTTTGTTAACCCTCATGTCCCATAAATACACAGGAAAGAAAGCTTTTCTCCATAGAAACTTAAAATTTTGCAAATTTAAAGCAGATTGGAGAAACGATACTCTCCTACACAAAAAATTTAATAAATACGGGCTATAATTTCAAAAAAATTAATACTACAATAGAAAAGTTCTACAGCAAAGTTAAGAATCTGGTACAACTCCACTCTGAGGAGAAAAAATGGAAAGTCTATCTTAGTATCAAAGATCATGCAGAAATTTAAAAAACATATGTGCCAATAAATATAGCATAAGTTTTCAATTGCCTCCTTCTTTAAATAAGTTATTAAACAATGCCAAAGACAAGATAACTAGAGAGGCTGCATATCAAGTAGTATACAAAATAGCATACAAAAATACGAATTGCTTAAGTGTATATTACGGAGTAACTAGAACTAACCTGTCCACAAAACTGTCCCAACACAATTACTCATACAACAGGGCAAAAAGAAACAGTGAATACTCATCGATATTTTTGCAGCATGATCTGCAGTCCGACCATGTATTCGATCTCTCTAAAACAGACTTTATACACACTAAGAGAGACAACAGAAAGAGAAAGATTAAAGAGGCATGGACTATAGCAAAAGACAAGCATGCATTAAATAAGACAAATTGGATCCCTCTATTCAAAAAATGGCTGAGATTTGAATATAAATAAAACAATAAATTAAATTTCATGCAAAATTCAGTGTACAAAGCTATGATTATGATACTAAACTATCAAACATCACATGATCATCATTCTTTATGCTTACACAAGCTGTTTTTCACAGAGGCAAAACTCTCTATACAGTAAAGTTATTCAGTGCAAGCCAGAGTAAACAATGGATGCAGGAAGATTTGTACATAAAATCCTTATCTAGTGCCTACTCATCCAATATCTCCAGTCTAGTTTCTAGCTTATAGCTTTCATCAGTTAGAAGACTTGAATCTGAGAGCACTGCACCTAGATCTTAGGATCTAATGCAACCCTCCAGCAGACACCAATTACTTTTTTAGATAACTATAAAGCTTTGATTCCAAAATGAAAACACAATAATGTTCCCAAGCTAAGACCATTCATTAGCTTGTATAGTTGTATAGATATGAACTCAGTTCAGCATTCATACTTTTTGGTGTCTTTGCTTCTTTAATAATGACAGTCACCATAACCCTATTGGACAGGATTGATATTAAACCATCAAGCATCACATGATTACCATTCTTTATGCTTATGCAAGCTGTTTTTCACAGAAGCAAAACTCCATTCAGTAGTATCACTCAGTGCAAGCCAGAACAATCAATGGATGCAGGAAGGCTCCTCACTGATGAAAGCCACAAGCTAGAAACTAGTCTGGGAACATTGGATGAATAGTCACTAGATAGGGATTTTATGCACAAACCTGCCAGCATCCATTGATTACTCTGATGTGCACTGTGTGGCGCTACTGTATGGAGAGTTTTGCCTCTGTGAATTATGATACTAGTAGTATCGAAAGTGCTAAGGTAGGATAAAGATATTTTAAACGAACAAAGCCTTTTCTGTTTTTAAATGGTCAAATATTTATTAATTTATTACTATATTACAAAGAAAATAGTTTTTTCTTTATTTTAGCAAAATATATCCAGGGGGAAATGTCTACAGTTAAAATTGACATTACTAAAATGTATCTAGTTACTGCTATATTTAAAATATTCAAATCACCCTTTTAAACATTGTGATATTTCAACAGTGCCCTATGTGAAAAAAATATATAATTACTGATATAGCATCAGATCTAAATATGATGGCTTGGATTTAACATTTTAGGTTTTTTTTCAATTAAGATGTCTTCCAGATGAATAACTGGATTAATTCCAGCTTTGCATTCCAATTCCTCTTTGACAGTGGCAAATGTTAGAAACTGATCCAAGAATGATAATTCAACTGCACTACCATGATAACCACTGATTATTTATGCTTACACTAGATGGTGCTAGTGTGCTAAAGAAAGAACTGCTTTTTCTTATCTATAATACATTGCTTGGTTAGTGTTCTTTCTTGGATTTTTTCCTTTTTATCATATATAGTTTAAACACCTCCAAGCTGAGTTATGATTGTAGATCTTTCCATCCATGAATCAACAGGTTGTTTTTGATTCACAGATAACATTGGCTTAAACAATTGTGATTCAGAAAATATTTGTTAGCTTTCATTTTACCTGATGTAAAATCTTTTATGGTTCCATGCCTGTCAAAAGTTGAATTAAGTTGATCCTCTAAATTATAATGGACTTCTGATTTCATATAACTTCAAACTGCAATTATTTAGTTTAGTCAGTTTCTTGGTCCACTATAAGTTCATATGCTTTGAAAGATTTAATGGCTAATGCTAGTGTGGTTTTAAATGTAGTTTTGATCCAAGATAATGAGAGATCTAATATTATTCTCTCATTATCTTGTTTTACATACACACACATATATATAATAAATACGAAAGTATAATGCCCATTATAAAAAAATAGTATATGTAATATACAAACAATTTAAACAATTTAATGGTAAAACAAAAATATTAAACTAAACTCCTTAGTAGAGCTTTCAATTAGTAGTAATCCTCGTCAGCAATAGATGAATTTCAAATTTTAACGTTACATAAATTTCTATAAGCTGGGTGTAGCCGTATTTGCAACTTGCCTATTAATAACATTATCTTTAAATTTATCTACTAAAATGGCTTCTTTAATTTTCCTCTTTTTATGATTTCTTTCTTCCATTCATATTTTTATTTCGTTAATATCAAATGTAAACCTATAATTACAAGTTTTTTCATGGTCAAAGAACACTGAAGCTGTATTAAATTGACAATTTACACTATTTTTAATCTGTTTATATAATAATTGATGCTCCTTTAATCTTTTTTTTCACAGAATATCTCGATTCACTGATATATATCCTATTACATCCACATAAAATCTAATAAATTATATTACTTTTTTGTGTTTTAGAAATTACACTCTTAGAATTATTAACTAAGATTAGGAAGAACAAAAAATGAAATATTATACTTTTCTTTACATATATCCTTAATTAATTTAGATTGAATGTTATCTATAAATGGCATAAATATCCACTCTTTGTTACCCAAGACCACATTACTAATCCTCTTCCTATTGTTAAATGAATTTACTGTACATAAAATTTGGTTTTTATCATAACCAACTTTTATAAGTTCATTAGCAAAAAGTTCAATATTTAAAATTTTATCACTACCATATTTACATAATTTATCATTGCGATGCAAAAACGATTTCAGACTTGCCATTTTATGCATCATTGGATGTATAAAAATTAATTTATAATTTAAATCAGTAGCATCTCTATATATTTGTAAATCTAAAAAATTTATTTTTCTATTTTGTTCATTCTCAATAGTCCATTTTTAATTATTTAAATTATTCCGTTTATTCAAGATAACATCAATAATATCTTGAGGACCACAAACAAAAACATCATCCATATATTTAGTATAAATTTTAATACCTTCAAAGTTATAAGAATTAAATATAATATCTTCATATTTCTTTATAGTCTTATTTACTCTGTATCATACATATATATGGATTGATAAGATGGACATAGCTGCTACCATTAATTAATAGATATTTTGACTATTTTATATTTTTTAGGCCATTTATTAAGGGTAATCTTGAATCTTAAAGGATAGGTCATAATTGAAAGATTATGCTAAATATATTTTTTACTTATCTGAAGCACTAAACAGGGTGGAATTCAATTCTAGTACTTTTCTATAATATATTTCATTTATCAACACTCATAATAAATGTTAAAAAAGTACTATAAAAAGCTAGCGATTATTTTGTTGTTACTTTTTTTCTTAAATAATAAATTATTTTAATTTCCGTTCTTTTTTTTAAATGTCGTTATTGCTATGTAATCGAATCATTCCAGTTTTTAAAAAATAGTAGAACAATTGCCCAGCTTACAATGATGGATAGGGATCAAATACATTTGGCAGAGCCACCTGCTGTTGCCTTAGGGAAACACACCTTAATCTAGCTCAACAATTAACTTCTGATAACTGCCACGGCAGATTAAAATTTTGACATTACCATAAGTATTAATCCACCAATACGATTTTTACTTTCGTTGATAGTAATTATTGAATAGTAAAGCTATTTGCAATTATTTAGGAAACAATCATTTTTATTGTTTCCTAATTTACATTTTATTTTAAATAACGAAATATAAAAAAATAGAAAATTTAGAAGATCCACACATTTTATATGTATAACACATCTCCATATGGAAGATAAACTATACCTGTAATTCAATTTTTTTGAGTAAATAAAATATTTTAATAATGAAATATGGACATTATGTATACGTCACAATAATCATATTAACAATGACAGTTCTCATAACTTATTGGTTTAAATATAGGAACAGGAAGGCAGACTTGAAAAAAAAGTTCTTTAATTAATCACTAGCTTTAGCTTCAGTTTGGTGCCAAACAATTAGCCATTTGTTAATTTTATTTTTATCAATGTTCATGCATTTGTCATAGATTTCCATATGTGTTTTAATCATTCATGTTGGGACAATTATTTCCATTCAAGAATAATATGTCCTCATTTTGTCTTATATTCATCTTTTAAAAAAGGTATAAGCCAGTGAATTTTAAGAAAATGTTTCTCTAGTCATGAGTCTTTTCATAGCAGATACTAAATTCATACCTGTTGTACTCAAATTCTACTATTTGCTATCTTCAATTTAATACCTCAGACATCCAATAAACATTTATTCAAAATCATATACTTATTAAATATGAACAATTTATTAGATAATAACATGATCCAATACGTGACTAATATATATATATATATAATTGCAGTAGATATGAATATGATCTGCAATAAATATGGGATATGTTACTGATATATCTAATATTGCGTAATAAATATTTAGGGAAAGTAAGAATAAGTTACATATAATATTGGAAAACGGTATTTGTGCTACATCCCTCTTGGTAGATGCACATAATAATAAAGCCAAATATGACCTGTCTAAGCCCTTATAACTACAATGGTATCTCCAATGGCAGAAATGGACTAGATTGATATGCATTCTACTGGTCCTATACATGAGGGGTCAGAGTGACTTGAGTCAACATGGGCATAACAATAATATTATCATCAGCATGGGATTTTGGCTTTCCATCATCAGATTTTCAATGATATGAATGGCTGAAAAGTTGGAGGTTGAAGTAATCAAAGCCTGTCCATTAAAGTATGAAGATTTGCTATCTTAATATAAACTGAGCACTGATTACATATATGTGTGGGAGATGATAATCTGGACCAACTGATGAGTGCTGGCTCAGCATGAAATACATATATTGGTGATATATTTATCTTTTCTATATGTGTGTGGTCATGTGCATCAATGATATGAAATAGTGTGGATAGTTGAAGGGTGCTTGAAAGTCTGTGTCCAAATTTTCTATATTTACAATTAAGGCCAGATATATGAAGAATGCCTGTATTTCAAATATTATATGGTTAATAAAGAGACTTATTCATCTACTTGCTTACATCTATTTGTCCTGATTATTCTCCCAAGTATGGCTTTCATTTTCTCTTCATTCTTCCATATGCATGCTCCATTTTATAAAATATTCAAAGTGAATAAAGGGGATCATGCTATCTTCCAATCATTAGTATTAAGCTTCTATTAAATAGAATATTTTATGTGGTTTAGGTTAGTAGCAGAGTGGTAGTATGAGAGCTAAAGGCATGTGAATCACTGCATGACTATGTCACTTTTGATGTCTCAAACATCACATGACTTTATATTCAGTTGGAGAATAAATATCAAATTAATCTGGATTAGCCAGATGAGAGCTAATCTAAAAACTATAATAAAAAAATATAGAGTGTAATATGATGTGGCCTTCATTATTATTAGGTGAAGTGTCACATTCTAATCTGTATTAAGTCTATTATTTGCCGTTTTTATTTAAACATATTATAAATAGCAAATCTCTACCATATAGTGCAAGATTGAGTAATCAATAAATCATAGGTGGCAGTGCTTAGTAAATTTTATCGGTTAATCAAGCTTACACAAGGTGGCAGAATTGGAGAAGGAAAAATAGATTTTCTATTTAAAAGTAATGTGTAGGCAGAAGTCACATGACTGTTGGTGTGATAACAAGCCTGGCCAAAGAATACAGGTATATACAGCTTTAAAAAATCTGGATATCAAAGTATGTAGATATTGAGAGCTGCTGTTGTTTTTTGCATAATTATGCACACAAGTTGGATTAAAGTCATAACATTAGAGGTCTTTTATTTTTAGGCTGACATCTTTAGTGAAAAAAAAAAATGTCTGCTGGAGGAAAGATTTATTAGATTCAAAAAACTCTAAATACCCTAGATCAAGATCCCCAATTTTTTCATCAATGAAGCCATAAGGTAGAAATTAGGACATTGGATGAGGATTTATTAAGCACTGCCATCTAACTTCCGTTAATTACTCAAACTTGCACAAAGGGACAGAACTGGATTAGGAGATTTGTGGTTTAAAAGTAACATGTCATGTGATGTTTTGTTGAGTTAAATGTATTTCATTTATTTAATTGAATTGTGGATTTTAATATCTTTACTAATACAAAACAAGAAAGGCTGAAAATTGAATTAGAAGAACAAATAAATGATGTTTAATTTATTCATCTTATAACCAGTATTATTGAGACTTTAGTAGCTGGTAATTTCAAAATTAATCACAAATTAATGATATTGACGTTTAAGCAATCGCAGATGCCAAATAAGAAAACCTTAATAGTGAAACGGTCTTAATATCGTAATATCGTGACAAAAGATATTGAAAGCATTCTATTAAGACCGTTTCACTGTTAAGTTTTTCTTAATTGGTATCTCCAAGTGCTTAAATGTCAATTACAATTACTTTAAAAAAGTAAACTAATGAACAATAAAAATTAATAAAGTAATTTAAAGAAAATGTATAGTGCAAAAACTGAAATTAAATATTTCACATCATAACTCATGGTCCAAACATGGTAGCCTTTTACAGATTTATTATAAATAACAAACTATACCATTACCTAACATGTATTGATTCGATAATGCCACAGTCAGTTTGGAGCTAGAACCAGTCTTCTTTTGACTGAGACATTCGGTGTATAGCAAAGCAAAATATCGTGATATTCTTAATTTACCATGTAATCTATATCAGTAAATCAATGTTAATTTTAGAATCAAAAATATTGGGTAGTAAGACTGCCCCCATTTTTAAGCTAATGTCTGTTATATATTATTCTTTTGAAAAAGATCCATTATCTACAATTAGCTTATAAATGAGGTCATTAATCTAGGTCATGATATAGTGGCAGATTTATAAAGCTGGACAAGGAGATTACTTTTGGTTCAACATTTTTTATGTTCCATTATTTTATGTTAATAGTTTAAATACCATAAAAGAATTAAATGTGGATGCTGAGTAGATATTTGCAATAAAAGCTCTCCTAAATGATAGACATTTTTATTCTCAGGATTTAGTTAAACTGCATTGGTTGTTTATGCCTATGAAGATCCCTTGTTGAGCTGAGCAGTGTGGAGTTCATAAATTTAATTACCTAAAATCAGGAGCAGTTCTGTACTATATTTTGTCAAAAAGAGTAAATTTGAATAAGCAGTGTTGTTAGATGCATAAAAAGTCCTTATTCTTAATACACAAATCTCCAATCTCAAGCCAGTTACTGTATCTATGATTATTCAAGCAGACTGCCATGGGTTCAAAATCTTAGGTGGATTTAACTTTCAAATTTTTAGCTTGACAGATAAAATGAAGTTAAAAGTGTTGCTAAATGCATGTCTACATTCATTTCAACTTTGAATCCTAAGCTTTAGAGATAAAGACAGCAGCTGAAGTCAATCTCAGAAAAAAGATTTAAATACTAAGAATAATAATTTTATATGCATTTGGTAATCTGTAATTACTTAAGAGTATACTACTGAAATCGTCTTTTTATATGGTTTAATATGGGAGTTTGGTGTTTTATTGTTTTTATTAATTATATAAAAAATACATAGACTAATTCTTAATTATAACAGCTTCATCATTATTGTTGTGAGTAGTAGTAGTAGTAGTAGTAGTAGTAGTAGTAGTAGTAGTAGAAGTAATAGTAGTAGTAGTAGTAGTAGTAGTAGTAGAAGTAGTAGTAGTAGTAGTAGTAGTAGTAGTAGTAGTAGTAGAAGTAGTAGTAGTAGTAGTAGTAGTAGTAGTAGTAGTAGTAGTGGTGGTGGTGATGGCGGTGCGGGTGGTGGTGGTGGCGGTGCGGGTGGTGGTGGTGGCGGTGGTGGTTGGGGCGGTAGTGGTGGTAGTGGTGGTAGTGGTAGTAGTAGTAGTAGTAGTAGTAGTATTACTATTATATGTTATCAATTATTCTACTTTAATTATTTTAAAATAAAATCTAAGAATATATTTGAAGTTATAACTAATTGTTTATGACATTTACCCAAAGCATAATTTAATAAATTAATACTTTTGACAATTATCATCTTTATCTCTTTTTAAAGTCTCAACGTAAGAAGATCTGATGAAGATTGCATGGTATAGTTGAAACTGTAATCATTAATAAAAGTTTTTTTGCTGAAAAGTGAAACATGTAAGATTTTTTAAACTCAATAATATAAGTATTCTTTATGAATCTTGTTAATTTTATGAACCATTTCTTTTCACTTTCATATTGTAATGGTACATAAACACCAAAAGGAGGAAAAAGAATCACAAAAAACCAGTTATTATTGTTTGCCCATTTGATTAACAATATGTGTTTCATTTATTTATTTACCTCTTTATTTATTTATTTGTTAGTATTTTATGTAACAACTTGATCCAGGAGTCATCATATAATCTGACCTACCTGATGCACACCTGTATCAATTCAAATAGATCAGTTCTTTAACCTTTTCAAAACCTATGATATCACATCTTAATGCGTAAATGAATTATTATAGCAATAATATCAATTCACCATCAAATTTTTAGATTTTATATACTAATAATATTAGATAATATAGTTTTAATATACCATATCATATGATTAGTTAGGTTATCCCAACACAAATCATTGATCATGATTAAACAGATTTGATGAATCCAACTACTATATTTCTTTTAAACCAGGAGATATCACATGATCACCATTTCCTATGCTTACACAAGCTGTTAAAACAGTTGCAAAACTATCTATACACTAGTGTCACCCAGTGCAAGCCAGAGTAATTAATGGATGCATCTAGAGCCTATTCATTCAATACTTTATAAGCAATAAATTAATTCACTTGTAAGTGCCACTTTCCATTAAGAAAAGATGATCTTCGACTGAAAAGTATTTTATTTATCCCCTACCCTTCATTAATTACCTTGTTTTCTCTCCAGTACTCCTTATCATAAAGAAATTATCCTTAAGGAACAGCCATAAAGTTTAGAAATGCTTATTTTGAATGATATCAAATCATACACATACAAGACAGATTTCAGCTATACGTAAAATACAGTTTATTTAATTGTGTGTGTATATATATATATAGTACACAAAGTCAAATCAAGATTAAACATTAAATAAATACCATGAACATAGTCATAATAATAATGATAACAAATTAATATATTCTATATATATACTTAATCAAAAATAAATATGTATGATTCATTATAAAGTATTAATTTTAATCAGAATGGAATTATACCTTATACACATGTGCTGTAATGCTGTTTTAGTACCTCAACAATGTTTTGTTGATTATGTACTGGGTCCTTCCGAATAAACCTTATTCTTGTTGAGTTTAAATACTTTTAAACATAACCCTTTAATATCTTTTGGAATCTAAACTTTATAAGTTTTAACATTTACTTTAATATCTTTAAATCTTACAGGAATGGACAGACACTTCAAGCAGAGAGTAGAATACCATTGATAGCATAGTCATCAACAATAACCATGATCAGATTGGACTATATAAAGCATAACTTGACCACATTTCCTGAATGTGAGCTACCTTGACTGCTGGAACAAAAACCTGCCATCAAAAGCATTTTATTTGTTTTGAGGACCAAACACAAATACCAGCCAATCATATGTTATATAGACAGCATGCTTTGGATGACAGGCACCCAATCCAATGCTTGAAATATCCCAAGCTACCTCCTACCCTTAATCAGGGGGTCCAGCACATTAACTTAACACATATAAACATTAATATATTTAAATAAATGGTGATGTAGTAACAAGAAAGAGAGAGAATAGACCAAATAATATTTAAGCAAACATTAATATTTATTCATGCACACATATTTACTATAACATAATAGTAAGGAAATTTACTTATAAAAATAAATATATAAATGATTATTCAGGCTAAATTTTATGATAGTCCTTCATTAAAGTTTATTTGTTTAGAAAATATAAACTGTTTATAGACAGTGATCAAAATATATTTACTTAGATTTTCATGATTGTTAATTTCCAAACAACTGGATTTTTGGTCTCCATCGATGGTTTCATGGCTTATTTTCCATTTCCTTGTCTTTACAATGGGTGAGAGAGTTTGTGGTAGTGTCTATTTCAACATTTCAGCATCAGTTTCCAATGAGGGTTCAGACCGGACAGTTGATTTACAGAGGATTTTGGGAATGAAGCTCAGTCAGACACTTCTAAGACAGTCTAGCAATGCATGCTGCTAGTTCTGCGGCTTCTGCAATATTTTCCACAACAGTAATGATTGGCTCTATTCTGTCTTTAGATCTCTGAATCTCTGGAGCAATGAATAATGTAACCTCACAAAATGAAGACCGAACTGACTTACAGACTAAAGAGTGGAATAATAATAAATGTTTGCAACTTTTTATACTTTTTTCTCTCCTATTGCTCTTTTTCCTATCATAGCTTCAAATCTATTTTTTAATTACATTTACATATTTCTTTAATTTAATTGATTTTCACATTTTCCTTTAATTTAATTTTTTTCTACATTAATCTACTATCTCTCGCTTTTATCCCGAAGAGATAACTTACATAGTTTTTAAGTATTACAATTTCAATATCATTATCAGCCATGAGATTTAATGGCATTCCAAATTAATTAATTACTCTTTTTTATTTTAGATTTTCACTAAGACTTATTTTTAGATATTTATTCTTTTAACTTATTTTTTTATTTTATAAAAAAGAGAGTAAGTTTCTAAATTTTTATTTCCCCTGATTCTTTCCCTACCCCACTGTTAATAAAAGATTTATTCTCTTTTAAAAAATGTAATACAATCTTTAACCTTCTATAAAATTACGTTATAAAACCATTTCTTAATTAACTATTACTTTTTTTTACTATTCTTATTTCTATGATTTGAAATACTGGCATTCTTATACCTGGAACTTAATTGTAAATATAGGGGATTTGAACTCAGACTTTCAAGCAACCTTCAACTGTCCACACTATCTCATACTACTGAAACACATGACCACACACATGTAGAAAAGATAAATAATCACCGATATACATATTTCATGCTGAACCAGCACTCATAAGTTGATCCATATCATCTCCCACACATATATAGTACTGATTATATATATATATGTATGAGAGATCATAATGTGGACCAACTAATGAGTGCTGGTTCAGCATGAAATATGTATATTGGTGATTATTCATCTTTTCTACATGTGTGTGGTCATGTGTATCAGTTGTATGAGATAGAGCAAATAGCTGAGAGGAGTATGAAAGTCTGGGTTCAAATCCCCCATATTTATTCTTATTTATATGATTTTTCTTTTGTAATAAATCTGATTCTATATTTTTAAATATTTGAAATATGTAATGCAGATATATGTGAGTTTAATAACATATATCTTGCTAGTGTTACAATATACTTAATCAAAAATAAATATGTATGATTCATTATAAAGTATTAATTTTAATCAGAAAGAAATTATACTCTATATAGAAACTTTGAAAGGGTAAGAGCAGTCTTATTTTTGTACCTAAATTCACTTATATAAGCCAATCTAAAGCATCTTGGAATGAGATCTTGAAGGACTTCCATTAATCACTTTAAATTCATTAACTTTATTTTATCTATTAACTATCATGAAAATTTTTTAATCTGCCTGTTCATATTATAATAGCTCTCTATTTGATTCACTAGCACAGTATTCATATATAACTTATACTCAAGAATAAAACAATATATATATATATATATATATATATATATATATATATATGTATATTGTACCAATATTGTGTTGGTACATAGAATAATTTTGTCTAAAAATTATTGAAATAAAAATCTTTCATTAAAAGAAAATAGTATGTAAAAGTTTAAGAGTTTTTTATTGCAATTTGTTTTCAAAAACGTAAAATTAAAAGTCAAAGGGTTTTTTGAAATAAAAGTTACAATTAATTAATTAGAAGGGGGAAGGGATTTGCTTTAGAAATGTCAAACTAAAAATTTTATAAAAGAAGTAACGAGTTTTTTTCTTATTATTAATTGAAATATAAACTAACGGTTTAAAAATATAAATCTCTTTTTATTTAAGTGAAAGAAAAAAAAAGTCATCTTAAAAACTAAATAGTGAATTGGTCTTAAATTATATATGTGCGTAAATGACGTATTAATATGAGTTTGTTAGTAAAATATATATGTGTGATTGTAAATATAATAAATGTATGCGTAGTAAATATAAAAAAAAATGATATAGAAAATTATCATTAAAAAACACAGCAATGGCTATTAAGTTAAACAAAAGCAACAACACTACATTTGCGATGGCTGCTAATTAACATCTCCAACAACAGGATTAAAAGTTTATCTCAAGGAATGAAATTAAGCACAAGGAAGGAATTTTGACAACAGATATTGCTGGTGGACATCAAAATGACAACAAGCCTTAAGTATAAATAGTCCAGTTTTTCATCGGACAAGCAGTTGAGATAACAGTTTAGATCATGCAGTTGAGATTACAGTTGTGTTTGAGAAAATAGTTGAGATTAAGTTCTTTAATCATTCAATCAATTAGTGTATCCAGAATCAAAAATGCAGTGTTAGAAACCTCGGAAACATACGACTTTCTATAGCCTGAGTCCAGTGAAACAGCAAAACCTGCCCGGGAAAAGGATAATGCTTGCATAACAACTTGAAATCCACCGTCAATATTTAACTGTCTCCAAGAATAGTGCCAATGAATAATAATAAAACTCCTCAAGAAAACATCCCCGCTGGCTGGAAATATTTGTACTAGAAGCAGCAACCAGGAAGAAAACAAAATTCTAAATCCATGTTCAAAATCCTAGGTAATAACATGATTCTTATTCTCATTTCCAGAGTAGCCATTGCATTAGTTGAAGCCTCCGAGAGTTAAGAAATATGAACTCTATAGCATACATAGATGACCTATTAATGTGTGTGTGTTTTAAATGTCAAATATTATTTTATGCTTTGTTATATGATATTATAGTGTGTGAATTAAAAATATGCGTGATTACTATACCAGTGTTATGTTAGTTAAATAAGATTTATAAAAGTATTTAGAATTAGTATAATAAATGTTAATTAAAATAAATTGTCTTTTAAACTTAAAGCTTTATTTTGTCAGTCAATTCTTTTGCCACTAGTTAAGGAATAAGTTGTTATTGAATTAAAAATAGACTGAGCTAGTTAAGGGATTTTTTGAGTGCTGGATTATGGGCTCACTGTCCGAACACGTTAGGTTTAGATAACTAGCTGGTGCCCGGGGTTTACTCTGAAACAAATAAAGTGTTTGGATAGTAGGGGTTTGAATCTAGCAGTCGAGGTGGGCCATGAACTGGAAATGTAATCATGTTATGCGTTGCATAGCTTGGTCCGATCATGGGTATTGTTGACAGCTCTGTTATCAATAATATTCTCCACTCTGCTCGAACATGCTGGTTCGTTCACATAATATTTATAATATAAGATTGTAAATTTATTATAAATAAGGTTTAAACCCAGCTAAACCTAACAAGAAGAATATGTGGAATCTGCTACGGATCGAACCCGGTACAATATATATATATATATATATATTAACATTAACTCAGATTTTCAAGTTTCCTACAACTATTCATTCCATCATATGATCACATACATATGAAAAAGATAAATGATCTCCAATATGCTTATTTTGTGCTGACTCAGCATTCATCAGTTGGTCCAGATCATCATCTCCCACACATATACATTCAGTGCTCAGTTTATTTTAAGATAGCAAATCTTCAAACTTTAATGAACAAGCTTCAATCTTCTCCACTCTCCAACTCTTCAACCATCCATATTATTGCAAATCCAAGAATGATATACTCAAAACTCCTAATGGATGGCTGAAGAGTTGGAGAGTGGGGAAGATTGAAGCCTGTCCATTAAAGCTTGAAGATTTGCTATCTTAATATAAACTGAGCACTGATTCTATATGTGTGATGGAGATCTGTGATCTGGACCAACTGATGAGTGCTGGTTCAGCATGAAATATGTATATTGGAGATCATTTATCTTTTTCACATTTATATGATCATGTGTATCAGTTGTATAAGATGGATTGAATAGCTGTGGGGAGTTTGAAAGTCAGAGTTCAAATCCCTTATATATATAAAATCTATTTTTTATCTTGCTACCTCATTTTTTCCGTCTTCTATAGTCATTTTCAAGATTTATTTGTGTAAATATATACAGATCTGCATTAATAATTTATAACATATTTATAATTCATTAAAATAATTTATACTATATTTTCTAAAACCACCATAATTTATATGTATAATGCAATTTACTTCTAATTATCTTCGTTTTGATTTTAATTTTAGAAAATACAGAATTATTTCAATAATTAATAATATAGTAATTTATATATCTGCGATATTATGGGAGAAACTATTCTTTTATTGCAGATATATAAATTACAATATTATTAATTATTACGTGTATATAAACTAATAAGATTCAATGTTGCAGATAGTTAAAAATGAAAACATTTTCTTCCCTGCGATATATAAACTGAATTTGTTCAAGTAATATGCCAATTTAATAATCAGACTAATAATATCAAACACTAATTTAGTCATGTCAATAATTGTTAGTTTATTTAAATAATAAGCCACTTATGATTTTAAAACAATTATTGATTGGAGAGTGTGTATGTCAATTTTAGTGCATGTGTGAACTATAAATTATTTCAGTGGATTTTTATGCTGTTTTTATTGTAGATTTGTATAAACATATTTCATATATATATATATTTATAGAAATAGACTTTAAAAATGACTATAGGAGATGGTCAAACTGTAAGTAGCGAGATAGAATAATATACTATGATGTTGTGATATATGCTATATTAATGTAAATTACTTCGCTATTGCTATCCAAAAAAGAAATGTAAATAAACAAAAAATATAATTTATGAATTTAGTAAATTTTTTTGATATTTATCATAAATGATATGCCAGTGTTCGTTATTTCATTTATCAGCTTTCTCGTTAATTCTAATGCAATTACATTTATTAACTACATTTTGTTTATATTAAATATATTGAACATACAGATATTTTTTAAAACATTTTTTCTTTCAAACGTTTGATGTTAAATAGTATTTCATTTGATAAAATGTTTTCTAAGTATAATTTAATTAAGATAATTCATATTTGCCTTAATAAGTGATAAAGCAAAAAAAAATTCATTTGTAAAGGGGAAAAAAATCGTATTCAGAAATCAGCTATATGTTGTTTAAAAAGAGTGAATCGCGATTAAAGAAATAATGAAAAGAGAAAGCCGCTTAAAAGGTAATTTTTTGTTGAGATATTGAATTTTTGGTTAGAAGAAGAGTTTAACACTTCATTTTTTGAGTGAATATGAATGAGTGAACATAGTCATACTATATATATATACATGCTCTTTTAATTTATTTTTAATAATGGCTTTTTTTAATTTTGTTTATAGTATCAGTTTATGTATGTATACTATACTCATAAAAAAAAACATTTGTGTTATGTGTGTGTGTGTGTGTGTGTGAAGACATGATACACGTACAGTGCAATAAACAAAATAAATTGTATTGTAATCAAAATTTATAAATAAAATATAAGCTATTATCTACTATATATGCTGTATACAAGAGTGGCTTGAAATAAAATATAGCTTATAGTGTGGTTCCACTGGTTTATAAAATAAAACAATATTTATGAACAAAAAATTTTATTGAGAATTTATGTATATTATTAAAATCAATACTTATGTTTTTTTTAAAGGGGAGGGGACAATTTCGTAAAAAGATTTTTTATAAAGGATGAAAGTAATCCAAAGCATAATATAGATAGAACATTAGGATAATTGATAATTTGGCACTCGTTTTAGCCCAGACAAATTCCAAGAAAAGTCTTTATATTCCAAGACTGTCAGACTTAATTATTTTTTAAAAAAATAAATCATTTATTCCAAGTGACATTTCTTGTTTAGCCGAGAGGTCATCGCAGCTGCCTTGCAAGCAAGTAGTTGGATCCAGACGGTTGTGGGTTTGTGTCCTGGCTGATGCTATGACATATGAAAAAAAATCTTAAATAAATTAATTTACAAATATCTTTTTTCATAAAATTACCAAAAATGAAGACAATAAGTGTAAATAAATTAATACGATTGATTGATAAGAGACTTTTTTTGTTTGTTTAGTTTGTTGTTTTGAGTTATAAAAGATAATTGTATAATTGCTTTATATAAATAAACTATTATCTTGCATAGTTTTGTACAATGATAGACCCTGGAACCCAAGGTCTATGGATGGTAGCCCAACTTTTTCACTTCCAAGACTCAAATTTCTTATGAATTCCTGAGCTTACATCTGTGCCTTGCAAGCTAGCTCAGTTGAAGAATGTCCAACTCTGAAATTCAATATTCATAGATTGTAGCCAAGTTCTGTACTTAAACTTTTTGTGAAATCTTTCAAAATAAACCATTTAATATTTTTTATAATAAACAAATAATTATGTTTTTTGAAAGTTTGTAAGACCTTCAAGCACCAAAAATGAAAGGGTTGAGATGTAATATATAGACCTTGAGCTCTGGAAATTTCTGATAGCTTGATTTTCAATTTCTAGATGATGGCTGAAAATGAAACCAAACTTTCTCACTGAATTTTTTAAATATATTCTATATGGTTTGTTTAAACCACTAAACATCACATTATCACCTTTCTTTAAGCATTAGAAGATCAAGGTGCAGTGCTCTTAGGTCCAAGACTGCTCACTGATGAAAGCCACAGCTAGAAACTAGTCTGGGGATATTGTATGAACAGGAACTAAATAGGGATTTTATGAACATACCTTCCTGCATCCATTGATAATTCTGGCTTACACTGAGTGGTGCTATTGTATGGAGAGTTTAGCTTCTGTGTATATGGTTTGTTCCCATATTACTAAACTCTGTTGGGTTTAACTCATTGGAATAGCAATAGATTGAAACTTTAAAAGTTTCTGGATTGCAGTTCAATATTGTATTTAAATATCATATGATGTCCTGATGAATAATAATTCAATTATTTTAATGATTTTGGAAAGCTAATAGATACTTCATAACACATCAATAATGAGGGAGTAACATTAAGTCAAAAGTTCTGGTTCCAAAGTTTGTGTAAATATTTCAGATTTCAGCCATAAACTTTTCCCCATCATTATAAATCCAAATATCATTAAAAATTTTAATAAATATTAATTTTAACATTTATAGTTTATATATATTAAAATATTTGTTGTAAATGTTATAAATTAAACTAAAATAAAGGGTGGGATAATAATTGTAACAAGCTTTATTGATAAATGCTGCAAGAGAAAGCTTTTAAATCTCTATCTAAAAATTATCCCCAGCCCCAGACCAGTTTCTAGCTATTGGCTTTCCTCAGTAAGGCACTAGAATATTTCAGACCCTAGATACAAATTACCATATCAAAGTCAGTACTTATCTGATAGTTAACTTTTAAGTAGAAAATCTGAAATATTCAGACACCTATATGTCTTCAAAGCTAGCTATTTAATTTAAATAGCTATATGGGACTAAGAAATCTTCAGTCATACCATATATTAATAGCCTTAGCAATATAACATTGCTTAAGACTTAAAAGCAAAACTGTAATAGTAAATAAAATAAAGTCATACACCATATTATTAATAACAACATAGCACTTTAAAATACAAAATATAGATATATTTATGTCAACACAAAAATATTAATTTAACAGTAATTAAAACAAATCAAAACAATACTTTGTAATTTTGTTCAAATAATAGAAGATTTTGAATTAGAAATGTTTGGATTAATGTTAATCTGTGAGTATTATTAAAAATTTGATAGTTTTTTTGATTATAAATAAATTATATAAATTTTAAAAATATTAACATTCAATTTGTAATAAAGGGATAAAAATATCTTGTTGAACTATTAATATGTGATTTTTTCAAAATCCATAAATAATTCAACAAACACTGTAATCAGGATGGTAATTAATTAATTCTCAGCTTTCTCAGAAAGTGATTAATAGACACCATTCTGATAATCATAATATATATATAAAATACAATACCCGTTATAATATATATATATAAAGAAAAAAAATTAATGGTAAATATAATATTATAGGCTAAATTCTTTTGTAGCGCTTTCAATTACGTGGTAATCTTTGTCAGCTTAATTTTTTTCTTTATATATATATGTGATTAATTAGAGATGGCAAGCTCAATATATCTTGAATATGGTCACATTTATATCATTTAAATAAGAACATATATGCAAATTTGTTTAAAATCTTATCATTTGCATTTAAATTTATAATTATGTATTCAACATTTATTTTTAGTGCTGTTTCTAATTGTAATAAATTTAATCAGCCATTTAAGCTATTGTGCGCTTTTTTTTTTTTTTTTTTTTTTTACGAGTGTTAAATAATAAATGAGTACTTCCACTTCCAACACAAGATATAGTATTTAGGAAAGAATAAAATGAATCCACTTATTCAATCCAACCCAAATGCTTATATATGGGCAAATCTTAAGTACTGTAAGTGAAAGTGTGAGGATGGACTACTCACTTTAAACCACTGTTTACGATATCTGAATGAATGACGTCGACGAAATTATCTAGAATTTACTAGATGTCACTCACAAATGAAACTTTTAAACATATGTAAATAAACATTTATTTTTAGCGCTGTTTCTAATTGTAATAAATTTAATCAGCCATTCAGATATCGTAATCAGTGGTTTAAAGTGAGTAGTCCATCCTCACATTTTCACTTACAGTACTTAAGATTTGCTCATATATAAGCATTTGGGTTGGATTGAATAAGTGAATTCATTTTATTCTTTCCTAAATACTATATCTTGTGTTGGAAGTGGAAGTACTCATTTATTATTTAATACTCGTAAAAAAAAAAGCGCACAATAGCTTAAATGGCTGATTAAATTTATTACAATTAGAGACAGCGCTAAAAATAAATATTTATTGACATATGTTTAAAAGTTTCATTTGTGAGTGACATCTAGTAAATTCTAGATAATTTCATCGACGTCATTCATTCAGATATCGTAAACAGTGGTTTAAAGTGAGTAATCCATCCTCACACTTTCACTTACAGTACTTAAGATTTGCCCATATATAAGCATTTGGGTTGGATTGAATAAGTGGATTCATTTTATTCTTTCCTAAATACTATATCTTGTGTTGGAAGTGGAAGTACTCATTTATTATTTAACACTCGTAAAAAAAAAAAGTGCACAATAGCTTAAATGGCTGATTAAATTCATGTATTCAACATAAAATGATTTATTAAAGATAAGTATGCAGAGATTTGCATGTCATTATAATATCTCTGGATAATAAAAAATTAATTATTAATTGCAAATATTAATTTTAATATTTATTAGCTACATGTTTGTAATACACTCAACTCTCAAAACTATAAATTTTTCAAAGAACCAAAGATAAATAATTAAATGATTTGTTACCCAGGAATTTATGAAAAGTTTAAGAAGCAGAGGTGATTGAACTGGCTATAATCCTAGGACCTTAGCCTTCTGTTCTATTACTTCACCCAAATCATGCAGATCACTAAGAAATGGTAAATACATAAAAGTAATAGATATTAAAAATTATACTTGAAAAACAATTTAATGATTATTCATTAAAATTTTATACATATAAAATTCAATTTAATCATTAGCTTTAAATCCAACTCAGATATTATAATTCAAAACATTATTTCATTTATTATCTGCAAGTTATATGTGTGTATATACATAAAATTCGATATATATAATTTTAATATCACAGTAATTCCATTTTTTATTAAATCAGAGTTAATATTAATTATAGTAATTAGAGAAGATTACTTCTTTAATAAATTTTATGTAATCAGTACTTTATTATAAAAATGAGTGCATTTACACTCATTTTATAAATAAAAAAAAATTAAAAAACATTTTGTATTTTTGAAAGATTTTATCCTTCAATTAATCACTGAAAATAAAAGACTTAAGATATTTATTAAAAGAGGGGCAGAAGTGTTAAATAAATACTAAAAATTGTTCTTTTTAAGTGCTTTTATTAAAATTGGAAAATTAGTTTGTTTGTTAAACTTTATGAAATTTTAAAATTGACATTTTATCGACTTAAAATTAATAGAATTGCTTGACATTTTATATATAACTAAATAATACCAGGTTAATTCATATGGGACACTAATCTTTTCAGTAGGTCCCTATTTTCATATATATTGAACAGAGAGTGGGTAAATATTGAATACATTTTGTAATTTCAAATGTAAAATTTTTTTTTAAACATTCATTTGTTTTAATTAACACTTGCAAGAGGGCAGTATAGAGATTTTTTCTCTTTCAATTTAATACCATTTTAAAATGAAAATTTAATAAAGTTCAGTTCAACATAATTTGTTAAAATTTACATACATTTTTTTTAAAAATCTCTATGAAAGATGTAGAACATTAATATTTTAAATAGGTGATTTGGTTTCTTATATCTGGAAAAAGCTTCAATGTTTTAAATAATGCTCACAGTTTCTTGGTTGCAATTGTAAGCTTCATTTTAAAAAAAAGTTGTTTATAATATAGTTTTGTTAAGCTTTTTAAAAAAAAAATGATTTTCAAATAAAAAGAAAAAATGTCAATTTTAAACAGAAAAGTTACTTATTGAATTATTATACATATATAATTAAATACACATACTAAATATGGCATTTACATAAAAAAATACATATTAACTTATTGCATAAATACCTAATGATATAAATATATATTATAAGTGTGAAATTGATTTCAGATAAAATTATACGTATTAAGTGGAGTTCCTTTACAATATAATTTTTGTAAGCATTTTTTTAGAAATATATATATAAATTTCCAGTCAAAAACAAAAATGTCAAACACTTTTTACTTAAAAGAATATTTCATATTTTTAATCCATTAAGTACTCATATATTATTATGTACACATACTAAATATGATATATACATAAGGCATATACATCTTAATTTATAACAGAAATATCTAATGATATATATATATATATCAACTATAAGAGTCAAGACAATTTAAAGTATAATATAGTTTTATTTTTACATTTTTATTTATTGTGCCAATATTAAAAAGTTAAAAATTAGATAATTTTTTTATATTAAATGCTTTATTGACTGTGCACTAAAAAGAAAAAAATAGTTGTTTTTTTAATTAAGTCAATCCCTATTTTTAAAACAAAGGATTGACTTAATTAATTTCTGGATACCCCATGCTTTTATTTCATGTTAAATTTAAAAACCCCAATTGTAGTTGAAGAAACAATTATTTTTTTACAGTCACTAAAAGCATTTAATATCAAAAAAAATTTATCTCTATTATTTTAAATGATAATCAAAATGAGGTGGACAAAATTAATTACTAATTTTGGACAAAATTAGTTTATAATTTTAAATTTAGAAAAAAAAATCTTTAAATTATAAAGATTGTATGTTTTTTTAATAAAATAATAAAAATATTTTAAATTTAATTTTGCATCTTGGTCATAATTTGGTCAATGATAGTTACAAAAAAATATAAGCTAGAAAAACAATAGATTTATAAAAAATACCAGTTATTACTGTTATATTGATTTAGGGATTAAAAAAATAAATGCAGATAAATGATGGATCCATATATTATGGATTAAAAGATCATTCTATTTAAAACATTTATATCTGTACTGTATTAATATAATGTCCTGTTGTGATTCCTGTTTAATGATTAAAGTTTTTTTCTTTTATTTGTTTTAAAAAAATTGTTAGTAGTTTTTAATAACATGTATCACATGATCACTATCTCTATACTAGCACATAATTGTTGTAAACAAAGGCAAAACTCTCCATACAGTAGTGCCACCCTGTGCCAAACACAGTAATCAATAGATGCCAGAAGGCTTGTGCATAAAATCTCTATCTAGTTAATAACATTTATGTAATAAAATCAAAGGAAGTATATTTTAAAAAGTAAAAAATTAAAGGAATGGAAATATTTTTTTGTAAAATTAAGACAGCAATTTCTTTTGTTAATTTAAATAGTGATGAAAGAAAAATTAAATAGAAACAGATATCTCAGTATGTATGTACAGTTTAAAGCAGTGAAAAATTTATGAACTTACAGACTTGATATTCTCAGATCAATTACCATCTGAGATATATCATTAAATAATGTTAAATTTAGTTTGATCAATTGAATGGAATTGTTGTCCTTCATCTTCTATTTGGACACTCAAATATCACATCACCTTCCAAGCAACTGATTATATGATTACTATATTTATGCCAACAAAACATTATGGGTTGGTCTGCTTACACTTGATGTATGCCTTCAGAAATAGTTAGTTATCGTTATTCTACTACAGAGCCACATATTGCAATCCCAGTAACTTAATGGTCACTAAAGGACAAGAACTGCTTTGTTAAATAAAATAAGAGCAACTTATGTGTGTATTTTATTTATATATATTATACTAGCTGATAAGAATGGTGTATTATCAACATAAAATTATGATCAATAAAATAGCTGAGTATCATATCTGCATCACTGCAGTGGCAAATAGTTTTGAATTCAGACTTTTATCTTGATGGCATAAATAAATTACCCATTGCTGCTAGGATGATTTACATCTTGTATTTCTTGATTTCTTAAGTTCACAAAAATGCTTTAAAATGTAGTAAATCTATCTCTGACAGTGACAAAACTCTCCATACAGTAGCGCCACTCAGTGCAAGCCAGAGAAATCAATGGATGCAAGAAGATTTGTGCATAAAATTCCTATCTAGTGTCTACTCATCCAATGTTCCCAGACTAGTTTCCAATATGTAGCTTCCATTAGTATGAGTAGAAACTAGATATGGATTTTATGCATGAACCTTCTTGCATACAATGATTACTCTGGCTTGCACTAAGAGGAACTACTGCATGAAGAATTTTACTTCTGTGTAAACAGCTTGGGTAAGCATAAAGAATGGTGATCATGTGAAGTCTATTTCTGCTAGTCCAGTTTTCTACCATTTAGTGAATGCTTTTAGTAATCAATAGATGCAAGATAAAAGTTTTTAACATATCATTAACCAGTACTGTCCTATTCATATCCCCAGATTGGTTTTCTTACTTATGACTTTTATGAGTAATGAGTTTTGAATCTGTATTTAGTGAACCTGGATTTTTCAGATCTAATGCATCTTTCTACTAGAAGCCATCTTTTATTTCTTTTTTACTATCAAGTTACTGACTTAAAATTCAAAAACATCTTAATAGTTTGAATCTAAGCCAATTTACTTGCATAATTATATAGATCAGACACAAGTGTTACTGGTTTTTGATTTTAGGCTGGTTTCATAATAGTAAAAAAAAGAAATAGAAGCCGTTAGAGGAAAGTATATTCACTACAAAAATTCAAGTGCATTCAATCCAGGTTCAAACCCTCATTAAATGAAAGCCATAAGCTAGAAACTAGCCTGGTAATGTGAATAGGATGTCCTGTATAGGGATTTATTATACACTAACATATGAATCTATTAATTATTCAAGTTTATACCAGATGTCAGAAACTGAAAGTTAAAAAATTAATTTGCTATATAAAAATATTGTATAAGATGGAGTCAACTGATATTTGTAATTAAAATATATTTTAACATTTTATTAATAAGTGTGTAATATATTTTACATTATTATAAATCAATTACAAAATATACTATACACCAGTTTAATATATAATAAAATGAGTATTTCCTGTTCATATGCTACTGACATCCATATAACTTGTAGTTCAATAGAAAATGTGTGATTATAGGTCATTTTTTAGGAATGTAACTATAATTTATTTTGATAAATTGATGTATTTTCACTTTATTTCATAATATGATCATTATCTATGCTTAGAAGATTAAATTTATTTATTGCATATGCTAAATTTTTTTATAACATTTGCATATCTACTAGCCTCGATCATTTAAATATTTTGCTCCATTCTTTTAAAATTTCCATCTAACACATTTAAATATCTTCAGAAAACAAATTATTTATGGATTAATAAATTCAAAATATGTGTTATAATAGATATAATTATAATGTATTTTACACAGTATAAAGCAATTATAGTGGACCTTCAATCCATGCTATATTTTGTTCCAAACCCCCTAATGTTCAAATGCATACAGTGTTTAATAGATCACACTCTATTGATAAACAATGAGTAGAGTACAATACATATTAATTTTTTATAATAACAATCAATCTTTAAGCATAGCTGTGAGTGTACAATACTTTTCAACACATGCACATATATATAACAGATATATTTAATATGTATAGTATGCACTTATACATTAAGATTATAGTCCAAACAAATTTTTAAACAATTACTGATGACAGGTATTAATAATAAATTGAGGGGATACATTTACATATATTTTACTGTGTGTATGCGTTCATGCATGTATTCACTAAAGCAATAAGAATAAGAAAAAAACTAACTTCTACCATATTTTTCTTTTTAAAATGGTATGTCTAACTTTTGTCACTATTAAGTATGCTCTAGACAATATTCATTTCTTCAATAACTTTTTTTCATATGGAAACATAATAGTGGTCATGTTGTCAAAAAATTATGATTTCTCTAGTTGTGTTGATGTTTTGAAATCAGTATCAACTTTTAAGTTCATTCTAAAATTTTGTAAAACTTTTTATTACATAAAATAATGCAAATCAAATTTGGAAAGGATAATAAAAAAGGAATAAAATGTATGTGATCTCAACATAAACCAAAGAAACTTTATTAATAAAGAAAATCATATATGTGACTCTGAGATGAAAAACGTCTATTGGTTTATTACAACATTTATTTACAATTTTTACTTTTTTGTTAAAACATGATTATGTGTGGAAATCAATTAAGAAAAAATGGCTGTTTGAATTAATGGTTTTTTAGTTTGTTTTACTGATTTACATTTTTCTTGGTATAGCATATCATTAAGGTTGAATAGTTAGATGCAACGCAGCTTGTGATTACACTGAAATTTGCATGACTGTAAATAATACAATGAACTTATTAAGCTAAAATCAATTGAAATATTGAAATAAATCTAAATTTTAAATGTAAAAAGAATTCTTGGTTTATTCTTACAAATAATTTTTAGCCATGATGTAAGGGGATAAAGCAGAGATGCGCAACCTTTTACCCTTGCAAGCCCTATATTTAGACTGAAATTTACATGACCCTTTATATGTTGATAACGTCCTATTATAAGCATATAAGAATTTTAATAATAAAAGTTAGTATCAGCTAACTACTAATTGAAGTTACAGTAAAGATTGAACTGATAAAACTTTCCATGCAGATTCTCATGAACTATATTATTACTCTAGTAAACAAAAGAGTAAAATAGTATAAAAAGACTGGAGCAGAAAAAAAAGTGCTTTTTCCCCATCTTTGTCATTTCAGGTCAGTTGGGATTTCTCACTAGGGAGAAGCAGTGGAAAAAATCTACAGGGGACATCTTATTACCCAATATCTCAGATTCTGAAGATACCCAAGTTGACTAGGATTAAAACAGATCACCCTGATTTTATTATGATTTTAAAATGCCTTAAGGGCCTGCAGAATTAAAAGACTTTAATCATGGCAAAGATAATGTATTGCCTTCTATTTATTTAACTATTGAGTACTTATTAAGTGAAAGAGTTTTATGTGCCAAAGGAATGGAGTGAGGTTTATGTAATTGAAAATATTGTGAACTCATATAAATATTACATCATGGTATATTTATATAATCTATTATTATATATAATTAAGAAAATAGGTTAAGAGATAAGAGGAGTTCCTCTTATCTTTATAAAGTCGAATCTTGCATTATGATTTGTAGAGGTCTCTCTTGCTAAAATTAAGCACTCAAGGTGCATGTACTGAGGTTTTACCCTTATATAAGTATTATATATAATGTAATTTGTAGTAAAGTATAAGAAGAAATTGAGCCACTGTGGGTTTTATTTCCTTTGTGTTCTAATGAAATTAATTCCTAAAATAATTTGTTGTTTTTACTTGGGGATATCAGAGTTAGGACATAGCAACCACCAACAACTTTTCTGTGATTTTTTGAGGGATCGTAATCCACAAGTTATGTACCACTGGAATAAAGTACCAATTAAAAACAAGTACTGCAAATTGGAACATACCATGATGTAATTTCATTTTGCAATATCTTTTTAATTGGTATTTTATTTCATTATATCGTAACTGAAAATTATATAGGAAAATGCACAGAGGGATTTGTGTTAATTTTTTTACATTTAAATCTATAATCTATAGAAATTGTTTATTATATTATGAGGCTAGTGTTTTGCATAAACAAACATGTATCTTGTGAGAATTTAGGCTATTTATTTTATGTTATAATAGCAGTCAATATTGTTAAACCTTATACTTTAAAGTTAACATCATAAAAAGGATAAATTAGTTCTTTTATTTACATTAGTTTGTCTTTGAAATATATGTATATATGTATCAGCCTTGTCATATCTATATTCTCATTACCCACAATTCCAATTAATGTATTGTTTGAAAAAATAAAACAGTACAGTTCCTTATCCATTGTTTCAAAATGTATTCATTCACTTACAGTTTGAAAAAATTAGATATTAATAAAAAATAAAAATTTTTAAATTTTAATTTCCTAATTCACATTGCATTCACTTCTTAAATAATAACTTTGTTATTCTCAAACTAAAACTTAATGACATCAGTAATTCTACCAACTTAAAAAAGCATAAGTTCTCTCTTTCTTTTTTCCACCCCACCCCACCCCTCCCATCTTTCAATTTTTTATACTGGTCATTACATAACTACATTATTCCTTTTAATTATTTTTGTTATCTTAATGTGATCAATTTTTTAATTAAATTGTATCATTAGATATATATGTGTGCATATTCATGCATGCTTGTGCATGTTTAAAATATATCATTATTGTCAACTACTATCAAACCACCTTAAAGTAAAAGGCCCTGCAATTTAATATAGTTTCTAATCTATAGCTTTCTTTCTCCCCGCATTATTTCAAAAAATTTCTTAATCATATTCATCGATTTCACAAATGTTCTTTTTTAGGTTTTTTTTTAAACATGAAATCCAGTTTAAAGCGTTCAAAAATTGGTCTTTGCAGTGATTTCTTTTAACAACATGTCCATAAATGTATCAAAAAAATTAAAGCAATCATAATTGACAAAGGGTTATTCTGTACAATTTTAATCCATTAGTTATTTTCAAGTTTTTTAATCAATCATTGTTTATAAACTTCCACAATTGTCTTGTCATTCTACTAAGCAAAGAATGTCATGTTTCTTTTTAATTGAACCATTCATCAGTGTACTAATCAAAATGTTTCTTTCTAATAAATCTAAAATAGATTAACTTCGATTTAGAGCTTTATGTCTACCAGATGAAGTGATTATATGATTTATTCTCAGAATGAATATATATACTTTTACATTTATTTCCTCTCTCACTGAACAGAACTTCTACTTATATTAATAGTGTGGATCTGCACAATGACTTCCTTGAGGTGGGACATATTGTCAACCCTTTCACCCTGTGATGATACTGTGCTTCTATATGAGCATCTAAGCCCTGGAGAGATAAATCAAGTCTATTAATGTTTATTTGTTTCATATTATGTTTATTTATTTATTTATGTTTTATTTATTTATTTAAGTTTATTTATTCATACTGCATTAGCGTAGTCTATTAGTGAGGCAATATGGTTCTAAGTGATCACATTTATCTGAAATGAAAAAACATTCAGTAATCTTTCTCTAATAAAAAGTTTTTTTACAGTCAACAATGGGTCAGAAACATTTTTTCTTCGCTGCTTACTGAAAAAAAATGGTCGCATTTATAAATTATGAAAAAAATAATCATAACATTTCTAATACAGTTAGAAAATAGATATTCATTAAATAAATTTTTAGTTACCATTTTAAAGTAGTCCTTATGTTTATAATTTTCACTTTAATTTCATTAGTTTAGCCTAACTTTTTTGTTATTTATTATGCTTTTATCAATTTTCATTACATATATGCAAGTATCATATGATTACCATTCTTTATACTTACACAAGCTGTTTTTCACATAGGCAAAACTCTCCATACAATAGCACCACTCACTGCAAGCCTTCATTCCTGCATCCATTGGTTACTCTGGCTTGCACTGAGTGGTGCTACTGTATAAAGAGTTTTGCCTCTGTCATATATGCTAGTACTTGCTTATTTTTTGTAACATTTTATTTGATTCATTATAATGTGATCTGATGCACTGTGATTTCTCCTTATACGAACTCAGAAATATCTCAGAAACTAAGCCCAGAGAAGCCTGTTAGCCATTTTAACTTCCCTTTCCATTCCCTATCCTAAGTTTTCCCATATTCTTCTCTATCCTGCTCCATCCCATTTCCACAACATAATCTTTGTCAACTCCATAGCCTGTATATCTAAATCCCCCAGATCTTTTCCCAAATCCAACATAAAAACCTATAACCCACTTTCTGTATAATCACTTAGTTTATATTTATTCTTCCACAACTTCATTATTTGTACCCTTTCTGCTTTCAGGCATTTACATTCCATTAACAGATGCCTAATATTTTCTATGCCCCCCCTTACACAACTTGCAGACTAAATCACCCGCATTTTCCCATTTCTGTGTATATTCCTTTGTTGCTAAAGATCCCATTCGAGCCTTAAATAATAAACTACTTTCCTTACTATTATCATATATTAACTCACACCCAATATTCTGTTTACTTTTATATATATTTAAATCTATATATATTTAAACTCTTTTTACTCTCCATACTAGTTCTCCATTTCTCAAACTCTCTATTCTTTATTAATGCATCTATTCTTTTATCTCATTTCTTACCACTATAACACTCAACAATTCCCCTAATAGAACCATCCCATCTTTTGTATAAGTATACTGACATAAATCAAATCTTCAGCATATCGCATTACCTTTCTGACACATCTTGTTGCCTGCCCTTTACTCATAACCTAATTAAATTCTATTTTGGCTATTCTTTTATTAATCTTCATTCTACTCCATAGTCATCTAGTGTAAGTTTGAGTAATCAGAGAACATCAAATAGTACAGTATTCATTAATGAGGCCAAAAGGAAAATATTAATCTGAAAATATTTTTATATTATCTGGCATAGAATAAAATGAATATAATTGCTTTTGAAAGAGTATGAGTAAGTATGTAAGAGTGAATAAGCATCACATGACTACTATCTCCTATGCTTGTGTACAACTGTTGTTAAAACAGGCAATATATATAGTGTGTTTTGCCTGTTTTATGTAAGAGTGACATGTGATATTGTTGTTGATTTATTAATGTTAGTTATTAATTCTACTTATAAGTTTGATTTTTACCATCATAGATGTCTTATAAATATATGTATTCCATTTTCATATAATTCGGTTATTTATTTTCCATCAGCAGCCTCTTACAAATAAGTATGACCATTCCAATTTCAAGAGAAAGAACAAATAATAATAATGATAGTATTAATGCATTATACAAAGCAATTTGTGATCCACAATATGTCTACATACAGAGACATTGGTCCATTATTCTATGACCCTCAACTCTCCCTGCTATCTCATATTGCAGACCCACCTGATCACACACATGTTGAAAAGATAAATAATCACCACTATCTGTATTTCATGCTAAACTAGTACTCATCAGTTGGGCCAGATTACCATCTCCACACTATATACAATCAGTGTTCAGCTTTATATTAAGATAGCCAATCTTCACACTTTAATGGACAGACTTCAAACCTCTCCAACCCATAACACTTCACCTATCCATTCCATAGAAAATCTGATGATGGAACATTCCAAGCCCATATTAGTACCAAGGTTGTCATCTTACCCATGTTGACATTAGTCATTCTGACCCCTCATGTACCAGAGAATAATTCATTTTTGTATACATATGTGAAGGATGGGCAGATGTTTAATGCACTATGTTTCAATATGTAACTTAATACACTGTATAGGCTTACACACACCTGCACATATAATGTAATATATAAGGGATTCAAACTCAGTTTTTCACATAACCCTCAACTCTCCATGCCATCTCATATTGCTGACCCACCTGATCACATACGTGTTGAAAAGATAAATAGTGCTAAACCAGTACTCATCAGATGGTCCAGATTACCATCTCCACACATATATACAGTCAGTGCTCAGCTTTAAATTAAGATAGCCAATTTTCATACTTTAATGAACAGGCCTCAGATCACTCCAACCCACAATTCTTCAGCCATCCATTTTATTGAAAATCTGATGATGGAATGTTCAAAGCTCACAGTGCCAAGGTTGTGATCCAACCCATGTTGATGTTAGTCATTCTGACCCCTCATGTACCAGAGAATAATCCATTTTTACAGACATATATGAGAGATGGGCAGACCTTTAACTCACTATGTTTGAATATGTAACTTAATACACTGTACAGGCTTACACACACTTGCATATATATAAGAGATTCGAACTCAGACTTTCACATGATCCTCAACTCTCCATGCCATCTCATCAAACACAATGTTGAAAAGATAAATATTCACCAATATATGTATTTTGTGATAAACCAGCACTCATCAGTTGGTCCAGATTACCATCTCCACACATATATATATAATCAGTGCTCAGCTTTATATTAAGATAACCAATCTTCATACTTTAATGGATAGGCTTCAAACCACTCCAACCCACAACTCTTCAGCCATCCATCATCAGATTTTCAATGAAATGGGCAGCTGAAGAGTTGTTGGTAGAGTGGTTTGAAGCCTGTCCATTAAAGTATAAAGATTGGCTATCTTAATATAAAGCTAAGCACTGAATGTATTTATGTGTGGAGATGGTAATCTGGACCATCTGATGCATACTGGTTTAGCTTGAAATATATATATTGGTGATTATTTATCTTTTCAACATGTATGTGATCAGGTCGGTCGGCAACATGAGATGGCATGAAGAGTTGAGAGTCATGTGAACATCTGAGTTTGAATCTCTTATATATTACATTATATGTGCAGGTGTGTGTAAGCCTGTACAGTGTATTAAATCGCATATTGAAACATAGTGTGTTAAAGGTCCACTCATCCTTCGCAAATGTATATAAAAATGGATTATTCTCCAGTACATGAGGGGTCAGAAATGATTAACATCAACATAGGTAGAATGACAATCTTGACACTAATGTGGGCTTTGAACACTTCATCATCATATTTTCAATTAAATGGATGGCTGAAGAGTTGTGGGCTGGAATGGTTTGAAGCCTGTCCATTAGAGTATGATGATTGGCTATCTTAATATAAAGCTGAGCACTGATTGCATATATGTGTAGAGATGGTAATCTGGACCAACTGATGAGTGCTGGTTTAGCAATATGTATATCGGTGATTATTTATTTTTTCAACATGTGTGTGATCAGGTCGGTCAGCAATATGAGATTGCATGGAGAGTTGAGGGTCATGTGAAAGTGTGAGATTCAATCCCTTATATATTACATTATATGTGCAGGTGTATGTAAGCCCATACAGTGTATTAAGTTAATGTCTTTTAATAACTTCTGCAACAATCTTTTCTTTCACAAATGCTTCAATACCTTATCTAATCATACCTCTCGATTGAATTCTATATTTTGTCATATCTTCTCAATGAAAACAATCACCATTTTACTTTTTAGAATATTTTCATGGTCATCTTTATAACATAACTGAGGTCTCCTTGCCATGAAAACCATGTTTATGTTCATCAAGAAACATTTTCTGCCCACTTCACATGTCCAATATGTGATTTTACAATTGTGGATTCTATAATGCCACATCCAGAAAGTCGATGGACATATTGATTGGTCTTATGATATTACCATTATGTTTTGTAATATTGACTTCTATGCCTTTCCTATTTCAAATTTGAAAGAGGCCTCAAATATTAAGTTATCGTGGGCCCAAATATTTTGCATAGTCACCCCTGTATGTATATGCAAGAACATCCACATACTATATAAACTTTGTTTTATTAGACGGAATTTCTTATGCTGACTTGCGTTATTAAAATGTAAATGTAGGAATGTATGTATAGTTTATAATGTTACGGAAATTATTTGAGTTATAAGTTCGGTTTAACAATTTAGTTTCTAAAATTAAATAGTTACGGGTTAAGAGTATTTTAAAAAATATTATGAATCATAGTCTAATACAGTTTATAATCTGAGTTCAGTGCGAATTACTTAGCTATGACTCATTTTTTATTTGAATATTATTTACCATTTGTTATTATTCGTCTGCTTTACATAAAATACCATTTAACATATATATAGTTAATGTTATAGAAATTCTTTTTCAATTTTTGACCAAAGTTTATAAAGATCAACTAATTTAAACCACACAAAAATCAAGCATGATTAATCGTTAAATATATAAGTTAAAAAATAAAAATAATAATATAAAGAGAAGTTGTCCACAACTAAATAAAAAGATCACAGGATAATCTTATCTTCAGCGTCATTCAGAAATAAAGATAATTTTGCAATTAAATGAAAGTGCTTTTCTTCACTTTGGTGCTCAAACATAACCTTTATAAATTTATTAGATTATGAATAAATAAAATTACATAAGCAAAATTGTAAGTCATATATCTCTGACTTTGATTTTTAAGGATGTATTACAGAAATGTAATACAGGAAGTGTACCAATAGCTTTAACAAGCTTTTGTTGATAAGTACAGAAGAGAAAGGCTATAAAATCTCTATCTAGAATTATTTTCATCTCAGACTGATCAGTTTCGAGCTTTTGGCTCACATCAGTGAGGAGCTAAAACATTCAGACACTAAATAGTAGTTCAAAACAAGGATGGGAATAATTCTAGATAGAGATTTTATAGGTTTTCTCTTCAGTACTTATCAATAAAAGCTTGTTACAGTTATTAGTACGCTCCCTATATTAATATAATGAATATGTGTCATATATATATCTTCTTACAAAATGTCCATAAAGTACATATTAGGAAATCAATCATACTTAAAAATCTTGAATAACATAGAAAAACTTATTGTTCTCATTTAAATTTTTACACATACTCTAAATAAAAAGTTGTCTCATATTTTAATAAAGGGTCTCATGCTATAACAGTAATATATCTTTCACAGAATTTAAATTCAAGTCAAGTTAACTTGAAAATTTTTTCAGTTCAAATACATACCCACAAGTCAATCTGATTAACTATTCAATATTGATTGAAATTAGATGACTATCTATTTTTTACTGAAGAATACAAAAGAAAACAGTCAAACCTCTCCAAACAGAAATTGATAGGCCAGGTGAGTACTATTCTCTCCTTTACTGTGCTCCTGAGAGGGGCTGTTGAAGAAAAGATTCACTTTTCAGTAAACTATTACCTTACCTGCTTAAATATTCCAAGACATGTAATATCTGGGATAATATTTTTTGTGAAACCTTGTTTCTATATAATGATCCGTTTAATATTCTTACTTTTATATGCTTGTAAGGGTATGTAAAATGTAATATATAGTTGTATGTATATAGTACATATCAACCTGTGCCTGTATATAGTAGTGATCTGCATATATGTGTAGATCATTGAAAGGTAATTCTTCAAAAAAATTTAGAATCACCACACAAATTTAAAGAAAAATTTAAAATTTTAATTAATAAATGTTACATGTTTGTAATCTGAAATTAAATAAACCTTTTTAAGAATTATCTATTACATTATTGATATGAGTTCAAAAAATTAATTACTATATTATTAATGTATAAGCCATAAAAAAATTATGCTTAGCTCATTTCTAAAATCATGAAAACAAATTTACTCTTAAAACTAAAACATAAAGTCTTAATAATTTTAATACCAGAATGTGGTAAGCTTGTATGCTGCATTCAAATAATTCATATATTAAAGGTGTCAAAACCCCTTCGGTATAGGCAAAATATAAAACTATTTAATTTATAAAAAATAATAAATAAATATCATCATCATTTTCAATCAGCCTTTCAAAATTCAATCCATCTTCTTCAATCTCTAGCCTCTCTTTTCCACATCACTTCAGCACACTTAATTCTTTCATTTATCCATCTCACATGCGGTATTTTTCTAGATCTTTTACAATTTCTTGGAATCGAGTTTAAAATTTCATCTGTTCATCTATTATCATCTCTTCTGGTGAACATATAAATAATAATAAAAATCTGTACCTACAATATATTACTAATGCTCAGATACTTTCATCCGTACCAACTCAAGTGTATCATTTTTTAAAATTAATTCTTATATAAAAATATATTATTATACTTTCATTTAAAGGGTCAAACTTTCTGTATTCACAACTTTAATATCAATCACTTCAGATAAATACATAAATGATTATTAGTAAATATTTATTAAACTAAAGATTATTCCTAGTCCAGATTTTAGTTAAAAAGTATATTTTTTTAATTAAACACATAACTCATCTTCATCTGTTTTTTTTTTTTTTTTTATGTGTGATATTTTTAAAAATATACACATGGCTTCACTGCCATGCACAGTTTGGATCTTTTCAAACATTTAAATAGCAGTTTTGTCCAATTTAAAGTAAAGCTTCTTTCACAACACATAATCTGAATATGCTTCTTCAAATTTTTGTAGTGAATATCAGAAAGTTTGACATTGGAACCCAATGTGCAATCATGTGGTACTGATAAACACTGCATAAATGGAAAAAATGTTTTGAGAAACCATGATCTGAACCAACAGAAGAATGCTGATTCCGCATGAAAAGCTTTTTAATGACTATTTATGTTTTTCATGTCTTCATTTGTGGGGTAGAGTGAAAGTTTTACATATATCTAATAAAATTCTATATAATTGCCCAAATTAGTAAGAAAAGAATTTAGAAATTACTGAAAAAAGAAGATTAACAAAAGTTAGGTATGACATTCAAATAGTCCTTAAAGTATGTCTTTAACAAGGAAGCAAGAAAAAACAAGAAAAACTATCTAAATAAGAAAAACAATATCATTTAGAAGAAAATGGCATTGTGTGGAAAAACAAAACATTTTTCTGAAAAAAGAGAGAGAGAGAGAGAGATTGTAGGAATAAAACCATCAAAACTAGTTTGGGGATGTTGGATTGAGTAAGCACTAATTAGGAATTTTATATACAAAACTTTCTGCATCCATTGATTATGAAGGCTTGCACTTGGTGGCACTACTGTATGGAGAGTTTTATATTATAGGAACTGTATAGAGGAATTATCAAAAATGAGAAAGACAAAGATTTTATTTTTGGTAATGAAATAAAAACTTTTGGGAAGAGTAAATAATGTATACACACACACATAAGGATGAGATGTCAATTATAATTACATACATAAAAACAACTTCACCTGTAAGGCATAGATGCTTGATAGTAAATCAAGATAGGCCACAATACTGTCAAAAAGATAAGAGGTAAAGGTTGTTACAACTTTGTATCAAAATTCTAAAGACAAGAAAACTGACAGAAAGTTCTAGTTTTAAGAAGGAGATTCTGAAATATTTCAGAATTATTATTTTAATTTTGCTTCATAGTGAGAATTTATTAAATATCATACAAATAACAAAGATATTTTATAAGGGCCATGAAGTGAAAGTTGATCCAGCTATCTTTAGGAAATGTATGTATTCATAAAAGTGCATAGTTAACATAAACTGCACAATTAAAGTATTGAAAAATAGTAGAAAGAATTAGACTGTTACCTTATTGATTAGTCAAAGGCTTTTGATTATGTTTATTGCTTCAAACTTTGTAAATCTGTTGGAAAGACATTCATCTGGCAGGATTCTATCACCACTTGTACAGTGAGCATATTGCCTGAAGGACAAGACTTAATAAAACAGACACTGGTTTAAAAATACAAGATATAGAAATTAATAAATTTGTGTTTTATCACAAGTTAAAATAGTTGAAAGTAGATTTGAAACAACATTTTCTCAAAGTAAAATAATATCAAATTGTATAGATACTGAGCTGAGTTCAGACCTATATAACTATGTAAGCTAATGAGCTTGAATTGAAAATATTTTTGTGTTTTCAATTTTATTCTCATAGTTTTGTAGTTAAGTAGGGATGAAAGGTGGCTGCTGGAGGGTTACGTTAGATCCTAAGATCTAGGTGCAGAGCTCTGCGATCCAAGGCTCCTCATTGACAAAAACCACAAGCTAGAAACTAGTCTGAGGATATTGGATGAGTAGGCACTAGATAGGCATTTTATGCACAAACCTTATGGCATCCATTGATTACTCTGGCTTGCACTGAGTGGCACTACTGTATGGAGAGTTTTAACGATTTTAATAGTAGAGTCACCTAGTGGTCACTTTTTTAAAAAATAACTGGCGTCATTCCGTATATTACTTATTAAAAAAATTATAGTGTTGAATCAATAACACTAAAAGCCTCATATTACTATATCTAAAATGTTTAAAAACAAAAGCAATATTACTTTTGTCTATAGCTTAAGTTATTATATTTCTTACCACATTTATTATTGTAATAATTTACTCGCTGTATACAACTTAGTTTGCAATCATTGGTTGTTTTTATCTGTGTTTCGTTTGCATTTTATATGTGATGATATAGACTTATAGCAGTGTTTATGTATTATATTATATGAGATGAGAATTCAAAATATATTATTTTAAAATTAAGTATAAAACACAATTATGTTAATAATGATTTTTTCCTATTCACCTTCTTGACGAATTGTTTTTTTTTCCTTTATAATCTGAAGTCGAGTGCACTTTTGGTGAAGTATAAATAAAACAGCAATAATAATTTATTTAAGAGATCTACGATTACGATGAACTTCACTGAAAGTGTGCTCAGCTTTATATTATAAGGAAGAAAGAAACTTCTTTATTAAGCAGATGAACAAATGTATGCAAATTTGAACTTATGTAAATTAGTAATTCTAGCTGGTAGGAGCCCATGTTTTTATTCAATTTTTTACATATTATCCAATTGCACTATTTTATTCACGATTCCCATTTATTTATTTTTTTTTTTGTCGTCAAAAGCATAAGAAGATGAAAACTAATGTTTAAATAACATGATATATTAGCAACTGAAGAAAAATTCACCTTTTATAATATTATATAACAATAATGCTGTAAATTTTGTAGTATCATGTTTAGCGTTGGTGGTCGAGAGGTCAGCACAGCTGCCTTACAAGCAGTTGTCCCGGGTCAGCGCGTTCGCTTCCCGACCGATGCTATGACACATGAAAAGAAAAAAAATATTTAGTAAACAATCCTTTGATATAGCGTTTCAGTCACCTAATACTAATTTTTGCCTCTCAAAAGAACTGTCATTCCCAGAATGCATTATTAAAAAATATGTTAAATATTATATGTTAATAAACTCAACTCTGATATCGTTTATCAATAATACTGAAAGTCTTCTTACCATGTCTAAAACTCTTATGAAACAAAAGTGATGTCACCTTCATTTATAACGTAAGCTATTATACAGGAAGTGAATCATTACGTTGATTTTATTCTCCTATTTGTCATTATAATATTTCACTCTTGATATAACAACTTAAGCCACAGACAAAAGTGGAACCACTTCTGCTTACTAAGCATTCTAAACATAAGATTTATCATGTTGTTTATATATGATGTATAAGCTGTGAACGTTCAGAGTTTACTAGCTTAAAATTAAAAACAAAACATTCTTAATAATAACAGAAAATGCAAACTTCCCTTAAATGAACAGTAATATATTTAAATGCAGTGAAAAGTGATGCTACAATGCAAATTATAATACAGAGGTAGGTTAGCGCTTTCGAGGAATTTCTATATCCTCATAATCGTAGCAAAAGGATTATTTGGGAAAAGATGAAATACATATAGATAACAGATATTTAAAAATATGCAAATTATGAATTAAAGAATCCATTTCTTGGAGAGGAAAAAGCATGACTCCTTTTGGTTTATAGTATGGATGTTGTTAGCTATATGCAAGGTCTTCTTGATCTTATGTTTGGCATCATGTCATTCTATATATGCAATGGAAGCAGAGGAAGGTCCAAAATTAAGGCCAGTGAACTTGAGATGCTCTAAAAAAATGGAATTATGATCAAGCTTTTCAAGGGCATATCTGTATAGATACCAATGTTGAGAGATATGTCTGGAGAGGGATGGATGAGAATCGCCACAGTATAATGCTCAGCATTGAGCTTGAGGGCATAGGATTTTGTATCCTGTGTTAGGAGTCTGATAAGATTCTAATCAATCTTTGGAGTAATTAATTAATTTATTGGTTGAAAGGGAGGTATGAAAACTTAGCCTAAATAATGGAGAAAAGATTTTAATAAAATTTTTAGTTAGTGAAGGGATGTCTGGGTGGAGAAACCAAGATCTGTTATCTTTGGATGGATTGAGATTTAGTTTCTGGTAAAATTGTTTTACCTTTCTGGTAAGGTGGCTATATTTGAATCCTACACTGGTAAGTCTTTTAGGTGTTGTTCAGTCTTAGTTTTATAAGAAGCATCATATTTACCTAAGCGATAATTTCAGAAGAGAAATGAAAACAGACCTGAAAATTTATGGGAGCATTGTGAGATGATTTGGGATGTGTAAAGCCTTAGATTTCAAGAGTCTTAATCCACATAGTGTAATTTAAATGATACATATCTCTTTGTACATGGATATCTAAATATTCCAGTTCATTGTATAAATCTTCCCAGACAATAGCCTACAGTGATGCGGAATGAATTTGAAAGTCAGATTTAATGTTGGTGATAATTGCATTGGGTCTAGAAGTAATAAGTCTAATTGATATGAATTACCCAGTTTTATTCTGTCTTTTAAAGATTATCCAATCATATCATTTAATTTATTATTTTTATTTATTAGAAAAAAGGGAAAGGAGAACTAAGGATTAATTAAGATTACAAATTAGCAACTAAAGTCAAACTTTAACCATTTTTTAAGGTTTTGATAAATATAAAATGGGGTGAGGGTTACTTTAAAATAACAAAAAGTCAGTAAAGCATTATCTTTGACTGGATAACTTTTACTATCACATGACATGAAAAAACTGACAAATTGCTATGGAGAAGAAATAACATATGTCCTCATTGGACTTGGAGCACTGCAAACAATCCACACAAATATAACAATCACTTGACTTCTATTGATATTGTAATGGTAATCAGCATGATATCGATGATTGAATATATGGTGATTTTTGAGCTGCCACATTGAAGAAGATATACACACACAAGTCATAAGAAATTGAACATTAACAACAGGACTACATTTTGATTCAAAACAGTTTTCATACACAAATGAAAGCAGATAAAATTTATCAAAGGAACAATGTGGACTCCAACCATACTCTGATTGTAATGAGAAATTATTACACATATCGTGAAACACCTAAATATAAACTGAGTTACATTCCATAAAGATAATAAATGAATTTTTACCTGATAATGGAAGTATAAATGAAAAGTGGGAAATAATAAAAGAAGTTATACAAGCAGCAAAAAATGCTTTAGAAAAGAGGGGAAAATGACATAAATCATAAATAATGGAAGTGGTTTTAAAAGTAATGGATGAATAAAGATGGTGTAAGTAGCAAAAGAAGTATATAGGAATTAGGAACCACATTAATAGAAAAGTTAAAAATGTAAAAGGAAGTTGGACAAAAATTCTTATAGAATGATCAATGAAAATATGAAAAGAGGAAACATAGAAAACACATATTAGAAAACAATTTAGAGTTGGAATCAGGTATTGAGAGAAATGAAAGCATAATTATATAGAAGAAGAATATGGTACAAATGAAACTTGATGAGAATTTTAAATGGAACATAATGAATTGGTATCTTAATTTTAAAGTCTGATTTTAAAAATGTATTTAAAAATTGAAGTTGAGGAAAGTAATAAAGATTTAAGACATTCTGGCAAATTAAGTCCCTTGGGAAATTGTCAAAAATGATTATAAATTGTTAACTAAAAGGTCTTTTACTGGTAATGGTACCCCTTAATTGTGAATGGTTGTAATTCTATAGAACACAGTGATAAGAATAACAAAAACTCTGTGTTAGCTTTCACGTATTTCAAAAATTTTGATTATAATTATTTACAAGAAAATTGAAATAGGATTGAAGAAAATTTATTTGGTTATAAGATTAGGATTAAGAGGAGTAGAAATATCTGAGAGGAAAATTTGTGTCTTTGTATATTAAATGAAAAAAAATTTGACTAGATAAACAAATAACAATGATTTTCATTCATAATGAAAAGATATTTGATGATGTAAATTGAAATATAATGTTCAGAGCATTAGGGAATGTAAAATATACTTTAAATATATATATATATACATCAGTTGTAGAAGACACAAACTGTCATTGCTGGTGATGAAGGAAACATGATTTAAATAAAAATAAGTGAACAACAAAATTGTGGACTAATGCCTTTTTTTTCAATGTTTGTATTAAGAAAGCTATGAGATAATTTAATGATAATATAAATGGGAACCTAAAATAAATGGCAAATTTTTTAGTAGTCTATGAATAATGGGCATAGTTTTAATAGCAGAGAATGCATATGATCTGTGTGTGATGTTTAATAAACTTGATGATGAATTGAGGAAAAGGTATAGTATGAAAAGAAATAATGAAAAGATAAAGGCAATGAAATATGCTATTGAACAAAATTTGTTGATTATGGTGTAGATGGAAGGGGAAACTAGCAAATGTCACAATCTTTAAATATTTAGAAAGCTTAATAACATCAAATGGATATAAACTCTAGTGTTGTACAAATCAATGTAATCTTTAACTAGAAACAGAGATTATAAATAACAAAATATATCACTTAATATTTAAAAAAACATTTCATAAGAACTATATCTAGAGAATGGTTATATTGGTTAGAGAAATCAACAATTCTGGGGTCTAAAAACACAAAAGTCTTTAAGGTGTGGCATTTATGCTTCACGATGAATATACCAATGGATAGCTAAGATAAAAATATGAAAGTAATGACTTTCATTGCAAAGGACATAAATAATGGAGGATATTTCAAAATGACCAATCAGTATACACAGAGGCTTAACTTTCCATACAATAGCAATACTCAATGCAAGCCAGAGTAATCAATCAATGCAAGGTTTGTGCATAAGATCCCTATCTAATGCTGACTCATCCTATATCCCCAGACTAGTTTATAGCTTGTGTCTTTCATCAGTGAGAAGCCTTGGGTCTAAGAGCTCTCCACTTAGATCTTAGGATGCAACCATCCAGAAGCTATCTTTTACCTTATTAACTAACTATAAAGCTTTGAGGCCAAAATGAAAATACAAAATACATCTCATTAGCTTGTATAGTTGTATAGACCTGAACTCAGTTCAGCATTCATACTTTTGCATGTCTTTAGTTCTTTAATAACTACAGTAAGGTAAGGTAAACGACTTCTTGGGGGTTGCATTAAATCATAAGATCTAGGTCTAGTGCTATCAGATACAAGACTTCTCACTAATGAAAGTCACAAGCTAGAAACTAGTCTGGGGATTTTGGATGAGTAGGTACTAAATAGGGATTTTATGCACAAGCCTTCTGGCATCATTGATTGCTCTAGCTTGCACTGAGTGGTGCTACTGTGGAGAGTTTAGCCTTGGTGTAAACAGCTTGTGTAAGTATAAAAAAATGGTGATCATTTTGATGTTTGATGGTTTAATACCAATCCTGCACAATAGGCTTATGGTGACTGGTTATTAAAAAACCCAAAGACATCAAAAATATGGATGGTGAATTGAGTTCAGATCTATACAACTATAAAAGCTAATGAGTTTGAATTGAAAACATTTTTGTGTTTTCATTTTAGACTCAAAGCTTTATAGTTATTCTAATAAGTGTAAGAGGTCACTTCTGGACAATTGCATTAGATTCTAAGATCTAGGTGCAGTGCTCTCAGATCCAAGACTCCTCATTAATGAAAGCCACAAACTAGAAATTAGTCTGGGGATATTGAATGAGTGGGAACTAGATAGGGGTTTTATGCACAAATCTTTTTGCATCCATTGTTTACTCTGTCTTGCACTGAGTCATGATACTGTATAAAGAGTTTAACCTCTGTGTAAACAGCTTGCATAAACATAAAATGGTGATCATATGATGTTTAGTGGTTTAGCAAGTATACTTAATCATTTAATGAAGTTGTTACTACTTGGAGTTATAATGAAATTAAGCTTAGGAAAGGGAAGATGTGAAATATCTAGATAGATATAAAAAAAAACAAATATAAGTTTATGAATGATATATATGCTGCCAATCAACATGTTTAGGTAAACAAAAAAGGAATAAAATAATCGAATTGCAAAGATCATTTTTTACTTGTAAATAGATACATGCACAACTTATGTTTGTAAACAAAATAAAACAGAAAAAAGGAGAATCAAAATAAACATTCAGTTATAAATATTAATGTTAAAACAATTGCAAACTCTCCAAAAAGTAATGCCACCCAGTGCAAACCATAGTAATCAACAAATGTTAGAAGGTTTGTGCATGAAATCCCTACCTAGAATCTATTCATTCAATATCCCCGGATTAGTTTATAGCTTGTGACTTTCACCAGTGAGGAGTCTTGGATCTCAGAGCACTGCTCCTAGATCTTAGCATCCATTGATTAGTATGGCTTGCACTAGGTGGCAGTACAGAGACTGCTACAGTTTTAACAGTTTGTATATACATAGTAAATGATGGTCACGTGAAATTTTAATGATTAAGAGGCCAATTTGTTTGATATTGTCAAAATTATCATGAAATCAATGGTTTATGTGTGTAGTCATGCTACTTGCATTGTGTTTGTGAATAAACAGGCAAACACAAAAATATCAATAATAAAAATAAATATTTTTAAGTTCTAATGGAAAGCATAATTATAAAAATCGTAGATTGTTAGAATTTTAATTTTGGTTGGGAATGGATTATTAAAAGGCTAAAATAATCTGAAAGATTAAATCGTATTTGTACATTTGTTTGTTCTCCTTGTAAATTGATTAATGTAATCGTTAAAACAAATTTTTGTTAAAAGCAACTTGTAGCTACATATTGTTGTTGGCATGGTAACAATTTTTTTCTTTATGCAAAAACAGGTGAGGCAGCTGTTAGGGACATAAAATCGTGTCAAGATCTAAGATTAAAAGTTTGCTGTTATAATTCAGTGAAAGTAACTATCCTTCAGTTCCCCATGGTTTTTTTCTTCTTTTAGGCATCTCTTTCGATTGGCGTTTGGAGATTCACAAGATATGGAATTAGACCCAAAAGTAAGCCTTGAAATTGTAAGTTGGCTCAAATATGAAAACTATGTACCAAATCACCATTTAAAATTGTATCTGGTAGTTAAACTATTGCATAGATTTTTCAGGTCACAATAACCCCCCAAAATAGCTTTTCGAAAGAATATATAAAAATGAATACAGTCGGAATATACTTTGAAAAAAATAATTTTTGTTAAATCAAAGACGCACTTAAAATGTGCATGAAATCAAAAAAAAAACAACAACATTGTATTTATTTCATCCACATCAGGGTGGCCTTTGAGCATTCCACCATCAGATTTTCAATTGGATTGGACGGTTGAAGAGTTGGAGTGTGGAGTGGATTGAAGCCTGTCCATTAAAGTATGAGGATTAGCTATCTTAATATATATCTGAGCACTTATAGCATATATGTGTAGAGATGATAATCTGGACCAACTGATGATTGCTGGTTTAGCATGAAATATGTATATTGGTGATTATTTATCTTTTCAACATATATGTGTTCAAGTGTATCAGTGTTATGAGATAGTGTGGAGAGTGGTGGGTCATGTGAACGTCTGTGCTCATATACCCTATATATTATATAAAATAAAATGATTCATTCTTTTTTTATATGAATGAATTTTATTTTATAATAGTAGTGATATCATGCATAATCATATGCGGATTAATTTAAAATAAATGACTGTTTAAAACTTTCATAATTAAAATTATCAATTAAAATAATAGTAATTAAGCCGTAAAGCAAATTAATAATATAAATTGATAGGAATTTGGATAACAACACTTACTTCCAATGAAAATATATTCAGAGGTTTAAGAAATTTGAAATTTTATAAGTTAAAATAGCTGGGTACATATGGTTGAAATAAATTAATAGAAGAAGTATAAATTTATACTCTTGTAAATTAATAATTTAAATTAAAAATAGCAATATATGTAAATGGCAGACATATTGTGTGTGTGTGTGTGTGCATATATGCGTGAAATTAAATGAACGATTAACTTATTTCAGGGACAATATCGCAATAAATAATTTAATTGTACTTTTTAGCAGGAATAAATATGTATTAGCGTATTTTAAATTATTATCTTCATAAATAATGATTAATTTTGGAAGATATATGTATTAAATTAATTTGCATGCCCAATATTCATGTACTATAGTACCACTTATCGTTTGAATATGGTAATGTTTCATATTTGGTTTTCAGGGATCTGAAATAATGATGTTAGTAGAGATTAAAGAAAATAGATTTAGTGAAGATATATAAATACTAAGAAATGTAACCATGATATTATGAGAAAATAATATTTGCCAAAAGAACATCCCATTTAGTTGTGTAGTATGATTTTAAAAAAAAGATGCCAGTCTTTGAAAAAGATCTTCAACCTTTTCATATCCATGTAAAACATTTGGAAAGGATCTGTTTCATAAAGTATGTTATGGCTCAACTTAGTTTCAACTAATGGACTTGTCCAGATTCAATCTTATCTTGATCGGATTTAACATTCATCACTATAGATCAATGGATATATGATGATACAAACAAGCCAATTTGTAACAATAACTCAGGAAAGATCGCTCCCATTAAGAAAGGAGACTTGGCTATAAATAGGCAGTCCATTTAAAAATAAGAATAGAAAACAACCAAATAATTAACAGAGCTGAGTGTTAGTACACATTTTGTTCACAATATTGTTAAAAGAGTGAGGCAAGTTTGTATTGAGCTGGAAGCTGTCAGAATATAAACCTGACAGAAGAACACCAGAAGGCTTTTGCTTTAATAGTTGTATGCCAACTAGACCCTATGCCTAAACAATGTATCAGGCATTTTTTATAGCAGATGTTTTATACCAACTTTGCATGTTTGGTTAATATTCTGTAATTCAATACTAGCACTATAAACGCATAAACACAGAGCTAATATTTAATATTTTATTAAACCGTTGTAACAGTCAGATTTGTACACCCATGCAACAAAATCCAGAGTCCAGGCAAAGTACACCAAAGCTGACTGAAGTCAGGTGATGAGATCTCTTATCCAACCAAATCCTAACTCATTTGCTAGTACTTCGTGATTTAACACCTTATGAGTAACATTTCTGAGGTCACACTCAGTCTCAATTTAACCTGTGATCTGGCTTAGAACAGGGAGAAACATGATATCCAAGGACTAACTATCAATTAACTCAATGAGTGGAACAGACCTCTTAACACACTAATTATTTTAACTAAAGCAATGTTTGTTCAACATATAAATTATTAAGAAATTGGAATAAGATGATGTAGAATGGATTGAACTAGAACCCAGCAAGAAAGATATGAAACAAATATTGTATTTTAAACATGTTTATTAAAGCAATAACAAAACAACATAAAATAAAGTAACAAAATAGCAAGGATGATATAGCATTAAATATGTGTGGTCAATACCCAAAGGCATTTACATAAGAGGTGAGGCTATTACCAATACAGCAGTCTCATCTTAACATATTAAAATAAATGTCTGTGCAGTTAATAAATCATGCCTATAATCATGTAATATACCTATCTTATTGCTCATGATTTGCCAATGTCATAAGTTAATAGCCTAGGTACGTATAGCTCTAAAAGATGGCTGATATATATATTAATAGTGTGAGCAAATAGATAAGCTCAAGATAATGCAGATTCAATCTGGTTACCAAGATTTGAGTTTCTGTCAAATGCTGAATAATTAATTAATAAGAGGAAAAGAACTGGTTATTTTTAGATTTGCATATATATATACTATGGCGCTATATAAAATACTAAAGAACAAGTTTGCGGTGTGAGTGAGTAATTATTCAGGAGCTTCAGCATCAAATGCTCGGTGCTCTGAAACCAGACAGTTTGCTGCCATGAATATGTGTACATATAAGTTCAGGAACTTGGATAGGCTTTATAAACATGGTTTGGACCCTTGAATTCCAATTCTAATAAAGATAGCCATACCCGAACTAAAGAAAGGGGCAATCTGTTACCAGGAACCCATTTAAAAGGGTGCAGCAAAATGTAAACATGCAAATGTGTACTTTATAATGACACACTTGGAATGCACACACCAAAAGATCAATAGGTATATATATAATTAATTAATTGCACCTAAAACAGATAGTTTTTATATAGCAAACTAACACAACTCAGTTCTTAAACTAGCATTATAATTATGCTAATTAAAAGGACTTAAATTAAATTATAATCCAAGCTAAAATACTGAATCTGCATATATATATATATTTGTAATTAAGGAGGGAACGTATATTTGATGGGCATTAATAAACATTAACAAATATACTTTAATATCATCTCTAGCTAGCATATCATTTTTAACTAACAGATATCAAAAGTCATAAATTATAATAATTGACTAAGCAAACCTTGCAAAATAAAATGCAATTTATAATATATATAGAATCATGATAATAAGGAGTGTCTAGCGAAGTGGTTATTATCTATCAATATATTATTTCGAAGCAGCAATTTAATATGCCAAGTAGCATTCTTAAAATATTTAAAGTGGAGATTTTAATTATCTCCATTAAAAGTTAGTTAATAATTATTATTCACTGTTTCAAAAGATGGGCATATTATAACATATATATTAAATTTAAACAGAATAACTTAAAACAATAAATCTAGGCATGACTGCAATTTTGAGAAATTTAAGACCTAACTGATTGCAGCTATTTTCAGATTAGATGAATAAATTATTTAACAGTATAAAGATTAATTCAGGCAAGTTTACATAGTTACTTAAGAAATGATTTGATTTAACAGATTTTAATAAATAAATCTGGCAATAACTCATTTTATAGTATAAAGAAGAATTTGTGCAAACTTAACACGGTTGATTTTATAAATAATTTAAATTAAAGAGTTTAAGGAAATAATATTGAAGGTTTATTATAGTACATAAGCTAGCTTAATATTACAGATTTAAAGATTAAGTTATAGAGCTCTGCAGTCTTTGAAAGGAATATTACCAGTCTTCTTGATGGTAGCTTGGAATGCAGGCACATCAGATGGTGGGTAGTGGCATTCTCTTCAGGATAGGCAGCTTAAGATGTCTTCATCTTATTATGGTAGGATGCTGGAAGGTTTCCTCATCCTGTGATGATTATCATGCCATCAGACATGGGGGGATGAATAGAAATTGCCATCTGCTGAGAGACAGCAATACCTAAGTTTGGGCCTAGCAAACATATTAGAACGATGACTGGCATGGATTCTGATAGGCAGCGCTTCCCAAAAAATTATAAAATGAATCCTTGCAGCAAAAAATCAGGCCTATTTATATAATTCAAGCTTTAGACTGCCTTGATATCAACAAGACCATTTACCTCTTGAGAATCACCAAGCACTTCTTTTAAATATTATAGCTCAATACATTTTAAATTCCCCTGTCATGTTTAATAGAATAATTTTCTTTGAAATTGGCCTTTTAAATTCTGAATAATGTTAATGGTTTCAGTTTGGAAAAGTTGTTTACTAAAATTGTACACTTTTGAAAAAATACTATTGTTTAGAAACAATTTAAATTACATTGTCAAGTGGGGTTTTGTTTGTGATTTATTTAAGATTAAAATTGAGACTTGTTCTAGCTTTTAACAATAGCCCCCTTACATATAACAGGGCCATGTGTAGACCACATGCAAATTAAAATGTAAACTCTTTTTTTAAACAAAACAAAATATATAACAAATTATTTTAAAATAAATATACATGCTGTAATATATAAATTGATATCACAGTCATTTGTCCACATATATATGTGTAATAACACCTATATAACTGTGTTGATGCACACACACACACACACACACATATATATATATATACTCAGAGAGAGTTTAAACCTGGCATAGATGAAGCTGTGGAAAAAAATAGATAAAACATTTATGAGAGAAGGAATGTACTGTTTCACCATAGGCTGAGTGCTTTTGAAAGTCACGGCTCTCATAATCTTAGCTCTTTGTGAAGCAACTGATTGTCTAATGTTATGCAAATCTATGCAAAGTTCAAGTAATCCATTTCCTGGATATAAAATAACACATTTCCTTTCTGATATATGTTGAATATAAGCATTGATTGTGCAAGTTCGTATTTATTTTGACCTTAAGTAAATGCAACAAAATCAAACCAATATCACCAGCACAAATAAAATTTCAGCATTTTATTTCTGAAAGCTCAATGATGAATATATTAATTAAAGGGGATGAGAAAACAGGACTCTGCGATAGCATTTTCTGAAAAATTTTGTATGTACTAAGATTAACATTTAACATCATATGAATTTTTAATTGAAGAACATATCATGTAAATTGATGGTTTTGCTGCATTTAAAAGTTTTAGAACACCACAACCCCAAATAGAATCATAAGATGAACTTAGATCAATAAATGCAGCAGTAGTTTTTAATTTATTTTGATAGCCTTTAACTTGTTCACAACAGTTTTTTACTAGTCTAAACCCATCCTGTACTTTCATCTATTGGTAAAATACTTGTCAATATTAATCTTCAAATAGTTTTTAGAGAACACGTAATAATGATATTGATCAGGATTGATCATCTGTGAGGGACCAAGTGCTAGAACTCTATGGGGTGTCCTCTATAAAAATTTTACTGGGAAAATTTTTACATTGAATTGATAAAATATGGATTATATATTTATGACACAAATAATGTAAAATTATAATAAAATTAAGACAAATAATTTACAGACTTGATGAATTAATGAGATAATTAATTAATTAATTAATTGAAAATTAGTTTTGTATAATTTTTATTCTATACAATACTATTGCTGCTATGGATTTTTTTAAAATTTTATATCTTAGTGGCCAAGGCATTAAACCCTAATTGAAAAATTAGTTATAATTCTTTTCTACATAAAATAAACACATAAACAGCAAATTGTTTTGAAACCCTTTTCTAGAACTTTGAAAAAAATTTGGAATTATGCTGTTATTGTAATATTATACAATTTGTAAAGCAGTTTTGTATTCTTTCAAGTCTATAATTCCTTCTGTGATGTTTTACATATGGGTGTGATTTAACAATACTGAATCTATAATTTAGTTTTAAGTTTTGTTCTTAGTTGGAAGGTATATTAAGAAATAAGAATAGTTTTAAAATGAAATATATCACTGCATAATTAGATTAGAATTGTTTACGTTATCTTAATAAAGACAAAATACACATTTTTTTCGATGTAAAGCTTTTTTTTTTTTTTGGGTTTAAAGTTATTTTCATTTTTTGAACGATATTTTTAATAACAATTATAAAATATATTTTATTTTTATAATTACTAATGTTTTTGAATCATTAAAAAGTCATATGGTGAGAAAATAGAGAGCAAAAAATTAACTTCATGCTGTTAAAGGCACAAAGGTGTCTTTTTTATTTTTCAAGAGAATTTTACTATTTTTCAAATATTTTTATTAGTTTTTAAAATGTTTTAAATAATTATTATATGCTAAGAATAATTTAATTTTCTAAAAATTTTAAACAAACTGAAGGTTACTTATATAAAAAATTAATCATACATTTAAAACTTTGGCTGGAAAAGGTTAATTTCAAATTTTTATTCAATTCTAACTAATTCTTAAGATAACAAACTAATGAAATTTTTCTTAGTTTTTTAATGACAATTTTTAAGTAGGGTATTTATTTCTAATGCTTTGATAGTTGAGCTGTCTTCCTCAGAAATCCCTTATTTTTAAAATAAATAACACTCTTATTTTATTGTTTAATGCCAGATTTTATTAAAGTAGAAAAAAATTACAAATGGTTTTACAAATTATGCAAATAATCTAATTCATTAACAAGTTAATTTCAACAATTTATTACTTTAAAATATTTTAATAAATAATTTTATTAAATAAAATAGTCAAGTAACTAGTTGCTTCAGAGGTCATGTGACATTGAAGCATCCAAATGGCAGGTAAAAATTATAATAGGTCTATTCAATTAATCAAACTGAAAAATATTTACATATTTGGAAATTGATCTGTGTTCTGAACCATATACTCTTCCGATGCACTCAACACTAAAAATGAATATGGAGGAATTTTCGTAAACCTTTTAACTTATAGGCATATCTTTTATTTTTCCTTAGCAACTGATTAGATTTATGTCAATGTTTTATTTTAATATTAAACCTTGATTCTCTATTATAAATTAATAATTGATCTTGATGCATTAGAAATATAATTTTACAAATGAAAAACATTTAGAAAAATTATATTTCAGCTTTGCAAATATAGATGAAAAATTGTGATTTGAAAATGTAATCACAATAATTATTGCTATTAAAAGTGTAAATTAATGAAATATTTGTTAATTGAACTTCATGTTCATTTATAAATCCTGAATGAATTAATGTCAAATTATCATAAAGCAATGAAATTCTGTTTCAAAATTTAAAATTACAAAATTTCGCACTGTAGTATTTGTGAAGATGTGGTCAGTTGTAATTCAAAACTATTATTTAAACATATTTTTTTGACTTGTCTGATAAGAAAAACATATTCACATAAAATCTAAGTGTAATTATGGATACATTTTTAAAAAGTAAGTATAAATATTTTCAAAAATAATTATAAATATTTAAATAAACTGCAAAACATTTTCTTTCAATTAATAAATACAATAGTATAAGACTAAGCAGCTTCTCTTACAAATGCCCTCGAAGCGGGAGACAAAAAAATCTATTAATTGATGATGTTATTGATTCATTTGAATTACTTTCTCTTTTCAATTCTAACATCTTCATATTTTTAGATGAATAAATTGATGTATATTTTAGTTCCAGTTTCTCTCATCAAATAAGATCAAAACCAGTAAAATAATGTTATAGATAACCATACAAGATTAAAGGAAATCCGAATGTATCACCAGCGCCACTTTCATACAAATACAATTATATGAGAGTAAAATTTAAAAATAAAACACACTATTATTTTAAGTTACTATCAACAAATAATACTTGTGGCTTTTTTTTTTTGGCTGATAATCCAAAAAAAAAACTAAAATAAAACTTAATTTTTTAATATATGTCTTTGCCTCCCCCTTTTCTAAATTACTGCTTTTATTTACTGACAAAAACTAAAATAAAGTACAAAATTCCAAGATCTTCAATAGGAAAGTATCTACAAATTATTATTTGCAAAACATTTTTGTTGCCAAAATAATTATTCTCCTCCAAATTGGATTATCTGATGATTACATAAGGTCTTTGATTGTTATTAAACCCACTAAACATCACATGATCATCATTCTTCATGCTTACACAAGCTGTTTACACATGGTTTAATATCATTTCTGCCCAATAGGCTTAAGATGACTGTGGTTATTAAAGAGTCAAAGACATCAAAAAGCATAGGTGCTGAATTGAGTTCAGATTTATATAACTATACAAGCTAAAGAGCCTGAATTTAAAACATTTTTGTGTTTTCATTTTGGATTCAAAGCTTTATAGTTAGTTAATAGAGTAAAAAGTGGCTTCTGGAGGGTTGCATTAGATTCTAAGATATAGATGCAGTGCTCTCAGATCCAAGGCTCCTCACTGATGAAAGCCACAAGCTAGAAACTACTCTGGGGATATTGGATAAATAGGCACTAGATGGAGATTTTATGCACAAACCCCCTTGCATCTCTTGATTACTCTATCTTGCACTGAGTGGTGCTACTGTATAGAGAGTTTACCATCTGTGTCTTTGATTGTTATTAAGCCACTAAACATCACGTGATCACTATTCTTTATGCCACAAGCTAGAAACTAGTCTGAGGATATTGGATGAGTAGACACTAGGTAGGGATTTTATGCACAAATCTTCTTGCACCCATTGATTACTCTGGCTTGTCCTGAGTGGTGCTACTATATGGAGAATAATTTTCGATTTTTATTTAAATCTTTATGCATTTAAATAAAAAGTATATAATTCTAAGAAATCCCTAATCTCATAAATTGTCTGTCAATTACTACTTGGCTAAGTTTTGCCCTACAAAGGTTATTAAATCATTTTTGCTTATTTGCATTATTAATGACTTTGTTGAATTTTATCTATTCAAAGCATGCTCTCAGTTATGCAATAATTGCTTGCTTGTTTCTGTAAGAACTTTTTAAAGATTATGAAATATTTCTAAAATTGAAATATTAGGATGAATTTTGCTAAGAGAATAATAAGCAATTGCAAACCATGAATGATGATGATGATTGTGTTATTGCTTGTCTGACTACAGTGCCATCTCTGAATCAATACATATGTTATTTATTGACATAAGTTTAACTAATCACTATAAAAAAAATTAGCATATCCGAATCATGAATTATAATATGAAATGTGACGTGTTTCATATGTATGACGGAACAATGTGCTAACATTGTTTTAAATTGGGCAAAGCTGCTATTATAATGTTTTAAATAATTCAAACTGTGAATATCAGTAAAATTATAAGTAACAAGAAATGTTTTCAAGTGGTTTTCAAGATATTGTGATGATAGGGAGACCATTGAGGAGGATCTATGAAGGAATGAAACAAACACACTTGCTGTCATTAATCATGATCCGGATACACTAATGCCATAAAATTTTGTGATGAGGACCTAAACGAAGTCACTACTTAACGCATGTGCTAGTTTACAGATAGTTCTTCAGGCAATTTGTAGAGAGAATCATTTTTTTACTGGAACATCCGGTTACATAAGAAGTTTGCCTTACTTGAAAACTTTAGAGTATTTTTTAATTTCAGACTATTAACTTTGTTGAAAAAAGGAGTCAAATGGCTAATAATGCTTATTACTTCCAGCTTTTCATGTCCTCACTTATAAATAAAACTAGAAATTGGTCTGAAAATGGAGACTAAATTGTGCTACTATCTGTTGATCACTTATTACTCAAACTTACAATAGGTAGCACTGCAGTAGAGAAATTAGATTGGTTTTATTAATGTAATAAGCTGATAAAATGAGTATTAACATTTCTAGCCAAAAAGAAAAGAGGTCCATTTTTAAATTAGAACTGAAAAAGCTGGTGTTAGTCCTATCATCATGAACCATTATCAGTCCACTGCAGGATGAAGGTCTCTCTAAGCTCAATCAATCTTTTCTGATCTTTAGCTTTTCTTCTCCAAACCACCCCTGCACACTTTCTTATTTCATCCACCCATCTCACATGTGGTCTCTTTTTGGGTCTTTTACAATCTCTTGGAATCCCATTTAAGATTTCTATTGTTCATCTATTCTCATCTCTTCTAGCAATGTGTCCAACCCAACTGCACTTTAATCTTTTAATTTTGTCAATGAGGTCAGTAACACCTGTTTGTTCTCTTACCCATATAATGCATTTTCGATCTCTTCTTCTTACTCCTAACATGCATCTCTCCATACTTCTTTGAGTAGTCTGAAGTCTCTGTATTGCTCTTCTAGTAAGTGCCATTTCTGACTTTTAGCTTGATAGTAAAAAAGAATTAAAGGTGGCTAATAAATACATAATGCCATTGATTCTATCTTGAATCGTGTTCTTGTTGATGAAGGCAAAATCCAGAAATTAGTCTGGGTGGACTGTGCCAGCTGCTAGCCATTAGTTATTCAAGATTATAATACATAGTTCTAGACCAGACAAAAGATATAATAAGTGGAAAATTACAAAAGTTTATTGTGTTGGTTGCAGTACTGTATTGAGTCATTACCCAACTTGGCCATCAGTTGAGAATTTAATATAAACAAAAAGTGGAATTCAAAATGAGATTAAATTAAAAGTTAAAAAAAAATCAGTTTCTTTCTACTAACAATGAAAACTGGAGAAATAGAAATTGAAAGAACAACATATGGCAGAAATCTCGAGAAAACAATAGATTTGTTTCAGATAAATGATACGACTATAAATAATTCACAATAAACTCTATTCGTTGTCATTATCGCTATATGTTCTTTAAGCAAATGGTGGAGTGATAAATCTGGAACTTGTGGTCCATGAAATATAAACTCAACTATCACCTCCAATGTTCAAACTTTTTACAAACTCCCAAAAAATAAAAATTATTTGATTAAATCATCATTAGTGTGTTTGCAAATTTTAGTTTGAATGATATGGAAATTTATTCATATGTCACTCTGAATCAATTAGCTCAGTGCAAGAGGAAAAACCCAAGAGCTAATAGTTTCCCAGCTGAAGAAAATTTGTTCAACTAAATGAAATTGTTGTGTTTATGTTAAAATATCACTAACCTTCCAAGCATCTAATCATATGATTATTTTTTAATCCAGAATATCAATATTTATTAATCTTTTCAAATACATTTTTCCTCTTTACCATTACGCCAACATATCTATGATTAAATATACTTCACCACAAAAATTTAAGGTACTAATGTGTCTAGAATGTGATGGTGTGTATCATACCTTAATGCACAAAACAATAGTGCACTAACATTAAATTTTGTTTTAAATTGGCAAAATTATTACTGAAACATTTGAAATGATTTGTACTGCATACAACAATGAAATCATGAGTTGTAAAAACATTTTCAAGATTTCTGATAGCAGGAAGAACTTTAAAGACAATCCACATAAGTACAAAATCCACCACTATCTTTTGTGTCTTGCCTTGTGACTCAGACCATGATAACACCCTAAAATAGTGTTGCAGAAACCTTGGAGATAAGACCAGTCATTCTATTATTTTGATATACTGTATATACAAATACAATGGTGTGCATATTTATAATAATTGAGTAGTCTTTATTATTTTTAATTGTAATAACATTTTACATACAATAAAACAAAGGAAAATGTCACACATCTATTGGTTTTAGATCATAAAAATGAGCATGGAATGGTGAAAGCAAGGTAATTGAAAAGGAGAAATAAAAGAGGTATGACAACATCATCCAATTAAGTATTCATTGGAGGATTTAAAATTTGAATGATAATGTGCTAATCCTATTAAATAAATAGCATTGTTTGATCGCATTTGACTAAAATAATAACCTGTAAATAAATGATTAAATTTTATTTGTCAAGGCATATTTACATTGTCATTTTCAACCATTTATAATCTGCTGCAGAATGAAGATATCCAAGTTTAATTCAACTTCTATCCTTAGCTGCTCTCCTCCACATCATACAAGCAATTTTTTTTTTTATTTCATACAACATATCACATATGGTCTCTTTCTAAGTTTTTTGCAATCTCTGTGGATCCAATTTAAAATTTCAAGTGTTTGTTTATTGTCATTTCTTCTATCAATTTGTCCGACCCAGCTCTAATTCAGTCTTTTAATTTTTTTTAATGATGTCATCAGTTACCTGTTTATTTTGTTGCTCAGATGTTTCATTTTCGATCTTTTTTTATTACTCTTAACATACATCTCTCCACACTTCATTGAATGGTCTGAAGTCTCTGTATTGATCTTCTGCCAAATATTTTAATGTCATAACAATAAATAAGTATACTATATTTGCATTTTTATATTGGACTATATCTATCATCTAATATGTGTGTTGGGTGTCTTTAGAAAAGTTTAATTTTATTTAAATATTCCAAATACATTCAACTGTTAGTAATATAACATCAAACAGGTTAGTACATGTACAACATTTTGAGAGGTATTATTCTCCCCTCTTCTTCAGGTGCTGCTGGCCTAACCAATGACAGTACTGGCATGGGATTCGAACCTGTTTGCTGTGATATTACTAACAGTTGAATGTATTTGGAATATTTAAATAAAATTAGACTTTCCTAAAGACATTTAACACACATATTAGATGATGGAAATAGTCCAATATAAAAATACAATTAGAACACCATCATCACAAACGTTCAGGAAAACACTAAGTATACTATATATTTGTACTAATGTTTAACCATATATATATATTAATGAAATAAAGGCATACATCACGTGACTTATTATATATCACACGACTTATATTAGCACGCTTGTTTATATTATATATATTTAAGTATTATGCTGGAATTTTGTAACTAATCAATAAATTGCATTTCATAATCACAGAAACCTACCATGTTAGAAAAAATGAAAGAAAACCGACTTTTCTTATTAAATATATATTACAATAAATCATCAAGTGATCCGTACAGAGGTTTAAGTATTTAAATCCCCCTGATAGAAACCACAACTTAAATTCTCATTATATACCATATATATGTTATGGTTGGTTTTAAAGCTTGGATGTGGTCGCAATCATATATACATATGAAGAGATTTATATCTTTTTAATATAGTACATTATCCATTATCAAAGAATTGCATACATCTTGATATTACCAACAGATTTTAACTTTATTAGAGAAAGGGGTACTTGGGTGGGGAGTCAGACATCCTAGTGCCGATCCTGAGAAAATAATTGTACAATTATTGTTTGGTATAATTTCTTAAATTGCCAAGTTAATTATACATTGAAAACTTAAATAACTGTAGTTTCCTTTTTTGCCTTATGAATTATAACGTAGACATAAAACTGGTTTACATATTTATTTATTTTTTTGTAAAAAAAAAAATCCTCATTAAAATATTCATTAATAACTATCACTCAGCTTTAGGAAGTATTCATTTTAAAATTGTTAATCCACAGGTAAAAAAACTAGGCGCCTATTTGTAAAATACTGAATGAACTGGTTGCAAAAAAAGAATAAAAAATTCCAATTACAGATCATTTGCAATAACTGTAGGGCAAATTTTATGCAAATATCAACAATAAATCTAGTTATTACTATTTTTGTAAATTCTACCGCTGCGGGCACTATTTTTTTAAATGACGGACGATTGACTGCGGCGTGACCTAACAGACTTTTCACTTCAGCACTATTAAAACGCTTTCCTGCCTCTGAACTCCAACACCTTATTCGTACAAAGTGTTTGCTTTAAAACTGACAACAAAAAGGATGATCAAAATTTCATGAATGAATTGTTTGATGACCTTTTTAGATATGTATATATTTTTTTAATGAAGAGAACAACGTATGAATTAATAATGAGGTATTACGACGCGGTGAATCAAATCGGTTAAATATTTATATTCAATAAACATTCATTAACAAAAGATTTGATGTGTGTAAGCATACGTAAGTAGTAAGTATATAAAATGTTTGGAAAATATATAAATAGTGTACGTATACTACACGCGTATTTATACATAATCGTTTTTCATATATACATTGCCTCTCCATGAAAAAAGTGACTGGTTTTCTTTCCAAACTCAATGCAGGTGTTATGTAGCGACATAATTTAGCTACTCTCTACCAAAATTTTCCGGCACTAGCATGTCTCAACCACAAGTACAACATGAAATAAAATGCATTTCGTACATTCATAGATTATCTCCAACTCTTTCCCTGCAATCACGAAATTTTGCAAATCACTTGAAATATTCTTAACTTCACTTTTATATTTTATTTTTAAAACCCTTTACTTCACTATATACATTATATTACATCATATGTAGCACGTTACTTTATAAATTGTTTTGTTTTCTCCAGTGTTAAAAAGGAATTCAGCTATTGTATATTTCCTTGCGGCCACATTTTGATTTTTAATTTTTTTGGTGTGTATTTGAGGTCTCTAAAGAATGGTTTATTCCAGTGGAAATATTTAACAGAATAAGTCTTTCTGTTTTCGAATATTGCTTTGTATCTCACTAGCTATAAGAATCTAAATAATCACATGATCACCATTTTTTATGCTTACTCATAATTGTTATGAAAACAGGCAAAACTCTCCATACAGAAACTAGTCTGGGGATATTGGATGAGTAAGCACTAGATATGGAATTTTATGCACAAGCCTTCTGACATCCATTGATTACTTTGTCTTGCACTGAGTGGCACTACTGTATGGAGAGTTTTGCCTGTTTTAAGAACCTAAATAGTAGTAATGTGGTTCTTATTGTTTTTATGTCGCCAATCATAAAACTTGATGTTAAAATCTTGCCTAATGAGTTTTTGAAGAAAATTAGATTTTGATCTACTGTTATTGAAAAAATGACAAACATATATGTATAAAAGTTTCTTCTTCTTGCCCACATAACATACATTGGGTCAAAAGACCATCTGTGTAATTTGTTGACAAAAACTGTAGTTGGAAAACAACCATAAATGAATTTAATGCCAGTTTGTATTAATGTTTTATCCAGTAGCATAATTTATAGTGTTTTAATCAATATATGAGTTTCTAGTTGTGACCATAATTGAATTTTGGGGTATATATGTCATTTGACTTATGTGTCATATCTCTAGTGACAAATATGCTAGTACCCAATTCATCAAGTATGACATCTATCCTAATTTAATCAACTCTGATATCTGACAGATAGGAAGGTTGATGTCAAACAGTGGGTCATGGCATATTCTGCTGAACGATTTGGCTTTTATAAATTAACTAAACAATCTGACATCAACTAGACCCATTCCATTGTTTTTAAATGGTGTCCTTAGTGTGTTGTATGATAACACTTTGGCTCCTAAACCCCATAAATATTTATATATGTTAGCTATTGTTGTATTTATGCACATCCACTATATGTAGTATGCTAACAGCCCTTTTAGGGTGGAATTATTTTTATTTTTATTCTTAGATGACATTTGATAGTATTGAAAGATAATATTTTGAAAAATAATTATTTTGTTTATTATTAAATCATAGAGACACTTAATATACCAAGGAAATTTGTTGAAACGGCTGTAAACCTTGATGGAATTTTTCTTCCTGGCAGTAACTGCCATCCTGCCAATTTATCGTCTGATGTTAATGATCCCTTTGTTTGATAACACATTTTAGGCACTCTTCAATAATAAGAATATTAGTAACTCCTCTGGTTATTAATACTAAATCATCAGCAAAGACCAGTATTTTTATTTCTCTTTCCTAGGCTTGGTTGGTTTGAATATTTCAGGAATTTTATTGAGATTTCTCTCAACAGTGAGTCTATGAATATATATGGAAAATAAAGCAGTGAGTCTATATATATATATATATATATATGGAAAATAAAGCAGGTAATACTGGTGATCCCTGGCAATGCCTTTTAGAATTTTAAATATTGGAGTCTTATAAAGTTCTTTGTAGCTGCCTTTCTATTTTTTATATAGTTTATTATGCCACATACCAGGGTTGGATTTTCTGGAATTATATATATATTTGTTTAGCAAGAAATTATATATCCACCTGGTCAAATGCATCATTGAAATTGACTTTTAGCACCACACCATTACTTCAGAAAATTCTCATGATGTGCCAAAATTGTATGATGAATGTATTTTCCAGTTATTGAGAAATGAACTGGTAATAGTTTTGTTATCAATATGGGCTTGATTACTTAATAATATTATGGCAAATATTTTGGAATGTATATCTTTGATCATTAAGGGTCTTGGTTGATAAATGGAATACTGATATTTTGGGTTTTTACTATCATGAATAAGATTTGTTTGTTAATGTCTAGCTTTTCTATGTACTCCATAGTCAGAGAATTAAAATAGTTTTTCATGTGGTTTGCTATTGATATTTTATGGATTTATATAAGTTTGATATGATATTTGAGAAACTTGATGTTATTGCATGCTTTAATTTGCCTATCTGCTCAATCATCTTCTCTAATGAAATTAATATTAGTTGTGGCACAATTGTACCTATTCCAGTTGCAGTTTTGCTTAATTTAAATTAAAATTTAATGCTAATGCATTGTTCCATGATGGATTCTCATGCAAAACACACACTTTTTTATTTTGTGGCAGAACACATAATCAAATAAGCTAGTGCTTTAAAATTTTGTGGGAACATGGAAACTATGATGCTATATACATATTTTTTGATTTGGATATGACACTGTTGGAAATCTGAAGAGAGAACTGATTTTTCTTTCCACAGGAAAATGCAGTTTTTATGCCTACATCTAAAATATATAAAAGCAAGTAGACTAATAGTCATTCAAACACTATTAATTCAGAACTTTTATTATCCAAAAAAACTATAAAATTTTATTTTGATTTATTGTTTTAATTACTGTGTAAAAAATGTATTGACTTAAATATAAGTACATTCTGTATTTTAAAGTGTTATATTGTGGTTAATACAAGGGATACCCAAAAATAACTGAAATTGTTATCTGGTAGCCACACCTGTTGTAGTACATGCTTCTACTTCTATATGGCTCTTGGGCGGACCCTTCTTCATTAATTTTACAAATGATGTCATGTGAAATTGTGGACTTACCTAATACATTGTTTTGTAAAGTGCATTTCATGTTTTTATTGATTTTTGTAATGGCTGAAAAATTGGAATATTATGATTCTATTTTAGGGAAAATTACAGGGGAAGCAGTTGTATTGCTTGGAATAGTTTAGAAGAAAATTGCTTTTGATATAATGCAAGTTTATGAATGGTTTAATGGTAGTGTCAAATTCATCATGTCCCAAAAAGATATGGTGAGTGAAGTTTGGCATCAAAACAATGCTGCGTGTTTTGAAGCAAATGGCATTGTTCACTCAGAATTCATTCATATGGATCAGGCATTTAAAACCTACACATTCTGAAACCTTTGCTTGATTTTGTAAAATGTCCTGTTTGTGAGAGAGTGAGGAGTTCAAACCTCACCATGACAACGTGTTAATGCACAAAGCTTGAGTGTGAAACAATATTTAATTAAATTTAGCATGAACCAACTTATCATCAGCATATTCACTTGACCTAGCTTATTTGCGACCTTTTTCAATTCTCTTGAATGAAAAAATACCTGTTTTTTGCGGACTTAGAAGTAGTGAAGAAAAAATGACCGATGCATTAAAAAGCATCTCTTTGCAAGATTTTCCGAACTACATTGAAAAATAAAAAACACATTTAAACTGGTGCATTGTATACATTTTTTATTACAAAATTCCAATTATTTTGGGATACTCTTGCGTACATTATGTAAAAAGAAATTCGATACACAGAAACCCTAGATAGTAAAATTAATTTAAATTTTCAACAGAATTTGATTTTGTAATGAAATTCAAAAAAATTCCCAAATCCAAAAAAAGCCCTGGAACTGGGTTTTCAGATTAATAATAGTATTACTTATATGCTATTATGAAACATCAAGAATTTTAACCTTTAGTGACTGATATTTTTCTAATTTGAAAATGCAGTTAAAGAGAAGAAAAATAGATTGAAACTCCAGAATTCAAGTCCTAGAAGTACAAAGTTATAAATAATTGATGTAAATTTGAAATTGGGATTTTGAGAAATAATATATAATGTCCCTGTATAACATGTATAGATTGCAATATGATTTATATACATTATCTGACTGATTTTTGTTTAAAACTAAGTTTATTTTCTACTAAAATTATCTTAAAAACACACCATGTCAGACAAGATTATTCTAATTTTAGAAAAAGAAAAAAATTGAAGACAAGAAATACAGAAAACCAGAAAAAAGAAAAAATGGAACTCAGAATGAAGTAAAAATTGGACATTAGATTACACAAATACACCTTTTTGTTGTCACCATTAATGCAAAAATGTAGTATAAGATACAAGTCTTAATCTAAAACCAGTGAATATTTAGTGATATAATGTGATGTGATGTACTGTGACTTCCCTTTATACGGAGTCAGGAATCTCTCAGCAACTATGCCCAGAGAATCCTGTTAACAATTTTACCTTCCATTTCAATTCCTTGCCCTAAGTTTTCCCATATTCTGCTCCATCTCATTTCTACAACATAATCTTTGGCAACTCCAAACAAGAGCTCTCTTACCTCCACCTATAGTCAATTTGAATAAATAATATTAACAAAAAGTACTGCAATTTAATACCAATTGACATACAATTTTCTGTTTTTTAATGTGAATTCATTGATAGAGGCAAGATCTGGAAATAGAGTTAAAATGCATTATCAGCTGGTAATGAATGATTAACCGAGCTTACAATAGATGGTGCTAGAGAAAAGAATTGCTCTTGTTTGTAATACTGTAGCAAACTTAAAGAATCAAGTAAAGTTGTGCTAATATTGGTAAAAGATAAGTTATTAATAAGGAAATTTTTATAATTTAATCTTGATATCAATATATCATGTGTTTCAATAAACTTTCTTATTTCTAGATATTTTCAAGTATTTTATTGAATAAGCTGTTTCCAGTCCAGATGAATGACTGTAAGACACTGTGTGGATTCAAGAAGTATTATAGACTTGGTTTTTGTTGCCTGGAAAATAGAAAAATAGTGTTGGGAACAGAACAGTGATTTATATATTACTTTTATTGATTTGGGTTAGGCATTTTACTCAAATAATCAATCAGGTTTATAGTATTATTTGAAACAAATAAAATTTATTCACATTAAACAAGGCCTCATCAATGGATCTAATCAACTTACAATGTTATGCTCCTCTGACAGAGATAACAGACTAAGATATACAGCAGCTCCATGAAATATTGCAGTCACTATATGAAAAAGTAATAGTTATTATCCAAAGTGATGTAAATGGCCAAGTTGATGGAGGAGTAACAGATGTGAATCAGGGATACATAATCCAGCTGGATATGGTTTGGTAGATTTCTGTAGTACAAATAAGTTATAACAACCATAAAATTTTCATAAAAGGGCATTATCACATGGTTATTAATCTAAACCAAATTTCTATAGGAGAAATGATAGAAAAACCACTAAACATCACATTATCACCAGTTCTTATGCTTGCTCATAACTGTTATATTTAGTGTTTTAATATCAGTCCTGCCTAATAGTATAGTGGTGGCTATGGTTATTGAAAAACCAGACACCAAAATACATGGGTACTGAACTGAGTTCAGACTTATATGACAATATAAGCTAATGAGCTTAGGTTGAAAATATTATGTTTTCAATTTTATTCTCATAGTTTTGTACCTAAGTAGAGCTAAACGGTGGCTGCTGGAGGGTTGCATTAGATCCTAAAATCTAGGTGCAATGCTCTCAGATCCAAGGCTTCTCACTAACAAAGGACACAAGTGGGAAACTAGTCTGGGGATGTATGAGTAGGCACTAGATAAGGATTTCATGCGCAAGCCTTCTGGCATCCATTAACTCTGACTTGCACTGAGTGGCACTATTGTATGGAGAATTTTGCCTGTTTTAAATGATAGAAAATGGGGAAAGAATGTCCAAAATATAAGGCAGATCAAGAAGCTGATCTAGACATAGATCATTGATTTTTGATTACAAATATCAGAAAATGTTGACAGTGTGACTGTAAATGACATAGTTTCTGATAGATTATCTAAAGTCATTTACAGATTAGTAAGTCAATTTGAATATCTGATTGAACATACTAATGTAAAGGACAACAACAGCAGTTAAATATTAACAAGGTAGAGATTGTATGAGAAGTTGGAGAAGATCCAGAAAACAAGTATGGCTGATTGGTGAACATTGGAAGCTATGAAAATGATTGATGAAAAAAAGAAGTATCAAATTTCATGATTCTATAAATTATGTAGGAGAGTAAAAAGGATCAAACAAATGCATACAAACATCTTAGAACTTGAAGGAAAGATGGTTGTTGTAAAAGACAAAGATGGTGGATTGTTAACAGATCCAGGAAAGATAGTCAATAAAGATAGTTTTGTGAAAACATACATAAAGGTAACACAAAATTATTTAAGAAGTGAGGGAATGGAGATTTGATCTAAAGATCATAATTGCTTTAACTTCACATGTCAGAAAGATAATGTTGTAGATGTGTTGAATAGAATACAAAGATCAAATGGGAATTGACACAGGAGAAGACAATTTTTCAAATAAGATGGGAAACAATATATCAAATAACTAACTCAAAAATTATTCTCAATATGGCTAAGAAATTTTAACAGCCATTATATCTCTGTTTATAAATTATCAGAAGACTTTTGATGCCATATATCATGATAGGCTTTGGATAGCACTGCTGAATATGGGATACTCTTGTCCATATATGGTACAATTGTTGTCTTCAATGTATGGAAGACAAAGAGCCAGAATAAGAGTAATACAGACAAATTCATATTGGTCTTACATGTGACAAAACTCTCCATACAGTAGCACTACTCGGTGAAAACCAAGGTAATCAGTGAATGCAGAAAGATTTGTGCATAAAATCCGTATCTAGTGCCTACTCATCCAATATCCCCAGACTAGTTTTTAGTTGTGGTTTTTTCAGTGAGAAGCCTTGGAACTGAGAGCACTGCACCTAGATCTTAGAATCTAATGCAACCCTCCAGCAACCACTTTTTATTTTTTAACTAACTATAAAGCTTTGAGTCCAAAATGAAAACACAATCCTCACTGATGAAAGCAACAAGCTAGAAACTAGTCTGGTGATATTGGATGAGTAGGCACTAGATAGGGATTTTATGCACAAACCTTCTTGCATCCATAGATTACTCTGGTTTGCATTGAGTTGTGTAACTGTGTGGAGAGTTTTGCTTCTGTGATAAACAAATTGTGTAAGCCTAAAGAATGGTGATCATGTAATGTTTGATTGGTCTTACATGGATAAAGGGATGAAAAAGGCTGTGCTGTTGTTATACTTATTCTATATTATAGCAGAAATGGCAATGAGAGACACTTTTGGTGGCTTTTGAAAGAGAGCTCTATAATGAAGAAAGATGAGTATACGATTTGAATAAGAATAAACATGAAATAATTAACTGAAGAAATAGTAGAATTGACTATGAAGGATATTTGTCAGGTATAGATTTCAGATTTTGATTACTTGGATTTCAGAATAAGAAGGAGAATATCAGACAGATGTAAATTTACAATCATTATAGGCATTGAATGCAATTAAAAAATTAATGCCCATATGAAAAAATAGAAGCATAAATGTGTAGGCAAGTTGTAAGATATTGGAGACATTGATATGATTCATTACATTGTGTGGATTTGATGTATGGATATTGAGAAAGCAAAAATGAACAAGGATTTAAGTTTTTTGAAATGATCTAATATCAAAAGGTGATTGATGAATCCTGAATGGTTAAGAGAATTAAATGGACAAAGATAGTTGTTGGAGATGCAAAAACAAAAAAAGTTATACAATTTTGGGCAGGCAGACATACTAGAAAAAGTTATCATTGGAATTGGGGACGTGTCAAAAAGAAGAGGATGATCAAGATTTTCATGGATGGGTAACATCACAGAATGGACAGAAAGCATGCAAAGAAGAAAATAAAAATGACCCAGAAGGAGTTAATTTACACTGTCAAATATAAAAATGGTAGATCAGATGGATGATGATGAAATGAGAGACATTATTAGTACAGATAAAAATCTGTGATATTTGAAATGAAAATTAGTGTTAAACCAGACCATGTTTTCTCCAATAAATTCTTTATGATTATGGTCTTTGAACTATTTATAGGCAACTTAATGAAACAAGGATCAAAAGTTGATATAGGTTTAATCATGGAATTTTTTAATTTGAGTCAAAAGCAAAAATAAAACCAACTTTCTGGATTTTTGATTTATAGTTTAATGATGATTTTGTTATTCTTGCCAATTGATAATCTACATAGTAATACTTTAATGCAATATATAAAGTCTTTGTTAGTTTGAATATTAATTACTATGCAATTGTCTTTATATGTTGCATTCATATGCCAATGTTGGAAAAGAAATCTTCAGCATCTTTTTAGCTTAGATGATAGCATTTAGAATATGGGCCAATTTAAATATCTTAATACAAATAGAAAAATAGTCTACAATGGTGAAGTGAAATAGAGATTTCAGTATGCTCCTGTTTCTTTTAACAAATTTAAAAATAGTGTATTTCATCACAGAGAAATAACTATTGCAATTAAATTACTTGTATATAGAGCTGTTATTTTATCTAATTTACTATATGGAAGTGAAACGTGGACACTTTATGAAGGTAAAATAAAGTCATTAGAAAAAAATTATGTGATACTCTGTAAAATTCTCAAAATATTATGTATAAAAAATTTTATAAGATCATAAAACCAATTTACTTCCTCTTTCCTGGATGTTATACTGTATCATCTAATATTGTAAAACCACATCTTTATTTGTTTAGACATGTGAAACTGATGAACAATACAAGTCCTCTTAAATATTTTATTGTAAATTTGAGGGTGTATTTTATGGGGAGGGGGGGACTTGTTCCCATTATAAAGGTTTCCTCAAAATATTCTAAAAAAATGTCATAATTAATGATTCACTAGAAATATATGGCAGACAAGAGAATATTTTGGAGAACTTCAATTAGGAAGATGTTGAAGTATTTTAGGAAAAAGGGTTTCCTGCAGAAGAACTTAAAGGCAGCGTTGCAAAACATCAAATAAACAGAATAATGGACTAATATGTCCAGTAATTGGATTTATTTGTGGACAAGAGATTGGTTTGATAATCATCACAAAACATTTCTAATATATTATTATTATTATTATCATTAATTTTTTTTCCTTTCTGGAGTTGGAATGTCGATATTCATTTGGAAATAATTTATAATGAAGATGATAATGAATTTGTTTTAGCTAAAAAGTATTTTACTTACAGGACAAATGCTGCAAAAGATGTGGTAAATTTTGTTAGGTCAGACCTCTTGTACTTGAAAAGATAGTAAGATTCTAGTTGATGAAGAGAAATGCTTGATAAAGGTTGCTAGAACATGTAAAGTTTGGGAAGGTAAGATTTGAAGATTTACATATTCCAATGCTTCTCTGATATCTATCTCTGGTAAATTAATGATGTAATTTATTTTATTATATCTAAGTATGTATAGCCAAGATTACCAAATGGACATGTTTATTATTGAAAGGAATATATTTGAATCTAAATGTGCCTATATTTAATAGTTTTACAGAAAACTATAAGAATAGATCCTAGATTAGTGATAGTTTTATATAAAGCCATCTTTAACTTCAATTCAAAACTACTTGTTTTTATTAATTGTATATCATTCTGTATTATTGTATTTTTCTGTTTCAACACAGCTGCTATTCTATAGTACTTTATGAGGATATAAAAGTATGAGTAAAGTATCTAAACCTTGTAGGATTTTGGTCCTTAAAATTATAATAATATTCTGCTCTTTTAACATATATTCTTTCTTTACATTCTACATGGCTTCAATGAATCATGAGATATCTAACTGAAAGTCTTTATTTGAAGGCAGCAGGTGAATCAATGAATACCACCCCTACCAAAACATGAAGATAATTTGCATATAGAAAATTGGACAAAGAGAAAATCATCAAGATCTATTGAATGTGCTAAATATTAATTTTACATATTCTAAAAAATTGAATGTCTTTGCCCAAAACTTATTTGGTTTAACGAATATATTAGATGACTCTTTTTTACCCAATAATTTGGATGTGGAATCTTATTGTAACTGATAGAAAGTGGTCTTTATTATTGGTACTAAATCAGGTATATTTTTCTGTAAAGAAATTATCTTACAGTTTTTAAAAACTTTACCTATTATATTTTTGTGGTCCTTAAGTAAATTGAGTCCATTGAAAATTATATATGAACTTAAAATTTAAGAGGCAGAAAACGGGTACCAGTGACCAAAAGGTTTTTTCACTACTTTATTTCTAATTTGTCAAATCTGTAAAAGAATACTAGAAGTCCAATAATAACCATGATGTGCAACAACATTTACTGTTAAACCACCAAACTTCTGGCATCCATTGATTACTCTGACTTGCACTGAGTGGCACTATTGTATGGAGAGTTTTGCCTGTTTTAATAACATTTATTATTCTGATTTGGCTGTTGAGTATAAATTGTATGGATTAATAGAATTTAGCAGTTAATAAATTCTGTTGATGATGGTTTTTGTTAATAAATGAGTTCAACATATCTATACACAAGGTCCTAGTAAAAAGGTGAGTGGTTACTGGTTTTCTTTCCAAATTGCCTGTAGCGCCATCTACAAACCAATGCACATGTTACATAGTAACAAAGTTCATCTATTCTCCATAAAAAATGTAAAGAGCTAGTGGATCTAAATCATGAGTTACAACATAAAATGTGACTGTGTTCCATATCTTTTTGCAGTAGCGTGGACAACACTGAAGACAATCCATGAAGATTCAAAAAACACATGGTCACATTTCATGCCATTATTCATGATTCAGAAATGTTAGTACCTTAAAGGTTTTGTGGTGAATAGCTAAACTACATTGCTGTAAAGCATGTGCACTAATTCATAAATGAAACTTGGAAGAGAAAATTGGCCAACTTTTCACTGGGTTGCTAAAAATTTAGATGGGAGTGATGGAAAAGTAAAAGCAGGGTATGTCCTGAGAATGGGAATTCAGTTAGGACTGAGAACTGATTAGTCAGATACTTTAATAAGGAATTATTTTCAATTCTTCAGAGATAATTAGATTATGTATTTTGGTTAATGAAGATATTTTTTGCTAAATTAATTATTCACATAGTTATTCTGACAAATATTTTGAATGGACATAGACCTTTTATCAGTATAAAAATGAGATATCAATAAGTAATGATGATGATGAAATAGGAAAATATTGAAGAACTAAAAAATTATTAAAAAGACACCCATTAACAGGATCAGCTCTTCATTCTAGAAATATTTAGCGATCATCAAAATTATACAAAAATCCTTAACTGTCCTCAAGTTAACCTTTAGCTTTTGTTAAAAGAATAAGAATTTTATAAAATTTTAGTAATCACTGATTATTCAAGCTTACATTAGATGGCACTGCAGTAGATAGCTGCATTTAAAGCATATTATTTAAGATGGGATTTACTAATTTGTTGTTATATTGATACTTCATAAAGTGCCTATAATAAATGAAAAACACTAAAATATTTTGTTGCCAAATTGTTTTCGAGGTTGACTTGGATTCAAAATCTTAAGCTTACGTGAATTTCAAATTTTCAATGTAACAGATAAAATGGAGTTATTGATGGCTGCTGATTGAATACCAGATAGCATTCATAAAGGTACAAGCCAAAAGCTGGTCTGACAATGGAGATTTAAATACTAAAGATTTTATATTCATGTAACTAACCACTGATTATTCAAGCTTACACTAGATGTCACTAGAGTGGAGAGATGCTCTTGTTATATATTATTCAAACTAGAAGTTTGGTGATTTGTTGCTATGATATTTACACAATGGGGCAAAAAAAATTTACTATTTTTTTTTTCATTTCCTTTTTAATTTATTGCTTAACTGCAGTAGTTTTCAACTAGATGCCGAGGCACACTAAAATACCGTAAAATATAATAAGCAGTACCACAAGCCTTTTTACTTCTGTTGTTAAAAGTGAGAAAACTCTAGACTGAGATGACTTTTCAACTATAGCCACTTTAATCCAGTGCTATATCTAACCATTTTTGTGCATGTGAAAAGGCATACCATCTGCCCTACATTGCAGGACTAAGATGAAATTTTTGCCCACTTGTAGTTAAAGCTTTTTAAATTTTTTGTAGCATAAAATTGTTTTCAACTAAATTACAGGAATTTGATTAAGGAAATCAATGAATTATGTTAAGCCTTTGGATAAAATGTATGACTGTAAAATTTCTCATAGTTCTATCCAGAGACCAAAAAAAATTGGCCAAAGAATACATTTATTAATCTTTAAAATAAATAAAAAAACCAATTGTGTTGGAAATTATTAATCATTCTTAATAGGTATTCCATTAATATACATACACATATTCTTTCAAAGACACATATTGTAATAAATAAATAAATACTTTTCAATAATGACCCAAAAAAGTAAAAGACAGTTCAGTAATTAAAGCATTATCAGCATTTTTTCCACCATGATGGAGTTAATTAACCCTCAAGCAATGCTAGTAGAATTTGTAAAGTTTGTGGGGATGGGGAAATGATGGTTTTGCCAGCCAGTGCTGGTATACATGGGGAATTCTACTATAATAGAATATTTGCAATAACATATATTTACGTAAAATTGTTCCAGTAAATTTATTAAGAAAATAAATGAATTATGTAAACTCGTATGATTATTATTCTTTCACAAACAATGGGGTGGGCCCGGTAACATTATATTTGTGTTTTTGCAAACAGCTGACATGATCTAATAGAACAGTACATTTTTTAAACATTCAATTTTTAATGGTAGATGATGGAAATAGTCCAAGATATTATCACATATTTATTTGAAAGGTTAAGTTTTTATTCAGAGATAGATTTAGATTTAAATGAATCCAGTGATTTATGTATGCCACTATTTGTCATTTCCTTGGCACAATTTATACTACCATTTTTATTTAGAGCTGTATTTAATAAAATTGTACTGTCATGAGCAATATTTTGAAAAATGAAAACTTTTGCATATTTAATATGCATTGTTTTTTATTTGTATCTGTCTGGAAAATCTGGGAACTAAATTTTCATCCACTTCCCAATTTCTGATGTATTTGACATTTTGAATATATATATATATTCCCAATGACACAGAGGTGACGATCTAGGTGCAGTGCTTTCAGATCCAAGGCTCCTGACTGATGAAAACCACAAGCTAGAAACTATTCTGGGAATATTGGATGACTAGGCACTAGATAGGGATTTTATGCACAAACCTTCTTGCATCCAATGATTACTCGGGCTTGCCCTGAGTGGCACTACTGCTGCCTCTGTGTAAACAGCTTGTGTACATACAAAGAATGGTGATTGTTTAGTGTTTTATTCCAAATAATAATACATTTTTTTAGAGTTTGCAAATAATTTGTATCAAAAAATTACAGAAAAATTACATTTTTCATGTGATGTGATGCAGTGTGACTTCTCCTTAAACGGAGTCAGGAATCTCTGAGCAACTATGCCAAGAGAAACCTGTTAGCCACTTTACCTTCCCTTTTTATTCCCCAGTACTCTTTGCAGCACTGCCACCTAGTGGTGTTAAATTTCATATAACCTTTATTTATTTCTAATTTTTGGAACTACATAAAATGAAAAAGTAAAAAACATACAATTTTTTTTTAAAGAAATGCGCAAAAAAAGTAAAAAATAATTTTTCTTTGGTTACATCAGATTTCCAAAGAATTATGTAAGTAATTTTGCGACTAATACTCACTTTCTTCTATCAATGCCAGTATATTAATCAGATCTAATGGATGGATTGGCATTGGTTTAAGAAGATATGCAATTGATCTAATGAATAGACTGGTATATGTTAGTTGTAACTTTATTTAAAACGAATCTTTGGAAATTTAACTTCTAAATTTCTAAATATGAACACCTATACTTTTATTTATGAAAGCTGAAGAAAAAAAATTTGTGTGTGCATTTTTTACATTTTAATACGTTCATGTGAATAAAAATATTTCTCTAAAAAAAATTAATTTCTGAATTTACTTTTGATATTATTTATAAAATTTGTTTTCAAACTCTTTTTTTATTTCTTTAACGTAACTAATAAAATAGCATATGATTTTCTTATTTTACATTCACTCTATTTATTGTTTCAGCGCCATCTACTGTAAGCTAAAGTAATCAATGGATTCCTGATGGCAGTATTAGTCTCCATATCAAACTAGTTTTTATCTGATTACCTTCATTGATGACTAGTTTTAGAATTTTCTAATGAATTAATGCATTACACTTACTAATTCTATGTATGCACTTTTCAAAAAATTTATTTAAGTGACTTTGAAATAATTCTATCATCTCTTCACCAATATTATACTTTGTATGAAAATAATCAAAATCTGACTTGAGTGAAGCACTGAAGAGATAGTCATATTTCCGTACTTTAATTTTCACTACAGTACCCTCATGCAAGATAGGGACCCATTTCTAGCCATTTTTAACATCTTGTGGAGAAGTATATTCATAAACATATGATGATCAAAGACCTGTGGAAAAGGTCTATAATCTCCAAGATGCACATTTCATGCTAAACCAGCACTCATTAGTTGGCCCAGATCACATTCTCTTATATCTTTTAAGTAAATGACTAATAGCCAGGGGCATCATAAATTGCAGCCTTTGATAATTAGGTATAATCATTCTGATCCTAAAAAATGAAGATGTCTACACAGACCAATTCATGTAACACAAATACATATATAGTGTCAACCTTCGATCAGTTTATTTGCTGCCTTGTAATGTTATGTTTTAACTTCTATTGCAAAAAACTTCACTTTTTGAAAAGCATTGATGTCTTTTCTAATCATAACTCCCCATTTCAATTTTAACTGCAACCTTCTAATCCAATAACAGCAATTAAACTGCATTTTTAGAATATTTTTGTGATACAGTTACATTATTCCAGAATCTTTTTTGCTCCATGGATCCATTTGCCAGTCAGATAAAAAGCAATAGAATGTGCTGCAAATAGTTTTATGCCAATCAACATCAACATGTCTTATTCAATTACATTTTATAACTTTACCACAATTTCAATACCTGAAAACCTAACATAGCTCAAGATTTGTTAAAATGGTTATTTTCAACAAGCAGTTAAAAATTTACATTTTCCCGTGATGTTGTAAAATCATCTTAGCCAATTTTTTCTGGCAGTTATTTATGTGTCCAGAATATGCTATATCAAATCAAAAATCATATCAAATCCACACTATACTGTATATTATTTAATAAATACATCATACCCACACCAAAGCATCATCATAAAAATGTTTGTAAATGCATAAAATAAAATTAGAAAAGAAATCTGTTACATACATTGAAATACAAATATTAAAAGATAAACATAATGTTGATTTTTTTCTATTAGAGTTTATGGATACCATAAATTATCTCCATGGATACCCAATGAATCTGTGGACCTCTAATTAAGAACATCAGCATTATCTAAAATAATCAAAGACATAAATTTATTAGTGCATGAGATTATTCTGCATGTAAAGTAACATTACTGACTCTGTAGTTGCTCAAATTAAGATTTCAACTTTTATTTCACTAGATGTAACATTCATCAACATTAAAAGATGTTGCTCTTATATCATACTAATGCTCTTAAAGGATTCTTTTTTATTCTATAGTATGTGTCTGTCAACCTCCTTTATAACAAATCAAGATGTTTTGCAGCTTTACAACTCTCGTGCTCTGTTATTACTTGCATCAAGATATCGCTCAGCATTTTAAAAGCTGATATTAATAGTTTTCCTTTCTTCATCTTGATATTGCAATACCATTTGCTCCCATTTAAATTTTCACAACTGACTTGATGAGAACTTCTCAAATAAAGACGGGCCATTTTTTTCCACTTTTGTTTGCAGTGTGAGAATAATTTTAAAAAAAGATATATAAAAAATAAAATAGAAAACAAAAATCCCAAACAATGTACAGATCTACTCTCATGATGCTGTCACCAATTCTGATATTTTTATGAAAATTAAAATTATAGAAAACATGGAATTAAATTATTTTTAAAACAGTCTTACAATGAATAGTGATATAAAATTTAATCTTAATTGCTTGGTAGATCATGTGATATTCAAGTGACTGGATAAGCATAAAATTCCATTCAATTTCACTCAGCTTAGAATATATCTTTACTGTTTGAGTCTATGACTATGCTAATTCACAGAGGGTCTGAGTAATAATAAATATCATCAGGTTGCCACAGGAATTAATAATCCATCGTGTGTTTAGATTTTACTAAATATGAATGAAACATACTAGATTGTAAAATTTGCAAATTTCAGAAAATTATTTTCAGTTGTGATAAATGCTATTTACAATACCTATAAAAAGTATGTTCACACATAACTTTAGCAGCCATTCACAATCAGTTTTGACCATTCCAACTCCGGGGAGAGAAAAACTGCTCTACAAATGAGTTTTAAAACCATAAACATGTCCATATATAAAACATTCTGGATCATTTTTCTATTTGTTTGATATTTTGTGATACTATCTTTTAATTTCTTTTGCAGAAAAGATTATATCTGAAATACTTTAATATCATGTCTAATTACATAGCTCTTCAATGTATTCCATTCTATGACATATCTTTCCAATGGAAACAATCAGTATTGTCCTTCTTTAGAATGTCTTTATTCTTCTTTAGAATGTCTTTGAGATAATCCTTATATCATGGATGGAGTCTATCTCTCTCACAAAAATCATGCTCAATTTTTCCATAAAACATTCTTTTAGGAAGTCTTCCATTATTCATTTGTTTTGCCTGACCAACTCAATGAAGGTCTGATTCTACAATTGTGGATTCAATACTATCACATCATAGTAAGTTGAATGTATAGATTGGTTTTAGATCTTGCCATTGTATTTTTAATAACTTTAAGGAGCATTCTTAAATGAAATTTTCTAATGTCTTTATATTATATCGTGTGGCCATGTCTTACATCATGGATCCATATTATAACTTTTCAATAAAGTGTGCACTACATAAATAAAGGGAGAGGGCAGGCTAAATAGTATAAGTTTAGAATGATTATATTTTTGTTGTTATTATTTAAAAGAGGCTTTATTTTTAATTTCTTTGGTAAAAGAGTTTTGTCTGTAAAGAAAATAAATAAAGAGAAAATAATTTTTTTAAAAAATAATTGACAGAATGTTTATATTTTTTCTGGTTTAAGATAATTCAATAAAAAAAGAAAAGTTTAATTAAGTTAAGTTTATTAGTTTGCATTGAATATTGTATAACTACTTTAATAGTAAGGAAATCAAGTCATACATCATGTGACTTAATTTAGAGCTATTAGCATGCTCGTTATATAACTACTTAAAATTATTTATGATGTTGATTTCTATGTTCTCAGTTAAAATAAAATTATATTAACATCATATAAACATAAAATTATATTAACATTTTTATACAAAAAGTCTATGGAAAGAAACCTAATCAAATTATGTAGTTTATATATTTGAAACTTAATCAGATTATGTAATTTACATTTTAATAAAAAATAATTTTTTTTTAAAGGTCATTCAAGATTTTATTCCATCTTTTTATTAACTCCCCACTTACAGACTGAATATCTATTGTGACACCTGGCTAACAGAACTTCAAAAAAAGCCAGGTACTATTCTGGCAGTCATATTAAAATCAATGGGCTATTGATTTCATATACCTTGTACCATGAATATCATGTGCTGCAAGGTTTTATTGGAGATGCATCGCTAATTCATCTGTGCATGTGTTCATTGACCTGGACACAATATAGTTCTAATTAATTAACCAGAGATGATCCTCAAAGGGCCTAAAATGTGACATGAACCTAAGCTACCATTGTTCAGAAGTGTTTGCCCTGATATATTTTTGGTGCCAAAAATCCATCCAAAATAAGTGTTTCATTATTAAAGAAAGTGTCATATGGGTACTACAAATATATATCGGAGAATGCAGACATGAAATTACATATATAGTGGGAAGCAAACTAAAGATGATTGCTGAAAAACCCTCAAATGTACAAATGAATAGACAATACAAATTCAAATAAAATAAAGGAAGACATAAAAAATTGAAAAAAGTTGAGCTGAACAAGATTCAAAAGATGTGATCACCAAAGAACTTGGTAAAAATCTTTAATTACTTGCCTGTTTTGCATTTTATGTCATCATTGTAGTCTAAATTCAAAGTTTTTATTATTATTATTAAGCCAATAAACATCACATGATCACCATTTCTTATGCTTGCTTATAACTGTTATTAAAAAAGGCAAAACTCTCTATACATATTGGCACTCAGTGCTCTCACATCCAAGGCTCCTCACTGATGAAGGCCAGAAACTAGTCTGGAGATATTGGATGAGTAGGCACTAGATGGCGATTTTGTACAAAAGCCTTCTGGTATCCATTGATTACTCTGGTTGGCACTGAGTCACACTACTGTATGGAGAGTTTTGCCTGTTTTAATATTATTATTAATGTAGTTGTGAATATGTTAATCAAACTCAGGGTCAAAATATCTGTAGAGAATTTTATAACTAGTTAGAGAATTTTATTATTGTATTACTAAATGTTTAACTTTATTATTTGTTAAAGTGACCTCAGTTTATTTTTATCTTAATTTCTCATTATTCATGTAAATAAATGAAATGTTCACATTATGTTAAATAGTTTGTGTATATATTATTTATTTTGACAGGATCATATAGTAGTCAATGAAATTAGATAAAATTTTTGCTCAACAGTGCTAGCCTTGTATACATGATATGAAAACTGGTCATAAAGAGTTCAAACCCCCTTTATGAATATTCCTGATCTTTGGGATGGCACCTAGATTTAAACTACAATATAAATGTTGTATATTCATGGTGGATTTCTCTTTGTATTAAATCGGTATGTTTGATGGTTTTGAAAAGTGGCCACAGTACATCAGATTTGTATATAATCAAAATCTGATCTGACATTAAAATAATTTTTCAGAATAAATTCGATTAAATTAGATTGCCTGTCTTGTCACAAGTAATGAAATGGTTAAAATATATTCATTAAAAAATCGCCATCATGTTTTTCAATTTCTCCAAGTATTCAATCAGGACCTGTAGCTTTTCTAAATAATTAAAGTGACATAATGTATTTAATGCAGGAAATTCATCTCTTGAAATGGTATTGCTGTACATTAATCTACCATATTATGCAATAAGAGCATGGTCAACTTTTATTATGAATATTCTCAACTGGAGGAACAAATATCAATCAAGATATATAAGGCATGTCACTTTTAAATCAATTTATATTTTAATTTATAGAGTTAGTATAGAACAGTTTATTAACCCTGTGATCAAAGGCTCAAATGAAAAAATATATATGTAAAAAAAATGTGGGATTAAGTTTACCTTCTATTTAGGTTTTAAAAAAATTGTCAAAAGTCTCCATATTTATAATATTTTCAGATATTCTTGATAAATGATTCTGGCATAAGGCCATATAGAAATTATTCTGATCTGAATCAGAAAGCTATCACAAAGGTAAAATAGAAATTGAGAAAAACGTCATTCAAACTATTGTCAAATTTATTGGTGCTAAAAATGTTGTGAGACAACTATGTTCATGGATTAATCATCATGGTCCTGTATAATCGCCACATTTTAATCAACTTGATTATTTTATTTGTGGGAATAAACTTAAAGCAAAAAAATAAGCATTGGAAATACAATTACATGTATAATGTCAGATGTGTTAACCAGAGTGAAAACTACATTTTCATGTACAAATGCTAATCATATAGATGTTCATAAATTAAAATATGATATTATTAAATTTCTCTATTTAGAGACTTTTTGAACATCTAGTATATATTTATTTGGTCAGAATGCTACAAAGCTTTCTTTTTGTGTGTTAAATTAATATGTAATTTTTTGTGTATCAATTTTATACTCCAGATCAGATGACCTTGAGGAAAAAATTATAAGGGACAATTTTTTTGTCTGTCTTTGGTTTCAGATCATTAGTTTGGATTTTGTAAATTATACCAATACAACATCACCTGATTCTTATAACATACTATATTAACAAGAACTTAAATTAAAACCTTGATTGTACTAAATGAATTAAGGGTTAATTACCAGATGCATAGCTGCACTAGTTCTAGCTTTGAAGCCAAATTCTTACTGACAAGGCCAGAAATCAATCGAGGATGAGGACAACCATCTGGAAATTACTGATAACTTAAACTTACAATGTATAATGCTAAAGTATAAAGAGGAGAAATGCTATTCTAGTAACAATGTACATGTGGGATATGTTTGTAAATCCAATGCTTATCAAGGATAACTGAAAACTAATCAAGTATTCATTCAGAACCAGTGTACATTGATAATTCAAGGATTGCTGCAAATATCATAAGAAGTAGTTCCAATATGCCCAGAGATTATGGATTGGCATCTTTTAAGATATAGTATAGTTTTCAGCTATAAAATGATTTAAGTTTGGACTCAGCTGCGGTACAGTCCTCTACTAGTGTATAAGTGACTGTCAAAAAGTCGTTTGATGACAGGAAGATCTATTTGTCCAAGTGATCCATCTCATCTGCATAAAAAGATAAAGAGTCTCTTAACAAAATTATTTTTATTAGTATATTGCCTGTTGTCTTCAGACATCTTAACAGTATTCAGTCCCATGGCATCATGTTCCTACTTGAGGAATCTTTACTATCTAGTTAATTTTATTAGATTTTACTATTATCTATTGCACTTTCTTGTTTTACAACTAATTTTATTCTCTGTATACTTGCTTCACTTTTATTGTTTGGTAATTTTAAATTTTCTGCTACATTGATTAAAACCTTCAAAGCTATATTTATCACTTTTATTTCATAACACTTTCTATAATTATATCTAATAAAATTTTCTATATTTTCTTCCAACTCATATTTATTCCAATTTATTTTTATCTTTATATTCTATGTATAATTGTACTGTTTTTCTCATCATATTGCTACATATCTCTATTATTAAAAAAAATTATGACCATTATCATGTTTTTTCTAATCCTCAAATAGTTTCAGATCAACTATGCTCGCCATCATCTATATTTTATAAATTCATAATATTCTAAAGATTTTAATTGATCATTTTTATTCTCAATCATCAATTTATGCAAAACCACATTATTTTTTCCCCCTTCTTGAAAATCTATATATTCATAATCGATTATGATGATGAGATGCAATGTGACTTCTCCTTTTTCGGAGTCAAGAATCTCTTAGCTACCATGCCCAGAGAAACCTGTTAGCCACTTTACCTTCCCTTTCCCTAAGTTATTCCCATATTCTTCCCTATCCTGCTCCATCCCATTTCCACAACATAATCTTTGTCACTTCCATGGCCTTTATATCTAAATCTCCCATATCTTTTTTAAACCCAGCATAAAAACCAAGAACCCAATTATCATTTTGGTTATATTTATTCTTCCACATAATCAATAGCAGTGGTCAATGTGCTGCCATCTTTTATCCATTGATCAAATTATGTTTGACTAAGTTAGGAGAGTTCAATACTAGCTAATGCATCAATATATGGGTCAACAAATAAATACATGACGACCCCCACCCCCCAAAGATTTATCTAATGAAGAAATGGTGTGAATTATTCATTAATATGTCATATGTAAATATGAAATTTTATAAAATTACAGAATTTATTCAGCATAAGCTTGATGTAGATAATTGCTGAGTTATATTTGTTCCTTCAATTGATAATTCTAATTTTGTGTTCCTATTGTTTGCAGAAAATATTAATAGAGACACTAAACAATATGAAAAAAATGGAGGATATGTTAGCTAGTTTATTATTTAAAAAAAAGGGGGGGGGGGTAGGGATGAATATCTTTATCATTGTCTTTATTGATCTTGGCCTCAGGGTGGCCTCTGAGCATTCCATCATCAGATTTTCAATTGGATGGACGGTTGAAGAGTTGGAGTGCGGAGTAGATTGAAGCCTGTTCATTAAAGTATGAAGATTGGCTATCTTAATATATATCTGAGCACTTATTGCACATATGTGTGAAAATGATAATCTGTACCAACTGATGATTGCTGGTTTAGCATGAAATACATTTATTGGTAATTATTTATCTTTTCAACATATATGTGTTCAAGTGTATCAGTGATATGAGATGGAGTGGTGAGCAATAAGTCATGTGAAATGCTGTGCTCATATATCCTATATATTACAGTGTCTTTATTATAGTGTTATTTAATTATTGAGTATTTTTCTGTACACATTTCAATTCAATATGTATGAGTACAGTTTTGCTTGAAGGCAGTGATGTTATAATTATAAATGAATATCATTTACAGTAACAAACTCTCCATACAATTGTGCACCTAGTACAAGCCATAATAACCAATGGATACTAGGTTTGTGCATAAAATATTTATCTACTGCCTATTCATTCAATATCCTCATACTAGTTTCTAATTTGTGGCTTTCATCAATGAAGAATTTTGGATATGAGAGCACTGCATCTAGATCTTAAAATCTAATGCAACCCTCCAGCAGCCATTTTTTACCTATTTAGTTAACTATAAAGCTATAAGCATAAAATAAAAACACATTTCCAATATAAGCTAATACACTTGTATAGTCATATAGATTTGAACCCAGTTCAGTATCTATACATTTTGGTGACTGTTTTTTTAATAACTATAGTCACCATCCTTGTCAGGATTGGTATTAAACCACTAAAACAGTACGTGATTACCATTTCCTGTTTACACAAGCTGTTAAAACAATAGCTAACTGTCTATAAAGTAGTGTCACCCATCACAAACCATAATAATTCATTGGACTATTCATATAACATATTTAAAAATAATTTTAAAGATGCTAATATTTTGGTGTTTCATGTTAAAATTCATAAAAATGTTAAATCTAGGAAATCTAAATTGGACAAATGTTTGACTATTTATAAACTATTTTGCTTTCTAATTTCAATTGTGAGACTGTCATTCATGGAAAGTAACGCAATTGAGGAATTCTAAATTCTATTATTGATAATATTGGTGTCACTGTATACTGAAATACTTTTAATATATATTAATACAAGGAATAATTCTGGAAACAATAGATTGGGGGGGGGTATAATAATACCAAATTTATTTTCAGAATAAGACAGTGCTGTAGAGTGAGAATTTATGCAGAAATGAAAAATAGGAAAGTGGATTTCTAAGTATTTTATTGGTTAAGGTTTGTGGGAATGTTAGCTAGAAAGGATAGAGGGAAAAAATATGTGTGAATCTACTAGGAGCCAATGTTTTAGATATTATTAAGATGTTAGAAAAACCAAATTAAAAAAATGTCAGTGTTGGTGGAGATAAATTGGGTTGTAAATAGGAATATTGAAGAAACAATAAGAAATTGAGGCAAAGGTTATGAGTTTAAGAAACAAGTGATGGGATTATTACTGAGGTTTGAAAGTGGGTTAAATTTTAATATGTTTGTGGAGTTAATTTGAAGCTAAAATAAGAGTACCAATCAAGCGTTGGTAGCTGAGAGGTCAGTGCAGCTGCCTTACAAGCAGTTGTTTGCAGTCAGTTGTTGCGGGTCCGCTTCCCAGCCGATACTTTGACATATATAAAAAAAAATCAGAGTACCAAACTCTCCGTACAGTTGTGCCACCAAGTGAAGGCCTTTGACATTACTGTATGGACAGTTTGGTACTCTTATTAACAATATGTGTGAGCATATGAAATTGTGATTATGTGATGTTTTGAAGTTAAATGTTTGTGCAAATACTGGCATTAATTTTTTTTTAAAAATATGTTTATTAGAAATACAGATTTATTTTAAAAGAGATCATTTACTTTATTAGAAAGAGGGAATAAAATACTAGATCAGTTAATTTGTAATAAATTTTACTACCCATTAAAGTAAAAAACAAGGATGGGTACGTAGGAATAAATATGCAAGTTTCGTCTACATTTTAATAAAAAATATGCAATGTTGGAGATAATTATGAATCGGAAGGTTATGTTTATATTTAGAGGTATGAATAAAATAATATGGGTGAAGTTAGAATCACGGATGATGTAAGAATAGAAAAAAAAAATTATGGAGGATGCCTAAAAATAATTATAAAAAAAATATTTAGAAGAGAACAAGCATGTTAATGTAAAATTTGGTTTTATAACTGTACAAAGAAATAATGATGAGAATAAATAGAGAGAATTAGAAGTTTTTGTAAAAGAATTAAATTTATTAACAGTAATTTACATTTGAGGGATGATGAAGTGTATCTTCAGAAAAGGATGGGCACATGGTGGTTATTATTAAGGAGAACATTAAAAAAAAGTTATCAAGAATATGTGTAGGTTAGATTAAAAATGGGTAAAAAATGGGCTAGGAATATTTAAATGTAGAGATTTAAAATAATAAATTTAAAACAAAATTGAAACAGACAACTCACTATAAATAAATAAAAATGATTTTAATGCATCAATCCAGTTTTTTTTCCTTATTGGAACCTTATCAAGATGGTTCTTTTTACAAAAGCACATGTGATGTGATGTATTGTGGCTTCTCCTTAAACGAAGTCAAGAATATCTCAGCAATTATGCCCAGATAAACCTGTTAGCCACTTTATTTTCCATTCCCTACTCTAAATTTTCCCATATTCTGCTCCATCCCATTTCCACAACATAATCTTTGTCAACTCTATAGCCTTAATATCTAAATCCCCCTTATCTTTTCCCAAACCCAGCATAAAAACCAGAAATTCACTTTCTGTATAATCACTTTTTTCATATTTATTCTTCCAGAACTTCATTATATGTATCCTTTCTATTTTCAAGCATTTACATCACAATAAATATAATTAATAAAATACATACATGTATATAAAAATTACTTACTGATTTTGACTTATTATAATACTAGTTGCTCTGATGAGTAACTGGATGACATCACAGAGATTTCTATCTCATGCTCTCTTTAATATATAATGTTACTTGTATTTTAAATATATTGTTTCATTATTTGAAATTGACTGGTAGTCATGATAATTTGCCACCATCCCAGGTATGACTCCCTCATTTCCATTACCCTGTCCCATTACAAAGACTTTTTTATGACAGGTTACTCTCAATTAATTAATTACATCTTTAAATTAATCTAAAAAAGATTTTTGATGTCCTCTTTTTCTTTTTTCAAAATAAATTGTCCACAATTCAATCATTACTTTTAGATTTTAATTCAATTCAAGCAAAATTATTTATTTATCTTTTAAAATATATAGATTTTTTAAATGTCATTTTTAAATCAATTATTTAAAATTTCATTCTCAATATATATAATGCTACTCACCATTGTATATACATTTATCTGTGCTTCTCTTTGTGACTTGGTCTTGGTAAGACAGGTATAGTCCAGGATTGTCATAATCAGAAAAGTATAATCAGGTATGTTGGCATTTTCCCTTCTGTCTAGGGCTTGATAAGCTTCAGACCAGCAAATTGTCTTCTAGAACAGGTTAATTGATCCATTTTAAGTTGATCCAGTCTTCAAGTGAATCAAAACTCCAGTATGTAGAACTAGCAGACTGTTCATTGCTGGATCTACTGGCTTGACTTCAGCTACATCTTCATGGGAGCTATTTCCATTTTTATAATTCTCCAAACACCAATTCTACTGGCCAACTGCTTCACAAAAATATTAAGACAAGAACTGTCTTCAAAAAAATTACTATCCAAACTTTGCAGCTGGCCTATTTGGCCACTCATTACTTTTCAAAATATTAAAACCACTCTTCTGGCCAACTCTTACAAAAACTGCAAGTCAAAACTGAACTTATATTTTTTATCAATCTTTTTATAGAATCATCTAAGACGATAAAAACACATTGTGTGCTGTTTTCAATCTGTCTAATCCTTTTTAATCTTAAGGTGATAAAAACAGTAACTGAAAAGTTTTTCTCTGTCCAATATTTATCTTGATTAAAATCAATTTTAATATTTTCAAATCACTTTTAATTAAAAAGCTACATTTGGAAATCCTATCAAAGATTTTTAAAAATAGATAATAGAAACGTATACAAATATTATTTCAAAAATAAATCATGCTTGTTTTTAAATTCAAACTTAGAATTGCAATATTAGTTTATTTAGACCTTTTTAAATGTTTTAATTTATACTCAAAATTCTGTTTTAAATTCAGAATTGTTTAACCCTTTACAGTCATTATTCCGAGTGAAATGTAGAAAATATCTACAAAAATTTGTGTTCATTTCTACTTGTCCTTTACTTTATATATATATATGTACACACAGTGCCCCACTCTGAGGAAAAATGAAATAGAAATGAAATACCTTTCTAACAATATTTTACTAATCTACCTATATAATCAAAATAAAGTTCATACCTAAAATTATGTACTCCTCAATTTTTTAGAGATCTGACAGTTAACAGAATGAATAGTGATAGGTAATTTTGAGATAGATAAAGAATTCAGCCATTGGACTATAAGTACACAATGCACCATAAACATCAAGAGGACTACCTCAAGTGAGACACTATAAGCTACTACAATCCTTGATAAAGATAATGCAAAAACCTTTGCAACGCCCTCTTCCATAGAGGAGCTGGAAAATACAAAACTATGCCTTGCTTCTTTGAGCTTTATGGGCTGGGAAATATAAGATAGGCCTTGCTCCTTTTCTTTGGAGACTTAGAAACTGGAATCATGGCAGGACTATGTTAACTGCTCTGTGATTAATATGAAATACAAAAAATGGGTTGAATAAAATAGCCGAGATAGAACATCTTGTGGAATTGCATGAAAACATTGCATCCTCAAACCAATGATAAAAATCTTCATCTATCATCAAAATTGAAAATACAGCTAAACAAACTTTAACAAACACGCAATCCAATCTCCAAAATCATATATTTTCTATTTAACTCTAAACATGAATTTCTTTAAACATACATGAAAGCACTATTTTATAACTTATAATCATCATCAATACTCTTGTTACATAGTTCACCATAATTTTAAAAATTAATTCTATAAAAACTGCATACTTTTTTCTTTCTCAGTTGTGATTTGAGATCAAGTTGATAAATTTGAAATGATGATCATCAGTATGTGATCATTATCAGCCCCACATTGGAAACCATTTGTAATGGGACGGGATAATGGAAATGAGATGGTCATACCTGAGATGGTGGCAAATCATCATCACTCCCAGTCAATTTAATATTTCAAATAATGAAACAATATATTTAAAATACAAGTAACATTATATATTAAAGAGAGCATAAGATAGAAATCTCTGTGATATCAGCCAGTTACTCCTCAGAGCAACTAGCATTATAATAAGTCAAAATTATCCACCATCATCATTGAGGGGAATATCATCATCAAAATAAATCAGAATAAAATCAATTCAATAAATCAACAGTCCATCTTGTAGCTGGATTTGAACAATACAAAATATAAATCAACAATCAGTCTTGTAACTGGATTGGAAATGGGATCTTCTGTAGACCAAGCTAACTATTGAACCATTGCCAGCTTGGGGCAATTATTTAAACATTAATTTGGATGCACCAACTTAGTGCCCATCCACCAGAATACATTATAATCAGAAACAAAAATGCTGGGATATTAAACATTCTGATCATCATAAATGCTCTGGTTACTTGTACTGGCCAACTATAAACTTAACTTCTAATAAGATTAAACTAAAATCAAATGTAGTGCATGGGATTTAAAGAGTATTCTCTTTTGCACCAACCAGGATGATGATTGATCATCTCTGGATGCCCAAAAACACTAAAATACATCCCCATTTATATATCAGCCATTATACATGAATCTAGCTCAGATGAACATAAGCTCATTACTATTATTCATATCTAATCTACATACCTGAAAGTCACTCACCTATCTGCAACCTGAGGATCCTCTGGATGGCATAAAACCAATGTTCTGTATGTAAGCTGTTACCAAAAAAAAGATTTGAAGCACATTTGGGAAATGTCAGAAATCCATATATTGGAACCCAAAAGATTACGATGATGGTTGGGAAATGTCAGAAATCCATATATTGGAACCTCAAAAAATTATAATGATGGTTGGTAAATGTCAGAAATCCATATATTGGAACCTCAAAAGATTACCATGATGGTTAGGTTAATCCATATACACCATAAGAATTTTCTAAATATAATTTATCATATTTTAGAAATGATATTATATTTAAATTGTAATTTTACTAATTCACATCTCAAATTCAAATTATGATAATTTTTTTTATTTTAAATCAGTTTTTCAGAACAAAATTTCCGAGTATATCAACATTCTAAACAAAATAAATTTTACGATACAATTGTAAATTACATTTACAATCCTTTCTTAATTACTAACTTTATGAATCTTGATTCGTCAACTGAAAGCATGCTCGGTTACAGGTAACAAAATTAACATACGGAATAAACCTTTACTTAGCCAACATTCGAAACACTGTCGCAAACCAATTATAACTTAACATATGTATAAATAAAAAAAAATCAACAAAACAAAAATACTTTTATATTTGTTCAAAGAAAAATTTATTGAAATAAAATATAAATATATTTACAAACAAAAAGTACTATAAAACTTAGTATGCTGCAATCTAGTAGCCACTGCCTAGATTTTTGGTTGTCTGATTTTCGTTGCCGTTAATTCTTTCAAATAAAGTAAATCTTTATTACAATCGAAGCAAACCCTGACAATCATATGACTTCTCATATGAACTGAATATTATTACCATTTCACATCAAATGTCTTGCTTTATTTATTTTTCCCTTGAAAAAAAAAAGCTAGGGAATTTAAAACAGATATTTATTAGTAATGAACCAACTACTGCTAAATTTTAAAAAATAGATCTGTTTTTTAAATATATATGTATATATATAAAGTGCACTTTAATAAAGATGGGTGAAGCCAATGAAGAATTTATTTTTTTCATTTCCCTTTAGTTTCCAAAAATATAATTCTGATCAAAAATATTTATAATCAGAAAGATAACAAATCTCTGAAATGATACAAAAACTATGTAGCCTCACTGAGGCCCAGTAATGAGCACTGCCGAATCCATATGAGATGAGTTTCGCACAGATGGGTCAGTCCAAGCTAAAGAACAGGACAAGGGTGAAGTCTTCCCCGTAGAGGACCCTTCTGGCTGTGCCAGCTGAAAGAAAAATTAAAACATTGATGAAATGGAATTAAGATGGGAAAATATTAATGCCAGCCAGTTTTGAGGAAGTCATGCAACCATCAAGATGGAGTCAGCCATGAAGATGAGTTACCTGCAGTGCCACCAATTGACTGGGATCAGAAACAACAAGTATTTGCTGAGGTTCATCATTATGCTGATCGACTGCTTGATGAGCAGCTTGAAGAGCTGCGATAGTTGCGTCATCAGAAACATCTGCCGCTGTAATCATTGTGATCTGAAGTAAAAAAAAATTAAATTATTTTGAAAATATAAATTATTACTTTCATTCATTAGCAGCCATTCCTACAATCATATTAACTTCAGAAAAAAAAAAAGAGCAAACAAGAAAAAGTAAAGAGGGGTTTTGTGATGACTATACAACCAGTGAACCACAAAAATGACTAAATGCCAGGAGACAGTATAAGAGAGCCAAACCCATAGAGGAAAATTTATCAATCTCATGATAGAACCCACAGTAGGCAACCGTAACAAGGATACAACATGGAATTGTATTCCTTAGGAGGAAGTGGCTGGGAAAGGAATACAATAATTACAATTATGCAAGATGCTGAAGACAACTGACATGAAGTACCAGATAGTTTACATAGTCATCATAAATTTGTTTTTATCAATTTTTTTTTTTTTGAATTAGGATCGCCATACTTGTTTATGAATAGTTGCTGAAGAAACAAGTCATATATATGGATAATAACATAGTTGAGATTATATCTTTTTAATTAATGCACAATATTACAGAATAATGCTTTCAGTGATTTTAAATGTAACCATTATTAATGTTATACTCTATTGCAAACTTTAAATTAAACATAACTCAATGTATATGTAAACAAAGTGACTAAATCATTTTCTCCCAGGTTTATGACTTAAACACTCTAAATGTTGAATAAAGGAATCAAGAACAGAATGAATCCACCTATTCTTAATAGCTCTGGTGTTTATAAGCATATCTTTGTCAACATTGTTGGTAATTCAGAGGAAAATTAATTTATCAGCCAGATGGAATATGGCATTTAAGAATTATTTAACTCACAATTAACTATACAAGGCTGAAGATGGCATCTCACTTTTAACACCTTGATTGTAATAATTAAACAAGATTTAATAAAGTGTTAAAAGTGAAATGCTGTCTCCAGCCTTGTATAGTTAATTACGAGTTTAATAACTCTTAAATACCATATTACATCTGGTTGATAAATTAATTTCATTCTGAATTATCAACAATGTTGACAGAGGTATGCAACTAAGAATAAGTAGAGTCATTTTATTCTTGATTCCTTTGGTCAATATTTAGAATGCTTTTAAGTCATAGCCTAGGGAAAAGTGATTTACTCTCTTTGTAGACTCGATTACAAATAAAAAATGTTCATAATGTATTATTTCAGATGAATTTTTGTGCTACTCCTTATCTATTAAATAACTTTATTCCTTTACTAATAAAAATAACTTCTTTTATTGTTCTTATTTCTTTCTTCATACAAAATATTTATTTTATTAAAATTGAAATTCAAATCTTGTATTGTGTTTTGATTCATCATCGTTAAATACAGAAGATGTCTATACATTATTTATTTTATAAGATTTAAGCCTATTATATTAATAACCCATACATCTTAAACATATTTTTAATGTATATCTAGTTTCTCCACTGTATAACCTTCTACATACATAATTTATTTTGTCTACTATTTTTTGTTCTTTATTAAATAGAATACTGCATAGAGTCTGCCATCAAATACTAATAAACTTTATCTTTCTTACTGCATTGCCAAATCCATATAATATTAATATCATTTATATTCTTTATTACTTTTTACAATGCTTTTTTACAACCCACTATTGACAGTTTCGATTGCCTCACTTCTGAAGAAGATTGCTGGGGTTATTGAAACCGTCAATAGATGGGTTGTAAAAAAGCATTGTAAAATGTAATAAAGAACATAAATGATATTAATAGTAAATACTAATAAACTAGTTAATAATTCTAAAATTATAACCAATAAAGAACAAAAAAAAAAAAGAAATATAAATTGTGTATGTGAAAAGTTGTATATTGGAGAATCAAGATGTGCATTAAAATAGGATTTACGAAGCATCAGTTATTATACAATAAAGTTTAATCTTATAAAATGCATAATGTACAAATATTCTATTTCATGATTGTGAATCAAAATATAATAGATTTGAATTCAATTTTTATAAAATAAATATTTTGCATTGAAGAAAGAAATAATATCAAAATAAAAAATAGAAGAACCTATTTTTATTAATAAAGATGTGAATATATTTTAAAAAACAAAAAGCTATCATGAATTTCATAATACTTGATGTATCACATGAAATAATGCATTAGGATGTTTATGACTTGTTATGATAGAGTATTCAGTTGATAATGATTATGCTTAAAGTAACTGATAGCATGCTTCCATATGTATTAAGAAGATAAAAATTGAAAACCTTATATTTTTTATTATGTAGGTTTGTCACAATTTAAATAGATGATGATTTACCTAATTTAATCTGCTTTAATACATGCATACATATATATAAAATTAAATCCTTTGATGTAAAAATTGGTTGGTTTTTGAAGTGAATTATGGGAAGGCTATGTTATTTTGTAAACATATATTGTTTGTATATAGTTGAATTTTACTTGAGAAGGTCTATTTGTTAATAGATAAAACTATAATTGTGAGAGAATTTAAAATTTTTTTTTTGTTTTTTGGTTACTATTGTAATTTTATATGATTTTCTATTTTATACATATGCATCTACTTTTTATATAGTGCTATGTTTACAATTGTATTACATTTAAATATCAGCCTTTCAAGCTAATTGTGCATGTGCTTTTCACGAGTGTTAATAATAAATGAATACTTTAATTCCCAACATGAGATATAGTATTTATGAAAGAATAAAGTGCATGCACAATTAGCTTGAAAGGCTGATATTTAAATGTAATACAATTGTAAACATAGCGCTATATAAAAAGTAAATGCTTATTTACATATGATTAAGTTTCAGTTAGAGTGACGTTTAGTAAATTCGACAATTTCACCGACGTCATTCATTCAGACATCATAAATAGTAATTTAAAGTGAGTGTTCTATCCTCACGCTTTGATTTCCAGTACTTAAGATTTGCTCATATATAAGCATTTGAGTTGAAAGAATAGGTGGATTCATTTTATTCTTTCATAAATACTATATCTCGTGTTGGGAATTAAAGTATTCATTTATTATTAACACTCGTGAAAAGCGCATGCACAATTAGCTTGAAAGGCTGATATTTAAATGTAATATTTTATACATATATAAAAGCAGATTAAATTAGACAAATTATCTTAACAACTGTAAAATAAAATTTTTATTTTTATTTTTATTTTGAAACATTACCTGTTGTGTGTGCACAGTTTCATCTTCATAATGGAGCCGACTTCGTTTATCGGGCAGCTCACCGGTACTTTCTGTAGCAAATATCATAAATAAAATTTTCATAATACATTTTATAATATACTAAATATATAAATATAATTATGAATATGTGTGTGCAGATGATTTAACAATTTGTATTATTAATGTTGTCAATATGATCAGCAAAATATGTCAAATGGTTGGAGAAAAAAAAAAGATTAAAATATCAAGTTTTCATTAGTTCAGTATAATTTTGAAAAGTGATTTAAAAGCTAGTATTACAGAAGTTGGAAGATCTTCTAATAGATTGGGGATCATGAAACTGCTGCTGTGTAGTGGTTTGAAGAGAAATAAAGGCACTAATGGTTGTAATATCATTATTGCCTATGACTTTCAGAAAGATTGTTTGCAAAAAGAACATTTTTTACTTATTTATTGATGAAATCATAAGAGAAATTCCTAACAGCAAAAAAATATTTGAAAAATGAGAACTTACCTGAACAGTCAAATGGGTGTTTATAATTCTGGGTAACTAAAGGCAATTTGAACCAGACTTTCGAGCTCCTTTTAGTCATCCATTCCATCTTATACAACCAACACACATGCAAAAAAGATAAATGACTTCCAATATATGCATTTTGTGCTGAATCAGCACTCATCAGTTGGTCCAGATCACCACAAAATGTGTATACTGGACATCATTTATGTTTTACACATGCAGGTCAGTTGAAATGAGATGGAGTGGATGAATAAAGGGAGTTTGAAAGTCTGGGTTCAAATCCTCTCTAATTACATCTAGCTTAAAAGTATATATAATAAACTTGTATTTAAATTCTGCATTCTGGGAATATGTGTACCAAAAATTGTAAGAAATTTTGAATTTGGTGATTCCCTTTGAAGCATCCATGCTTAATTTGTTTTAAAAAGAATCATCTTTGCAAATTGATAATCAAAATTGTTCCAGAGGAGAAATATGAAGTAAAGTAAAAAAAACAGCAAAGATGTAGCATTGTATGGAGTTCCAGAATTAAAGTATCCAAAACAAAATAGTGGAAGTTGTGTGTGAAGATGGTTTAGTGAGTTTTGGAATATTCCTTAAATGTAACAAGTGATGGATTAGGCAATAGTGAAGTTTTGAGTGGTAGAAAGGAGAACACTGTAAAAGTCATTGGGGAACATTTAAATTAATGGAAAGCCTTGGTAGTGGAAAATAAAGTAAAATTATGGTATGAATGATCATATTTCCATAACTATCATCTGAACTAAGATTAAAATGGTTAAGACTAGGAATGTATGTAAGATATTCAAGATAGCATGTAGAAAGACAGAGGCTAAGTCCAAAATGAATCATATAGTAACTATGATGCTAAACTATAAACAAAATGACAAAAAGATCTTTAAAATACCAGACAAACAAATGGGAAATGTTGATCCAAGAACAAGCGTTATATGATATAATACTGAGAGATATAAAACTGTTGATTGAAAAGAAATAAGCTAGTCCAAAATAAAAATGAACCTTTATAGAAAAAACGGAGGAATAACCTAATTTTTTGGATTGTTTAAACATTATATATGTCTACTATTTACAATCATTATTATTTAGAGCTTCTGTTAACAAATATAATTTATAAACTCTTGACAACTCTAAATCTATAAGAAGATTCAAAAATATGTATTTTCTTTAAAACAAAATAATCATACTTTAATATTCTAAAATATTAATATTCTTCTATTATATTTTATGACATTTATTATTTTTGATCCCTTTCACTTTGTACCAATAAAATTTTAATTAAAATTTATTGATCATACTTTTAATATTCTAAAATATTAATATTCTTCTATTATATTTTATGACATTTATTATTTTTGATCCCTTTCACTTTGTACCAATAAAATTTTAATTAAAATGTATTGAACTATTGGTTTTTTATCATACCACTCAATCTTTACTAATAGCCTTATTATTCAACTCTGTGACTAAATGAAAACAAAACATTATATCGTATACTTTCAAATTCTGAAAACGTAGCTCTTGAAATAACTTAATTTTAAATTTCATTATACTATCATGAATATTAATATAACATATTCTTGGTACATCATAAAGTAAGAAATTCTAATATTTAGTATATCTACTATAAACTTAGATACTAACCCTCTATTTCCAATTTAACTATACAATTTTTCTTACTTTCATCTTCAACCTATACTTATTTCTTATATTTCTTACAAATAATCAACTATACCGAATTACAATTTAGGATTGAATATAAATACACTATAATTATATTGAATTAAATATGAGATCAAAATTTAAATTTCACAACGTATATTTTTAAAACAGGCAAAACTCTTCATACAGTTGTGCCACTCAGTGCAAACCAGAGTAATCGATGAATGCCAGAAGGCCACTCTGGCTTGCACTGAGTGGCACTACTGTATGGAGAGTTTTGCCTGTTTCAATAACAGTTATGAGCGAGCATAAGAAATGGTGATCATGTGATGTTTAATGATTTAATATATATTTTTACACACATATATTTTATCCTCCTTAAATTAATACATGTTATTACTTCTAGCTTTTTATTTACCTAGATTGTTATCTATTCTCATTTATTATAATCATTTAATAACGCTTAACACAAATAAAAATTTAAATAATTCAATGCACACATATATAATTAAAACAAGTTATTTTTATACGTTTAGTTATCCCCATATCTTTATAATACTTATTTCAATTCTAAAAACTTAAAAACAATTTAAACACCAATAATAAAAAAAATTTAAAAAAAATTTTTTAAAACATAATATGATTTTACCAAGTTTCATTCTTGAAGAGTTTTAAATTTTATGGTAATCAAATCGTTTCAAACGTTTTACAATAACTTACAGCTGACCCCCCCCCCCCCTTCTCCACTCTATCATTTTCCTAGTAATATAATGAAATGCAAAATTCTAACTTAAACAATTATTCACAATTTGACATTTTCTTTTCACTTTACAACAAAACTTATTTCCAACTTGATTAAATATATATTTTTATTGCAGACTCGTTTCTTCTACTATAATATTAAATTTTCACAAATCCAACTTTATATTTCACTATTCACATTATCCTATGGGTATTCCTTTCAAATATTATCCTTTGATTCTTATATTTTAGACAACGTTCCATTCATAATGCAAATTGAGATTAACATACACAATGTATACTTTAAACAATAAGATATTTATTTCATAAGTTTATTAAACCATTTCCATTAAAATTCATATCTATTCCTTATTATTTATCATCATTGTTTATTTAATTTTCTCACCCTCATAGTACTTTTCAATCTCACTTCATCAATAAATAATTTACTTATCTTCATAGTAAACAGTTACAGTCTTATATCAAATGTAAATAAATTATTCATGTAATTATTTTCTCTTTAGGTTTATACAGGATTGTATCATTCATCTATTATATAAAATTCATCTATAAAGTTTATCATACATAGCTTTTTTATCCGCCAACATATTTTATCTGCTTTAAATTATTAACCAGATACAATTCTGCTTGCTTTTTTCTTGTATTAAATCTAACTTTCCTTAGGTAAATATTTTCATTAGCATTATTTAATGACTTAATTTTCATTATCTTAAAGTCTTTGTAATCCACTTCATCATAAATATTTTTCCCTTGTTTTATCCACACATTCCAATCCAGTCCTTTATAACTTTTATGACATAAAATTACCTCAGCTTGCTTAGTAATTAACTTATTATGCATTAACATAATACTAACTGTTTTTACATCGAACTCCTTTGTTATCTTATAATATGTTTGCATGAATTCACAACTTTTTCTTTCCATTATTTTTGGTACTTTTATTGATATGCCACCAGCAGAGATTTAAGGTTTCTTTACTAAATAGTTTTCAAAAAAAAACCTTAGTTTCAGGTTATTAAATAAATGTTCATTAGTTTACTTTTTAGATTAAAAATATACTATCTTAAAAATTAAACCAAATTTTACAGAAAGGACTAAATTACTTTCTATCCATAAATTTTTTAACCAATTTCCAAATTATTCTTACAACGTTTCAAATCACGATATCTCATTGGTTAATTCTTCTAATCTTTTTATAATGAATATTTAATTAGTTACAAACAGTTTAAATATTTTTTTAAAGCCAATATTATTCTTAAAAATATTTACCAATAAAAAATAATATTTTTAATAAACTTGATAAAAAATAATACAGTTAACTTTAAATTAATTTAAATAATTTTAATTTTATCTTGTACAGACTAAATCCTAAATTGATTCCATAAACTTTTTTATCACAAAAATAATAAAATCAATATTATCTTAGTCATTTTTAAAATAAATTAAGATTTTACTGGAAATAGCCATTACTTTATGACATCATATGCGCACAGACACAATTACCTATATCTATAGTACACATTTTTATTTATTATAAGATGATATTTAAACTTCACTACAATTTTAAATATTGTTAAAAAAAATAACTATTAGCAGATACTATTAAGTTATATTTCATTATTTTATCTCTTATATGCTTTTAAAATAAATACTTTAACCTAGACTTAGAGAATTTATACTAATTTAATTTAACTGACCTTGGGTTCAAACCCCAAAACAACCAAGGTAACCTTTATCTTTCCTGGTTTAACAACTAAATATATTTATTTTATAAAATTTAAAATTATTCCCTTAAAATTTACTTCTAATTTAATTTATGAAAGGGGTGTACTCATATAAAAGGGCACAATATATATATAGATATTGAATTGTGTAAAATATAATATATAAATTGATGATATTTATAATAACATTGAAAATATAAAAATTATAAAACCAGGAAATAAAAAGTTTTTAGGAAATCCTTAAGATAAAAGATTTCTAGAAATTGGAGAAGTTGTACAGTAATTAACAAAGTTAGTATAGTAAAAATGTTTTTAGAAAGACGATTTTAAAAAACTAGTTATAATAAACTTGTGAACTTTAAACATCTATAGTTTAAAATAAACTTATATAGAAAGGGAAATTATTTTCAAAAACATATTTGTTAAAAAAAATCAATGAATATATTGTTTATAACTGTGGTTTAATATATGTATATATTCTTTTCAAAATGCCAATTGTTTTCCAAGTCAATTATTGAAAGTAAAGGTATATATATATGTTTCTGTGGATAAATTAAAGTTTATAAGTAAGTTAAAAGACATTTTTTAAAGTTTAATACAATTTAAAATTTATTAATTATTTACAATGATTTTTAAACTTGTTTTCATATATTTCAGAAGTTTATTTCTGACATTAGCTATATAAAAATAAGCACAGAGGCAAAACTCTCCATACAGTAGTGCCACTCAGTGCATGCCAGAGTAATCCCTAGATGAAGAAAGAGTTTTAAATAAAATCCTATCTAGTGTCTACTCATCCAATATCTCCAGACTAGTTTCTAGCTTGTGTGTAAACAGCTTGTGTAAGCATAAAGAATGGTGACCATGTGATGTCTAGTGGTTTTTAAAAGTATGCAAAATATAAGAAAGATAAGACTTTAAATGGATTTATTAATAACTTAATAACTATAATAACTCCATCACTAAAACATAATAAATTAAAAACAATACTAATATTGCATATTCAGAAAAAAATTTGAAAAAATTAAATACAATCTTAATAAATTTTTGATGCTGAACACTATTTTCAAAGGCAACAGTTCGATTCAAAACAAAAATAAATGGAAATATACTCTTAAATTTACAATTTTGTATTTCGATATAATAATTATCTTTAACAACAGCATTGAAATGGATAGTTGTGTTTAATTTTTTCAAAGTTTTCTCCAAATTTATGGTATTAATATGGTCTTTGGTGTTTCAATAATGAAAATAAAAATAAAAAATGTCTGCACGTTTAAATTTTCAAGTTAAAGTATATATATCATTTTAAAAAGAAAATTTAGAAGTATGAAGAATTATAGAAAGTATATTAATGTTTTAAATTATATTCTTCTATACATAAATATATGTGCCTGTTCACTCATGTGTTGACTATATATAAAAACAGATACATTTATGTAATGTGGAAGAGACTAAAAAAATAAATGACTAATAATAATTATTAGAACTTACCATCTTGATCCTGTGAACCCTGAGGCATGGTACCATCTTCAGAACCATCTACTACCCCATGAGCAGTGCGGATATGCATGGCAAGAGTTGAAGTCTGGCGATAGTTTTTTCCACAGTGACTACAAGTATACGGCTTTGAATGTGTGTGAACAACGTGATGTTTATATAGACTAGAATACTCAGTAAAACGTTTCCCGCAGCCTTGAACTGTACAAACATATGGCTTTTCACCTATTGGAGAGAGAATATTGTCAAAATATTAAAACTCCATTACAGTAAATCTTGTTAAAATCAAAAGAAACAAAAAAAAATTGATTTATGTAGTAATTTTGACTAGTTTAAAAAATAATAATAATTTAAATGAGAAAAAAAAAAGCATCGAGTTAAAAAAAAATGATTATGTAATATTTTTCATGTTTTAAAAGAAGAATATTCTCATTTATCTCATAGGTTTTTCCTCCCCTTCAAAAACTAATTTCCGAAAATACTCTTTATGTACATTATTTATGAATCACTGTATATACAGTTATCCCAACAAGCTGCCTGAGGTGCCATCGCTGAATCAGTGCAAATGTTATGTAACACATGGTTTAACTATTCATCGCAAAATTTTTAAGACATTAGCATGACCATATCAAGAGTTACGATATGAAATGTGACAGTGTGTTTCATACCTTAACCCATGATGGAGCAATGCACTAATATCAAATTATGTTTTTAATTGGGCAAAACTGATACTAAAATGTTTGAAATTATTTAAACTGTGTAAAGATTCATGGTTTGGAAGATTCCATTATGACAGAAAAAGCACCAAAGACAATCCACAAAGTCACAACGCACGGTTATATTTCATGTTCAAAACATGCTAGAGTTTAATTTTTGTAGTAAATAGTGAAACTATGTCACTATATGACACAAATGCTGATTCAGAATAGCCATTATAGCCAGCCTGGATTTCATTGGGATACCTGTGCAATCATAATAAACTTCAGTTTTTTAATAAATCTGAATTAATATACATAGCTGTAACACAAAGAGAAAGTTCTGATCTCTCACTATTGTATCATTATTTCCTATCCATTTCACACTTATTTCTCAAATTATATTACAAATGCCAAAAAATGTTAAATGCAATTAACTGTATAGAAACTATTGGTGATGCAAATTAACGGAATCAAACTAGTCGATGAGAGCAAAAATGAATCAAATTTAAAATTATACATTACAGTTTTAAGACTTCTTTTGGTTGAAATAAATAAAATATAATCTGACCAAAGATGAGTGAAAGCCATCTAGAGAAATAAAATTAACTTCATCAAAATATGGAAAACTGGAAATCATTACACAAAAAAAAATGTACGATGATCCCAAAAATATTTTGATGTTAGAATTATAGGATACTTTAGATATTCAATTATTATTTCAAATAAACCATATTAAACGAGTTGTCCTCTATCACTGGAAGCTACGACAAAATGGCAGTACAAACATCAGCCAAGTCTACAACTTGAGCTTGAATCAGAGTAAATTTGAAAATCTTTTCAATATGTTTAGGATTTTTCTTTCAGATAGCCAGCCAGTTAACAATCCACTATTGGTCAAATGGGTAAAAATATATTCTTATCTAGAAATTAAAACAAGTGTGAAAAACACCTAAATTCTCATGTCTAGCAATTGAGTACTACTCACAGAAGGTTGCTTGAAAGTCCTCTTCTGCTCTACAATCGGCAATTTAAAAATGATTTACCTATTCTACCACTGACCTTTTTTCAAATAAACACATTTAAAATTATACATACTTTAAATGATCAAATTTCACTGTTAAAATTTGTCCATAATGCGGCCTTCTATATATGAAATTAAAAATAATCAATTTAAAACAAAATTGAAACAGACAACTCACTATAAATAAAAAAAATTATTTAATACATTAACCCAGCTTTCATTTCTTAATGGAACCTTTTCAAAATGTTTCTTTTTATACAATCACATGACCAATGACCCTTCACCAACTCCTCAAATGGATATTATTTACATTACAATAAATATAATTATTAAAATACATATATTAAATATAATTTTGTTTTAAATTAATTCTTTTTAATTTTAAAATTATACATATATGACTCCAAATAAAGTTAAAATTGATATCTGGAAATTTCTTAATATTGTAATAAAATAATGTAGATTAATATTTACTCTATAAAAAATATTTCAAAGTAAATGTAATTTTTACAAAACATATTGTAAATTACGATCTGAGATTTGAAATCAAATTGGATAAAGCCTGGAAATTTTTCTAGAATTGAAAATTTTTCTTTCAGGTAGATATTCCTTTTTTGTTCTTGCTTATAAGTGGCTACTAATAAGTAAAAATTATAATGCAATTTTACATATATTGACATGGTTTTATCACATGACTCACAACGTAGTGCATGTGTGCATATACATATTTAAAATTTAGAAGAAAAAGTAGAAATGAACACAGAGAAAATTTAAGTAAGGCCTTGAATAACTGAAATATTGATTAAACAATAATATTTGTTGGTATTTTTAAAGTACTATAAATTATATATAATATTTGACTTATTTCTAATTTTGATAAAATTCTAATTAAAAAAATTTTTTTGTCTAAAATAAAAATGACTTTTATTATAATGCTCATTAATTATAGAGCTGATTCTATAATCTGTTTTTACTTAACAGATTAAGATCTTTTTGTTTTGATAAATGTAAATTGAAAAATAGATTAATTGTAATTTAATTATCTTGTTTTTATTAATCAAGATGGAAAAGATTTACTGTTAATCCTTCTGTTTATAAATTCCAATTGTAAATACTACAATAGTGGGTCAAATTCAACTAATATTAAGACTATAAGGATAGTTGCTGATAGACTCTATGTTGATCACAACTGAAGTCCTGGAGAAAAAATGAGATGACTTTTCCAAGATATCAAGAAAACATCATTGCTCTGCTAAGGAAATTATCAAAGTTATACTGAGCTGAGAATCCCCAAGCAATACTGTGACTATCTGTCAACCAGGGCATGTTATACCAGTAATGTATATAAAAAATAACGTAATCTTCAGATTCCAATGCTATACTTTATCATATACTATTTACATATACATGGAACTACAGATAAAAGAAACGTATTGTCAGCTATATATATTCTGTCCATGTATGAAATCTGTTTTACAAATATATGAAGCACAAGTGAAAGAAATTGGTTAATGAATTAAAAAAATATATATAGTTGCATATTCTGTCAAACATTACCTTTTCAGTTAATGAAAATCTATTTCTGTTTATTGCTCAAAAGAAAAAATATTTAATTATCCTGTACTGTAATGATTTATTGTAAAAATAAACAACTTTTGAATAAACTGAGTAAATTAGTACACTAATGAGAAAAAGTATTCAACAATAAAATAAGAACTAAATGATTAAAATGAAAATTAAAAGCCTCCAGAGGATAAAAAATCTAGGTATGTTTTCCTTGAATTTTATTACGTCATTCATAAAAGATTTGGTTTTAGAGTTAGAAAAATATAATGAAATTTATAAATGTGTTCAATAGATTTTGTAATTAAGTTCTAATATATTTGTATTTTGGATCATTTCATTGCAAAAATAATTCAGTTTAAAGGTTAAAGAAAATTAAGAATAACTGAAATATTTCTATATATGTATATATATTACATATATGATTAAAATAAAATAATATTGATCTATAGTTTTAATGAGTAAACGAATTTTATACTATAACATGCATGGTGTGGCATATCTATACAGATATATGTATATCTAAAACCATTTATAATTTGTGTATTATTAAAGTAATATGGGATAATAATTGATTGGATTGCTTTGTACTATTGACAAATTGGTGCACTTATATATATGATCTTTAAGACCTCTTACCGTCTTTGTATTCTGTAGACTACAATTAAATAATATTACATATAGTTTTGTTTGTCAATCTATAAACATATTTCCTGATATTTATAAATAGTCAAAATCAGAATGATTTATTTGTAATGTGAAATATTTATCAGAACTTTAATTAGAACATTAGTCTCTATATTTCCATTAAAAAGATCTTTAATTAACTCATTGTAAATTGCAAAATTTTGCGGAAGTTAATTTGTGAAAAGAAATGCTGGATTTAAATATGAAGAGAGTAACATCTTCATGCTCTCAAATCAAGATGTTTCAGATTGGCCTATACAAGTTAGAATTTAGATTAAATATAAAACGGACGCTCTTTATAAAGTCCCTATCCTGTGCTGCGGTTTGAGAGGTCCCTCTATAGTCAAAAACTACATTGTTTGGCTATTATACAAATGTTCAAGGCACATGTGGAAAAAGGTTATAACCTTTCTCTTTCCAATTAATCAATAAATTTATTAATCATATTTTAAATTATTTCAATGAATTTATTTAATACTAGTGTAAGTTTAAATATTGTGTATTTTCTCTTGTTGAAGGTCCTTATAATCCTAAAGCTACCTCTGGACTATATACGAGATATATATATTTTGTGGATATCTATATAATTGTCTTTAGAATTATTTAGATGGTGCTTACTAGTTCTTTTACTGGCTAGTACATTCATGGTAACCTGATGGCCCAAAGCATTGATGATTTGATCCTGGCATTTTTGATATATATTTAATTTTATAATTATTTTAGCATTTATGTTCATGCATATTGATGATTGTTTTTATAATATTATCCCTAAAGTTTGTTATTGGCTAGATAATAATTAACTTAAAATTTCATAGTTTATTTCTTTTAAATCCAGTCAAGAGGGTTGACTATTGAATAATTATTTTTTTTAATGATCCTATGTTTGATTTCATTTGCTTCTAAAGCTGAATTTTTGCTTCCTTAATATATTCTTATTCATGTATTGATGTTTATTTGCCATAACCCTTATTCCACACCACTACAGTATATATATTAATGTGTATGTGCTTGTTGCAATCTGATTATTTTGTTTTGTTTCATATATATATATTTCATATCTATTTCATGATCAGACATATGGTCTCATATTTGGTAGGGTTTGGTTTCAAATAGTGTATGAAGCAATGCAAAAAAAAAATAGTTTTAAAATATTAAATAGGACTAACAAAAATATTGCTATCAGTTAGTTGAAAGATTTTTAAAACAGGAGAATGCATTTAAGTACATAATTGCAGGAGTTAATGTTTGAATGAATGTAGATATGTTACATTTCTTCACAAAACAACAGAAATAGATTAGGAAAATAAATTAGAAAATAGATTTTAAAAAAAAAGAATTTTACTTTAATAGGAAAAAAGCAAGGAAATTTTTTTTAAAAAAGATTAAGATTATGTTATATATATATTTATATGATGGCATTTTGGTGTAATTGTGAATGGCAAGAATGCTTTTTAATGAATAAATAAAACAATCTGTAATTTATACTCCGAAAAAGGATTTAATTAAGAAGATAATAATAAGGAAAAATTTGAATGAAGTGTTGTGTACTCAAATGCAGTCAGTCAGAATCTCAACAAATAAATCAATAAATGAAATTTAGATATGAAATATTAATAACGAAAAATTATTGATACACTCCAGCACAGTAATTCACTTATGGTTCTCATTCCAATGGTTGATGGGAGATTTTAAGTATACGGGTGGTTCTTGATTTCCATATCTAATTGGTTCCTGAAATGCGTATGAGAGTTGAAATGTATTAAAAAACATCAAAAAGTATTTTTAAAATATTTATTTTTTAATGAGGTGTATTAGCATATACATAAATATCACTTAATTGATTAGTATCTAGTGTTTTCTTTATAAATTTGTCAAGAGATAGTTGAATTGGACTCTTCTTTTAGTGATAAAAAGTTCTGTAACATGATGTGTCTTTTTCTACTGCCCTCATACAAAATAGCGAATTGTATGAAAATAGAATGTCCGAAGGTTAAGGATCTCACTGTAATTATGTATTTTTCTAACGTCTGATAAGAAAATTCAAGTGAAGATCACAAAACATATACAAAGAAGGTCTACATTTCTTTAGAAGAAATTGGAGCTGAATATTTTAAAAATGACTAGAACCTTGAAACTTCCACCAACTGCGTGAAATCTATCTTGGAGATATTTGCAACTTGAATATGGTAATCTAAATCCAAGAATTGGAGGGTGAAGTGAATAGATCAGTGAATATGGAAATAGTACTAAAAATCAAAATTGAACAGAAAAAAACAAATGCAAGAAATGTTTGAAATTATTGAAAGAGGGCTCCATCTGTTGACTCATAATATGAAAGAGAACCAGATTCAATCCAAAAAGAAAGGAAAATCATCAGAGCAATGAATGTTGCAACAGATGGTCAAACACAAGTTAAGAAATAGAAAGAATGATAAAGACATACAGTCAAGTGATGCAAGATAACCTGGATTCACAAATTATAAAATCAACGGCTGAAGTCATTGAAGATATAAAAACAAACAAACATGGGAATTAAAAGAACGTATGGATGCACAATCCATTGAACAAGATATATTTGAGCCAAATATGAGACTTGAGATGAAATGTGGCTCTAATGGAATGTGAATATTCATACAATTGATGATGTGTCCAAGAATTTAAGCAGTAGCTCTTTAACCAAGTTGATTAACAAAAGAAAACTCCAAAAATATCTGTGTGGGCTTATGGAATTATTTTAATTTTATAATTAGGAAAAAAATTACCACAGTAACATTATTAGGGTTATAAGCCTTGTCATAACTTAACTTTTAATGTCCAACAGATTATATTATCCAACAACTGGATGGATGTAGAAAAGATGGTTGATTTGCTAAGTGTAGCATCATGAGACTCTCTGTATTAGCACATCCACCAATTATATTACTGAACCAGATTTGAATAGATCTGAGTATTAAAGGCATGGATGTTACTTGGCACCTAAAGAGAAAAAGAAAAGATAAGCCCTCAACATGGAAGGTAACCCTTTTTCCAAGTCACCAGAAAAGAACCATCAGATAAAAGTGAACTCTAAATTAGGATGACAAAACATTCCTAGGAATGACTAATAAATTGGGGAGAAAGATGTGTATAATGCCAGAAGTTTGAAACCATATAGGAAAAATTAAAAAATATGCATTTTTTCATGTTTTTTTTATTTCAAGGGGAAAAAAATGAAATAGAAATTTTTGATCTATTTAATAGATAGCAATAATGTCTCATGCATGAAAGAATTGGTTTCAAATAGTGTGTGGAGGCATGGAACTAGCAAAAATATTTCACGAAAAAAAAAATACTGTAATAAAAATCTGTGGAGTCAGCATTAGTGATATATATTTATATGGTGTGAACTTTGTTATTTATCAGCTGTTATTTATGAGATTTCATTTATAATGGAGTATATTAAAAGATATGGATCCAAAGATGACTACATCCAGTGATTATTAGTTGCATAAAAATATGTAGAACTATGGGTATTGTTCTAATAGGTTCACCAAAATTTACAATTGGAATGTACTGATAGACTAAACTTTATTTTGAGAACTAAAGTGATGACTGTGAATGTAAATGTGTCTAAATAAATGGGTTATCATTGTAAAGATCATTCACAGGTTAAATTATATTCTATATGTATTAAACATATTAGATATTTATTTATAGCAATCAATGCTTCATCAGTTTACATGAAATCTTGGACATCTTCCCATAATGATCAAACAGTATAATTATGTTACATAATATCTTTCTATATGTGTTTGTGAAACATAAATGAAAACATAATGTAGAAATAAGATTAATCAAGAAATAGATTACTTATTGCAAATTATAAAAGGGATAGCTTGTTAAGAAAGATTTATTAATGTTAATGAGAAAATGATTTAAATTAGAAGCTCATTAGATTAATATAAAAGAAAATGTGAACTATTAATTGTTTTATATTAACATATAAAGTATACAGTATATCCAATAAAGAATGGATAACCAAATGTTTCATTTTAAGCTTATATACACTGTCAATTAATAAAATAATGTTTGTTGAAGATTTGAACAAGGCTATATAAAATGAGAGCATTAAACTCTCCATATAGTAGTGCCACCAAGTGCAAGCTTTCATAATCAATAGATGCAGGAAGGTTTTTGCATAAAATCCCTATCTAGTGCCTATTCATCCAACACCCCAGACTAATTTCATCATCCATTGATTATGAAGGCTTGCCCTTGGTGGCATTAGTGTATGGAGAATTTGATACTCTTATGAAATGATGATCATGTGATATATAAAATACTGAAATTCTTTAATTGCTAAGCTGTAAATAAATTAATTTGTTGGTTATTATTTATTAGACACTGTTAGAGTTCTATTTATTATAAGAACATAGTCAGGTGAGATTGCTAATTCCACTGTATTTCACCCAGGAGTAAGTCATGCGATCCTTGATTTGGTTAGGTATAATTAATAAATTCAATGTGATATATTAGTCAGTAAAGTTAACCTAAAATTTGAGAAATTTACAAAGAAAATATTCATAAATTTTCTTAATTAAAGAAACAGTATATATTCCTGGAACATTTTCTGGGTATATTCATCAAGTAGTATCTAGATTATGATGATGATCATGAACTCAGCTCTGAAGTCTAGAGTTAATTTTTTTTTTTCAATGTTATTAGGCTTATTTCTGGATAAAATTTTACATTCAGAAATATTTATATCATCGGTATATCCACTAAGTATTGCAATATATATATATACACACAATCAATTCAGCTTCCCACTCCATCTCAACCAAGTACCCATGACCATATATACTCATCAGCTGGGCCAGATCATAACCCACACATATATACAATCAGTATTTAGTTTAGATTAAGATAGCAATTCCTCAAACTTTAATGGACAGGCTTCAATCTTCTCACCCTTCCAACTTTTCAACCATCCATTTTATTGAAAGAATAATGGTGGAATGCTCAAAACCATTATTGAATTTGATATTGTAGTCATACCCATGTAGACATTACATCATATATGGATATATAACGGTCCAATAATATGAGAGGTTAGATTGACATAATATTTACATGGGCATAGCTACAATATCAAATCCAAAAAAAGCCTCGAACATTCTGTTGTTGGTTTTTCAATAAAATGGATGGTTGAAAAGTTGGAAAGGTGAGAAGATTGAAACCTATCTATTAGAGTTTGAGGAATTTCTATCTTAAGATAAACTGAGCACTGATTGTATAAATGTATGGGAAATTATAATGTGGCCCAACTCATAAGTGCTGGTTCTGCATGAAACACATATATTGAGCATCATGTATCTTTTTCACATGTATGTGGTCAAGTGTATCGATTGCTTGAGATGGAATGGAGGATGAATAGAGTGATAAATCATGAGCCCAAGTCCCTCTAATTACATATGTATGAAATATTCAATACAAACAAATTATGTACTGCTTTAGAATTACATATTGTTTGGGAAATAGATTATGGCTTAGCATAAGTTCAGTCTAACCCTCTACTATTAATATACAGTATATGGATATGTAATGGTCCAATATATGAGGGGTTAGATTGATTGATGTAATGTTTACATGGGTATGACTACAATATCAAATCCAATAAAGCGTTTGAGCATTCCATCATTGGCTTTTCAATAAAATGGATGGTTGAAAATTTGGAAGGGTGACATTGAACCCTGTCCATTAAAATTTGAGGACTTGCTGTCTTAATAGAAATTGAGCACTGATTGTATATAGGTGTGGTAGATTATGATCTGGCCCAAATGATGAGTGTTCTGCATGGAATACATATATTGGGAATCGTGTATCCTTTTCACATGTATGTGGTCAAACATATCAATTGCTTGAGATGGAATGGATGATGAATACATCAAGCAAATTACATACTGTTTTAGAATTATATATATGTATGTAAAATATTCAAATGTATAAAAAAATGATGTTATAATTGTAGGGGATTTGAACACAGCCATCCACTCTATCTTATACAACCGATTCCCATGCTGAAGGGAACAAGAAACTCTGTGTTCAAATCCCTTACAATTACATCTAAACTCCAAGTATATTAAATCATACTTGTATTCTAATAAAACAATGTTATATTTATAGAAATTAATAAGAAACAATATTAATAAAAAAAATTACCTGTATGAATTCTAACATGATTTTTATAATTAGTTGCACTGGCAAAGGATCGTCCACAGCCCTCTTCCTGGCAAACATAAGGTCGTTCCCCAGTATGAGTGCGAATATGAACTTTGAGAATGTTTGAAGTGGTAAAACTACGATCACAGCCTTCAAAGGGACACTTAAATGGACGTTCTCCTATTAAAATAAATACAAAATATTTATATATAAATTGCATATAGATATGTGGAAGATACTACTAAATCATATGATAAGTTCTTTTGTAAAACAACATCATAAAGTTATGCAAATGTTAGTGTCCAATTTCAGTTGGTCACAAGATGCAATAACAAATTCAGATATCAACAATTTAATTATATTTTAAATAGTAACAATAATAATGTAATTTTAGCATTTCTAAAGATAATTTAGATGTTAATATCTGTGGGACTTTACCATGTTGTCCTTATCATGTGATCAAGTATTGTTTTCAATTATATAAGACTGTAAGTTATTATTGCTTGTGTATACATGTCTGTATACATTTACAGAAATACAATTCATTTCTAACTGATAAAATGTTATGTAATAGTCATATATTATTAGTAGAATATTAAACAAAAAAAAATTCTGAATAGCAAATACTAGTTTATTGAATATATAGATTCAAAATGTTGGCAGATATAAATTTCTCTAGTTCTGACATGTCAAGCTGGTGAACCGCAGGCATATGCGGCCCTCAACGTGATTTTTCAGGGTCCACGGCTATGATGCTATGCAATAAAATGAAAACAGAATTATTATGTTGCAAACAATAATTAATTTTAAAAAACTTTTTAAAAAACAAACTTTTTATTGTTGGCTACATACATAGCTAATTTATAATTCTCAGTTACACACATAGCTAAATATTTTTGATATGCTTTTATGATGATGAAGCATTTGAGATATGACAAACACCAAAGCTGGTAACATTAATAATGTGCTGCTGTGCTTCCAAGAACATAAATATATTCCAGCAAAACTTTAGTCAGCTATTCGTGCCTCAACATAGCAATCCTATCTGTAAATGTTGGGTTTTTCTTAGAACTGTAACAAAAGGCAGTTGGGCTAGTTTCATTGTCCCGATCGGTGTGTTAAAAATTTGTGGATTGTTTTCTTTATAACTTATTCAAAAAATGTAAGTAAATGTAGTTGCAATTTTTTTAATTTTTAAAATTTAAATCTAAAGCCCTATTTTTATTACAGAAAATGTCACTTCCAATGCTAAATAAAAAACGAAAGATTGATGATAAGGGAAGAAAATTTCAATAGAGATGGGAACTGAACTATTTTTGTGTCGAAGTGATCAATAAGATTACATGCTTAATTTGCAAAGAAATGTCACTAAAGAATACAACATTAAGCAACATTATAGCACTAATCATGAAGAACGATTTTCGTGCTAGTTATGAAATAAGCTATTTATTAGCAAAACATTCAAAATCATTCACCGATGGTTCTTTAATCAAGGAATGTATGATAAAAGCTGCCAAATTTGTCTGTCCAGAAAAGGTACAGGCATTTCGAGACATCTCATTATCAAGAAATATGGTGACATAGAATTACTAAAATGACAGATGATATCATTTCACAACTATGTCACACTAAAGTTTTCTACTGATTCTAATGACTCACCTTGACGATCTCTCAAATGATTAACATACTTTCTCATTGTTTCCATTAGTCAATTCAATTAATATTAATTGTTTTGATATAATCTTTAATATTATTCCAGGAAGCCACTTTTTTTTTAGAATATCTTGAATCCATATGGTCTCGCCAACTTTAAATTTCTCACTGTCAAAATGGTCTTCTTTTGTCATGTTTTTATTAGGCACTAACGTTGAAATACGTGTAAGAAATCTTCGACATATTAGCAATGCAACCAGAGAATTCTTTTAGTAGACATACAAGGAGTGAAATGCTGAAAAAAACATAGCATCAGTCAAAACTTCACCAATATCTTTATATAACTAAATAATTAATTATACTTCACATCTAACAAAGTAATATTTATATTGCGATAAAATACAGAAAATGTGAAGCTATAATAATAAAATATAAAGGCTAACCACTTTCAGGAATGTCTAGTTCCCATATTCATAGCATATAATGGAAGTGCTGGTAAACGTTATGTATAAACTTAGTGTATGCAAATTTATGCAATGCATTTAAATGGCCCATTTTTTAGAAATGGAAATGTCGGATTCCTTCTGATTGATGGTGTTGGCATCATTTGCTATCCCCATAATAGACTGCTTTGATCCATTCTAGGGGTATGACCAGTAGACCTTTAGTGCTGTAAAAATATCAAGCTATATTCGGAATTGACTCATGCTCTATTATATAGTGTTGCTATGAAACTCTCATGGTTAGAGTGGCATGAGTTTTCCCATAATAGACTGTTTTGCATCCATTCTGGGGGCATGTGATTTTATAAACTGCCTGGGGATTTGGTCGGGTGATATCCCATCTTTGAAATTATTAATAACTCTATTGGTTGCTGGTGGTGTATAAAAACTTTTAAGTTAAACGAAGTAGCAAATGTCTTGCAGAACTTTTTGGACAAAGAGGATAGCATGATCTTTAATTGTTGTATTGCTAAAAACTAGGCTGTTTGAGTCAGAGAGTATGGTCATGTTAATATTCCCTTAGTATGCAAAAAGTCTTTAAACTGCAATGACATGAAACCACCTCCGTTATTTGACACTATAGTTTCAGAATATTCATGACACAAGAATATTTCACTTAAAACGTTAATAGTATAATTCACATTTGTGCTTTTGACAATTTTGTAAACTGTCCATTAACAGCATGAGTCAATCACTTTAAGAAAAGTATAATCATTTAATGATCTGATTTAATCTAATTATAATGTTTACCAAGATTGTGTTGCTTTTGGCCAAGATTCTAGGATTGGCAGTCTCTACAAAGTTTAAATATCTACTCAATCTTTAGACTCATATATGGCCACACACATATGACTATACTAATTCCCTCCTTTTATGAAATAAATCTAGTAATTGATTTTGTCCTACAGTTGGTATAAATACATGATCTGTCATTAGGATATAATTGTTACATAATGACAGGGTTTCATATACATTCCATATAGGTTTTGCTACATAATGAGGTTGACTTTTAGGCCATCCTGTTTAATCCATCTCTCTAATGTTTGATAGTCCATTTGGCTATTGTAGTAATATTCAACACATTCTTTTCAAAGGACTCTATGTAATTTATCTCCACAAAAATTTTATGCTCAAACACGTGTGTATCTGGTAGACAGTATATCTGCATAGACATTTTATTTAGCAGGTTTATAAATAAGCTCATAATCATAGGCTACCAATATGTTAATCCAATAGATAATTCTTTGACTAGCATGTTCAGGAGGCTTCTTCAAGTTCCCTAGAATATCCAACAATGAATGGTGATGCAAGCAAAAACTATTGCCAAAGCTTCTTTGTCAAACCGCCTGTAGTTCTTTTTGACAGCAGTCAGTGTTCTAGAGGCATAAGCTATAGAACATTCTCCTCCATAACAACAATGTGATATTACAGCCCCTATTCCCATTCTGAGGTATCAGTTGTAATTATGACTTCCTGATCATTCCAACAATGGACAAATAATTGATTAGAAGTTAACAGGTCCTTAGTTCTCTTGAAAGTGTTTTCATGCTCCGTATTCCACTTCCATCACTGGCCTTTTCTTAAGAATTGATATAATGGCATAATAACATGCGACTTTCTTTTAAGAAACTCAAAAAAAATTATGTAGGCTTAAAAACACCTGTAGATCTTTGACTTTCTTTCATTTTCCAGCATTTTACTCTTTCTGGATTTGGGTACTTTCCTTTATGATTAATTATGTGTCCCAGCAACTTAATTTCAGTAATAGTTCAGATGCATTTAATAGCACCAATTTTATCCAATTTGGCATAAACTTTAAATACATGTGCTAATAATTCATTTTCTGTTTCCGCAGTTATTAAGAAGTTGTCGAAGTAGAGCATAACACCTTCCATTCCTTGAAGGGAGAAAGCTACCCATTTTTGTCTGAACAGATTTGGTGCTATTACTATCCCATGGAGTAATTTGTTGCATTTATATAATCCTAAGTGAGTGCATATAATTAACAATTTCACCATTTTAGTTTTGACAGGGATTTGGTGGAATGCAGACTTTAATCGATTTTAATAAAAAATTTTGCTTTCTGCAATAAGTTTCCACACACACTGGTTATAGGATAAGTTTCCTTATTAATATATTTGTTAAGTCTTAAGTGGTAATATCCATATAGATGAATGATCCCACCGCTTCAGTATAACCAAAATTGAAATGGCAAAAGATGATTCCTCAATCAGTATTAAATGTGTCTTCTGACCAGCTAATGAATTGTTTCTTCCACTTTTGACTTTAGTGCAAATGGTAACTTACATGGTCTACATGCAATTGGTTGTGCATCTTTTACAAATTTCATGTAGACCCACTATGTTTTTAACTCTGCTGGTCCTGACTTAAATAATTGTGGGTGTTTGACTTGTATTTCCAACTTTTATTGCAGTCTTTTAATTATGTTAATCCAAATTCCCAATGGTTTAAACCAATTTCTTCCCAAGATAGAACTGAGATCAACTTCTGATTTCATTTTAACAAGTATAGTTACTTTGCCTTGTATCACTATTCTGTTGCCATCCATGTCAATCACAATCCCACCAGTCTTCTCAAGTGTTACACTTCCTAACTATATTTATCCAATCACATTAGTGACAATCTTATGGCGTTATCTATCTCCATGATATTTTTTTGCTTATACATTCAACAAAATATGTTATTATTATCCATATCATTTATCTTTTCAATACCAGTTTTATTTTCTTGAAACTTTCTCCCATGATTTATAGTCCAAACATAATTCAGTTATACTGTTTTTGCCTTTATTTTGACGAATACACAGTAAGTGTCCAGTTAGGCCACAAGCATAAAATATTTCATTTTTAAACCTGCAACTTTTCTTCAGGTGGCCTTTCTCTCCACAGTAATAACATATGTGAGACTTATTTGGATATCTGCAGGTTGAAGTTTCAGCTTCCGTTTTGTTTACAATCATTGGAAATTTTGGCGACTTTACTGATTTAGACTTCTGCAGCATTTTCCATAACTAATTCATAGGCTATACATTGCTCAACTGCATATTCATATGACATCTCTTAATGCAGTAAAACTTGCTTTAGTTTATTGTCAGTCACCCACCCTAACAGTTAATTGAGGCACATGTCATCCAGTTTGGTTCTAAAGTTGCACTCTTTAGCTAATGTTTTTAATGCCATGTCACAACATTGGTATTTCTCATGTAATGCCTGACTTTTATTTCTAATCTTAACAATGCTACCACTTTTGACAATGCAGGATTAAAATATTCTCTCAACTTAGCTTTTAATTCCTGATATAGTACTTCTTCGGAAGGTTTCTTGTTTGTGTTTCTTATTCATAGTGTGTTTTACACTTACAGGATCTCTATGCCAGACAGCCATATATATATTGCTATTTTTAACTTGTCATTGATTATGCTATTAATGAACATGTATCTCTCTACATGTACCACATAAATACACTAACATGCTGTATTGTTTATATCAAATTTACTTATACAACTATTGTTCAAAGCCATTTATTGGTTGAAGTTTGGTCATAGTGTTTATTTTAAAGACAACAATAGTAAATGAGCTAATCTACTGCTCCTAAACAAATTTCTCTTTACTTTTTAATTCAGCATGCAAGTTTTCTTGCTTATATATCCATCTGCTGTATTCCTGGGGGTATTATTTACAATACCGCCAGGTTGCATAGACACATTTACAACAAAGAAAACATCAAATCCAAATAAAACTTAAAAGAAGTGGTCTATTCATCAATAGTAAAGTAATATATATAAGTAGATGAAAATTAAAGCATTTAACATTCTCTAGAAAATAAGATCTCTAATTATGCAAAATTTATCTTCAAGTGGTGTGACTAATAATTCTTTACATATATGTTTAACCCACATTATCTATAGTTATGTGTGTTACCTTTACTACATATTTTACACACACATACAACTTTATTCAATTATGTAAAGTTTAAATATCAGTTCACTTTCTGCATTAATCTATATACGATTGACACTATGATCACTACCTAAACATCATAAGCAACTTGGATGACAATAATAAAAATACCTCACAAAAGATTTGGAATGAAATATTCAAACTAAAAATATTAATCATTCAAGGCAAATCTATTGGTATGACTAACAGCTCGAGTTATTTTCTGATATTGTAAACTCAAACAGGATGTTTGGAATAAAAAAGCAATAATTCATTCTATTTATTCTACTTCAGAGCCATCTATTGTAAGTTTGTGCGACTATTGATCAGTAATCAGTAATGCTATATACATATTGCAGAACTGTAGTTCATTATCAGTGAGAAGTAAGATTTGAATTCACACATACTCTTTCATAATACTCAAATGAATATCCTGAGATTCAAATATCCTAAAATTATGAACACAAGTCAACTTGCAAACATTGTTAATTTTAAAGTTTTTCAATTTGATATTATTAGCTAGGGTAGGGTAAAAGTAGTAAAAGTATCGTCAAGGTGTGTATGTGCTAAACTTACTCCTTCCTGATGAAAGCCAACAGACAAAAACTAGCCAAAGAAAGTAGATATTGCACTACCATGTGGTATTCGTTAATTATCTAAGATTACAATAGATGATTCTTAATACAATTGAAAAGCTTAAGCTATTATAATCACTTTCAATTGCTAATATGACAAACTTATTCACTATGTGTACATGTCGTAAAAAAAAATATGTTAAGCGCAAAGCTTAGTTGAATCACTGTCTATTATCTGGAAATAAAGTCATTGGTGGAGTACAAATATAGAACCTAGAAAATTCCATAACCTGGGTAATGTCTATTCTACATGATAAAATGTGTCGTTGGATCAATAACCCATCTACAACTGACAAAGACGTGGATAAACTGAAATTTGCAAAATTTACTAATTTATGTCATAAAGAAATTGAACCTGTAAAAGGTAAAATTCAGCAAAATTACAGATATAGGATTATTGCTGTGAAAAAAACCAACGTACATAAGAAAAAAAATCTTTAAAACTTTAACGATTTAAAATTATTTTGAATAGTGTCAAAATTATACTGTGAATAGTGAAAATATAAAAATAATACTAAAGGCAATACCAAAGAATGATACGAAACAGTGAAATATTGATAATAGCTAAATTTAAATTATATTTATAAAATCTTCAACAATTATTATTAATTAAGCATTTTCAATATGCTAACAGAAGAAGTAATTTGTAACTTTTCTTCATAACTTTTTTTTTTAATTCTCTTTAAGTTTTTATATTTCATTTATATTTTTTTCCTTTGAAATATATTCTTTCCTCGCATTAAAAATATAATGCATTAATTTATTATATTTAAGAAATGTTTGGGCAACGCATGCATAAATCTATGAAAAGATTTATTTTTTGTTGCCTATGTTTTCTTGCATAAAGTTAAAGGTAGTTAAATAAGAAAGCAAACCCAGCCAAAGATATTCATAGATATGCAAGCAATATAAAGATGATGTATATATTGGTATATAACATGCAAAATGATTTTTATACTTTAAATTTCATCATTATTTTTTCTAATTTGATATTTTAATAGTGTTATTTTAAAATCTAATATATAGTTATATTTCATTCCATTTTCCATCTAGTTGCTTAGCATATATTACATTGATATATGTGATTATGCAGCATCTGATATACAAAAGGGTTTACAAGTGCTCCATATCGTGCTAGACTATTAATAACTTAAGGAAAGAGAACAAATACTTAAGGCATCATAAGGAAAGGCAAATTAATCCTTCAATATAAAGATAGTGCAAGAGAATATTGACACATTCTTATCCTCCAAATAAATAAAGCTGATATGCATTAGCGAATATTTTTGTAGACAGTCTAGAGAAATAAGAACAATTATTGCTAGGGAAATATAACCATTCCATTAGTACTAATTTATTGAGATCATAGTTTGATTAATCAAATTATGTAAATTGATAATGATTCTAGATTGAACCAGTTATGCTGGATGAACTAAATTTTGCTTTTATGCATAAGCAGAAAGAGATCAGCCATTAGTTTGGTCATCATTTACAGATGTTAGTTTATCATTTCTTGTTCAGTTCAAAACATAGAAGCATACCAATATGTATAAATATATACCCTTGTGAATGTACACTCACACACAAAAAAAAATTAATGAAAACTCAGTTTTAATGACCTGTGTGAGTCCGCACATGTTTTTGCAAATCTCCGGAAGTCTTGAAAGCCTTGTCACAAGTCTCTTCAGGACACTTATAAGGTTTCTCGCCAGTATGGACCCGGGTATGGCTCTTAAGACCGTAGCCTGTAGCAAATGCTTTCCCACAGCCTGATACAATACACTTGAAAGGACGTTCCCCTGTATGAGATCGTTCATGAACCTATTTAACAAAAAAAAGATATGTATACACATTATTTTTTAAATCTCTTTTATTGCTAAGTTATTATTTATAAATATTAAAATGCAAATCATAAATACAAATAAAAAAATATTTAAAAAATTATTTTCTATGCCTTAGAGTATTTTTATGGCAGCTGCTAAATTTTTTGTTCTTATTATTACGTTTAATTTTTTAAAAATGGATTTAGTGTGACAAATAACTCTATATGTAAACATATATAATTTTTTTCAAGAAGTGCAAAAAATTCTGAAAAAAACTGTTGGATAGTTTATATATAATAAAATATTGTATTTGCATTGTGCTGAATGAACAGAAAAGTGCGTTATATAACAACTACTTATTAATTTTAAATAGCGGACTGACGGTTATATTTCACATATTTAATATAAATATAAACACTCCATAGAAAGGAGAGTCACATTTAAATAATAAGAATGGATATGTAACACTTTAGATATAAAGATAAATTGAAAGTCATATCCAAGAGAGGGCGCAAGTAATCAAATTTAAGTTTTTCTCAGTTGATCTGCAAATGCTGGTATACATTGGTTCGAAAAAACAGATCAATTATGTTAGCAACATTCTTCAAGCAGAATGATACTGACCTTATTCTAATGTCTCTATCAGTTTTTGCTTGCTATGGATGCAAGACAACTTTAACCTTCTTTTTATATATTATTATAAAAAAGATTAAATATCAAATTAAATTCTTATATTTCAGTGATTTTATTATTACAAACTCTATTAAATCTGCTTCAAAATAGTAACTGATTTTTTTTTTAAATCTTTCCTGATTAAAATCTTTTCCCTTTTCAGCAAGCATATCTTACTAAAGATATTCTTACTTTCTCTATGTCCAGCTGTTAATATCTCATTGTATTCGAAGATGTTATCTCGCTACTAGCAGTTTCATTGTAAATAAGTATGGCTTTTCTTAATTTCTGAGAGGCAAAAAAAGAACATGACTAAATAAACTAATCCATAAAGCATAAATATATTCATGATAGGATTTAAAATTATCTAAAAATAAGTGACTATTAGATATGTAAAAAAAATTGATTCCTAACCAATCAACTACAATTTTTTTTAAAAATCCATCAATTGTTTTTTTTTTAATCCTAAAAAAAACCTAAATAAAATTTCCCCCAATTGTTCATCCATAATTAGGATTGTCAGTTTAGTATTTTGGGCACTAAATAAAAGATTATATTCTCATTTGTGGTGTGAACATTTTATAACACCATCTAATTTTAACACCATTTATTATAATTTATTGCTATTTTAGATTCTTTAAGAAAAATAAAAATTGAACTGAATTTTTTTATATTCAAAACTTGAATTTTGTGCCAGGTTCGGTGTTTTTGGAAAATGTTATTATAAAAACATTTTATTTATGTGACTTGTATTTTTTTTATAATTGTTAAATCTAACAATCTTAAGTCATCTAATTATGATACAGTTTCAGTCTCAAAATGTTTTCACATGCATAAGTACAACAATCAGTTTACCAATCATACTTCTTACATGCAGATTAGCTGACAGATATTTATTAAAACAGTGGATGCATTACGTTTTTTCAGAGATTATTTTAAAAATAAAGATTAAATTTTCTTTATGATAGAATTGGAAATCACAGATTTGTATACCAAATGCAAACCAAAGCAAAATTTCTTTTATTTTATTTTTAAAATAATAGTATGTTATATATATATAAAGATTTTTCATATGGAATAAATTTTGCAAAGAGTTTTTTTTTTTTAATTTCCAAGCAATTGTTAATCACTTGTATCTTTTTCAATTAATCTAACTGTATCTTTCTCACTTAATTTGAAGTTCTAGTCCATATTGTAATGGAAGTGACCTTGCCCCAACACATTGGTCGCCATTTGTAATGTAAATGAGTTTATTGTGTAACGATATGAACTATTCTCCTAGGCTCTTGTTTAATATTCCCACAGATTTGGACGGCATTATGGATCAGATATGACAACCATCTGAGTTCACGCCTCCAACAAATGGCTGCGCCAATTGTAACGGAACAGTCTATTATGTATAAAATCAGATTCTCAATTGGATCAGAGTAGAACAAAATAAGTATTTGTACTACTCACTTTATTTTTCCACTGGGGCCATGGAATAAATTTTGAGTCCCTAACATCAGCAAATTAGTTCAACTCCAATGCATGGTTGTTCTTTAGGTCATCGACATCATGGTTCTCCTCTTATTCCTGTCACCCCTGGGTATTCAAACTCCGTGGTCATATGCATGATCCTAATAAACTAGGGCGATGATTACCATAAGTTTGACCTAAACTAGAAATATTTATCTCTGAGTTAGTTGTGTAGTATGGCATGTATAATGGAAATTTGAATAAATGAAATAGCATGGCTAAGGGAAAGATAGATAAATGATATGGCATGGATAATGGAAAGTTGAATAAATGATGTGGCATGGGCAATGGAAAGATAGATAAATGATGATGGCATGGATACTGGATAGATAAATAATATGGCATGGGTAATGGAAAGATAGATAAATGATATGGCACGGGCAATGGAAAGTTGGATAAATGACAAACATACACAAACTCAAATTAAGTAAAATAAATCATTAATTTTATTTCATTATGAGTGATTTACAATCTTTTATACTAAATCAACTTGATTATTTGGGTAGATCAGATCATCCTCTATTTGATTCGCAAGATATTATGATTATCCCTTAACCTTTGACCCCTGTTGTCATTCACTACCTGCTCTAAACATTTACTTAATTTAACAATATAATTCATAATTAATTTGATATGATCATCCTGTTCACCAACCCTTGTTCCCTGTTTTTAACTTGGTGACCTGAATCTATGGCAGTGCATCATGATTTACTAACTGTCTTCCTTGGGTATGAAGTCCCTCCTTTGACACTACCAGTGATTATGATAGCAATAGCCTTTCATACAAGATGTTTAGTCAGTTATACAAAATAACAAATAATAATAATAATAAAGTTAAATTAACAATAACAATAAACATCTAGTGTGAGCATTTAATGTTTTATAGATAAAATCTCACCTCAACACTAGTCAGTCATTCAGTCCTTTAGTGGTAGGTCTAGGGATTAGCATCTATATTTATTACCCTCAAAAATTATAGTGATTGACCTATAGACCCCCCTCCTTAGATAATTATGATTAATCATTATAGGATTGAATCATCAATTCTTTCAAAAAAAATAATAATAATAAAATGGGTTCTACATAATACAGTTATAATTTGAATAATTTAAATTGATAGTCCATGTAGATAACTATTCTTCAATATGTGGGTACATAGATGATAAGATGACTATCTACTTCCAGATTGAGAAAATTCTTGGATCTTGTGATGAAATAAGAAAGTAGGATTAAGTGTCAATATTAAAAAAACTAAAGTAATGTTCAATGGATTTTCTCAAAATAACAAAATGAAGATTGATAATTAATGAGTTAGAAGAAGTTATCAACAACAAATATCTTGGTCAGATTATTATTAAAGATGGAAACATAATGGATGAAATTAATCATAGAATTAAACTTGGTTGGAGTGTTTTTGATAGGAATAACTTACTAAAAGGAAATATGCCTATGTGTTTGAAAAGAGAGGTTTTTAATAAATGTATGTTACCAGTTCTGACTTATGGATCTGACACTTTGACGCTTAACAGAAGAACAATACAGAGACTTCAGATCAATCAACAAAGTATGGAGAGATGTATGTTAAGAGTAATAAGAAGAAATTGAAAATGAAATACATGGGTGAGAGAACAAACAGATGTTACTGGTATCAGTGAAAGAATTAAAAGACTGAAATGGTCTGGACATATTGCTAGAAGAAATAATAATAGGTGGACAGGTGAAATCTTAAACTGGATTCTAAAAAATTGTAAAAAATCTAGAAAGAAGCCACATTTAATATGCATTAAATGAAATAAGGAAGTGTGCTGGGGAATATAAAGAAGAGAGGCTAGAAATCTGAGAAGATGAATTGAATTTGGAGAGACCTTCATCCTGTAGTGGATTGATAATGGTTGAAAATTACGATGAAAAATGACATAAATTATTGTGGTATCAATTAAATAATGCATCAGCTGTAATTAAATTTTCAATTAATATTTAAAACCAAATTAGCATTGTAAAACAATCGAAATTTATAATACTATGCTTATTCATAATTCATAAAAATTTGCATAAAATAGTTGATAATCATGAATTAGAAGCAGTAAACAACTTGGTCAGATTATTAATACTAAAAACATAATACTTAAATTAAGCATAGAGTTAAACTTGAAAGACTGGTTTCAGTAGAAATAACTTAAAAGAAAATATGTCTATGTGTTTGAAAAGGTAGTTTTTTAATACCATGTTTTACCAGTTCTTACTTATGGATTTGAGACTTGGACACTTAAGAGAAGAGCAATACAGAGACTTCAGATCATTTAATGAAGCATGAGTGATGTGTGTTAACATTAACAAATAAAATGATTGAAAATAAAAAACATGAGTGAGAAAACAACAGATATCGCTAACATCAATAAAAGAAGAGATTGAAATGGAGCTGGCTGAACGTATTGATAAAACAGATGACAATAAATGTGAAGTTAAAGTTTTAAATTGGATCCCAAAAGATTGTAAAGATCTTGAAAGAGAACATATGGAAGATTGTTGATATGACCAGAAAAAAGAAAGGCTCTGAATCAGAGAAATTGTATTAAACATGGAGAGACCTTCATTCTGCAATGGATCAATAATGATTAAAAATGCTGATTTTTATTAGTTTGCACATGATCATATAGAAATATGGACTCTTTTTTTTTTATATTATTTTATGACAAACTAATGTAGAAGATTCCCTATTTTTTTGCACAATCCAACATATAAACTATTTAGCAATATTGCCATCTAATTATTTTATCTATTGTTCAATAATCTGTACTAAAGATAGATAGGATACTATAAGAACTATTAAAATAAGCCAAAAAAAAGTAGTAGCATTTTTTTTTATTAATTTGCATATGTTTGTAAAAAAAGTTACGTTAATACATCAATTTTTAATAAAATTGATAATAACTTAATTTCTAAGTAAAATTTATTCACATCAAACTAGTTTTCATTTTTCACAGAAATCCTTTTAAGATATCTACCATCTATTGTTTATATGAGAAAATTATTCTATAACAGTCCCTTCCAATGGTTATCATTAAAATAAAGGTAAATACAATATTATTTTACATTCTGTTTTGTACATATATCAAATCTATATAAATAATAAATATATAATTTTAAACTTTCCATTTAATTAACAGTGACCATTTTCCACCCTTTTGTCTTGGGTTTCTTAACAATGTTAACACATTTATCTATGCTTTCTTGAGTTTCATAACATCTCTTTCATTACGATTTTTACCATATTCTAATAATTACATTTTCTATTCACAATTCATTCTCTAACCTGTATTTAAAAAATGATTATATGGTCCTGATTGTGTTTGTTTTGTATTTATTGTCTTATCGTGCTACATACCTTTTTCTTTTATAGTTATCCTGATTGACTCAGATAAAATATCAATATTGCATGATATGTTTTAACCTTAATATTATCTATCTATTTATCTGAAGACAATTTTTCTTTATCTAATTTTTATAATATCTATCAAATGTGGTATCAAGAGACATTTATTATTTTTATTTATATGTTTTGTACTACTTCTTTCATTATGTCTATCTTTAATATTTAAAATTCCTTTTTATCTTTTCTTTTATAACCTTTTAAAATTTCAATTTCTAAATTTTGTCTATTCACTGGATCTGCATTTTATGTCAAACTATCATTTTTATTTTAAAATCTTTTAGAACTAATATGTGGTTGATATGAATTATCAATTAATATTCTCCTTTGTTTTTATCTCATTTCCACTATCACTTTTTCTCAAAACATACTTAAATATTTAATATTAGATTTAACAATAAATACAAAAGCAACAAATAGACAAAAATTAGAAGTTGAAAATGATTACATAGAAGAAAGTTGTATAATATATATATATATCCAGATGGGTTCACAAAACAGATCAGCGTATGTTTGTTCAAGTAGAGTAGACTATCTCTAACTATAATTCCACTTTCAGATCATGATTTCAAGCTATTTGCTATCATCAGTGAAAGACAGGAATAAAGAAACTAGATCTAAACACAAACTCTGAGCGTTTATGAAACAATTTCTATTCAGCTCAATTTCTATTTCATGATCTGAAAGTGGAATTATAGTTAGAGATAGTGAATACTACTCTGACGTTTATGTAAACAAAACATATGCTTGATCGGTGTTTTTGGTAGAACTGTGGATAAATACAAGCGTTAGCAAGTTTTTTAACGTGCATTTTTGTTTATCATATATATATAAAGGATTTTAAATACAGTATTAAAGATAAGTAAAAAATAACAAAGAACTTATAAATAAAAATAAAAAGTAAGTGATGATGTCATATTCATAGAAGTATAAAAAAATTGGATAAAGAAAATTGCCAAAAGAATTAATAGTAAAATGGAAGATCAGAAGATCTTTGCATAAATCAATAACTACTGCTAAAAATAAAGATAGCATTAGAAATAAAATAGGAATAGTGCAACCATTGGGATATTATTTATTAAAGTTAATCAGAAAAAAATTGTACAAAACATAAATAAGGAGCACAATAGGCTAATACATAGAAAAGTTAAGAAGTCAGGACTATGTAATCATTTTAAAATACAGGTCATAAAGAAATTATGAATGCAATATATGTATTCTAGAGTACAATGCTTAGTGTTGTTGATTCCCTCTCTAAGCTATTTGCAATGCCATCTCTAAATCAAGGCAAGTGTTATGTAATGATATAAATTAATTATTCACAACAAAAATATTAAAGCATTAACACGTATGAATCATGAGTTACAACATAAAATATGACTTTTTTTCATATGTTAACCAAGAGTGAGACAACATGCTACAATTAAATTTTCTTTTAAATTAAGCACAACTGTTTCTGAAATGGTTCAAACTGTGTGTTACAGTAAAATTGGGAGCCACAGAACATTTTTAAGTGAATAGCAAGATTTTGTAATGGCAGGAAGAGCAGTGAAAATGATACACAAGTTATGAAACACACATTTCATATAATTCATGATCCGGACATGCTTAAATTTTTTGTTATGAATAGCTAAACTATGTTGCTACATAACAGATGCATGTAGGCATGAAAAAAAAAAGTCATTTTTTTAATGGAACACATCTTATATTTTAATAAAAGATGTTTATGAAACATTAGCTTCAAAAAAATATAGATAGATGTGCTGACTTTGTTAAAGGATCAGTAACGTTAGGTAGAAAACAATCATTGTTATATATTTAGTAATTTTAAAATTGTATTTTAAAAAAATAATAGATTTGATACATGTACCCCATACAATAAAAAATAGAAAGATTGTATTTATTTATTTTATGTCAGTGATGACTACTAAATGAAATGGATATAGGACAATTTTGTTATGTCCATTATTAACTTCATTAATTTTGGTTCTAAGAAAAATTGAGATTGATGTATAAATATTTAAAGCCGGGATGAGATTCCCATAGTTAGAACCAGGAAAAACATATATATGGTAGCTTTTTTTTTTTCTTTCTGAGAGGGGTATTGATAGAAAAAGTACGAAAGTTAAATTCAAATATGAAAAATCTATGATCTTAGTAGTAAACTGGAGGATGTAAAATGGAGGATATTTCTTTTCAAAAATTAAAGAATATAGGTATTTAGATATTTTGGTACATAGGAAAAACAATTCCCAGATTAGAATTTTAAAAAAATCAAATGGTATTGATTAAAAATCTTGCATGTTTCTCATATAATAAATATAAAGTATGAAGAGTAATTTGGAAAGGATTCGAGATGTCTGCTTTAATATTTGAAATTAATGCACTTTGTATTGGCCAGGGAATTCAAAAAAATTTTAAAAATAATTTAAAAAAGTAAATAGATATGAAATAGATGGTAAACTATGTATTCAAGAAGAATTAGAGTGAACTCCTTTTCTAATAAAGGAAATTAAAAATAAATTAAAAATATTTGGAAGGTTGAAATATAAAAATTAAAAGATTAGTAAAAACATTAATAATGGATTAAGCAGAGAAAACACTAACTACATTGGATAAAAAAGGTTTTATAATATGCCAAGTTAACAGATTGATAATTTATTTCCATATAAGAAATGAGATAAATATGTAGGGACTGTATTATATATACATAAATAAGAGCAGTGAGAAAACAAGATAAATTATTTGATTAGAGAAAAAAAAATAAAGCTATGAGAAATGAATATGAATAAAAAATAGTATGAAGTTATATTGGTATAAAAAGAAAAATTATATAAAATATGAAAGAGAACTTATAGTTATCTGGGACAAAGGCAAGAGCTTTAGATACCAGGAAGAGAAGAAAAACTGAATAAAGACTTGGATTGCAGATATAATTTATGTAGAGATAAGATTGTAAAATATTGAGAGAATCACAATAAACTGTATAGAGTTGAAAAAATTTAAAAGTAAAAATAGTAAAAAAGATAGTAATTTTCGGATTTGTTTAAGACTTTATAACAAAATTGTAAATAAATAAGGATAGGATAGTCGAACTAATGAAGGAGTTTTTATTAGAATGGAATAGGGAAAAAAATGAAAGGAATCAGAGCTGGAAAAATAATTGGTTAATGAGGAATAAGAAGTAGTTAACCTTACTATGATATACAGGAGATTTAGATAAGTGTTTAACTTGGCTAACAGGGTATCTGGATATATTGCTTATGCATGGAAACTTCTTCTTTCAATTACGGAAAAGCTGTTTTACATCACATCATATCATAAGCATGAGAGCAGTAGATAACAGATGAAAAGATCCTTGAGGACTGAAAACTAGTTTAATGTTGTGAGTGAATTTAAAAGTTAAGTTGTCTACTATTAATTTTATTCAAAACTGATGCATAATGTAATTTTACAAAGAACTTAACATTATGAATAACTCAATGCTTGAAAATGACCAATTTGATAACAAATATTGTCATATTTTCAACTTCATATCAAGATTTATATTTAACTAATAACAAAACTAATTTTAAACTTACACTATAATTAACATATAGCATTTTATGAACATATAACTGTAGAGATTATCTCTTTTATCATGTCTAAATTTATAGTTTCTTACTATATTTTAAAAGTTTTTAAACCCACTGTCTTATATCTAAAGCCATAGTTGTAATAAAGACTTATATATTCACATACTTCAACAGTTATCAAAATTATTATTAATATCATCTCTCATTCACTATGCCCAAAGAAACTTGTTAGCCACCTTACCTGCCCTTTCCATTCTCCACCCTAAGTTTTTCTCATATTCTCTTTCCTGCTCCATCCCATTTCTACAACATCATTTTTGTCCATTCTATAGCCTTTATATCTAGATCCCCCTTATCTTTTTCCAAACCCAGCATAAACACCAAAAACCCATTTTCTGTATAATCACTTTGTTTATATTTATTCTTCCACAGCTTCATCATTTCTACCCTTTCTGCTTATAAGCATTTTCATTCAATTAGCAAGATGCCTAATATTTTCCATGCTTTCCTTACATAACTTGTAGACTAAATTACCCACATTTCTCCATTTATGTATATATTCCCTTGTTGCTAACAATCCTGTTTGAGCCTTAAATAGTAAACTACTTTCCTTGCTATTATCATAAATTAACTTACATCCAATATTCCGTTTACTTCTATATATATTTAAACTCTTTTTACTCTCCATATTAATTCTCCATCTCTCCAACTCCCTACTTTTTATTAATGCATCTATTCTTCTATTCCATTCTTTGCCACTATAACTCTCAACAATTTTCCTAACACAATCATTCCACCTTTTGTACAAATATACTGACATAAAGCTTTTATCCAAATGTTCTGCATACTGTACTACCTTTCTCACCCATCTTGTTGCCTGTCCTTTACTTGTTCTCCAATTAAATACTATTTTGGCTATTCTCTTACTATCCATAAATTGCAATCTACCAGACATTTTCATTTTGCTTTTTGCATCTCTCATATAAAAACTTGATCATCCCATTTCTCTTTGAATTACCTCCTTTGCCATCCACACATCTGCATACTAATGCATGTCTTCCTACTTCTCTTTGTACTTTTTTTGAGTAATCAAACACCCCTTTACTAATGTATAATGTATCATTACAATAAGTTAACTCTACTACTGACACTCCCATCAAATTTTTCCAGTGCTTTTATGTTATATTAATAAAGAGTCTGTGTGTCTTATTTTCATGTGATAAATTAGGTAAAAATAATAGTTTATTAATTCCATTGCAGAATTATATCCTTATTACGAAATATTCTATTTTTTACCTTGTTGAATACAGCAACAGCAAATTAAAGTTTGGATTGCTCGTCGATATCTAAATCTAGCTTTCTATCTATGCTACCAATTTATTAAGTCAATGGAGACAATAAATTCTTGTTTCTAAATAAAACTGAAATGAAATTCTATCAAATCCATTTCAAATCTAAACACAGTCAACAAAATCTTCACATTTAGTTTTCTTTTGCTTGAAAATATCTGGATGTACATATTCTTCAAACAATGTGAAGAAACTCATTAATTAGTAGATTTGTAATATTGTGAAAAAAAACCTTGTATAGGTTTAATTATAATGGATTTTTATGAGAAAAACTGTAGCAAAGTTTTTCATTAAAATTTAGAAATAGAGTTATTAAAAATGATAACATGATTAAATTTTTGTAATATGACTTCCAATAATTTAATAATCTCAAATTGTACACTGTTTTGTTAATGTCTTCAGTTTGAGGTTGAACTTCTTCAAACATATATAAATCGATCAAAATAAAAATATTAACCATGGCTTTCTTTTAAATTCAATAAATGACCTAGAAATATTTTATCAAAACAATACTACATTCTTATAGACAATTAATCTTCTGCACATTAAATTTTCCCCATTTGAAAAATCACGATTTTTTTTTTGATTTTTTAAAACATATGCCAAAATAAATTTAGTTATTTTTGTTACCATTTTTACTATGTTACCATGAGAAGAAAAGGCATTCATTATAATGGAGTAAAAACTTGAATTTTAATGAAAAATAAATAATTTATATTAAAAGTAATAATTAAAAATTTGAAGAAATGACATATATTCATACATCAATGAAGAGCTTAACTAAATAATTCAAATTGAAACAACGATTGTATCATTTTAAAAAATATATAATTTTTAAAACATCGAACATAACAATTTGATAAAAATTGGTTGTTCTAATTTCCTTATACTTTATAATATGTTTTAAATACTATACTCCACAAGCATTCAATAATGTAAAAAAAAAAAAGATTTTTTGAAAAAATAATTGTAAAAAAATGTTTTTTAAAGTTATGGAAAAAGCTTTGAAGATGGCTGTCAGTTATTCTAAAAGTGTAAATATAATAAAATATTATAATTCACACTGTGTTTAATGCATAGAAGAATGTGCTGGTATCAATAATTTTATTTTTTGTAGAAAAAATGGCAGTTTTAAATAAAAATTTCTTAAACTTTGTAAAATATTTAGACAATGAATCTAATATCAAATCATTTTCTTAATGCACTAAGAATAGTTAAGGAAATTTTGAAAGTAACTGACAACTGTTATAATCAATTTATAGATAATGGACTGTGGTGTGATGATTATAACTAACAAACCTTTTGCAATATATATATATTACAGTACGTGAATTATAAATTTAAAAATTGATTCTTTTTATTTCGAACAATAGCAATAAACCTATATATAAAAAAACTTTTAGTACTTGATAATATAATTTAATGAAGTAAGTATTATAATTAGCATTAAATATAAGTAGGATACTTTTTAATATGACTAGAGGGTTTCAGCTCTATGACTAGTATATCTGAATTATTCACATTTATTTTTAACAATAATTTGGATCACAAGACAAAATATATCTTTTTTTACTTATTCTACTTCAGAGCTATCTGGTGAGTGATTAAATAATCACAGACAAAATCATGTGATATTTTGTTAGTATAGCAATCCTCTTTCTAAATTGAAGCGACAGCAAACAAAGAAAATATAACATCATACCGTTTATCTCAGGAAAGAGAGAGGAGCTGTCGATTGGGTCAGTCATAAAAATTAGTACATATATTTTCACAGTAGCAAACTCTCCATACAGTAGTGCCATCCAGTGCAAGCCTTAGCAATCAATGAAAGCAAGAAGATTTATTCATAAAATCACTATGTAGTACCTATTCATTCAATATCCCCAAACTAGTTTCTAGTTTGTAGCTTTCATCAAGGAGAAGCCTTGGACCTGAGAGCATTGCACCTAGATTTTCAGATCCAATGCAACCCTCCAAATCCAACCTTTCACCTATTTAATTAACTATGAGTCCAAAATGAAAACACAATAATGTTTTCAATCCAAACTCATTTGCTTGTATAGTCATAATGATCTGAACCCACTTCAGTATCTATACATTTTGGTGTCTTTGTTTTTTTTTAAAAAAACTACAGTTACCATTATCTTATGGTCAAGATTGGTATCATCATCATCATCAACCATTATCAATCCACTGCAGGATGAAGATCTCTCCAAGTTCAATCCATCTTTTCCTATCTTTAGCTTCTCTTTTCCACATCACCCCTGCACACTTTCTTATTTCATCCATCCATCTCACGTATGGTCTCTTTCTGGGTCTTTTAAGATTGGTATAGAACTAGGTAAAACATCACATAATTATCATTTCCTATGCTCACATGAGCTGTTAAAACAGTAGAAAATTCTCCACACATTAGTGCCATTCAGTCAATGGATGTAAGAAGGTTGTGTATAAAATCCCTATCTAGTGTCTACTCATCCAATATCCCCAGATTCACTTCTAGCTTATGGCTCTCATCAGTAAGAAGCCTTGGATCTGAAAGAACTGTCTGGAGATATTGGATGAGTAATCATTAGTTAGGAATTTTATGCACAAACCTTCTTGCCTCTAGTGATTACTATGGCTTACACTGGGTGGAACTACTGTATAGATAGTTAGATACTGCTTAAACAGCATGTGTAAGCATAGGAAATGGTGATCATGTGATGTTTTAGAAGTTTTATATATATATTTTCTATACATTTTGAGCATTCTACGTTTTTGTATATATGTATTACATACATAAGCAGCTACATCTATGTGAAATATCTAACAATTTTAACAAGTTCGTAAATAGCTTACAGCTTATCAAATGTTTAACAAATGACAACGTAAACCTATTCTCAGAACAACAAAATCCAAAACTGTTACTATGATTATTCACAAATGAGATCCCAAAAGAGACATTTAAATAAACTTGCAAATAATATCTCTTTCTCATATCAATACCAATCTATTTGTCAGATAAAAAAATGACCTCATTTTTTTAAACTCAAAAATAGACTGACAATGGTATTAAAAAGATGGCATTAATTGCAAGTTTATTTAAATAATTCTTTGGGGATTTATCTTGTAAATTATCATAGTAACATTTACGGACTTGTTTTTTCCATGACTAGGTTAATGTGAATATATGAATGCACTGAGATTAATTGTACTAAATAATGAAACAAATATTAATTATTATACATATAATTCCTATACAAACATATAAACAATTTAGCTAATTAATAATAGCAATACAATTGAAATAATTTAAATGTTTATAATTCACTAAACATTATGATTCAAATTTTACCTTGAGATGATGCTGGGTGGTATATAGCCTATCACAGCCTTCATACGAACAACGGAAAGCTTTTTCTCCTAAAGCCAAAGCCCGGGAACTGATACGAGATGGACTCCCAGTTAAATCATTCTAATAGAATATAGAAAAAAACATTATAACAAAGCAAAAGACCAACAAAGTGAAAATTAGTCTTCCCTGTATATAATTTTATTCAAATGCTTCAATGCACAAATTTATCAAAGAAGCATTTTATATAAAATTTAAATTAATAATGATAAAATAGCTGAAGAGAATGATTATAGTCATTATTGAAACCAGATTGCTCTAGCAAAAAAAAAAAACATTTTCTTATAATTTCTGAACACGAAACAGATGTTCACTTTTTGAAAAACATTTTACAAGTGAATTAGATGATAGTAAATAAAAGGATAAATATGACCTAAAATCAATGGAATACTGTTTAAAAAAACAAAAAATTTTGATACATCAAAAATAAATCATTCAGCATTAAACATAAAACTGAAAATAAAGAGAGAAACAATTTAATAATAATTTAATTACAAAAATAATAAATGGAATCTATCCACTTTATTTTGAATACTTTTAACAAAAAACCTTTTACTATACATATATGCATGTTTCGACTGTCCTGTAGTCTTCTTCAAAGCCACTTTTACTTTAATTTTTTTAAAAATTAAAGTAAAAATGGCTCTGAGGAAGACTGCAGGACAGTCGAAATTAAAGTAAAAGTGGCTCCAAAGAAGACTGCATGACAGTCAAAACATAAGATTGTGTTTGCATATAGGTACAGTAAAATGTTTTTTGCTAAAAAGTGTTTAAAGTAGAGTGAATCAATTGCATTTATATAAGATATTACAGCAAAATAAAGGAAGTGGGGAATTTGGTTTATTACAAAAATACAACACCAAGAAGTTAAACTTATTTGAGATAAATCTGACAAAACTGATAGCACTTATCAAAATGATATTGCAAACTGAAAACCTTTAGTATGCAAAAAGTTAAACTATCAAATATTTTAGAAATCTAACTCCTTGATAAAAGTCCAATAAAATTTTATAATCTATCAGATGATTTTTCAGAAAGATGATATTATAAATCCATTTCTCAAAGTCTTCGCAAACTAAATTCATAAAGCACTAAAAAGAGCTTTAATTTTTCAATGAACTCTCACATATGATGGTAATAATGTCACACTTATTCTCTTTTTTTCTCTCTGGACCTTTAGAAATATTCCCAACTGCATAACATCATTCAATATACAGGGCATTTGCTGAGAACTTTTTGAAGACAGAATATGATTCAATAATGCTACATAAAACATTTGCAACATTTATAAAGCTATTAATAAATGTATGCATTACATGTACAATGTATCCTAGTAAAAAAATTACTGGCATTTGGTTCTCTTTCCAAACTGCTTGCAGCTCCATCTTTGAATCAATGCATGTGTTACATAGAGACATAGTTTCGTTATTACCATAAAAATTTTAAAAACACTAACATGTATGGATCACAGGTTATGACATGAAATGTAATAATGTATTTTACATATTGACCGATGATGGAACAATTTGCTAACATTAAATTTTATTTTAAACTGGGAAAAATTGCTACTGAAACATTTGACAATTCAGACTGTGTGTATCCATGAGTTGCAATAATGATTTCAGTGATTTGCAAAATTTCATGATGGCAGGGAAAGGATTTAAGACAAGTAATGAAGATGTCACACTTTATGTTGTAAATTATGATCCAGACAAACTAATACCTTAAAAATTTTATTATGAATAGCTAAACTGTTTCACTATATTACTTTATAGATGGCAGTGTAGGAAATTCAGAGAGAGAACTAGTCATCCTCTCATGGTGACATATTGTATATTTAAACGTAAACATATTAATTTATAAATGAATAACATACATATCTCCTTCTTTAACAATGAAACTTTTATAAAACTGATAACAGACTCAACTGAATTTACTAATATACCTTGAAAATTAATGTCTTATTTTTCTATTCAATTCTGCATCATTTGGAAACTTAGCACGAAGATGATAAAAGATAAATGAATAAATAGTTAACACAAAGAATAATAATTAATAATGAATCAATTACTATTATACAAGGAATCATCCTGGTCATGCAACTGCTAAATATCCATGATAAGAATTATTAAAAATATGATCAACTTTGCCAGTACTGCATTATTTTTCAGAAGTTTTATGGAGTATAGTGGCAATAATAACGAATTGATGCAGATGTAGATTCTTCAATAAAGCAACCATAACCTGCTCCATTGAATATTATTACGCCCAAGAATTTTCATCAAAAAGTATGGATCTGATAAAACAATTAGGAGTACTCATTATCAATTTAATCTTGGTTCATATACATTCAAAAAATTTTCTCAAACCCCAACTTCTTCATTTGAAGAGAACACATCTGTTCTAAAGATTTTGTATAAATATTAGAAAAGAGTTTACCAAACCTGTAGTCATATTTTGCTGCTAATTCCAATGCCGATGAATACACTGATGTAGAAATTATCTTGTCACAGAATTATCTTTATTTGCAATCATTTAACAGATAGTGTTCTTGCAAAAATTGTAAATGTGATATCAATAAATTGCAAGAATTTTTGCTCATTCCTACAATGTTTAAACAAAAAAAAATTGTGAAAAAACTGTCTAGTTCAAAGCCCATGTATGATTTTTCAAATCTTAACTGGTAATAAGCATTTTCTTTACTCTTATGCAATTCCGATCTTTAATATTTAAATATAGGTATACTTTATATCCCTGGAGTTTAGATGTAGTTATAGGGGATTTAAATCTAGATTTTCAAACTCTATTCAGCTATCCAATCTATCTCATACAACCAATACATATGACCATACACATGTGAAAAAGATAAATGATCTCCAACATACATATTTCATGCTAAGCCAGCACTCATCAGTTGGTCCAGATCATCATTTTCTATATATATATATATAATCAGTACTTGGTTTATATTAAGATAGCAAATCTTCAAACTTTAATGGACAGACTTCAATCTTCTCCACCCTCCACCTCTTCAGTCATCCATATCATTGAAAATCTGAGGATGGAACATTCCAAGCCCTTGTTAATGCCAATGTTATTGTCATGCCCATGTTGACCTTAAGCGATTCTGTTTCTTCATGTACAGGACCTTGTCCATTTAAATACACAGAAGAAGGATGGGCAGGATACAGGCTGAATCTATCATATTTAAATACAGGTATACTTTATATCAGTTGTATGAGATAGTTTGAAATATAAAGCAAGGAACAAACTTCCAGTTGGTAAATTCATAAAAGCACATGACTGGAGGTTTGTTATCTTCTTTACATTGCATGCGCAGTCAGCACTGTATAAATAGACTGTTTATAACAGTAATTTCAAAATTCATTATTTATTTCTAATTGCAAGTGGTTAAAAATGAAATTCTATCTCTCTCCTGTTATAGAATAAGTTTGTACAATTCATTTGTCAAATTATAATTCAGGCACACAATAAGTTAAAGACCTGATTTCCATTAGGTGAATAAAGGATAGCTTATATAACAATAAGCTCTAAGCGCATAACCAGAGATTTGTTCCCTTCTTTATATTTATACTTTCATTGTAATTATTAGCTATCAAAGTACTGCTTGTATGACTTACTTCATCCTCTAGATATGATTCATCTAAGGTTAATTACTCCAATAAAAAGAATTTTTGGTGCAGAAAAAATCTGAACTGGGTAACAATGAGATGAAAATTTTGCATACCTATGTGTGTGTGAGCTTTTAAAATAGAACATGATATAGATTATTCTTTTTTTTTGATGAGTACAACAAGAAAGTAAGGTTTCCCATTAGACTCTATTTCCATTATAAATGTAATCAACATATTCATTCAGTATACTGAATGTCTACTATAGTAAATAGAGGGATTTGAACTTAGGATTTTCAGTCTACATTCATTCTTCAATCCATCCGATATACACGACCACGCACATGTGAAAAAGATAAATGAGTTCCAATATACATATTTCATGCAAAACCAGCATTCATCACTTGGGCCAGATCAAATCTTCCACACATATATACACTCAGTGCTCAGCTTAAATTAAAATAGCAATTCCTTAATCTTTAAGGAACAGACTTCAATCTTCTCAACCTTCCAAAATTTCAACTATTCATTTCATTAAAAAACCAATAATGGAACTCTCAAAGCTCTTGATGTTCCATCATTGGTTTTTTTAATGAAAAGGATAGTTGAAATGTTGGAAGGGTGAAAATATTAAAGCCTGTCCCTTAAAGATTAAGAAATTGCTATCTTAACATAAGCCAAGTACTGATTGTATATATGTGAAGATTATGATCTGGCCCAATTGAAGAGTGCTGGTTCTGCACAAAATACATATACTGGGGCCCATTTATTTTTTTCACAGGTGTGTGATCATGTGTATTGGATAGAGTGTAGGCTGAATATAAACTGAAAATCCTAAGTTCAAATCCCTCTATTCATCAGCATGAATTTAATAAGAGGATAGATATGGTTTACGTGCGAGACAAAAATCATGTTATCTTTACTGTGTTGGTGCATATACATATTCCTCATGAGAGAAGTCTTCATTCTGCAATGAACTTTTTAAAGATTGTTTTATTTTTTACACACACATATATATGTATAAATATATGTTAAATTAGATATTTTCAGGAATTTTAATATGAAATATATAAGGAAAATTAAGAGATTAACATCTACATAAACAGAGATAACTTTTTTTTTTGATGTTGCCAGAAAATTATCAATTACTAACAGTTCTAAAGGTAAACAAGATTTTTCTATTAAATTATATAATAGCTCTTTTTTCTAGAATTTAAATGAAATAAAAGTAATCCTTTTATTTTATCAAAACTCTAGACAAAAAAGTTATTATATAGGTTAACAGAAAAAATATGATTATATATATTGAACCCATCCATTTTGATGCAGAGAATGTTAAGTAGGTTGTAAAATTAAAAAAAAAAATTAGGGCCTTTGATAAGCCATAATTAAAATTATATAAGTAAAAGGACTCGAATTTGGTAAAAGAAGTACACAGATAGGTTATAAAATGTTTTAAAATTATTTTGTAAAAATAAGACTATTATTTTATAAATAGATTAGATATATATCTGCTATATTTAAAAGAAATAGTTGGTATTTTGCTTAATAAGCATTGTGGTAAATTGATAACTTAAATACATTTGTAAATATTTAATAAAGTACTTAATATGTTGTAAATAATTTAAATTTTTTAATAATTCTTATTAAAAGTTATGAATAATATTGTGTAGTGTTTAAATAGATCAATTTTATTCATTATGATATAATAAATAGAAAATTATATTCTAAATTGCTTTATTACATTAAATATTTTATAAAATGCATTTCAATTAATTATTTGGTTAAATATATTACAGACCTAGTAAGCTAAATTTTGCTACAGTATGTCTGGAAAGTTATCATATGACTGATAAATGTGTGTGGAAGCTTTCCAGGATTTGAAATAAAGTTTCAAATATTTTTAAAATTGATACAGTCTTCTCAACATTATAAATAAATAATTGAGAGAGTGCAAATCTCTCAAGCGCTTATGACTACAACCAGCCAATCAAATACTAAGCACTGGGACAGAGAATTTTAATAAGAAAAGAGCGGTTCCACTCTCTTCTTAACTTGTCTTAATATATATCCAAGCCAGTCCAAAGTACTTATATTTGAAAGTGTGAATCTTAAATATCATCACACTTAATTCATTGGGTTCAAATATTTGCTTAATATTTGATTGGCTGGTTGTAGTCATAAGCGCTTGAGAGATTTGCACTCTCTCAATTATTTCAATATCGACTGCGCTTTATAAAAATAATATTATTATAAATAAATGTAAAGACAATATTTTAAGTTAACTTGGAAATAATATTTAAATCAGCAAATCAAATTGGATACATTAAACCAAATATTTTATTAAGAATTAATGAATTATATTCTTTAAAATGTTTTTAAATTGTACGAACAAAGTTATAAAATTCATTAGAATTAAATATTTCTATTAATAATTTATATTAATCGACGAGTCATAGTTTAAGGTTTAATTTAAAACTATAAAATTTAATTTATATGTAAATGAGTCAACTTGTCTAGCTTTATTTGTCCAATAGGATTACTGAATAGAAACTAGTATAAATAGGAAAATCATCAATGTCTAGACAGGTAATAAGTGGTTATAACAGGTTAAGTTATGTTACAACAGGTTATGTAATATAACAAGGATTCGTAAAAAATAATTAAATTATAAAGTTTGTAACCTAATAAAATAGAGAGAGAGGGAAAGATAAGAAGAAAATGGAATAAAGGAGATAATGATAAAGATAAATGATGAAAATGAAATGAGAGAGGCCAATTGTAACCTAACAGAATGAGAGATAGAGAAAGAGAGAAGAGAAAAGAAGGAAAAGAATGCTAATAATGAAATGAAGGTAGGGTGTGAGAAAGAAAGAGAGAAAAAGAAAGAAATGGAGGTAAAAAAAATGGTAAGAATAAATGATGGAAAAGAAAAGAATTGAGAGGGAAAGAAATGGGGGAAAGTAATAGAAATGATATATATAATGGAGAGAGAGAAGAAATGAGATGATGGGAAAGATATGGAAGAGAGGTATAAGAAGATGGAATAAAGGAGAGAGAAATGAAATGAGATGATAGAAAGATATGAGAAAAGAATGTTTTAAATGGCAGATGATAGAAAAATATGAGAAATAACATGAAAAAAAAATGGAATGAAATTAAAATGAAATGAAATATAATATAAATAAAATGAAATTAAAATGAAATGAAATATAAACTAAATGAGAGACTCTTAACGACTTGGCTCAGTGGAGTTACAATAAATTTAAAGAAAAGAGATGATGATCCAGAGATGTATAATCAAATAAAGGTCAAATCCAATACTGATGAACTATAACTACTACAGCATATTGATATTTTAATAAACCATACAAAAGATTATCTAAAATCATTAATCAATGCCTACCATATTAGTATACCAATAGATTATACACTCTCTGAATAAGACCTATGATGCTTTGCTTTAAAATATTATCTTACAGAATTATATTTACTAAAACAACAAGAGTAAATAACCTCGGGATTTTAAAACTAACACTCTTGTGTAAAATTAAAGTTTAAGTTAAGTTGCCTAATAAAGAATTATTATGATTAATAAATAAATAAGTGACATCTTAGCTGACCATAAAATAATTATATGTTCAATCTTAAAATAATAAACAAAACAAACATTAATTCAAATAATTTAATGAATCAATTTAAATTTAACTAATAATGGCCTATTATCTAAGATATTACTTGAGCAAAGAAAAAATCAAGGGTACTTTTAATGCCTTTCCATACTAACAGACAACCACTAAAGACCTCAAATGCAAATAAATTATAATTCTTTAAATATATCAAATTTAAGATGATGATAGATGCTGTGCAGTAAACATAAGATAAGGTACAGTTCTTAAAATAATATTAATTAAAATATTCTTCTGAAGTACTAATATTGTTAATCTGATATTGCATAATCTTAATCTGAAAGATATACCAATAATTTAAAAAAATATACTTTTAACTAAATATTTAATTAGGTATCTGCTGTAATGCAATTATCTGTATTTATAATTCAATATGAGAATCATTTACTTTAACATAGCTTGTTTTTTAATTTTCAAGACAATATTAACTATATTTATTATCTTAGAACATACTTGTAAATTTCTGAATTGAAGATTAAATAATTTTACATTTTAAGATTTTATGAACTTGGAACCCAAGACAATAATATATTCTCATATAAAAGTAAAACAAACAAAACAAAACTTTTGAAATAATAATAATATAGTTTATTAAGAACAATAAGAAATTCTTACAAATTTAATGGACTACAATCATTGCCAATATCACACTGGGATTTAACATAAGTATTTTGACTTTTAACAATTTCCTTTAGTTTACATTAATATACTTAATAACAGGCTAAGGCTATTCAATTTTAATCTCTTTTAATAATTAGAGATTTTACAATCTTTAACTTTAATTATAATGTCTGCATGTAATAAGCACACTACTATTTTTTTAATTAAAATAATTTAAAACATTATGGTGTCATCTAGTAATCAGAATAACACACAAAAACTAGGTTTATATTTGAACCTCTAACTTAATTTTATAATCCTAAACTTAACAAACGCTAAGTTGGAAAAGCATATATTTTTGAGAACTACAAGTGTTTACACTGACATAACTAATATTAAACTAATGATATATTTTTAAATTAGGCTAAGCTAATCTTAAAATAAAACTAAGTTATGTGTATGGGACATTCATTCATCAGAGATCAGTTATACTTTTTTAAAATAAATTTAGTCCACATAAAATTATTCCCTCAATGTTTTAAAATTAATAATGTAACAGACTTACAAATCCAGCGGCGAAACTCTGGATGAAAATATTAAGATAGTATGTGTGAATTGCCACTTATACCATATGCATATTTAACATACTTTAAAATAAATATAATTTATTGTTGGTTAGCTTGTGCATGATAAAACTATCATAGCAACACAATTCAAACATTGATATACCTATGAGCCTTAAATTAGCTACAACTACCTGAAGAAATACATTTTCCTCAAACAAGCATATCTTGTCATCACAAATCTAAAACAAATGCAACATCACCTACTGTGGTGGAATTAGCATTAAGTCATCATGAATGATAGGCAAAAAATTATAAAAATACTAGGCTCCTCAGAGCTGGAAAAGAATATGGTGGCTTCCAAAAATACCTAACTTTGAGGCAAAACAAAGATATCTGGTATTCATCTTCAGTACATCTGGGAACAGGAACACCCACCAGAAAAGCACAATCCTCTCATGGGATTTCCAATGCTTATAAATGTGATCATCATCACTGAAAAATACAATACAATAACCCTCTTTTGGGAATACGCACTATCAAATCATGGAAATACAATACAATAAGGATGGAGAATTTTATCTACTCCATAAGCATATTCAAAAATTATTAACTAGGCCTAACTCTATGAGGCTAACAAATACTAACTAATAGCAAGATATATACTCCACTTAAACTAACTAAGTTATTTCCAAGAAATTTATAAAATACAAAACGTATATCCAATGTTCGAACCAACAAAGCAAACTATGTCAAATGACTACTGTAGAAAATACTTTGAAATTAAATGCATATAAAATTCTAGGCAAGGCACAATGCACACATAACAAAATATTAAATGCTAAAATATAGTAACTAGTGGAGTTTTAAAATTGTAAATTAAATGCAAGAATATTTACTACTCGATGAATATAAAATATTTGTAATTATTACTAATATAACATTCATAAAACAAATGAATGGATATTCTCTGATAAACTTCTTAAGTAAATTTAAAATAAAAATTGAGTAAAACATCCCATTTATATGAAAATAAGACTGTGATATTTAAATCTCTATGATAAAATTATTAAATAGAAACTAGCTAGTGTAATGCTTGATGAATAAACTAAATCTACTTAAGAATGGCAAAAAACATTTGCTCATTCAAATAAACCTATTTTGTTTTAAAATTATAACCCTAGTTTACCTGTATATTTATGCCAAAAAGTGTTACATAAAAATTTAATAGCATAAATATTTTTATGGTTTCTTTTTTTTTAAACTAATAAAGCAGACCATAAAATATATATATTAATTCAAGTTCATATTTTGGCTCCGTGATGATTTTTCCATTTCATAACGTGTAGACAATTTATCCAGGTTAAGATATCGATTTGAATTCGAAGCTTCAATTAATACATTTACATACATGGCAATCATTTCCAAACGAAAATGTTCAATAGTTCACTAATAATATTTTTTTTAAAACAATTTAAAAAAATTAAATAATAAGATTAAGCCAGCATGAAACAAAATAAATTCTTCAGCTGAACACATTTATATTTATAAATCTAGGTTCAAACGCAGGATAATTATATATATATTTTTAGTTAACTTTCACTGTTCTTCTTTAGATAAATGCATTTTTTTAAAATAGGGCTCTTTTTTTTAAAACGTTTCTTAATATTTAAAAATGTATTTCTTTTTTAAACAAATTTCCTTTTATTTATTAAACATAAGAGTAGATTTTTTTATAATTAAGACATTCCTCCGTTTATGAGCAAAGATCAACGGTCATAAAGTTACTTATAAGTACTGGCAACTATAACCAAAACATAATGTATTTGAAGAGAGAAGTTGATTAATAATATTTTTAAATTCTCTTAAAGCTTTACTTCCAAACAAATTCTTTTCATACTACTGGCATAAACGAGAATTAGTATTTTAAACTACATATTGTCCACAGAAACATATTCTGTTAAGAGCATATTTAAATGTATATATATCATCTATTAAGTAATAAAGTATTAAATTTAATGTCACTTTTAATTTATAAAGACACTAACGCATTTCCATTTTAATATTTTAAAATGTTTGAATGTCTTTTTTTTTTTTAATTTCTTCTTCACATGTATTTTTAATTTGATAGGAGATATACTATAGTCTAGTGCAATAAAATCTTTAGCCATAACAATACTTAATAATTTAAGTTTTACTTTTAAATAAAGAAAAATGAATAGAATAAAAGTAAATGAAATATGAGACGCTGTATTTTTTTCTTCAAACATTTTACCGTAAATTTTAATGTCTCAGTTGTAATGAAAAACTGTCAGAAAAAATGGAATACCTTACTTTTAGCTTCAGCAATTCATGTTTACAAGACGATTTTTAAATAATTATTTTAAATATACTTTTATTTATTTTTTAGCAAATATAAAGTTTTATAAAATTACTTTTTTATTAACAAAATTTTAAGATCCAGTCTAGTTGAATCAAAATAAGATCAGCCCTTGAATAACCCCTAGATTTTTCCGTTTTATCTCACCATTTTTTACCCACCTACAATTCATTTAAAAAAAAACAATAAAAACTATTTTTTACTAAATTTTAATATTCCAACAAATCAGCTGTGAAATCAATCTACTGACGTAATCAATATAATTTTCCCTTATCACGTGACCTTCAGCTGGAAAGTCAAAATTTTATTATTAACAAATATTGTGCAATAATTTTTTTTAAATGATATTTTATCCAACCCATAGTAATAAATATAAAATTTAAAGTTATACTCTTTATTAAACCCATAAATATTTCATTGAAATAATTTTATCCACACATTTTTTTTATTTATTTATTTTAAACAATATTGGAATTAAATTACTTTTTTTTTTTATGTTTCCATGTCAATGCATGCACATTCTCACATACGAATGCAAGTTAATTGTTTAAAAGTTATTTTTAAAACTACAACAATAGAATGTTATTGAATATTTAATCTAAGTAATTTTTATAACTGAATGTTAAACTACAAAACTAATAACAAATATTTTTATTCTTTAATAAAAACTTATATATCATTTTTTTAAAAATTTATTACTTAATTATTCCGACTTATTTATAATATCTAATTATTATTCTTTAGACATTAAAATGGATTACACAATAATACATTTAATATTACTTACAAACTGACAACTATTTCTGATATCTTTCTTTTTTTAAAATTCAAATTATTATTTAGCATCTCTTACCAACCTAACTCATATATCTTTTTTCAAATACTTAGACATAATTCCATAATACAATAATGATTACAATCAATACAAGATTAACCTATTTTAGTCATTAACTAATTTAATTTTCATTTTTTATCATTACTATTTTTTTTTTAAATCATCAATTTCAAACCAAAAGGTTAAGCTAAGATAACCTTTGGCTCCTTTTGGAACTAAGTGAAACTTCAGTTAGGTACAAGTTAAAGTTTTTAAATAATATTATTTTTCTTTAAAGTTTTTTAAAAGTACAAAAAATTAATTACTGTTGGCACATAATGTGTGAATAGAAAAACTACTACTCTCCATCGAAAAATCTACTCAAAAGCTTAATTCAAACCTCATCAGTAAGTTATGGAACACAGATTTAGCTTATTAAATGTTGGAAGAAGGATGGACAAATGCCAAAGATTTTGCCATGATATATTTACATTGAATTTTAATAATGTTTCAAATAGTGTATTTCGGAAATGTGAACATTTATATTCTAGAAATATATTTGGTGTTATTACAATTAATTTATTGAAGAAAGAGACAATTTTGACAAGACAGTATTCTGATATAAATTATAAATAAAAAAAAGAAGAAAAGTACGTTTTTACATTTAAATTGTCAAGACAGATATGAAACGTTATTATATATTATTTAGAACATCTTTCTTATTATAAATAAGAATGCAATTTTAGTATAATAATTTGTCTTTAAAACGAACAAATGGACTTGTCATTACAACAAGATATTTTAAAGACAAACTGAAATATAATTAATGAATATTGAATACATAATTTGAATCTCCTGAAACAGTAAAGGAATCACCATTGCTTTAGCTATCTGAAGAAAAGAAAAATGCTTTATTGAGAAATATAATTTTCATGATAAATAAATCACAAATATGTGGAAATGAAATGTTTATTTACACTATTAAACATATATCTAGTGGAAAAATATTAAATAAATAATAATATTTATGCTTGTTTTGGAAATATAAAAAAACGAGCCTGAGATATCGCCATTAAAAAAAAAAAAAAACCTTGGAAATATGTATGTTATCGAAAAAATATTTCACTTGCCAAAAATTAAAATGTTTCTTTTAATAAATTATTGTCAACTTGGTAAGATAAACAGAGATATACTGTTATAAATATCTTCATAATTCAAGATTGACAATATTTCACTGTGATTTTGAAGGATATTGAAGTCGACATTTGTTTATATATATATATATAATCCATGCCGCACATAAATACAAGGAGAGCGACTTTCAACAAAGACTTTAATATGTTGCTTAGCGACCATGGAGGTGACTTCTCTCCAATGTTTGTCAACGTGGGAGCCAAAAAGAAGAACTTTTTCATAAATTTAAACTTTATTGATATTGATTAATATTTTTTTTATTTAAAAAAAAAAAAAACTTAACATTAATATTTTAAAGTACTGTTATTTAATTTCGTTATTTATTAAGATTTAAACTAACAGATATTTGTTTCATAATTAATCTTAGAATAAATTAATATTTTAATAATCTTATGAAAATTAAAAACATAATTTATATAATAACAATTTTAGTGGGGAATTTGTTCATGGATAGCTGAACAACAGGATAACATAATGTATAATGGTATATTGATCACTTGGTAATTTCATATTATTATCTTATAGTGTGCTTAATAATTTTTTTTATTGCTTGGAGTTTTATATTTTTTAAATTGATGAATGGACTGATGGAAGACATATTATTACATATGATTTTACTTAAGGATATAGTAAACATGAAAGTGTATAAATATGCATAAGTTTAAGATAGATTCACTTATAAAAATATAGTAATTATTTATAATATTATTCTGCAATATAATATTAATATTTGAAATGAATGATATATTGAATAAATGGATATATGAATCTTATTACTGCATTTTGTTGAAATCATTTGTATTGTAGTGAACTTTCAAAACCGTTCTTGAAAAGTATTCGGATTTTTTTTAGTGGATTTTAAAGATGATAGTTTATAGATTATTTATTAATGTTGTTTTTCTTATTTTTACAATGTTGATTGTATAAATCAGTAGATGTAATTGTATGATGGTGAACAGGTGAGTAGATAGGAAACCCTGAATGTATATAGGATATGTGAAAATGATGAATATCAGCATATATTTTGAATTTATTCACTAATACAGATAACGTAGTACTGTATTATATTTACGTGGACAATGTCATTTATTTGTTGTTGTCAGTAAGAGCTAAGAAAGCCATGACGTGATTTTTCTTAGATATCTGAATAAGTATTTATTTTTAAATAGCGCTATGTTTACAATTGTATTACATTTAAATATCGGCCTTTCAAGCTAATTGTGCATGCGCTTTTCACGAGTGTTAATAATAAATTAATACTTCCATTCCCAATACAAGATATAGTATTTATGAAAGAATAAAATGAATCCACTTATTCTTTCAACTCAAATGAGTAAGTCATACGTAATAGTTTTAGACTGTTTTGCCATGTGAATTTTCTTATTCTATTGAGTTGTTTTTCTTCACATCCTGTATTTCATTACTATCAAATTTTCGTATGTATATGCATCATATAACTTAGCATTAAGAAAGTGAAGTAATGGATAAACTTTGAAAGTTGGATTGTTTTGTTTTTTTTTTTTCCTCATGTATCAGAGCATCGGCAGGGAAGTGAACCAGCGAACCCAGGACAACTACTTGTAAGGCAGCTGTGCTGATCACTCAGCCAACAACGCTTGACAAAGTTGGATTGTTTAAGATAAAAGCAAGATAGGTTTATGAATAAGTGTTTTTACAAGTGATATTGAAATAAGCAACATTTAATATAAAAGATATCAAAGGAATGATTAATATTCCTCAAATTTAGAATCCCAATGATTTAAAATTGATAAGTTTTTGAGCAAATGCATATTTTACCGTGAATGAATGGTGAAAGATTAATAGAAATGTCTGAATGTTTGTTTTTAACATATGAAAATATAAAATTATCTGAAAATGATACCAAGCAATATAATTTATTACATGATTATTTATTTTTTTTAGAACATATTGTCAAAGCAAAATACACTCTTTTGAGTTAAGTTAACTGAGATTTATTTTAAAGATATTTTATATATATTTATAAATCTGAGTTAGAGAAACAATATTTCTCTTATCAAAATGGTAAGATAAATTTTTGTAATATAATTTTGGACATATAAACATTTTTGAATTTGGTGTTGATATTTTTTTTATGATATGTAAAATTAGATTTAAAATTTCATATAGCCAAAGTGAACACTAACATTTTTTTTTCTTGTTTTAATTTATAATACATATTGTATTTATTACTTGTAAGATTTTGTATATAATATTTTGTTTTCATAGTCAATATTATAAATTAATTATAACAAATTTGTAATCTTATGTAAAGTTATATAATATCAAAATAAATTTGTTAATGTTTTTTTTTTATGAAAACTTCCTTGTCAAATATTACTTTACTGATTTCTTCATCTTCTCAATACATGATCCACAGAAATTAAACAAATCATATGATATGTTTGCACATTATAAATTTATAAATTATTTAGAGGGTTATTGTTAATCATTTTAATATTATTGTATAATCTTAGCTGACTATCTAAAATGATTTGATACGAATTAAGTCTATTTTCATATTGCCACTTCATTCCGATTACAATGTATTTTTCAAATACCACATAAATAAATCAAATTTGCATAATGTTTAGGATTATTAATATTATATTTTATTTTATTATTAGATATTGAGCATAAAGATAAATTATTAATAAAATTAATTGTAGGAATACTTTAGTTGTTATTATTGATGCTATTATTATTATTTTTAGGGATAGTTAAATATAATGTAAAATCCTTCATCATATTAACTACAGGATTTTAAATTAATGTTTGATTTATATTTAAAGAACCTGAGATTATATTTTAAAGATAGAGATTTAATTTATTAGTATTGTGTTGAAATTATTTAGGGTATTTCAAAGACATAGGAATATTACATAGTTGTGTTATTATGTGAACTTGGTAAGATAGTATTCTTATGCCATTGAAGGTACAGCTTTTGGGATGTGTTCTCAATGTTTGCCATCCATTGTACCTTGCTAAATGTCTCATGATTATTATTTATTATTTATTATAAAGAAACCACATATTTTAGAATTATAAAGTATAAGCTAGTTTAAAGATAGTTATTTATATTTGAATACTTATGTTATTTATTTCTTATATTTATTAAATAAGAGCAAGCCAGAAGATATTATTAGATACTATTTTATTGTGAGGATGTCAGTTAGAAAGGGTACAATATATAGACTTGTGTAATTTTATGCACATATTTAATAGTAATAGTTTATTTACATGTCTATTAAAATTATTAGAATAGAATTTGACTCTAATATATTATAACAGGACACATTTCTGTCAGGTTGATGAAGAGTATAAGGGTTAAACACACATATATATTAAATTTACTATCACCCTAACACTTTATAATAACCAAATAACAGTTAATTAAATTTAAAAACCTAATAATTAATTTCTTAATTTATAACTCATATTTCTTGATCATTAGCTATTTAACAGTCCTTTGTGGAGGATGAGGGGTGTAGCTATATGTGCATGCACACAAAATATTGAATTAATATTTATATAAATATATAATTATTTTCTCATCATGTAAAATAAACTAATACTATATCCTCTTTTCATAGTTTAAAAGTTTTATAAAAATCAATTACAGTATTACAAAAAAAAGTTTCATTATTTTTTTGTAACAAATATTTCATTCTCCCTCTTTAAAATACCATAAAATAATTAAGTAAAAATCATTGCATATCTAATTAGCTAAAGAATCAAAAATTGTGAATGTTAATTTTTTAGTAGATGGATGCCTGAAAAAGGATTATCTGGAAATAAAACAGCTTTGAAATAGTACCTAACTTTAAAATTTCTTTTTTGAAACCTGCTAAGGAATATACTCATTATTAATACTAGTTATAACTGGAATGCAGGAGACTCCATGAAGAAAAGGAATTTATTTTTTATCATTCTAAAAATGCCTAGAGACCAAATACCTCTCTAAAAACAAATTGTCCAAAAAAGAAAGCTATATAATCAGCATTCATGTGTGCAAATGGAAAATGAACTCCACTATAACCTTTCTAGAAAATATTCCCCTGACTCACAACTGGAATTTATTTTTTTTAAAAAAGCATATCTGTCCCTCATGCTTAAAATAAAATATCTAAGCTAGCTACATGATTCTTGGTGAATCACACCTAAAGCTTGCTCAGCTGTTTCTAAGAAGAAGAAAAAACTAATTCATATAAAGAAACTGGTAATATTTTTGGTTGTGGATCTTAAAACATTTTGCTAATTTAATATCAATCTTCATTAAAATAAAAATGATAGAACCCTTGAAACCTTACATTGGAATACACTAAAATAAAAAAAAATGATAAAGAAATATAAAAGAGATTATAATGAAATTTTTCAAATATTACTTCAATCTAAAATTACAGGACTAAAAATAAAAATTTAATAGTACTTAAAGAAATATTTCAGTGACAGTTGTCTACATTAAAATCTTTCAGTGCAAAGGACACTTAAAAAGATTCAAAGTGGGAAAAAGATCCCAAATAGAAGGTTCAATATTGCAGCGTCACCTGGCAGCTTGTCCAGTGGGAGAAAACACTACCATAATTTTTACATTTTTCTTATAAAAATGAATATTGCAAGCACGAGATAAATATATGTGTGCATATACAAGACTTTAATATTAAATGAATTAATACTTCTTTTAATTAATACCTCATATATGTGTGCAAGTTATTTCATTTATTTGTGCCCAGATTATAATTATTATTGGCAATAGTTTTGTTTTTTAAAGTTTGAATAACATTAGTAGGATATGTACGTAATCTATATTTCTGAAAATTGCACTTATGGTTTTCTTCACTTGTGTATTATGATTTTTTAAAAACACTTGAATTAATTGTCTTTTAAAAGAATTTGCATGTTTAAAAATGGATTTGTGCTTGGTATCTCTTTTAATTGTATAATTGTGCTATAAAAGAACTTTATGAATTTCCATTATCATAAATATTTAATTTTATATCCAAATTGTATTTAATATATGAATTGGCTGATTGAATGCATCAAGGATAGATTGTTATCTGGGAAAGATTCAGGATATCATTATTTGTGCAATTTTCCTTGCTGGTGAAGAGATGTAATATAATGTTTATTGTTCATATGTTATAGTATTAAAAATTTTGCAAGTGAAATTTAATGGCAGCAGATAACTAAGATGTTTTTGAAGTGAATGATGGGAAGGATATTTTGTTTTGTATATATATATTATATGTATTTTGTTGAATTTTACTTGAAAGAGTCTATTTGTTAATGAATGAAACTGTGGTTGTGGAAGAATTTTAGTGAAATTTTGTCTGTTTGTTTGTTTTTTTGGCTAGTATTGTAACGTTGTATGATTTTCTATTTTATTTTAAATATTTATACGTATTTTTTATGGAGAGAAACAAGTTTGAAGTTCGTAATTAATTATGGGGATTTAAAAGCACTAAATGATTAATTAAGTCTGTGGGTACATAGAAATATAATGTAAAAGACTGAATTGCGTACAAACTGATTATGCAAATATAATGAAAGCCATAAAATAGATAGAAAAGTAAACAATTAAAGAATCATTTAATAAAAAATCAAAGAAAAAATTAGCAGTTTTTCAGTTTTCAGAAATTAATAATTGATACAGAGAGGAATAGAAAAAAAGTATTAGAATGAAAACTGGGATATACATAAACAAGTTGAATTTGCAGATTGCTAAAGTTACAAAAAAAAAAAAGGTTTGATGTTGCAGTAAACATAAAAGTAGAAGTGAAAAAAACTGAGATTTTTTTACAAATGAATTTTAAAATATATATATATATATCTAAAATAGTTACTACAAAATATAAAAGAATTACAAAGAATGTATTAATATAAATATTTTTTATTGAAGAAACTAAAAAAAGGAAAAGAAATTGAATCATCTTCAAGACATATGAAAGATAAAAAATAGTCATATATCACATAATCCCACTTCTTTTTTAAGCTTGTAAAATATAAACAAAGACATTTGTTAATTGCTCAACAAGCTTTGAGATAAATGCTTAGCAAGAGAAAGCATTTAAAATATCTCTATCTGACCCCCCACCCCAATCTCCTGACCAATGGTTTCATGCTTTTGGCACTCCTCAGAGAGGTGCTAGGATAGCTTCCTACCCTAGATCTAAAAATATCAACCCAAAGCCAGCACTTATTTAAGAGTTAACCATTTGTCCTAGAGTTGACTATTGAGAGAGAAAATCTGAAGTTTTCAGATATCTAAATGTCTTCAAACCCAGGTATCTAACTCAAATGGCTATATGGGACTGAGAGATCTTCAGCCAAACCATATATTAGAAGTCTTAGCATCATATGACCCCACTTCTTTTTTTAAGATTGTAAAATATAAGCAAAGGGGTTTGCTAATTGCAAACTACCCTAGCGACTCTCTGAGGAGTTGGTCAGGGAATAGGGTGGTGGCTTTCAGATAGAGATATTTTAAATGCTTTCTCTTGCTAAGCATTTATCACAAAGCTTGTTGAGCAATTAGCAAAGCTCTTTGTTCATATAAAAGATATGTTGAAGAAATCTTTTAAAGAAATTTTTTACAAATAATACTAAAGGAGGAAAATATGTGAATATCAAAGTACGAAGAGATAAGAGTTGAATATAATTTGGAGTGGTGAGAGATTTAATTTCTAGAGATAATTGACATTTATTGATTCTTAAAAAAACTAAACTTGGGAAAAATTATTGTAGTAACTAAATTTACAAAAATAAAGAATTAATAATGAAATATATATATATATATATAAGCAAGTAATTCTCTTAAGTAAGATTATTTAATAATATTTATAAATTTCACACAACTAGAAATTCTTTACAGCCCTAATGCTTAGTATATTTATGCTAACTTTTTTTTTCTACTACGACAAAAAGTACCACATTTTGCACATATACCACATAGTTTTTTTTTTAGTTTTATAGTGAAAAAAATTGGATGCACATTATATATGTAAAGGACATAAAAAAAATAGTTATATGATAGTAGAAAGTCCCAGATTTAACATCACCAGAAAAAATTTAAAAAGCCAGAATTAGACAGATTGGATGAAAAAATCGTGAGTCAGCATCCGACAAAGTAATTATTATAAAATCATTGGAGGAAATTTCTAATGGCTTTGTTTGACATTACAGAAAATAGACAAATAAGAAAGTAGTAATAAGCCAAATGTGAAACATAATGACAGTAAGAGTAAAAATGATGAGGTGTTTTTATGGGTTTATGATTAAAATGTTTTGTTATACTATTATTAATATATCCTTTACTATTGCAGATAATATTCTTTATAGATTTTTATAATTAAAAAAACAAAAAATTTTACAGGAAAAAATAGCACGTTATACACATGTGCAGTATAGATGTGAAAATATAAAAATTGCAATCATTTTTTTATTTATAGAAATAATTTAGAAAAAATATGTCTATTAAGAATTATTTTAACTGAGTAATTTACCTGAGGAGTAAATTCCAAGTTTAATGTATTAGGATCAACACTTCCTTCAAACAAACTATCTGCAGTTGTGTGAGCAATATAAGCAGTAGTCCCATCTTCTAGCTGCACTGCCTGAAATCCTTCTACAATAAAAATGAAACTTAGTACTATTTATAATGTTAGAAAAAAAAATACTCCTTCATGTTATGACATTATTATTTTAAAATACTATCCTACCAGACAATAACAACCATAACTGTCATAACCATGGCTTGATTACCGTAAAACTAGGACAAAATACTATCTAATTATGTTGTCTCAACAACTGTCATGATCATGCCTACTCTACTACCATAGTACCTGGACAAAATACTTCCTGTTACATCACAACAACAATTATTGTGATCTTCACTGCTCTACCAAAGCAATGACAGATTATACTTTAGTATATTACACAGAGGCAAAGCTTTCCATAAGTAGCGCCACTCAGTGCAAGCCAAAATAATCTATGGATGCAGGAAGGTTTTTTTTTTTCTATTTTATTAATCAGCATAATAAAAAAAAAAAACGTACAATTATTACCAAACTAATAAAATATTAAATTATTTAAATACCTATCTTTATGGATTACATCTGTCGGTAGTTGTAACTTATGCCCCATGTGGCCACAAGAGGCACTGTTTCTGTGTCAACCACAGAAATATTCAGAGTAGGGGGCCAAAAGCAGCGATGCAAGTTCCAGCCGCTAGCATAAGTTACAACTACCCATCTGTCTATCTCTTTCATTTACTAGATAATAGTTAATAATTATAATCAATATGATAAACAACACAAAATATACAGTAATTATTCAACTAAAAAAACATTAAACTATTTAAATAAAAATCTTTGTGAATGATAATCTTCCTTTACTTTCACTCGTTGGATAATAGTAAATTTCTTACAAAGAAAAAAACATTCTACAAAACATGCAATAATTATACCAAAATCTTAATAAATATCCTTACTTTCATAAAAATAGTTAAAAGACAAAATGTATAAAAATTTTCATTTTAATTTAATAAAAAAAAAATTGAATGATTAATTGCTCAACTTATATGGCATTGAGGTTGATGCTATCTTTTTTCAATCATACGTTAAATCAGATTAACTTTTGCTCAACAATTTTTTTAATTGTTTCACTTGTATTTTCTCAAAAATAAACCAGTCATTCCTTTTCACATACCTTTACCTGGATTATGTTGGATGAATGCGGTTGTTCCATCAGCAAGGGTCACTGCTTGGACATTTACTGACGTGTGCCCATTTTCAGAAGTTATATGGTCATTTCCAGAATCATCACCAGAAGTCAGTGTTGTGAGATGTCCAGCACTTCCTGTTCCATTCTAAAATTATATATATATAAATTATATTATTATCTTCAAAAATAAAATATCGAAAGTTAGTTGATTGTTAATTCCTGTTACTATAGATACCATACATTTAAAAATTATATAATTTATAAATATTTAAATTATCTCCATAATTGTTCTTTATAAGTCTTTTATTTTATGAACCGTTTATTTTCTGTATCAATATATACATTCAACTGCTTCACCTATATTTCAAAATTTTCTATGGTTGTTTTCAAAGTTTATTCCTATAAAAAATCTATACTGTATTTATAATTTCTAACATGTTTCCAAAAATCAATAACAATAATATAAAAATGTGCTCAAATTTGTACTATATTTTCTAAAACTAAAATAATTATTTTATATATATCTTTTTCTAGTTATCTTCATATTATTAATACTTTTTTGCTATTTAATAATATGAAGAAACTAGAAAAAAAAAAAAGAAATATATATATATAATTTTTTGGTTTTTAAAAAAATAGTATCACTTTAAATGAATTTTAATGTTATTATTTTTCTGGAATTTTATAAGTATATTATAAATTACACATGGCTAAACTCTCCACTTTTTATGCACAAACCTTCTTGCATCCATTGATTACTTTGGCTTGCACTGAGTGGCGCTACTATATGGAGAATTTAGCCTCTGTGTAAACAGCTTATATAAGCGTAAGAAATGGTTATCATGTGATATATTATAAATTAGAAATATTGATTGGTATATATTTATAGGAAATTTTTTTTTAAATGATTACAGGAGATGGTCCAAACATAGATGGAGAATGTTAGAATAAATAATCTACTAATTCATAATATTTTAGATAGTAAAAACATTTACTGTAAGAAATGTACTACTTGGGGCTTTTCAAAACAAAATATATTTAATTTTCAATATGGAAAAAAAACTACTTATCCAAATGGAAAAATTCATAGAAATTCTAAAATTCATAGCATCCCTGGTGTTGTCAAGACCCACAACAAAGTGTTTGCAATATTCAATAAAATATATTTATCCATTTTCATGAAATTCAAATATTAATAAATGTATTAATTCTTATGAAAATGTTATCAAATAATTTTTCTCTATTCTTAAACATTGTGAAATGCTTTCTTTAACCATCAACTTTTATGCTTAAAACAGTATGTGATGTATTTGATGTGATGTATTTGGCTTCTTCTTAAACGAAGTCAAGAATATCTCAGCAATTATGCCCAGATAAACCTGTTAGCCACTTTATTTTCCATTCCCCACTCTAAGTCTTCCCATATTCTGCCCCATCCCATTTCCACAACATAATCTTTGTCAACTCTATGGCCTTTATATCTAAATCCCCCTTATCTTTTCGCAAACCCAACATAAAAACTAATAGCTCACTTTCTGTATAGTCACTTTGTTCATGTCTATTCTCCCATAACTTCATTATCTGTACTCTTTCTGCTTTCAACCATTTACATTCAATCAACAGATGCCTAATATTTTCTATAACTTCCTTACACAATTTGCACACTAAATCACCCATAGTTTTCCATTTACATGTATATTCTCTTGTTGCTAAAGATACCGTTTGAGCCTTAAACAATAAACTACTTTCCTTACTATTATCATAAATTAACTTGCATCCAATATTCCGTTTACTTCTATATATATATTTAAACTCTTCTTACCCTCCATACTAATTCTCCATCTCTCCAACTCCCTATTTTTTATTAATGCTTCTATTCTTTTATCCCATTCCTTACCACTATAACACTCAACAATCCTCCTAACATTATCATCCCACCTTTTATACAAGTATACTGATATAAATTCTTTATCCAAATCTTTTGCATACCGCATTACCTTTCTCACCCATCTTGTTACATGCCCTTTACTCATAACCCAATTAAACACTATTTTGGCTATTCTTTTACTATCCATAACCTGCAACCTACCAAACATTTTCATTTTTGCATCTCTCATATAAAAACTTGACCATCCCATTTCTCCTTGAATTGCCTCCTTTGCTGTCAACATCTCTGCATCTAATGCATGTCTTCCTACTTCCCTTTGTACTTTCTCTAAATAATCTAAAACCCTTTTACTAACACATAATGCATCATTTCCATATGTTAACCCTGCTACTGCAACTCCCTTCCATACAATTCTAGCTACATCATATTTATTATATGAAAATACTGTTAGTTTCTTTACCAAACCTGTTCTTTTCTTTGCTTCATTTACCAATTTTTTCTCCCATTCATCCAAGCAATTTTCCTGATTACATAAGATAATTCCCAAATACCTATATCTATCCACCACACTTAACTTTATATCCCCCAATAAAAATTCTACATCTTCTCTTTCCCCAGTATTAACCATCATTATATTTGATTTTTCTTCACTAAATTTAATCCCCATCTCTTTACCCACCCTTGCACATGTCCTCAACATAATTTCCATACCTTCTCTTCTTTCTGCACATAAAAAGATATCATCCGCAAAAAAAAGACCCGACAAAGTATATACTCCCTTGCCACCTATTAACGGTATCTCTACCCCTCTTCCTAGTCTTTCAATCACTTTCTCCATTTCACTCAAAAACAACAGAAACAAAATAGGTGACATTTGGCATCCTTGCCTTAATCCCACCCCATTTTTAGCCAAGAGGTCATCGCATCCGCCTTGCAAGCAAGTAGTTGGTTGCAGACGGTTGTGGGTTCGCATCCCGGCCGATGCTATGACATATGAGAAAAAAAAAACTGATTCTATATCCCCTAATTGGTAAGTATAATAATTATTTTCATATAATTTCTTAATAATTTTTACTAAAGCTTCATCCATTCCCAAATTGGCTAACCTTACCCATAATCTATTTTTATTTACTCTATCATATGCTTTCTCTATATCTATAAAACTCATATATAACGATCTACCTGAATTCCTACTCATCTCCATAAGTTGTGTAACTACAAACAAACTATATCCTATATGCCTATCTGACCTAAAACCTCCTTGCATTTCCCCCATTACATTATTCTCTTCCATCCATTTTACAACTCTTCCACTTACCATATATGAGAAAACTTTATATAAAACTGATGTTACCGCTATCGGTCTATAATTATTTAACTTTCTACGATCCTTACCCTTTCCTTTAAATAATAATCTTATTCTTGTATTACTCCAACTATCTGGAAAAACTCTATTCTGTGCCATGTTATTAAAACATGATAATAACTTTGCTTTTGCTCTATGCCCTAAATTCATTACCATCTCTGCTGCACATCCATCTAAACTTCTTGCCTTTCCACTTTTCAATCTCTTCCATGCCTCATTCAGTTCATTTTTTGTGAACCTAATATTCCCATTACTATCTGCTTTCATGTTTTCTATCACTAATTCCTTCACATCTAACATCTTTTCTATATCCATTACATATCTATTTAAGATTTTCTCTACCTCTTCTCTAGAGCTACACTCTATTCCCTCATCATCTATTAATACTATCTCTCTTTCCCCTACATTTCTTCTTTTAATGTAATTCCAAAATTTTTTACTCCCATCTCTTCCACTTTTATTAATATCCTCCAACAATTTATTATTTAACTTCATCCTCTCTCTATAATTATCCATTATGTTTCCATCTATATTAATAATCTGACCAATATATTTGTAGTTATGAACTTTCTCTAATTCATGATTATCAATCTCTATTTTCTTCTTATGAGAAAATCCATTGAACATTACTTTACAATTTTAGGATTTATCTTTAGTCTATTTTATTACTTTCATCTAATAAACATCACAAGATCACCATTTCTTATGCTTATTTTTTATTGTTTGGCAATACGTATAGTGAGTTTTGGCTGTTTTTTCATCTAATACTTTTGCAATTTAATATTAGAATTGAAATATTATTAAAAAATTGTCCATGCATTTTTGGTTAAAGAGAAGAACTTTAAAACAGGAGAGGTAAATACTTCTTCTAACATATCTATGATTGGAGAAGAAATTGTAGTTTCTTCAAAACTTAATATTAAAAAGCAGGAGTTTATCTAAGAGCATACCAAAAAGGAAATATGGTGAAATTTATTTAAATTGGGGATTTATTTAAATTGTGTTATTTATTGTAATAAATCACTAGCAAGCATTCACTGGTTCAAATCAAATTTCATAGGTATTTAGAAATGAAACATGACTAACTACAAAAAAAAAAAGATCTACATTTTATTAAAGAGACAAATGAAAGTTCAACAAGGCATCTTTGCATGTGCATGTGAGTTACCACATTTCACTTAATAGTTAAACTCATACAATTGGAAAGACACTCAAGCCGTGTGTGAAAGACATTGTATAATGCAAAGAGACTGCTAAAAAAAATAGATTCATTACAATTATCAAATAATACTATTATTCACCACATCAAAGATTTTCTACCAGCATAGAGAAAGAACTAATTCACCAACTTCGACTTTGCAGTGAATTTTTATTGCAAATGAACGAATCTGCAGATTTTTCAGGTTTTGTTGTGTTTCCGGAATTTGTTCATTATATATATGATAATAATATTGAAGAAGATTTACTCATGTGTAAGTATCTACAAGAAAAAGATACTGGAGAAGATAATTATATTATAAAACAGGAAATCAGTTGGGTGAAGTGTATTGATATTTTTATAGATAGTGCTCAAGAAATGGTAGGAAAGATGAAGATAATTATAACATATTCTGCAAGTAGCTATAAAAACCATTAAAGTCATTGTGATTATGTAGACAAATGCTAATAACAAAAAAAAAATTGGCATATCTAAAAACTATTTGGATGAATCTGGAAAAATTATCAAGTAGATAAAATCTTGACCATCCCACAATCCAGATTATTTAAAATTTAGTAAACATACTGCACTTTTATTACTTACTGAAGTGAGATGACTATCCAGAGAAAAAACACTATTGAAACTCTCTGAAATTCATAGTGAATTATTTGGGTTTTCTTCATATCAAATAATTTAGAGCAGAATTTTATTGAATTTTTAATAAAACCTTCATGGTTAACGAGTCTTGCATATTTTTCAGAAAGTTTTTCTAAGTACAATGAACATATCATACCATTTCCGACCTTCTTATACACTTATCAATACTATTTTTTACACCAAAACTTTACTCTAATAGTTTCAACTGCCATGCAGTCATCATCAGAGATCTTCCTTTATAAGAAAAAATATTACAATTTTTAATGTTAATGAGGCATTTATTTATATAGCGCTCTGTTTATAAATTGGAATAAACTAAAGATTAGTCTTTCAAACTAACGAACATGCGCTTTTTACGAATGTTAATAATAATAAATGAATACTTTCATCTCCAATACAAGATAAAGTCTTTGCGAATGAATAAAATGAATCCACTTATTCATTCACCCCAAATGTTTATATATGGGCAAATCTTAAGTATTGGATATGAAAGCGTGAGGATAAATCCATCACTTTAAATCACTGTTTATTATTTCTGATTGAATAACGTCAATGAAATACTTAAGATTTGCCCATATATAAACATTTGGGTTGAATGAATAAGTGGATTCATTTTATTCATTCGCAAAAACTTTACCTTGTATTGGAGATGAACGTATTCATTTATTATTATTAACATTCATAAAAAGTGCATGTTCGTTAGTTTGAAAGACTAATCTTTAGTTTATTAAAATTTTTAATGTTAGTAAAATTGCATCTTTTGAAATTATAATTCTAAGTTTCTACAGTTTTGATTGTTTTCTACACCTCGTATAAATTTTTGACTGAAATAAATTGTAAAATAGAATATAAAGTTTTCAACAGTATCATATAACACTTTCATAACTTACAGTCAATCCCTTTTGCAAAGCTTCAGCAGAAGTGATTAAGAAAATCTAATTGATTTAATTAGTGACTCTGATTTAAAACAGATTACAAAGAACTGCCATTAAATAATTTTTGGATAAACACCAATGAGTTAAAACTTGATATTTGTGTTTTGCTTTCTTTTATAATGACATATTTATGCAAGACAGAATTTTTATATTATGCTGCAACCAAATCAAAGTATTGAAACAGATTCAACACTATATTGGATACAAGAATTCAGCTTTCTAATATTCTGCTTGGTATTAAAAGAATTTGTAATCAAAAACCCAAAAGCATTGATGTCATTAAGAACATAATTTTACTATTTACTGCGGCTATAACCTCGATAATATGCGTATAAAATGCGATAGTAGGGATCTCTACAGGTGTTTTAACCACAAGCTTACGCTATGGAAGACAAGAGGAGAACCCCATTTTATATACATATTATCGAGGTTATAGCCTCAGTAAATATTACTTACATAATCAATGTGCGTTTAATAAATTTATAATTTTACTATATACACACTACTTTATTTTACTGTTTTCATGGTTTGTTTTATGTAATTAAAATTTGAGAATAAATGATCGTTTTGTTTCCAAAATCTTGTATTTACTTGTTTAATTTATTTATTAATATCTACCTACTGTATAAAATAATCAAATGGTTTTGTTAAAATTTCAAGAAACACTGTTTTAGGGAATTAAATTAATTAATTCTTTAAAATAATTTTCATTTTATCATATAAATATCAAATTTATATATTGATATATCATTTATAAAATTTATTATTTCTGTTAAATTTTAGGTTGACTTTCTTTTTTGCTCTTTACTTTTAATTGATTTATTTTGTCACTGAGTTTTGACTGAAGAAAAACAAAACGTTTTTAAGAAAAATGGATAGCACCTAAAAAATAAAAATCTCATTTTCCTGAATAATTTAGATATTATTATAATCATAGATAGCTACGCATATATATATGATGCAAGCTCCAAGAATAGGTGAATTCATTATATTTTTGATCCCTTTTGCAAAATTTAGAGTGTTATTTATACATAGTTTGGGGAAGACTGGTTTTCTCCTCTTTATTATATATTCTTTAAGCTATGTCAATTTCATGTTTACATTTATCCTATTTAATTATTTTTAAAAAAAACATGTTATTAAAAGAGATTCTATCTCTATCCTTATATAATCAATTACTATTCTAGTAATTATTAAATACCATATTCCAGCTGACTGAAACATTAATTTCACTCTGAATTTTCACCAATGTTGATAAAAGTATGTCTATATCCATCAAAATCTCCAAGAATAGATGGATTTATTCTATTATTTATTCTTCATTCAACATTTAGAAGGTTGTTTATATATGATTTACATATATATTAAACTACATCAATTCATGTTTATGCTTATTAAATTATATGTATATATATATATTGAAGTGGTTTCTTCATAAGCAATCCTAGAAATAAGCAGAAATTGGACTAAGAAAAAGTAGAAAATAGTAAGTTTAAACTGCTATAAAAAATTTTAAAAAATGTAGAAAATAAATTATTTAGTGATAAAAATAACTTTGAATAGGCATAATATTAATTTGATATTTAAATATTACATATCACTGCATAGAGACATATTAAATTATTTCTATGTGCAAACTGAATGTGTGTATAAGTTTAAAATTTTCCACCATTAATAATTAAAAAAGTTATAAATTTATTTTTAACATCATTCTTCTACAATTTTTTTTTTTTTTTCTATTAATTAAATAAATTTTTTTGCAATTTTAAGTTCTAAAAGAATTTATCCATCTTCATTATAAAGTTTATTTCAATTAAATATGTTTTTCAAAACAAGAGTTCTCATCTATCATTCCATATAGTAGTTGTTCTAATAAACTGTCATCTAACTCAAGACCATAATCAAAATCCTTTGCCAATATCCTCAGTTGTATATCAAAATCCTGATATTTTTCATAAGGTAATTGCTTTCTATTTGCTATACTCAATCTTACCACCCATTTAGTTATTGTAGATATGAAGCATATACTTAGTTTTTCCTTCAACTCCTGATACAAAACTTCTTTGGGGATCCTGGATCATAGAGTTGATTCGCTAATTTCAATACATATTTTACCGTAAACCATATAAGTGTAGACAGTTTTAATTTTATTGTTCTCAATTTTATTTATGAGCATATATCTTTCAATATAAATTCACATCACTCTCCACGATGCAGCATGATTGTTGCTGCTTAGTGACACTACTTTTCTTGTTCAATCACTTCCTTGGAGATTTATATTAGTTCGATTTTTCTATGTTTCACAGGATTTTTCATGAGCTGTTAGGTTTTCATCAACTGCTTTATTCTGGAACTTCCAAACCTCCTGTTGGCTGCAGCCATTCTACTATGTCCTGAGGATTATTATATTAATACCAGTCGAGAGAGGATCAATATCTTTTTAATAAATTTAAGTACTACTTTATGGTAACAAAGTTAATTTATTTAATGTCATTAACAAAATAAGAAAAGAATAAAGAATAGAAAACAATTAGAAATTTCATTAAAAATCTCTACAATCTATTGATAAGCTTCTGAATATATGTGTCAGTATCTACAGGCACTCAGTAGATAAGTATAATCTATTGCAGTGTGTCTTAATTGAAGAAAGTTCTTCATGCATTCATTTGGGTATAACTGTAATATATATAAATATATATATCATCATTTTCAAGCATTATTGATTCACTGAGGAATAAAGGTCTCTCCAAGTACTACTCACCTTCTCCAATCTCTAGCCTTTCTTCTCCACATCTATGTATAATATGTTTGGAAAACATATCAATTATAGACTATATCACATGTGAATCATATTTGTATTTATTACACTTCCTCACAGTTCATTATAATTCATTATACATTCATAACACTTCATTGCATACACAAATCTTGGTGAGAGTTTTTATACAAGAGTCTATTTATGCATAATTGTTCCTCATTTGCATAGCCAATCCAGATAACTATCCAACATTGATCATTTAATGGATATTTAGCTATTATTAGTTAAAAAGTAAAACAAGGATGGAAAACCAACCAAACATTCACCAACCAGAAATTATAATGAAAGCTTGGTGAATGATGTCTTTTTTTTTTCAATGTTCTTCAATGAGAGAATATTAATGAGGCCTTTTCCCTACAGTAGACTATTTATAAAGCTGTTTTACATTTTATCTACAATGGGATTAAGAATTTTAGACTTACAGACTGTGCAAGCAGAAGGCCGATAACTTCGTGTTCTGTGCCACTATGTTCCATATCCTTCTGAGAGTTTTCCATTCTAAAATCTATTTAAAAACAAAAAAACAGTCCATATAACACTTATACATAACAAATTCAGAAAGTATTTGCACCAACAAAACATCAGGAATTTTTCTGCTTACACCAACATATGCTTTCAGGAGCAAGTTCTTTTACACCAGGGCTAACTACTGCTCTTTGATTACTTAGATTTAAAATAGATTGTTCTGGAGAAAGATGAAAGGCTGTTGAGAGTAAACAGAGGACATTGGTGATATTTTGTTGGTATAAAAAGATAACATGAACTAAGGTAAGTAAAATATTAATGTCAAGTTAGTTTGACATCAGCTGTTAGCTTGATAATATAAATGAATTAAATATGGCTGCTCGATGCATAAATAATTTAATTCCACTATTAGATCCCAAGTCCTGACTGATAAAGAACATAAACCAGATAATTAGGAGGGGGGGGGATAAATGACTCTGGATTTATGTGATAAAATATCTATATATAAGACATCTTAAAGTAATGTTTATCTACAGATGCACTAAAAACTAAATAAATTTACTTTACCTGTCACAAATAAAAGCATAGAGTGAAGAATTGTTTAAATAAACTTGAAAATAAGCCCCTTTTTCTTGTATTGATGCCAAACTATTCATCATTTTTTATCCAATGAATTAAACATTACAAGTTTATTTAAATGATTTCCTCTTAGTGCATTTATGTGAATGACTGTTTCTTAAATATTTCTTTTTCTTTTTTACTTTTTAGTTTTATTTACCATGAATTATCAAATATAATTCAATGATTCATTCAGTTTTAAATTACAAAATGTCAATAAAGATTAACACTATATATAAAATTTAAAATCTCAAATTTTTATTAATTTTTGGCTAAAATTGTTCGCAAACTCTAAAAAATATAATGTCATTGAAAAACAAATGCTTGCGAAGTCTCATTCAACTAGATGCAAAATTGGGAGTTGAATGAAAAGTGAGTTACAAGATTTTATCCTATAATGTAAAAAAGGGTGAAGTGTGCGCATTCTGCATAAATAATTTAATGTGATGCGACAAAGCAGTCTGTAATATGTATTACAGCAGAATTTTTGAATTACACGTAAACACGGCTGCGAAATAGTCGGCCGCGTAAACAGCATTTTTGTGTTTTAGCACATAAATCGCGTCATCCCGGCATGGATGTCAATAAAACAACTACCTTTAGATCAACATGGTTATTAAATTGATAGCATTATTTTACAGATTTAATCAGAAATGAATCAAAACACAAGATCACAACACTATAGGTTTTTCCAAAGATAGTAAAATGATGTGACTTATCAGGTGTTTATAATTTTAAATATTATCAGAATCACTTCTAAACAAAAGTGGCTTACTTGGCACATATAATCTACTCCAAAACTTTTTCCATATTCACCTTAAATCAGTTTAATATTTCTTAGCTGTTAGAATAAATTGTAGTAGACCCCTCACTGATATAGATAAATATCTATTTCATGTTAATTAGCAAGGAAAGATTAGTTGAATGCTCTATATTAAAATTAAAACCTAGTATAGCTAGCTAAATTTTAGAAAGTAAGATTTTACACAGTAGAATTAAAATCTGCAAATATATACATACAAATTAGGCATAAAGAAATTTACATTTTTTTTAGTAAAATAGTTTTCTTTTTTTAAAAAAAAAAAATTTCCCAGAAAAAACACAAAATCATTTAATCGTCTGTTAAAAAATAAATAAAAAGATAATTCTTTTAAGAGTTGTATTAATGTCTGAACTCAAACTAAAAACTAGACAGGATATATTCAATTTAATTAATGTTTATCGTAATGTAATTAAAACTGACAAAAATCATAAGTTTGTATTGTATGTATTGAATTATCAAATATTAATTAATCTCAATATTATAATCATAATCTAGTATGCATAATTTTTAATCATTCTTTGCTGTATATACTCTTTTACTATAAATTTTTCATTAGTCCAGAAATAGAAGTTTGCCACAGTTCTAGTAATTGAAGTATTAAGATTCTGTTAGATAAAACAATCATGTAAATAGTCTAGTAAAACATTTAAAATTGTCTTATTCTTCTTGTTGGTTTTTAATGGTAACATAACTGTGTATTAGAGAGAAGTTGAAATGTAATGATCATAAACCTTAAATAAACTAAGTAGCTTTCAAATGACTGGCTAGTTTATCCAAATTCCATTCTGGGCATAGAGCTGACTTCAGTAAGAATTTATCTTGGGAATATCTAGCCAATTGTACAATCTATTTTTAGTAACTACCACAATGGGAACTAATTATAATAAAATAATACCAATATTAGTCTTTTATAAAACTCCTCATGTACACTTTAATGCAATTTTTATATAATTCCTCTTTTATTTTTCTAACAGTTTCAACTGTCCTGAAGTCTTCATCAGAGCTTTCTATAACCTTCTTCAAGAAGGTTATAAAAAGCTCTGATGAAGACTGCAAGAATTATATAAAAATTGCATTAAAGTGTATATGAGTAGTTGTTGCTAAGGAATAAGGGCACGCTTACATTATCAGAGCTTAAAATAATAATAGTATCCCTAGAAACTGGTATCATACGGTCCTGCGAAACACTATCGCCCGCACTAACCGGATAAAACGCCTTATGCAAATTACCCGAAGTATGTGCAAAGACTAGTTGGATCGAGGCTAAGTAGTAGGCACTTAATTGACATTTACTTTTGTTATACAACTCCTCATGAATATATGAAAAAATGCAAAAAAAAAATAAAGAAGATATAAGAATAATACTTCTAGAAAAACCAATCCTATGAAATTTGTAGAAATCTCAATTGTGATAGAATAATTAAATAGACAGAATCCTACATTCCAGAACTAAAACTCTGAACTTTATATAATATAGAACTATAAAATAAATGTGCCTATTTAAACTATAATTGCAAATCACTATGGAACTTCCTGAACACTGAATACATAAAAATAGCCTCCTTTATAATCTTAGATAATCATATAAAACTCATTTTGAATTGTAGATTTTAATGAGTTTATTTAAATTTTGAAATGAACTTTCTTTGTCCCCAAAAGACTTAAGTATATTGAAAATCATTGAGTCCAGTGTATACATAATTGTTACTCTGATTAACAGTCTTTCAGTTGAATTAAGAATTATGTATATGCTGGATTCAATGATTTTGAATTTACTTAACAAAATATTTTATTATGTGCTAGTTTTAAGTTTTAAAATGAGAGAGTGAATTACGGTGGCTGAATTTCATGTCATTATTTGTTTAAAAAAATTTAACAATTGGCATTAGTTTAGTCCATAGAAGTCACTCATTATTACCCGATTAAATCAATTTTTTTTACTACTGTTATTTAGGATATAATCTGGATTAAAAAATATTAGATAATGGATAAATTAACATAAAAATATCAATGGGTATGAAACTGATATCCAATAATATTATCAAATTATAACATTCTTTGTTAGGGCTAAACATTACAGAGAAAAGAAAGCTTTGGAATTAGTTGGTTTCCCATTAAAGCTAATTGCTGGAAGTGTATTTATCTTACTGATTTGATTAAAGTAATCATGAATTTATTAATTAACAGTTTTTTAAAGGAATTCCATTTCTAGTATGATATGTGTATCACTTACATGTTTATGTAGCCAGTAAAATATTGAAATAGTTTTATGAAGTTCGCAATATTTTTCTTCTTATGTAGATTTTGAAGCATATATAAATTCAATCTGCTCTTAGATTTAAAATATAGTTTTAGTATACATAATAATTATTTAGGCACTTATTTTTTATATGCATTTGGAAGGATTCCCTAAAGTTAGTATATTGATGAGATATGTGTTTTATGGAGATGATGATAATTGACCAGCACGTATTGTGGTGATAATTAAAAGATGGTAATATTCATAGGACTAATTATTATATGGTTGCCTGATTAGAATCTCTGTTAAGTTTGCCTGCTATAAAACTGAGTTTTAAAATATTATTTATATGCCCTTATCTGACTTAGTTTTGATGAATATAGCCAACTGATTTATGTTAATAAAGCTAAATATGTTATTAATAGATTATTAACATATGATCCATGATGGTATATGAAAACAGATATGGTACATCACACTGTTTTAGAATTATAATCCATTGATATATAATTTTATCTTATTATAGATTTCAAGAATTTTAAATTATAAAAGTTACTTGTAAAATATAACCACAAGAATATTAATGTTTTAAAATATAATAGAAATGAGTTTGTAATAAATATTTATTATTTTAACTTAAAGTTTATTTTATTCATCATCATCATCAGCCATTATCAATCCACTGCAGGATGAAGGTCTCTCCAAGTTCAATCCATTTTCACCGATCTTTAGCTTCTCTTCTCCACCTCACCCCTGCATACTTTCTTATTTCATCCATCTCACATGTGGTCTCTTTCTGGGTATTTTACAATCTCTTGGAATTCCGTTTAAGATTTCAATTGTCCATCTATTATCATCTCTTCTAGCAATATGTCCAGCCCAACTCCATTTCAGTCTTTTAATTTTTTCAATACTGTAATATCAGAAGTACAGTCTTATGCTATGGCAAACAAAATATTTAAAGGAGTCTTAAGGTCCTTCCAGATCTAGGGAACATATATAAAATACTGGCAATGATTGAGAATTCTGTAGGGATTTGCAGTTAAATGTCTTCACTAGTAAATTTAAATTTCCTACATATATATATATTGTAACCTTTTGATCGATTATCCATGGCTTATGGTATAGAAGAATGTAAATTATAACTCCAAAATTTTAAATTTATACTTTAAGATAATAGTAATGTCCTAAACTTGGGTCTAACAGTAATATAGGATTTAATATATAAAGTTTAAAAAGAGAATCCTGTAGAGATTTAATAATTGTTATTTATAATCATTTATAAAATAATCTACTATATAATTTTTAATACAATATTTGTCCATTTAAATAAACATGTTACTTATCAGTTTGATTTAAATTTATTTTTAATGCAATGTTCCTTTAAAAGCTAAAGATCATAAAATTGTAGTCAATGAAAGAAGGAACAAGTATTGATTACAAGATAAGAATTTATTTTGAAATTATCAGTGATAATAAGATCTTTTTAAGTATAAATATTTATTATAAATTTTATACTCAAAATTCAATTAATAATGTCATTTATTAAAAATGTAGTTAGAATTTAAAACTTTGGTTTTCAAGTAATGATTTAAATTAATTTCATTTATAAAATATTTATTGATTTTAATATTTTAAAAGAGAAGCAGAAAAATCTTAAGTTAAAAAGTTGTAAAACTTGGATTGGAAAATTGATCAATAAGAAGTCAAGTAAATAGGTTGCTGATATTAATTATCCTGGGTTTTTAAGAATGAAAAAAACACAGTAGGCGATCTAGGAGAAGAGATTCAAGAAACATAAAAAGCAAATAGCTATTTTAATATTTTTCTCAGTAAAATATTATAAAAGTTAAAATATTCTAAGTTTAACAGTAAAAAAAATCGTATTTAACAGCAGTCTAATTGTATAAAAGATTTTAAAAGTAATTATTAATATCATGGAGTGAATAAATTAATCTTCATTACAATCTGATTGCAAATTCTGATAGTCTAAGTCTAGCCAAGATAATAAACAAGAAGTTTGAAAAATCCAGCTATTGATTTTAATTTAGCCTATGATAACCATGACGAAGGAAAGACAACTACCACGACTTCACAGAGCTTAACTGCACCCACATAAGAAAGCATTCATTTATCTCTGTTAAATTAAGTGTTTTTATTAATCATATATTGAAAGTAAAAATCAGATTAAAAATTCCAAGAAATAAATTTTTAAAGCTGAAAGAAATATTACAGAACATTAAAGATAATTAGTTATGATTGATGAATGCAAGAAAAGCTAATTTTGTTTGAATTAAATAATGGAGGCATAAGAAATAGCTTATACAATTTTGAAGAAAATGTTTAATCTATACTTTAAAAAAAACAGATAAAAATTGAATCAATATTTCTTATGTTTGAATATAAAGTGAACTTTTATTATCATATGATAAGAAAGGAACAGTAAAATTGGAATGATAATCTAAAGTCTTCTCAACTTTTTAATAGTAAATGACAAACACAGAGATAACACACTATAATGCATAAAGTTAAATGAGTTTATTGAGATGTATTTAATATTAGAAGAGTAATAAATCACAGAAAAGGGGATGAAATAAGTGAAGAAACCTATTGAAGAATTAGTTAAAATGTAGTTAAAAGTTTTGCAACATAGAAAAAGAAAAAAATGCTCATGTAACTTTAAACTAGAAAGCATGCATCTGATTTAAAATTTTGTCGTTAGTGTATGCTTGTTTATTTAATGTGTTGTATAAACATACATGTATTCTAAAGATGAGAGAAGCACCCAAACTCGTGAAGAAGAGAGAATATCTATAGAGTGACCATAGTAAAATGAAAATCAAAGTTTGAAATGGTCTTTAACAATAATAATAGGGATATTAGCAATTAAGCCAATGGACATATGCTTTAAAGATCAAAGTGAGAGTATTCATTTATAATTTATCTTTAAAGCACACGTGCATTGGCATAATCGCTAATATCACTATTACAATATAAAAACATAGCGCTATATAAAATAATAGCTCATTATATATGTTTAATTTCAACTAAAGAATGACATGTCATAAATTGTAAAGATTTTGCAAGCGTCATTCGTTCAAACATAACAAATGTAATTTAAAGTGATTGCTTAACACCTTCACGCTCTCATTTCCATATGCTGAAGATTTTCCCATACATAAATGTTTGGGTTGAAAGAATGGGTGGATTCATTCCATCCTTTCTAAAATACTATATTTTGCGTCGGGAAAAGTGAGAGTATTCATTTATAATTTATCTTTAAGGTGCATGGGCATTGGCTTAATCGCTAATATAAAAACATAGCACTATATAAAATAATATCTCATTAAATAATAATAATATTTTAATTTTTAAATTTATCACTAATATCTTTCTTGTTGAGAATGAAATATAAATGCAAGGTATTGATCATAGTGACAATTTCAAAAATTTATGCTTGCAATTTGGTATATAATGTTAAAAATATGCTTAAATATAGGAAGAGTTTGTCAAGCTTTGGAGGCCTAGCAGTTAGAATAGCTGCCTTCCAAGCAGCTGGCCTGGTTTTGCTTCCCAGTCAATGCTTTGACATATGAAATATATATATATATAGGAAGAGAATACTCATGAGTTATAATGAGAATGTGTGTGTCGGGACCATAATGTTAACTATATATTTTGACCCGTATATATTTTAAGAAATTAAGTGTAATAGGATTATCTGAAAGAAATCATAAACTTATTATAAAATGTAATATATTTATAAGAGCAAGAATGAATGAATGTTAATGCACGACAACATCATGACCTCATTTCCTATGAAGAAAATATATATCCTATTGATAATAATAATTGAATTAGATTATTTGTTGTGTAACATGATTGTAGATATGGATAGAAAATTATCACATGGGAAAGATTATATTAAGTTGTTAGTATAGAATTAGTAGAGTAATAGATGCCAAAGATACAATCGAGGAAGATGAGTTAATATTCCAGGATAGGATAAAATATCATCCTGAAGAACTGAGGAATAGTTAAGGGAGAATAATCTGTGTGATACCCACATATTTATTGGAAAGAGATGAGGATAGTATATTCCATAAGGGTTCAGGGAAGAAGCCAGGGTAAAGTGGGGATTGAATCATTAAGAAAGTGACTGCCTGCCAAAATATGACACCTCATATTTAAAAGAAATCTCCATTCTTTTTATTAGGACATATTATTGAATATAGTATTTAATAAAATCAGTTTCTCATCGATAAAGTTATAGGTAAATAATAATATAGGAGCCATCAAAGGTAGATGAAATATTTAAAGGATTTTATAATTTCTTCCTAAATTTTGATAGATTTACTCAAAGGTAAAACCGTGTACAGAACAAATATTTTATGTTTGAATAATTGATGTCAAAAAACACTATAGAATATAAGTGAATATAAGTGATAGAGAGACTGGAGGCATAAATGAATAGTATGATATGGAAAGAGTTCTTAGCTTAATATTCATTTTAATGACACTATAAATATTGTCTTTATTTTTTTTATATTTACCAGATCAGTAATAACTTAGTTAATAAGATAGGAGTGTAATATTTTAAACCAAATTTTAAATATAAAACAAAAATTAACTATTACAAGCTTATTAATATACTGGTAGTTACAAAATATCAAGTAATATGGGGAAATGATTGTGAAAACACCAAATGACTCATGACTGATGCAAATATATCAGATGAATATGAAAGCATGCATGATAATAATAAACTTATAATTTTAAAAAGAACTAAAGAACAAACTCAGGGAAGGGTTAATTATATACAATTATCATGAAGTTTATTTGTAAAGGATGTAAATAATTTGTTTTCAGTGTATAAACAGTTTTCATGCTTTTTTTTATTGTTAATAAAGTATTTAACCTAATGTTCATATGCGTTTGTTGTTTATTACTATTATGTAAATAAACGACCATTTTGATTTAAACTGTGTAGTATTAATTTCATTGTGTCTGAGAGTCATTTCGATCACAAGGTCATATCTGTAAAGCACATTAGCCACATTGAATTATACATATCATATCTTGATTATACATCTTATTTGAGGAATTATATTTAATATTTTATAATTAATGCACTAACTCTCAATTGCTTTTAAATGATAGCTATATTAAAAAGAAAGCTTATGGTACTTTAAATTTTTTGGAATTTAAAAGAATCTTGAAGAGCCATGTGAAAAATACTATTAAATATTGCAAAGGGAGATTATATAATAGAAGTTATTAGTTGTTTGAGAGTTACATTCTAATTTTGTAATTAAAGTTGAAATATATGTTATATCATAATTTAAAAGTATTCTATAATTTCAGAGTACAAGTTACTAACCAAACATATTTTAAGGTTTGTAATGCTGAAGAAGATAATTACAATGGATGAACGCTGACTAATTAAGAGATGTATTTCACTGAATTACACTTAGTAGATAATAATGGTGGGATGAAGCTTTGATTATAAGTATTCAAGAGTAACTGTTATCAACATAAATATGAGAATAAATCTTAGGAAAAGTAAATTAAATTATTTAAGGGAAAGTAATGAGTCAATAAGGAGTGTTAATTTCCATATCTTATTATTATAGTTACATTAAGATTCCAATAGGATGTTAATCAAGGTTTGTAATGGTATGTTTTATTAAATGGTTGGATCCCAGTAAAATCCCTCTTGCAATTCAATTATCTAATGATCAACCTAATGGTTATATTATATTTAAAATAGAATACTTATGATCCCTGAGATAGCCATAGGATAGCATCAATTATTTTAAGTAATATAATTTTGTTAATGTTCTTATTTTGAGATTCTTAAATCATAGAAGAGTAGTTTAATTCATTATTTAAATAAAATATTATGTTAATCATTGTTTGTTGGTGATTTTCCTAATGATTATAACAGGATAGTAGTAGTAGAATTTTCGCAATAGCAGTGCCATTGGGGAGTGTATTCTATATACATCTCAATGTTAAAACCACTCTCTTGTAATCATCCCTAAAGTCTATCTTATGTTTTAATATTTAGCAAGTTTCAAGCCCCATAAAGTCTTATACTTTATTGTTGTTACACTTGATGGTTTATTATTGAGCTAGTATAGTAGAAGATAGAAAAGAGAAAGTGTAGGATAAGATAGAGAGGTGTGTTGGAAAAATACCCGGAAGGAAAGGTTACAATATATATATATATATCATAATAAAAATAACTTTTGTTCTAATTAATAGACATTTTATTCATATTATACATATATATCCCAGTATGCAAAGTATCTAATAACGATTGATGTTATTTAGCACTAGAATTTTAGACTTACAAATAGAGATAGAAAATTCTGGATTGTTATTCTAATGGCGACAGGTGATTGATGTCGGCCATATCTGCGAATTATCAGTTGACTATTACAGTATTAGTCAATTTATTATTATTATATATATATATACTCCTCACAATATCATATTTCTGTTCCACTGGGTATAATAAAGTAAATATAGATAATTACCACCTGTTATAAACTATGAATACTGAAATATTGAAGGAATAAATGTAATACATGTATACTATTTATAGCTAAAAGATTCAAGCTCCAAAATCAAACTGGTAGAAATTAAGACATATAGAGAGAAAATTCGATCAGTTTCCGTATGGATATTCAGTATTTTCAAGTCTCTAGTTGTGATGAGTAAAGGTTTGCTGTGAAATGAAAGTATAATGAGAGAGAATGATCTGAGAAATTTTATACTGAGTAATAAATAGTTCAAGATGTTTGTAAGTTTGGGAAAAGTGCATTGTAAATCTGAAAGATTTCAATGCTTATGGATATTTATCACAGATATTAGTTAGTTATATAAATATTAAATCTTTTAACTTTATTTACATCTTTTACAGAAATTTATAGAAACTTGGGTCGTATAAGGCAATATTTGGTGAAAAGTTAAAAATGACACATTTGCTTTTTCAACAAATATTGATGTATATAAGACCATAAGGTTTTATAAATTTCTATAGATGGCAGAATAAATAATAACATTAATAGACTACATATTTAAATGTTATTTAATTAATTAGCATATATTATAATATTTAAATACAGGTATACTTTATATCCCTGAAGTTTAGATGTAATTATAGGGAATTTGAATATAGACTTTCAAGCTCCCTTCAGCTGTCCAATCTATCTCATACAAGCCAATAAACATCACATCATCAGGCCAAACTCTTTATATGTATTGCCCCTCAGTGTAAGCCAGAGTAATCAATGGATGCTAGAAGGCTTGTGCATAAAATCCCCATCTATCTCTGGACTAATTTTTGGCTTGTGGCCTTTGTCAGTGCTCACAGATCCAAGGCGCCTCACAGAAACTAGTCCAGGGATGGTGGATGAGTGGGCCCTAGATGGGGATTTTATGCACAAGCCTTCTGACATCCATTGATTACTCTGTCGTGCCCTGAGTGACAATATGTATAGAGTTTTGCCTGTCTATCTCATACAACTAATACACATGTGAAAAAAAGATGAATGATCTCCAATATATGTATTTCATGCTGAACCAGTACTCATCAGTTGGTTCAGATCATCATCCCCCACACACATATATAATCAGTGCTTGGTTTATATTAAGAAAGCAAATCTTCAATCTATTCCACCATCCAATTTTTCATCCTTCATACCATTGAAAATCTAATGATGCAATGCTCAAATCCCTTTATGATGCTAAAGAGATTTTGAAAGTCTGGGTTCAAATTCTCTATAATTATATCTAAACTCTGGGAATATAAAGTGTACCTGTATTTAAATATTACAATTCAGCCTGTATCCTGCCCATCCCTCTTCTATGTATTTAAATGGACATGGTCCAATACATGAGGGGTCAGAATGACTTACAGGGTAACATGGGAATGACAATAATACAGGGATCATCAAAGGATTTGAGCATTCCATCATCAGATTTTCAGTGGTATGGAAGCTTGAAGAGTTGGATGGTGGAGTAAATTGAAGCCTGTTTGTTAATATTTGAACATTTGCTATATTAATATAAATTGAGCATTTATATGTGAGAGAAATGATCTAGATCAACTGATGAGTGCTGGTTCAGCATGAAATACATATATTGGAGATCATTTATCTTTTTCACATGTGTGTGGTCATGTATATTGGTTATATGAGATAGATTAAATAGATGAAGGGAGCTTGAAAGTCTGGGTTCAAATCCTCTGTAAGTATATATATATGTAGTCATAAATTTTAATTGAAGAAACAGCTGAAAATATATTTTACAATAAAAATTTCCAGCAAATTAATATTATAAAAACTGTTTTGATGCCACAAATACATACTGCATACACACATATAAACATTAATTTATAATAACAGCATATAAAACTAATTCTTACATAAAATAAATTTACTTGTTTAAGAAAGAATATAGTATATAAATTTATATTGTAAAAATTCGTTTGCAAAATCAGATCTCAATTTATTTATTTTAAATTATTTGGAGATCTTATGGGATGATATAGCTTAATTTCTTATTAGATAAAATTATCACTTATCTATTTATTTTAAACTATGATTTTTATTTTAAACTGAAGTGGAGGTGGGCTGGACATATTGTTAGAAGGGATAATAAGAGATAGACAATTGATATCTTGAATTGGATTCCAAGAGATTGTAAAAGACCAAGAATGAGACCACATGTGAAATGGATGCATGAAATAAGAAAGTGTGCAGTAGTGATGCAGAGAAGAGAGGCTAGAGATCAAAGAAGATGGATTAAATTTGGAGAGACCTTCATCCTGCAGTGGAATGATAATAGTTGACAATGATGATGATATTGTGAACCTTCTATGTTGCATTATTTAGAACAAAGTTATTGAAAACATCATTGAAAATATATATATACCATTGGAGTAAACAATTTGTCCTATTGCTTAGAGGTCTTTATATCACTAATGGTATCAAGCATTTTACGTAATCTATTACATGGGTATAAAAAATACAATTTGATGTGTAGAGATCAAAGTCTGTTTTTTTTAATATGTCAAAGATATCATTTTGCATAATATTAGCCATTACTGCTGAAGAAAATAATGAAGATAATTATGATGAAGATAAAATAAGATTGTTTTGTTTTTTAAATTTGAGAAAAAAGGATAATGATGATGATTGATTGTTCCCTGTTAATCCAGCTGAAAAAGTTCCATTGCTTGTATCATTTACATTAAATAAAAGTGAAATAGGAAAATTAGTATTTCCTTTATTTCCTGATTTAAATATGATTCCTGCATATTACTACGGATTTCTGAAAAAATCTTAAGAAGCTTTTTGGATATAAAGGTGGGCTTTGTTGTCAAAATACAGAACAGACTCCAATGCCTTATTCTTATGTAAAAAAATTCACTGCTGTGGTATTTTATCATAGTGATATAAAATTAATTATATGCCAGATTTATTGAGAAAATGTTATATGAACTCCTATTAGTATAACATATAAGAATTTGTAAAATTTCATTTAAGATTTCAATACTATTCTGAATATGTGATGGCTCTATGGCTAGAAAGATTAATATTCATCTTTCGATTTATAGAATTCTATAAATAAGTGCTGAATATATAGATAATGATACAGAAGAAAATTAATCTTCCCACCATATGCTGTTCATTAAAGTATAAATCTCCACACATTCACCTGTATAAAAACAAGTGAATCACTTGTGTTTAGACTGTATTTATGTATAAGCCAACCCTCACAAAAATATGTTTTCATTAAACTAAACATGTTAATGAAATAAACGTAACTTCCTAAAAAATATTTTATGGTGAACATGAGCAAGATTTTTGTGATATAGATCCTGTCCACATTACAAAGATTATATCAAAAATTCTCTAAAGAGATAATATTAATAGCTCTCGTTGGAAAAATGTGATTGAGAATAGAATATACAGTGTCATAGTCATTCAGAGAAATAAAGTTTGCAGCAGAATAAGTTATCAGATGTCATACTGAGATATTATATACATGGACTAAAGGACAAATATGGTGTTGACAATATACAGGCACTGGAAAGTTTATATTTGATCTTTTTCTTATATTTTATCTTCTTTCCTTCATTTTTTTTCTTCTAATGATAGAATAACCGTGATTATTAAAGAGAGATTGCTAACAATGATTACATTATATAAAATTAGTTACTTTTAAGACTATTGATTCTATACAGATGAAATAAAAAATACAACTTTTAAGAAAATTACCTCAGTGATCTTCAAATAAGAAATATATAAATTCTGATTTATCATTTGCTCTTTAAATGAAAAAACTTGTCACAAATTGATCCTTGGAAACACTGTGGGAAAGCATGGGAGAACATCATGTTATAAAAGAAAAATAAGAAATAATGATAAATGGTAGTACCAAATGTAATGGAATTGGTTTCCTACAATTAGAAACAATCAAACTCATTTTATTCATCACAAGAAATAGATATCAACCAATTAGGTACTCAAATACAATCCCTCTAATCAAAAAAGTATCTCTATCTTATAGATATTTCTTAGAAAAATATGGTATGAATTCATTTTTTAATATTGTAGGAAGATTACAAATTTTTGATATAACAATGTCAAATTAAAGACCAAGTGTGTGTGTGTGGGGGGGGGGCTTATCTAATAAAAATGCCATTTCAAAACATTTTTTCTGTGATTGATATTGGACAAAATGCATTTATTATTTAGTGAATGGATTTTTGTTCTTTAAACAGCTTAAGTATTAACGAAATATCACAAACGAACTTCTATAGATTCCCATAGCTTTATTAAATCTTTCAATTCTGCACTGTACTCATACATTAACAGCCATTAATAATTTATGCTGCCAAATTCTTAAATCAAACTTTTCTAATGCCTTTGCATTAGCATCAATACAGTATCCAAGTCTCACTTCCATACAACAAATTGGATAAAATCATAGCTTTATATACAATTAATTTAATTGGAATAGCTCTGTGAGGAAATATTCTTTTAATTTATTAAGAGCAGCAGTCGCACATTGGAATCTGTGTTGCACCTCAACATTTAATTCCACATTTCTACTTATAAAATTCTAAAGATATTTAAATTGATTTACCTTCTCAAATTGATAACCGCCCAAGCTATAAATTCCTAGGGATTTTTTTAATTCCATCACTGGCTGATAAATAACTTGAGTTTTTTGAACATTAATTATTAAACAAAACTCTATCATTTGCATACAAAACATCAGCATACTGTGAATCCAAAAAAATGAAGTTATTTTCACAAATTCCAGCATCAAATTTGTATCATATCTTGAATCTTGTTTCATTAAGTTGTCTATAAACCATTTCAAAAAACCAGTCATAAAAATTGAAAAAATGTTGAAGCAAATACACATCCTTTCTTAATACTAGTTTTCATTTCAACGGTCTCAGACTTTCCACTTGTGATAACACTTTTTCTTATTCTATCATGTCGAAGCTGTGTAATATGAGTACATTTTGGTGGACCATTCCGAACAATCCCATAGATGTTTGATTAATTGAGTCAAATGCTTTGACCAAGTCAATGAAAGCAGTATATAAATCATCTCTTTTATTTCCAACACTTTTCTTGCATTTGTCTGTCCACAAAAACCATATCTTTAGTGAATCTCTGTTAACCAATCATCTATGAGGAAAAGTGACCTATATTCCATGGTAATTACTACAACCATGACTATGCCCTTTATTTTTAAAAACTAAAATGACAGAGGCATTCTTAAGATTTAGGTGATGCAACTTCATGAGTTCATATATTTCTAAAAAATTTCAATATTTATAAAATTAATACATTATCGCCATATTTTAATATTTCACCAGACATTCCATCAAGATCTATAGCTTTTCCATTTTTAAGATTACAAATAGCTTTTATGACTTCACTAAACTGGACATCTTTGTCCAAATCTGAATAAGTATATAAAATGTATATATTATTAAAAGTTGTCACCTCAATTCTTGTATCATTATTTAAAATATGATCATTATATACTCCTTCAATCTAATCAAAATACCATAGTCAAATTATAAGTGAAAGTACTATTGATGGATTTATAGAATTATGATACCATTTCTCAGGTCAATATGTTACTTTTAGTTCATCAAAATAAAGATCTAGGGAGAACATGATCAAAAAATGTATCTTCTTGGCAATTTTAACCCACCAATAATTTTTAAGCCTATGTTTATTATGAGGTTCCACATTTAATGAAGTCACTAGTAATAAGATCATTATCAAAAAACTTGTTATAATTCTTCTCTTTAGCAAATTTAAGAATAGATTTATTTATATCTGTAACACATTCCTTAAAGAAATTTGAAACCTCAATAATATAACAATTCTGAAAGTCCAAATTAGAAATACTAACGAATGAATATCAATTGTTTTGTGAATATGATTAGAATAAGATCTACTTTCATTTTAACCTTGGAACATACTAAACTAGGATTCATTCACTAATCTGTGCTTGTAAATTTAAGACGACTTTTAAAAAAAAAAAATATCTGCAATCCTTAATTCATGTTTTGTTTTAATTAATGTCTGATAAATGTTAAGATAAATAATAATCCTAATCTGTATGTTGATTTTCAAAACATATTTTTATACATAATAAGTAATGTTAGTGGTAATAAAACTAACAGAATTAAACAACTTATGAAATAATGTATAATTAAAAGTCTGAGATTAAATGTTGACTTTTCTCCTTGATTCAAATTTTGGATGAATGATGATATCATAGTTCATTGAAAAAATGTTCCTTTGGAATTATGATAGTTGTTTATAGGAATATATATATGGAAAATATGAAAGATTATGATCTTTATTAATTGACTGAACAATAGTTGGATAGTCTGCTTTCAGATGCATGGGTTTAGTTAATGTTATTCATATGATGTCCATTGATGAAAGTTTGCTTTTGCTAAGTAAATTTCTAACCAGTGTCTAATATTTCTAATTTTTGCAGAATGATAATGTTAATAATTCCTTCTTGGCATAAAACATTTTTAAATACAGGATTTTGCAAAGACTTTGAGGAGATTCTTAAATGATATTTGTATATACATTTTGAAGAAAGAGAATTTAAAATGTACCCTTTCATTATTGTTAAATGTTGTTTCCATTCTTTTTAACAATAATGCGAAATAATAAAAACAACACAAGCATGGTTTTTTTTTATTTGCTCTTATTTATTTTAATGTTTTTTTTTTTGTTTGTTTGTTTATCTATCTGTCTGATGAAATCTTATATGTCAGTTTAGAGCAGAATTGTAAACAATTACATAAACCTCATTAATAAGAAAATAAAATATTTTTTTGATATATATTTTTGTGATATACGTAAACATATTTAATAAATTTGAATGAAAATTATGTTTTCAAATAATAATTCTATTTATGTTACTTGCCACCTGTTACATGTGTTACAAAAGACAATGTGGCCCTCAGAGAAAAAAGTTTGCTCACCCCTGAACTAGAGTAATAGAAAAACATACAGAGGCAAAACTCTTCATACAGTAGCACCATTCAGTGCAAGCCAGAGTAATCAATGAATGCAGAAAGGTTTGTGCATAAAATCTCTATCTAGTGCCTACTCATCCAATATCTCCAGTCTAGTTTCTAGCTTATGGCTTTCATCAATGAGGAGCCTTGGATCTGAGAGCACTACACCTAAATCTTAGGATCCAATGCAACTCTCCAGCAGCCATCTTATACTTTTTTTTATCTAAGTATAAAGCTTTGAGTTCAAAATAAAAACACAATAATGTTAGCTTGTGTAGTTATATAGATCTTAACTCAGTTCAGAATCGATACTTTTTTGGTGTCTCTATTCTTTAATAACCAGTCACCATAATCCTATTGAGCAGGATTGGTATTAAACCATCAAACATCACATGGTCACCATTCTTTCTGCTTACATAAGCTGTTTTCCACAACGGTGATCATGTGATGTTTGATAGAAGCAGAAAAAAATAGTGAGTAAAAATTTTATTTGGTACTTAATACATCAAAAATCGAAAATGTAATACATATATTTTAATTATGAAACTGTCTACCAACATATGGCTACAGCTAAGGAAATGGAGAGAATTAGTGATAGAAATTTTTATTTGGTATTCAATAAATCAAAAATCATAAATGAAATTTGGATATTAAAACATTAAAAAATTTCTACTGCTCAGAATATATCCTTATAGAGAGATATATATATTTTAATAAACAATTGCATTATATTTTTATTTTATTTTTTATTATTCTAACGCACGAAAAGTCATGGGTTTATCGTGTAATATATAAATACACTATAGATGCTTATTTAATTATATATAATTGTTTCTATATATAACTGATATATGCATTTTGTCATATAAAAGAATAATGATTCTGTGATGCTATTTATTAAAAGTTACAATTAAGAATTATTGAAAGTGTATACACAATTATTCCATACTATATATATGATTTGTATTAATACTTTTATTTGTATTAAACTAACAGTTTCGACTGTCCTGCAGTCATCATCAGCTCTGATGATGACTGCAGGACAGTCGAAACTGTTAGTTTAATACAAGTAAAAGTATTGATAAAGTGTCTAAAAAGGTGTAAATGGTATATGTTATAATAAAAATCAATACATAGGAAAAGAAGAAGTAGAAAATTTACACAATGGTGAATTTTTCTTTACAATGGTCAAATATAATAAATATTACACTGAATTTGTCCGTAATGTTGTTTCCATAATTACTATTAATAATAAATTTAACTCAATAACTAATATGAAATAATTATTTTATTCTAACCAGTTTTTGTCCAGTATTATGTAGAAAGGTATGTCTTGAAAAAGTCCTAATATTGGATGAATTTCATATTATTGTTTACTTCAATTGAGTTGAATTGATTATTAATCATGAATTTTATATATAATATTCCTCTCTTTTTTATTTATATAATCTGCTTATTTTTGGAATCTCATGTTTTATTATATTTTTCATATATGTGTGTGTGTGTATTCTTCATTTCATCATCTTTTCAAGCCAAAGTTTTAAATATCCCCATTATCCTTATGTGATTTTAGGAAATCAGATTCAATTGTCATAATATTGAATCCATTTCATTAAATATATATATATACAAATAAAATGTCCCTTAATTAAAAACTATTGTAATACCAATAAAGCTAATAAATATAATAGTAATTAACTATTATATACAGTTTCTCAATCCGCAAATGTATTAACTGTCCTCAACTGCCGTTAAATTCGAAAAACATAACGGAAGGTCATCCACTCGAATCCCATGAATCCTCAATTTTAGCATTAGCCGCTTCTATTAATTATATTCATTTTATTTTTATTTATTAAAATTGCCTCCTTAATTTTTCTTTTATTATGGTTTCTCTCTTCATGAAGAATCTTAACAATTTCAATATCAAACTTAAATTTATATTTACATATCCTGTCATGATCCAAGAAAGCTGAAGCAATCATTAAATTACTATTATTTTTACTTTTCACATGCTTGTTAAGAGCAAATTCTTTAGGAACCAAGAGAAAAATAATATTTTTTTTTTTATTAATGAAAAAAGAAATGCAGGTGACTGATCACCTGCTACATGATGTAAATACATTTGTTTAAAGAAATCTTGGGATCATACCACAGTCAATAACCCTAGTCTTCTCCATTGATTCATAAGAGTTTTTGAATTACCAAGTCCTTTAATTCACAGATCCTTAGAACTTCATCCATGTTGCCATATCTTTGTATAAACCACATCTATGGAATTCATGCTTTAAACTGTTAATGAGTTTCCATCACTTTCCTGTTCCGAATCTTCTTCAAAATTTTCCTCTTGTGAGCTTATTTCTTCATTATCTGTGATTTCTTGTTTCATCAGTACACACAGGGCTAGTACTAATTTGTTTATGCATTTCCTTTGGACAGCCATCTCCTTCCTCACTTCTGGAACTGTCACTATGAGCCTCATCACTCCATTGCTCTTCTACATTATCAAGTTCTTCCACTGGATTATCAGACTTTTCTGAGATAATCTGCACAACTTCACCTTGCCTGCTTCTGGACCTGTCACTACAAACCTCATCACTCCATTGCTCTTCTATATTATCGATTTTTTCCTCTGGATTATCTGCCTCTTTTGAAATTACCTGCCCTACTTCAATCTCACTACATACATGCCCCTTTAGATTCAACAATACATTTAAAGATCATGGAATGAGCTAAAATATCATGTTCCATTATCTCTGGATCATTGACTATCTGACCTTCTGATTCAGTTTCCATCTCATCCCCTGACTTCTGTTGAGCCACCTTCTTCTTCCGTCTTCTTTTCCTTTTTCTCCTTGAGAGACCTTCAGTTTTCTTTTCTTGCTTACCATTGAAGGCAGAAAATATATATTATACAAAAATAAAGTGGAAAATGTTGAACATATAATTATGGCTTGTATAGGTTTTTATGTTTGGTACTGAAAAAAGAAATTTGAACAACATTTTAATAGAAATACAAATTAGGAGCAAAATATGTAATTGAAATAGGATTTAAGATTTTATATATATAAGGCACAAGATAATTAAAAAAAAAATATATGTTGGAAAAACGGGGCAAAAACCAAAATATCATGAACAAAATCCTTGATTTGATTAATTGAAGAGGGAATAACACTGGAAAAAACAAGTCATTTGCGCAATACATCACATGGGGAAAGGTAGAATGAGTTATTGAGATATGCAATACAATTTAAATTCATCATGAGGGATAAAATAATAAGAATCATGGATATTTGAACATTGGGGAAAGAGCAAAAATTAGGAGGAATAATGTTTAAGATTGGATTTACTGAAGTAAAAACAAGCTGGAAAAGGAGACATGCATCTATAAACAAAGAGAAAATCCTTTTTTGGGGGGGATTATATAATAATAACAATGATTTATCGCTCAAAAGTTCATAAGAAATTTGAGCTCTGGAATTGAGTTAATCTACGCCTTGGGTTTCAAAATCTGCTTCTATCTTTGCCTTAAACCACACCACAAAAAATAAAAGTTGAGAGACTATAATTAATCCAATTTTCAGTTAGTCTGACTGTAATCCAGACTTACTATCAACAACAAGAATGTTCATATTCTACATCTCATAGTATTTCCACTCTATAAAGCATCAATTGAGAATGTAATCTGCAGCACAAACTATGAAAAATCATAAAACAGAAAAGTTAAAGTTAATTTTAGAAGCAGCATCACACAATGAAAGAATCCCATGGAGGATAGTAAGATTCATCAGAACTGAATCATAGACAGTGTATGTTCCAGTGAAAAAAAAAACATTTTTTCTTCAAGACACCTGTAGTACCATCTCTAAATCAATGCATGTGTTACATAATGACCTTCTTTAGCTATTCACTATTAAAATGTTAAGATGCTAGCTTGTTGGATCACAAGTCCCAACATAAAATGCACGTGTTTTGTTCCATAATCTATGATGGAATAAACTAAAATTAAAATTTGTTTTAAATTAGGCAAAACTGCTAATAAAACCTTTGAAATCATTCAAACTGTGAGATGATATTGAAGTCATGAATCATAAGAAAGTTTTCAGCCGATTTGCAAAATAATGTTGTGGCAAAAAGCAATCAAGATGATATATGAAAGTGTAAAACAAAGTGGTACATTTCATGCCATAATTCTGGTTCCAGATATGCTTGCACTTTAAATTTTTTGTGATGGATCGCTAAACTGTCATTGCATAATATGTGATGATTTATAACTAGTGTAATAAGCAGTTAGGAGAGAGAACAGTAAACTTTAAGCATGAACTTTCAAAACTGATATCCATATATGTGATTATCTATTGTAATACAATCATAAAATCATAGAAGTTAAAGAAACAAATATGTTCCTTTAGTGTAGTCACTCAATGTGTTAACAAAAAGATGTTAACAAATCAGCCCTCATTCAGTCAACAGATATCATGTATCACTGAATCACAGCATAGGATCCTTCCCAAGAATCTTTCAAATAACCATAAACATTTAAAAAAATCTATTGCCTATTGTTTAAAAATTGCTACCTATGACCTTCAATATGACAATTCAGTAAGCCTGAATATATATTTCATTAATAAAGCCAATTCATGTGTAATCTACTACATTTTCAGTATATTTAATTTCTTTTCTTCCAACTTTTATTTTAATAACCTTAATGAGTCTGCTGGTATGCCTTTCTATCAGTAGGTCATGGTTCCATTTTTAGAGGATATCTAATGAGATGGATATATATTAATAATATCATTTGTTAGCACACATGCCTGCATTCCTATTATTCCCATTTTAATTTTGTCTAGTCATCCCAATCCCTATTTTCATAAACAATCAAATACTGATATTCGTTTAACATGAGTAATAGTAATATACAAGGAAGTAATGGTTAGAGTATTTGTTAATTCATGTTTTAGCCTGGAGCTCAAATATCTGGATTTTTTGCTAAAAACCAATGGTACAGCTTTTATGATTAATTCTTTTCTCTTCAACAAAATGAACATTGCAAATTTAGATGCTGTTTTTTTTCTTTGTAGTCGCAAAAAGCTAAACTATGAAACATTTTTTTTTATCATCTCTACTTATGAATCTTATAATCTAGTCATTAAATCTCCAATATCTTCCTTGAATCATTACAAACAGTATCCACAAGATTTCTTTCCTTCTATTAGTATTGTCATCTTTCTAATCTTTGATCTTTTGGTTTCTAAACTTTGTCTCAGTCCAAAATCAGAAAATATAAATTTCTGTTTTTAATAAATTTGGAAAAATTAAAAATAAAGATCATTCTCCTGCATGCGGATAACTATGAAGCTACTTAACTTGGTTTTCTTCTGATCACCATTATGTGTTTGCTTTTATTCATTTACTATCAAAACTTTATCATTTTTTTGAATTGATTAATACTATTCCTCATACAATTCTATTTTTAAACATGTACTGTAATTATTTTAAACTATTAAGGAATTAAAATTAAATTATTTGTGCTATCTCAAATTATGTACAATTTGGGAAAAAAGAAAATTATATTAGCAACTTTTATCTCTTAGTCAACCGTTGTTAGCTGAGAGGTCAGCACAGCTGCCTTGCAAGCAAGCAGTTGGTTGCAGATGGTTGTTGCGGGTTCACTTCCTGGCCGACGCTATGACATATGAAAAAAAAAAAACTATTATCTCTTAGAATTTAATGTAACTCAAATTGCTCTAAATCTTTTTTTAATCAATAACTAGCACTATTTATATTCCCTGAATAGCATTTTTCATTCAGAAAATTATAAAATTTTCTCGACTAACATTTAAAAATATGTAGACTTTAAATTAAATATATTAAAAATGATCTATAAGTTTTACAAAATACAAAAAGGAATTTGCTTTGAGAACCCAATTCCTTTTTGAAAACTGTTTCACGCAATGTTCTGTCTAAATATTTTTCCCATTGAAGCTAATTTGACTATGCAATTATTCATACCCATTAGCCACCTCAATAAATTATTAATATTTACTGACTATGATATTCCTTCTCAGATTTCTGATGAGGGATAAGTTGAACTCCCCTATGCTATATAAATAGAAGTGTCTATACTTATTGTTATTTTATAGTTACATTTGCATTGGCCTGTTGCCAGTTATGGCAGTGGATTGTAATGAAAGATAAAAAAGGATAAGAATTATCCAGTCACAGATATAGATGGTCATTTGATAATAACTTTTATTTGATCATTTATAATATTTCATTTACACTCAATGAAAATTGTAAGAATTGGAAAAATTAATACTATTTAGGGGCACAATCTGACATGATGTTAAAATAAATGAAGAGATAATTAATTTTAAAAATGGATTTGAAAAATGGTCATAAACTTCATTATCGAAATACAAAAACTAAAAGTGCAAATGAAATACCATTTAGCATCAATAAAAGATGGAAAAACAAGTGGAAATCAAAGATATATCAAACAAAACAGCAAGATTAGTTATTCAACTTAATAAAAGATATCAAAGTGCAGATAATTCAAGTTGATGTCCAACAGATTTTCATTTTGGCAAAGACTTTTACGTAGATCTCTAGAATATTTGCCAAAGAATCAAACAAGATAATTTTAATGTTAGAATAAGAATAAAAGTGGATAAATTTAAATGCAAAGGCAAAAGTAAGAAAGAATATAATTAGAGGAATTTAAAAATTCTAATGAATACCTACATACTGAAGTATCCAAATAATTTTTCAGTAAAGTTTATTACATTTTTATTATAGATATAATATTCTTAATTCAAATACCCATTATTCAAAAACTACTGCTATCCAAACAAAATTTCAAAAGTCATCTTTAACCTTTCATAATAAATAAATTAATTTATAATGTTAAAGAAAAAAATGCAGTCAGTAAATACATGTAAATTAATAAGCCATATAAATATTAATATACAACAGCAATTACAAAAAATATAATTTACAATTATACAGAAGTCTTTTCGGTACATAATTTTATATCCTTTTTAATGTTTAACAATATATGTTTTGTTAATATGTTATTGCATAAACTAATATCTACTGTTTTATAATAGAAAGAAAGAAAGAAAGAAATAAAATAAAAAGTGAATAAAAAAATATATATAAAAAAATAAAAATATAAAAACAAAACTAAAGAATTACGATATAGAAAATTCAAATTGTTAAAAATTTAATGAACATTGAATTAAATTAATTATACAACAATTATACAGGTTAAATAAAAGTATACTTTGTATAATTTTATATATATTGCTGTATATTTTTCCATTTATTTTTAACTGATCAGTTAATAATTTATTGAAGTTTAAATATATTCATATAATTAATTTTGCTATGCTTAATATAGTGTTTGTATATTTGTCTTCTTTTTAGATCTTTAATGTAATTTAATGGTTTAATATTTTTTTATAGAATCTACTTTATTAAAAACAAAACTCTCCATATAGTAGCACCACTCAGTGCAAGCCCGAGTAATCAATAGATGCAGGAAGGGTTGTGAGTAAAATTCCTATCTAGTGCTTACTTATTCAAAATCCCCAGACCAGTCTCTAGGAGTCACTAGATAAGGATTTTATGCACAAACCTTCTTGCATCAATTGATTACTCTGGCTTGCATTGAATGGTGCTACTATATGGAGAGTTCTTGTGTGGCATAAAGAATGGTGATCGTACGATGTTTGATGGTTTAAATCTATTTTTATTTGTAAGTTAAATAATGAATATATAACTCAGATTTGTTATCTCTTCTATTAATTGTACTGTTATGTTATTTGCCTCTTTCATTTGTTTCCCTGTATGTCCATAGTAAATTATATTGTCACAATTACTTTTATGTACAATTTATTTTTTATATTTTGTGCTAGTTTTTATTTTATAATAGCATATTAATTTTTCTAGATGAAAAACTGTCAACTGGGTTGAATTGGATGACATGCTATGGATTGAATTTAAAATACTTCATGCAAATACTTTATGCAAATTAATTATATATGTAGAACCCACAGATGGAGTAAGTGTAGTGTACAAAACCTGTTAACCAGATGCAGATTTATAATTATTTCAAGTAAGTGCATACAGAAGTAATATGCACAATGCCTGAGACACATTTATTTTGTTTATTTTTATGTGGCCCAGCTTGTATGTAAATAATCTCAGGATACACAGCACAGATCAACTAAAAATGAATGAAAAATTATATAAGGTGATATATATAAAATAGTATGAAATATATTTTTATCTGCATTATCAAATTGTTCTTTTATATAATTAATTATTTCAACCTTTATTGGATTACTAACAATTTGGATTGCAAAATCATAATTCGGTAGTTTTGTTTGTATTTTATTTTTTTGTATTCACCTTTTACTTTATCTTTATCCTTTTACTATAAAACAATAGATGTCACTATTCATGCAATAATATATCAATGTTCAAATAGATGCGGCTTTTCTGTATAATTATAAATATATATTGTAAATTTATATGGAAAAACAACACAGTGGACTTTCTTTATTTCTTTTTGATGAATCTTAGCAGAATATCAATTTGGAATTAAAATTTTCAAATTAGTGAGATTTCATCTGTCATCTTTCGAATAAATTCAAAATAAAATGTATTACTGCAGGGCTATTGAAAAAAAGAGTATCATCAGATAATATATCAGAAGTATTCAATGAATTGAAATTAGAATTTGCAAAATGCTTAAATAAAAACAAACTTTGAGAATATTTTGAATTTTTTTTGTCAGTACATTTCTTATCATTCATTCACCAGCTCAGCAGAAATCCAGACCACCTTCTCTCAGGATGAATGCATTCTGCAAACAATTTTTGCTTTTCATTAGTCCCTACATTGCATGAGAATAGTGTAATGAAAAATATTTTATTGTTAACATGAATATGAAAATTCACTGTTTGAAATTTCTATCGCATATGATGAGTGAAAGTGCACAGAGGCTAAACCCTAACTATAAAGCTTCGAGTCCAAAATGAAAACACAAAAATGTTTTCAATTCAAGCTCATTCGCTTGTACTGTATAGTTGTACAGATTTGAACTCAGTTCAGCATGCATACTTTTTGGTGTCTTTGGCTATTTAATAACCAGAGTCACCATAATCCTATTGGGCAGGATTAAACATCACATGATCACCATTCTTTAGGCTTACACAAGTTATTTACACAGAGACTAAACTAGCACCACTCAGTGCAAGCCAGAGTAATCAATGAATGCAAAAAAGTTTGTGCATAAAACCCCCATCTAGTGCCTACTCATTCAATATCCACAGACTAGTTTCTAGCTTGTAGCTTTCATCAATGAGGAATCTTGCATCTGAGAGCACTATATCTAGATCTTAGGATCTAATGCAATCCTCCAGCAACCACCTTTTACCTTATTAACTAACTATAGTGCTTTTTGCGTCCAAAATGAATACACAAAAATGTTTTCAATTTAAGCTCATTAACTTGTATAATTGTATAATCTGAACTCAGTTCGGCATCTATATTTTTTGGTGTCTTTGGTTCTTTAATAACCAGACTCACCATAATCCTATTGGACAGGATTGGTATCAAACCACTAAACATCACACGATGACCATTCTTTATGCTTACACAAGGTGTTTACACAGAGGCTAACTTGTATAAGCATAAAAAATGGTGATCATGTGACGAGTAAAAATAGTTAGTGAAATGTATGCGTAGTGAGAGAGAGTGGTCAGACTTTGGAATTGAAATAAGATAAACACTGATACAACCCGAAAAACTTGAAAATATATATCTGCAGTAACAATGATTGTTAACCTTTTAGAAGACTAAAGATAACTGAGATTTCTATTGAGATAATACGATAAAAAATAATCTATAACAAAAAACACACATATACACTACTATACCCATAGAAAAAACAAGATATTTGATCAGTAAATCTATTTATTCAAGAAACATGAAATAATTAAAAAGTGTCCATTGAAAAGAATTAAATATTTACATTTTTTTTTTTTTTTTTATGTTAAGAGAAAGTTAATAATAATGGTTAAAAAAGAGGATAGCTTTTAATTAGCCCACACCTTTGCAATGGTTCCTCATAGAGGAATCGCAAATGTTAAGACATTATTATTTAAGCTTAATCTTTGGAAGGTGATGAAATAAATATATATATATATATGAAACGGCAATAAAAGCTACAGAAGAAAATTAAAGTTTCAAACATTTAAAGTGACATCTTGCTAACAATAAGATGGCCCTATGACTAAAAATAGTAATAAGACGAGTACATAGAAAAATCCTACAATAATTATATAATTGTAAAAAGAGAAAAAACCCATTCAATTATGATATTTTCATTTTGAAAAATACTTCACATTTTAAAAAGAGAGAGGAAACCAAAAAATATATCAATGAAGAATTCCGGTAAATTATAAAACCATTACAGATAAAGAAATAGAAAAATTGTTAGTAAAATTTTATCTCAAATAGCTAAATGATAAGATGTAACTAATGACTGAACAAATGCAGTATTAAGGTAGATATTTAAAAAAATAAAAGCATAATAGCAATTATAAATCTATCAGTCTTCTGTCTGGTTTCTATAGACTAACAAACAATACCAATGCACTTAACACCACACTTCCAAAAATAACCAACACTTTTGACTGTCCAACAGCCTTCTTTAGAGTTCTTTCCACTATTAAAAAAATACTTAAACTGTTAAAGAAAAAAAACCCATTTACAGAGAAAATTAGATTCAAGTCAACCAAAAATAAACTGGATTTAAAACTTGCTATAGTATAATAGATCACATCTAAGTATATTAAGAGATGTTATAGAATCGACTAATAAGCATAAGTTGTCATTTTGCATGGGAGTTATAGGTAATGAAAATCCATTTATAAATATTTATTCGGTGATTAAAGCTTTGGAATATCAAGAAATAGAATCAAGATAGTGTCAAATTCTGAAGAATAATTATCAGAATGCAACAGAAATGAGTAGACGAAAAGATGAAACTAAAAACGTTGACATTATTAAGTGTGTGTGAGCAGATGATTTCATCTCTTCAAACATTTTAAAGCATTTTGAGGAATGAAATGAAAAACTAAGAAAATAAATGTAGATGATAGATGTCAAGTAGATTTTTCTGTTAATACAGCAGCTTCTGCAAATAATACTGGAGTTGAAAGAAATGCCCAAGTGTTTCCATACAAAACAAAAAAATAGGAGTAAAGAAAAATACCAATAACTTTTCAAAACATAAGAAAATAAAGATTGATACTATTTTAGAAAATGTTAATTATACCTATCTTAAATACTCAATACAAACTGCTTACTCCTATTTACATAAATAAATATTCAGCGAATTACCACAGTCAATGCAACAATTAATCATGGATAGAAATGTTTTTAAGAAAAACATTCAATGAATATATGAATTCCTTACAAGAAAGGGTTTTTAATAAATCTGTTATACCAGTGGTCACAAATCTAATTTAATTGAAGTCTAATGTAGAGAATACAAATCATCCAGTGAAGAATGGAAATTATTTCAAATTGATTTATAAGAATCTGATGTTTACATTCATATGTTTCAAGAAAGAAGAGTGCGGCAAAAGTTTTAATTATATTTAATAGAGAACGGAGATACTTTTATTACATTTAAAAATTATTAAAAAGTGGGGTAGGAGAAATCATAAGCAGGAACACTAATATCATTGAAAGAATTTAAGAGACTAGACATGTTGCTAATAGAGATGTAAATAAACAAACAACTTGAAGTTCTAAACCAGTTCAAAATATGAAAAAAGTCCTAGAAAGAGATTATATATCAGATAAATAAATAAAATTTGCTGAGAAGTGATGAAGAGAAGCTATGAATTAAGAAAAAAAACTTATATTAAAAGAGACCATCTTGTGGCATATTTATTAATGATGATAATGAGGTGGCAATACATAACTTGGCGGGTATCCCCACTGCTAAAAAAGAATGGACTTTGGAATATTTGAGACATAATGCAAATATGACCTTCTATCTTTCTGGCTATTGTAATAAGGTGATAAAACATTTATTAGATTCATTTTGATTTTTTTTTTTATAAATATATTAATTAAACAACCTTCATACTTCTCCATTCTTTTTAAATTCATATAAAGATACAATAAAAGATAAATAAAATGATCCCCAAGATGCATTTCGTGATGAACCAGCACTCATCTGTTAACCCAAGTCACTATCTCCCATATATATCTCTATTATATGAAGAATATTTATCTATAGTAAATTGTTACATTTTTATTTATCATTGTCAATCTCACTCCACTCACAACACTGACACCATAATACAATAATGATTATTACTAATGATTAGTAATAATCATTATAGTATTTATCTGAGGTGGGTGGTGTCAAAGTTGTGAGTGGAGTGAGATTGACAATGATAAATAAAAATGTAACAATTTATTTTTTTACTATTATAATTCACGTGTATCTTTTTGTCCATTTAATTATTATTATATTGGATATAAACTGTGCATTATTTGTATATAAGTAAAATGAATACTTGAAGTTATAAGTTAATAACTCATAGGAGCATGGAGTTAACGCAAAAAGTTCAATACTGCTGTTAAAGACAACTTATTGCATTTATTCTGTTTACAAATATGATTATTTTTGTAATTATGAATAGAAAATTAAGAAAAAAACCTGATGATTTATAAAGGCAGAAAAATCATTCATTTACTTAATAAAATACTCAACAAAAAAGTTAAGTGGCATTAAGTGTTAGTTTTAGTATATACAAAATTGTACATAATGGCATAACACAGGGTTAAGTTTTCTTTTCTTTTTTTCCCAAAAAATAAATTTTATTTACACAATAAATCAAATACAGAAGATTATATAGAAATATGAATCTCAATGGAATATAGTACAAATAGTTAATCCAAATTTACAAAGCATGAACGAATTGCATGTATAATTTACAAGGAATTGAAACATATTACACTAAATAAATAATGATTAACAAGATTAACCAAAATGGCATTACATTAAAACAACTTGTCAAGACTGTAGTGGCTCTTCAAGTAAGGCCTACTAAGATAACAATTTCAAACTGATATGAAGATTATGAAAAAAGCAAACCCAACATGATATGAAGTACAAGATAAATAAATTATAAATCACAAATTAATATAATATATATATGGTTTATCTAGAGTTACAAAGGCTAGACAAACCAAGCTACAACATATGCAACTTAAAGAAGGAATGCATATTATACTACATATATAATGACTAACAAATTTTAACAACATAGCATTACATTATACATAATTTGTGAAGAGTATTAGCTCACAATACAGACCCACTGGAATATGAAGTTTTCTTATCTTCTTTATTTAATATATTCACAAATGATTTTTCAAAACTCTATATTAGTGATACAATATTACAACTTCACATTAAAGTCATAAAGTAATAAAATACTAATGGTAGTTCAAAACAATCATAGCAACCTCTGTAATGACAAAGACTACAGACATCTTCTGAAAAGTTGTATCAATCACTGATTAAAAAGATGACGATGATTATTGTTGCTTTTAAAAATGATTTTAAATGGTGATGGTGTTTGCTTCTGTCTACACTAATATTAACAAAGTGAATATTATATTACTGACAGGATCAACCCATATAACCTGGAACTCTTACATAATATCTAACACCCATTTATTGATCAATAACTGAATGGTTGTCCTGCATGCTCGGGAAAGTAAAATTCTCAGATCATCAATTCTAGTTCAGGTATATTAAACTTCCTGCAAAATAAAGTCAGCTAGTGTTTTTTTTTTAACTGGATGATTAATTAAGTTGGTCAGACACTGGAGGAAAAAATCTGAAGCTTATTTATCATTTGAAAAAATTTCAAAAATTTAATCAGGTTTTCTACTAAAGTAAGATTGTGGACCTTGTTAGCATATGCACTCAATCATAAGGTCCTAATTTCTTTTAATGGTTAACTTTACAATTTTTTATAGTTAATTTTTAAAAAATACTGCTACTTACATTTGTCTCAGTTGTTTCTTAGGTAATGATAATAACATATGTGTGGTTTATTAAAAGCATATTTATTCTACCATTAGAAATGTAAGTTGATTAGAAAGTTTTACATCTTTTGAGTAACGAACACTTTAAAAGCAAGGATGATCAAACTTACAAATGTTTTTGCACATAGTTTAGTACTGCAGGAATAGAAGACAGCTATCAATATTCAAAAATAACAATCACTCTGTAAAAACATCATTCTACAATTTTTACGAACATCTTTCCGTTTACCCTTATGTCTGAACCATTATCTATCCTCTTCCAACACATCAGACAATTTTCTTATCTTTTCTATCTATCATATATATTATTTCTCTCTAATTTTTTTACTTCAGCGGTTTATCTATTGTCATCTCTTCTAGCAATAACTCCACTTGTCTCTTATTTTTTCAATGACATCAATGATACATATTTATTTTCTCATTCATGTATTCTGCTTCAATACCTGGTAATTTTAATAAACATCTTTCCAAATGAAACTTCATGATCAGCAAACTGTAATGTCCTTACAAAATTACAAAGAAATAAAGTCATGTGTCACATGACCTAATTTAACAAGCTTGTATTACAAATGTTATATATAAAGCTTGCAAATAAGCTCTTAACAAGCTTTACAGAATATCCCCAACCCAGACCAGTTTCTGCTACTGGCTTCCTCAATGAGGTGCTAGAATATTCAAGCATTAGATTAAAAATACCAGAACAAGCCCAGCATTTTATCTAATGGATAACTGTTAAGTAGAAAATCTGAAATTTTCAGACATTCATATGTCTTCCAATCCAGCTATCTAACTTAAATAGCCATATGGTACTGAACCACACCATATATTAATAGTTTTAGCAATATAAAATCGCCAAAACTTTAATAGCAAAAAATAAAATTACAAAGAAATCAAGTCACATGACCTAATTTAACAAGCTTGTATTACAAATGATATATATAAAGCTTGCAAACAAGCTCTTAACAAGCTTTACAGAATATCTCCCAGACTGGTTTCTGCTACTGGCTTCCTCAGTGAAGTGCTAGGATATTCAAGCATTAGATTAAAAATACCACCTCACTAAGGAAGCCGGTAACAGAAACCAGTCTGGGGTTGGGGATATTCTGTAAAGCTTGTTAAGAGCTTATTTGCGAGCTCTATATATATCCTTACAAAGTGTCTATGTGATACAAACATAAATAAGCACTAGTAGAATACATTTAAAACTTTTATAGTTAAACTTAATTTGTATCAAAAACACTCCAAATTAATTTGTTAATTTCATCCACTATACTTTTAACTTGCTGGATGATACTATAAGATTCCACTATTGCAAAATCACATCTCTGTTGAATAAATGAATGAACAAATGTAAGACTTTCTACAGTTGTCTTTTATGAAGAACTTAAACATAGTTGTTATGAGATAGGGAGACTTCATTTATAAGAATTACGTTAAAGATATTCTAAAGAGGTGCAATTGATTATTTCCATATGGCAGAGAATATAATACAGTGGAATGCTATAATTAGACATAGTGTTGAAGTATATTAGAAAAAATGTTTTCGTGAAGAAATTAAAAGACAGTCCCAAAAGTATCAGTTAAATGGAAAAATGGATTAGCATATTCTATCATTATTATTATCTGCCTGATCTATTGATTTAGCAATAATCAACAATGTGGACAAACTGCTTTCTCGTCATTCTCTTCACTTCTTCCTGTATCCAAAAATTGTCAATCCTGTTCATAAATACACTGTATGAGGATATATTTATGGTTCACACATTAGTTTGTATAAACATTGCAAAACTCCTTTACTTCCCTTGGAATTAAACTGGCTATATGTATGTATATTAATAAATAGTAATAGTATGAATACTGAACCCTATTGCTTGATGGCGTTGTTTTTCACACAACGTACATCAATATTCTGTTTTAGCGGCCTTTTAACTTACGGCTAACCCTACAAGTGTTGTTTAGAGCTGTAATAGGCCGCCTAGAGGGCGATGTAACCTACGATTATGTAATGAAATACTATACCCATTGTCTCGCTACGGTCTGATTTGATGGTGGCCGTATTTGAAGAATGCAAAACTATCAAAAAATTCATTGTGGAAAAATTTTGAGAAAGCGTAGTGGATTTAATATTACATATTAAGAATTGTCAGGCCATCACGCACACTTCCCTATGATTTTGAACTGCACACAACCTAAAAAGGTTAGGGTTTTCAGCAGAGTTCTGCTGAGTTCATGCGCAAATCCACATTTATGTGTGAATCCATGCGAGAACAGTAAAATGACAGCATGGCAAGTTTTCAAAATTGGTTGAAGTGGAGTAAATTGCCGGCCACAGAAGTTGATGCTGTTGTGTTTTTCAAGAAAGAGAACATTTTTCCAGATACATATGCGGGAGGAGCATCATTTTAGTCAACTACAGGATCTGGGGATTTCTGTTTCTACTTCTTCAAATGTACCTGCAGTCTGCGTAAGGGAAGTTGGTTGGACGGGTCCAAAATCCCATTACTTACATCTTTGAGGCTTATCTTCTATTGGAGTCAAACAAACCGTAACTCCCCGCCCCCCTAAAAAAAAAATTTTTTTTTTAAAAATGAACTGTTTAATTAAGGCTTTTTAAAAAAGGCAAAAAATAAAGGAAGAACTTTTCGCTATCATATAAAGGTTTCGATAGCGTAAATATTTTAAAAAAAAAACACCTCATAATAAGAAAGTAAAAGACAATAATTAAAAATCAAACCAACCCCCTCCATCCTCTAAAAACCAACTGTTGGTTTATTAAAAATGAATTGATTAATAAGGTTTTCAAACAAAAAAAAAGCTCAAAATCAATAAAAAGTCGATAAAGAAAAAAGGCGATAATTTAAAAGCAAACCAACCTCCCTTCAATAATTCGTATATTTTGTTAATCTATCTCTTTATATGTATTCTACATTCGAACACATTTAAAATTAATATGCGAAGTTTCCAGTACATCGGCAAAAGATACTAAAAGACGAGAATTGAAATTCAAATCAACCCCCCTCCACCCTCTAAAAACCAACTGTTGGTTTATTAATTAAAACTGAATTGTTTAAGGCTTTAAAAAAGAAGTTCAAAATCCAAAAAAGGCGATAATTTAAAAGCAAACCAATCCCCCGCCCTCTACCATCTAAAAACAAAGTGGTGTTTGTTTATTAATTAAAAAGGCAAAAAAAAAAAAAAACCATGAGTTTTATGTATAGAAAGGGGAAAACCAAAAGTTATTTTACCGTACTATTATGTAAAGAAACCGATAATTCAAAATCAAAAAAAAAAAAGTCGATAATTTAAAAGCAAACCACCACCATATAAAAACAAAGTGTTTGTTTATTAAAAACACACACACAAAAAAAAAACATATGAGTTTTATATGTATAGAAAGTGACAAAAAAAAATTTTTGTACGTATTCTGTAAAGAAACCGATGGCCCGTGAATCGGTATATTGATGTGCATTGGGCAAAAAAGAGCACCATCAAATGGTAGGGTTCAGTATTCATACTATTACCTAAAGTATTTGCAATTATTTACCTCTAATCCATTAATACTAATTTTCAATTGGTAATCGAGCATGGTATGATAAGACCCTCTCTCCAAAACCTGCTAGAACTTTTGGAAAATATTTTGGGGATTAAAGTAAAAAACAATGTGTACCAATCGGAATGAAAGTAAAAAACAATGAAAATAAATATTTTCTAAAGCTTTTTTTTTTTTTAGATTTTGCCAAGGTATGATTGATTCACAAATAAAGCTTTATATCTGTAGGAAAAGTTTCAAGAGATATGAGTAAAAGCAATATAATAGGATTAAAAAAAATTTAATAGTTTTTCAAAAAAAGGACAAATTGAAAATTGATAATATAACGGTCTGACTAATCTGGAAGTTGGAGTCTTACCATATCTGCCGTACAGGGCGCCACCAGGCTATTTGAACATGGAAAATTTATATAGCAGGAAGATACGTAAGTTAAAGATCCAATTTTATTTTATATTATATTATTATTCTGACTGTCAGCCCATGCCACTAGCTCATGGAGACACAGAGATTTAATATAAAACTGGCTTTAAAAAATATTTTAATAAAAAAAAAGATTTCCATAAAATAAATAAATAAGCTACTGCCAGAATTAACACACACAAAAAGATTTATTGATGCATATATATATATATATTTGAGGAATAAATTTAGATATTATTGATTTTAAATTATCATTTAGAAAATCCGCACAGATGGATTTTAATAAGAGTTTGTTTTATAATGTTGTGTATAGATACACTATATGGATTCGTTTGAAAAGGAAAATATCCTATAGCCCTTATTTAACCCTAGGCCAAAAGTTCGCAGTCAAACCAACACCAATCCATCTGATATATTGATGTATTCAATGCAGCATGAATATGACAGCACAATACCATACTGTCAGGAATGCACATCTGAACAGCATGGTTATAGAGAAGAAATTGTCTCTCATCCAGTACAGGAATGTTATATCTGTCTGGCAAGAACAATAAAAAAGAAAACTCCATAGGAAGGGATTGCAGTCCTTTTTTCCATCTTACTATCCCATTCCATAGGCTAAAGGGGTGATCCAAGGAGCAGGGAATACGTCTGCTTCTGATGGTCATTAAAAAATGGGACTTATTTTGCCCATGTGCGGCATATAGGTGATCCTGCATGTAGCAGATCCTCATACTACATTTACTAATTACACCAATATATCCAATACATTAACCCAATCTAACCGCGAAACAACTAACCCAAGAGTAACCCTCCTTTAAACTAACAAACTTAATGAATCTATATAGCCATCTACACCCAACTTAAATAGTCAAATAATTTAATTAACACATAATAAAAATAAAAAAAGAAATGGAAATGATTAATTAAACATATGCAGAAAAATAAATAAATTAATAATTGATTTGAATTCTTTAGGTCAGATGAGAGTTCTTATTTCAATTACTCATTGCAAATTTAGAAAAAGTTTCTATTAGATAAGCAAAAAGAGTTTATACTTTCCGGATTCTGCAGATTTAGAGGTCCATCTTCGTGATCACATAGCAGATTCTTTTTTTTTTAAAAAAAAATGAAGCCGCTACTTGCCGTTCATTTTGGTCCATAACTGTCATAGGGAGGCCTCAGCTGGTTGTCAAGAAATTAAATCTATTGCAGACTCTTACATCGTGAAATCTGCAATACAGCTACAGTTCATTTATAGCTTCTAGTCAGCATCTCAACCTTTTTAATATTTTGGCTTTTATATTTTTATTAGCCCCTTATCAGCAAATTTTCGGATTCAATGAGCAAGACATCACTAATCCTAGAGTCTCTTTTTTGGTCCGTGCTGTGGCTTGGTGCTTCCATTGGTCAAGCTAATTCTTTTTATTCTCTTATCTGACCTTTTAAATTATTTTAAGTGCCCCAAGGGCTAGTTTGCTTTAAAATAATCATTTAATTAAAAGAAACAATCATTTCCATTTTCTAAGATTAAATGTGATAGAATTCATTTACTTCTACTTTAAAAAATATCAATCTTTACTTTTTTTACAAAAACAATATTTTCAAATAGTTTTATTTTTAAAATAGTTTTTAAAATTGTCCATCTGTGCAATCTATATATACATTAAACAACTTTTAATTTTCAGTTTTTAAGTCAAGTTTTTTCTTTTTAATAAACCAATTTTTATTTACGATCTTTTTATTTTAATTTTAAAATAATATAATGGCATATTACATATCATTACAATAATAAAGTAGTAAATGTAAATGATTGATGAAACTAATTAAATTCAGATGTCTTTTGAAGAAATTATTTAAAAGAGAAATATGCTGGACAGTTTTTAAATAAATGTTCTGCAGATCTTAATATCTGCAATACCCAAATAAAGGTATACTTTATATCCCTGGAGTTTAGATATACTTATAGGAGATTTGATTCAGACTTTCAACTATCTCATACAATCGATACACATGTCCACTCATATGTGAAAAAGATAAATGACCTCTAATATATGTATTTAATGCTAAACCAGCAATCATCAGTGGGTCCAGATCATGGCATCATCAAGGGATTTGGGCATTCAATCATCAGATTTTCAATGGCTGAAGAGTTGGAGGGTGAAGTACATTGGAGCCTGTCCATTAAAGTTTGAAGATTTGCTATCTTAATATAGACCGAGCACTAATTATATATGTGTGTGTGGGAGATGATGATCTGAACCAACTGATGAGTGCTGGTTAAACATAAAATACATATATTGGAGATCATTTATTTTTTTCATGTGTGTGGTCATGTGTATCGGTTGTAAGAGATAGATTAGATAGCTGAAGGGAGCTTGAAAGTCTGGGTTCAAATCCCCTACAATTAGATCTTAATATATCACATTTTGATATACTTCAAAACTTGGGAATATCCAGATTCTATATTGGGACCTTTCAAAAACTTTATCACAGTAAAAATATTTAAAGACAAATGCCTTTTCGTAAATATCCAATGCAAAAATAGTAACTTGTATTCATTATCTTTTCTATAATCTTTCTTAAAAATTGAGGAGACTTATTACAGTATAATGATTTTTAATTTAACTTATAATGATCTTGGTAAATATTTTATACAGAAATGTTAGATCTGTAATTCCTAATTTCTTCTTTTTCATTCTTTTTAAACATTAATAACACTAACATTTAATTATTTGTGCAGATGGTTTATAGCTTGGCTAACAACTTTGCTATTATTAGGATTCTATATTATCTGAAGCTTTTCTATTCTTCATAGATTTAATTGCATGTCTTATCTCTTCTGATCATAAATAATAGAAGTTGCTTTGTTTTTATGCCATTTATTATTATTGAAATGGGGCCTAGGTTTTTTACTCCCTATTTTAGATTTACACATTTTTACATTAGAATCTACGAGGATTTAAAACTTAGGATAAAGAGTGTTAAGAATAATCACTTTGACTATCTTTGAACTAAATATCCAAATTAATTAGGATGGTCAGACAGGGTAAACAGCCATATTTCCTGACCATCATTTCATAAAACATATCCAAGTAAAGAGAGGGTCTATCCTTTGCCGCTATAGATGTTATTTATTTGTTTATAATACATCTGCCATACTGCAGATTAGGGCACCATCTCTAAATGAGAAATATCTATAGATCAGATTCAAATCTTTCCGTAACTTCTTAGATACTAGTCCTTCTATTCATCCACTAAATGTCTCGGAAAAACATAGCAATGTATCACAGAATGTGTGTGTGACAAACTATACATAATTAAGTTTAGAATGAAAGAGAAAATGGACAACTATTCTTCTCAATAAAGTGAATAAAATAAAATAAATTATTTACAAATCAACAATATTTATAATTGTTATAGTATTCTTCTGAATGAATCAAAAATATAACATATATATATTTAAGTGAGAATGTATCCATATCGAAGAAAAGTCATTTAACTGGATTGAATTTACTTTATGAGCTCATATATGTTTACATAAAACCTAGAACAATCACACCATTATTATTTGTTTTAATTAAAAGTATTAAAAAACAAATCAATTAATAAATAAAAATATGCAAATTATAATAATCATTGTTAATCAGTAATTATCAAACAAGAAATAAATTATAACTTTCAACTATTAAGAAAAATCTAAATAGAGTTCTGAAGGCCTTTCATTCTAAATCAAATAGCTTTTACTATAAATTTATCTATAAGACAATCACTAACAGGAAAGTTTAAACCTTCTTTCAGTGTGTTTTTTTTTTAGTTCTTTTATAGGTAGAATGGTGGTATGTTTGGAATATGCATTTATCATAAATAGGCTGGCAAAAAAAAAAAAAATTTGGTTTCATGCAGGCAGTAACACTTTTAAAATTTGCATTTTCAGGAAACTTCATAGTTCCAGGTTTAACCAACCAAGATACCAATAAAAATTTTCACCCCAGCATAGTGAAACATTCTACAAATTAGCAGCTAAGATCTTAAATAACTGCAAATGTTGTTCAATCAGCTTAACTTTCTGGAATGCAGTTAATAAAACAATTTCTTAGCCAATTCAGATGAACCATGAACTAGTTAACTGAGATAATGTTACAACGCTCTTAAATCTAGAAAAACTTCATCACACAGTCTGATATCTATCATTTTATATACCAACACTATTCACACAGTCTGATATCTATCATTTTATATACCAACACTATCCAAGATTAAATGCAACAAATCCAGATACTTTTATTTATTATCACAAATTAAACAGTTTTTAAATTAATTACAGTTTATTCCTTTTTTTTCATAGTAAAAAGAACATTGGTCTTTATAGGGGCAAATACAAAAATATTCTTTTTATATCTAATTTTCATTGATTAACAATTTATACCAAATTTAATTTCTTTATAAATACAGATTTACTAGATAAATTTCTAATTACTACTAAGTAAGTAATAAAATTTCATTAGACTTATTACTTTTTTTGATCAGCAAAGTACAAGAATTGAATAAATTAATACTCTTTTTTTTTTCTTAAAGTAAAAAAAAAAAAGTTACTTTACTGATATGAATGGAAAATAAAAGGACTTGTGTGTTTTACAATAAAAAAATCCGACCTGTGCGCTTTCGCTCATAACTTGGAACTCTTAAAATGTCTTATGATTATACATAGGATAGATAGATTCTCCATTAAATTTCCTATGGAAGAGATTAATTTTATCATTTTCCTAAGGTCAGTTTTAATAAAATTATCGCTAAGAGCATTTGGATCATCAATTAATATGCTATCTAGTTGTGTTGATCCTCTTTAACTTTTATACAACAGGAATTAACTCCATTATTTCTCTTTCTTCTTTATTTTATATATATATCTATTTTAATATGTGGATGAAAATCTTGTAAGTTCAGACTAATTTATTTTAAACGGAGTCTACCCACCATTACACATTAAATATCTGTTTTTAACAACATACTTCCAATATCAAAATGTCATTTTTATATCTTTGAAATTTTTTTGTCATCATAACTTTTTCTAAATAAACTTCACAAAATTTCAGCTGTTTGGTTCTTCTAAACCAAGGATTGTCTATGTTTACAGTACACACACCAACTTTTTTTATTCATAAATTTGCATGTGACAGACAATTTTTTTGCTATCTTTCAATAAACAGTTTTTTTTTAAATTATAAGATACTGTAGAAAAAAATAAGTTTAAATACTTAATGACATTTCTAAATCAGTTTATATCAAGCTTCAATAAACTAAAGATCAGCATTTCAAACTAATGTACATGCGCTTTATAAATCTTAATAATAAATGAATACTTTCATTTCCAACACAAGATAAAGTCTTTGCGAAAGAATAGAATGAGTCCACCTATTCTTTCAACCCAAACGCTTAAGTATGGGCAAATCTTAAGCACTGGAAATGAAAGCATGAAGATAAACCAATCACTTTCTTTCGCAAAGACTATCTTGTGTTGGAAATGAAAGTATTTATTTATTATTAAGATTCATAAAGCACATGTACATTAGCTCGAAATGCTGATCTTTAGTTTATTACAATTCATAAACATCGTGCTATATAAAATAAATATCTCATTTACATATATTTAGTTTCATTTAAGAATGATGTGTTGTAAATTCTAGAAAATTTAATAGGCATCATTCATTCAGACATGGTAAAAAGTAATTTAAAGTGATTAGTTTATCTTCACGCTTTCATTTCCAGTGTTTAAGATTTGCCAATTCTTATGCGTTTGGGTCGAAAGAATAGGTGGATACATTCTATTCTTTCACAAAGACTTTATCTTGTGTTGAAAATGAAAGTATTCATTTATTATTAAGATTCATAAAGTGCATGTACATTAGCTTCAAATGCTGGTCTTTAGTTTATTACAATTCATAAACATCGCGCTATATAAAATAAATATCTCATCAAGCTTCAATGTTTGAAGTTAAGCAAAACATTATTCAAACTTAATATATTGTTTTATCAATTTCACCTATTTAAATCATTTTTACAGAGAATAAAATTGCAAGCCTTACAACGGATGAATAATTATAAAATGAAAGTTAAAAACAATTACAGACTCACTCTGTATTAGCTCTCAAAATTAGATAGGCATGAAATGTCTATTTACAGAATAAATGCAGGTAATTGATTATAATCTTTTTTTTTCTTCTGAATATTAACAGAAATTATTTTATTATCATTACAGAATTCATATATAAAATCTAGCCTTTTTATTTTTATGATAAGGGTTAAATGCACCCAATTTGGCACATGCACCACAGCTGGTCCATCCCTATTCCAAATGGATCATTTTTTGGATTACTACCTTTATATCTATATTGGTTTGTGACTGTAAAAAATTAATAATGAATTGCTTTTCTATTGCGGTCTCGGTACAGCTGTCTAGGCAAATATATTGCTTTCCTTTTAGTCTCTCCTTCAAATCTGAGCCATTTTTAAAGACTGTAAATAGTTTAATACGATCTCTAATTTAATTTAAATTGACCACAATATTCTGAAAGTTAAGGCTGTAAAGTGCACATGCCATGTTCTTAGCTTCCTACTAACATATACCTCAATAATTTTTCTATTGAATCAGATATATTTTCTATTAGCCAAAATATAATCCAATTGAGCTCAGCCTTCGCCTTTATTCAGTAGATATTTTCCAAAAAAAAAAAAATCTGCTTTTTTTCACAACTTCCATTAAGACTTCTCAGCAGCTTCTTCAAGTTTTACCTTGGTCGAGGACTTAATAGTTTCCACTAGTCATAAATGAAAGCATAAAATCAATATTGTCATAAACATAGATTTAAATATACATCTAACTTTCAAAAACCCCAAATTATGGCTTAAAGGCAATCTGAGGGTATTTTCTTAATCTTAAACACACAGAAATAAAACTAAGTAACTCAGTATGCTAGTTTGTCTATTTTAGTGAGGAAGCCCATTCCAGGTTCGATTATCACAAAAACCGTGTAATAAAAAGAATCTGTAACAAAAATGTATAAAGTTAAATAGCTCAACTTCTTTAAAGTCTCCAAGGCAAATTAAAGGACGTATTTTCAGATAATAGTCAATTCCATTTTCACAATAATGTGTAAAGATTCAATAATCATCGTTAGGGATCAGACTACCGTCATTAAATGAAAATCATTGTTACGAGAATGTCCTTTTCTTAAATTCATAAATACATATAGTGGCAAAATAACACTATTATTATATACGAGAATAACAATAATGCTACATCAATAAACAAAGGCAAAACTCTCCATACAGTAGTGCCACCCTGTGCCAAACAGAGTAATCAATGGATGCCAGGAGGCATATAAAAATAAAATATATATTTCTTAATGTGATACATATCTATAAAATAAAGTAAAAGATTAAAATGCTTTCTATATAGCTAGTCAAGACTTTGTTCTTCTAATTGCTAATTATTGAACAATAATGCTATATATGAGAGATAGTGACCTGGGCCAACTGATGAGTGCTGGTTCAGCACGAAATACATCTTGGGGGTCATTTATCTTTTATTATATCTTTATTTATACGAATTTAAAAAGAATGGTGAAGTATGGAAGTGTTTATTATATCTATAATAATGATAGAATGCAATTTAAAAGTAGAACTATTATAGTGAAACACTGCATAGAAGTTATTGCAAAGTGCTATTGTAGGAGTGAAATAAGGTCATTTGTAATGTATTAATTGCAATTATTAAAGATAATAAATAAAAAATAATCGAATAGTTCATGCCTTGGGAAGTCGTATGACATTGAAGTATCAAAAGTGACAGAATTGAGCTTAAAAACAAATGTATCAATCAAAGGCATGTGCATTTTAATTTCCATTACATCTTATCAAATTCATCTCATGATCCTTACAAACTATTAGCATTCTGGTGTACCATATTGTCTCTTCCTCTCACTTTTTTAAAAATTAAATAATGTGTGAAAACAATAAACTGATTTCCGCATTTTGTTAAAGGTTGAATATTTTACAGAAAAATTTTAATCTAACCTCACTGATATCTTTTAAATCAATTGCAACACAAAGTTATTTGAATGATCTGCTGTGCCGGTCAAAACATGTTTATCCATCTAACATGAGCTGGAACTCACAAAATGTACTTCAAACCCAGTCCAGCCAGAGATTTAGGTCAGGGACCATCCTGAATTCGAAACCACTCTCTAAGCCCCAGATCAAACACCTAATGAATAACATAATAGTGATGGCACATGAGAATTAATCTTAATCCAGCCAACTAGCAAAGCTGAGCAAAACAATGAGACATCTCTTAACTATGACTATATTAAAATACATATAAGCAGGCTTTACTTTTGGAAGTGGAGAAAAGAAGGAATTCGAACTACTCAAATAAGTTAGACAATAAAATATATTTTAATATACTGACAAATTATTATACGTTTATAAATAAATTATAGACATTAGTGTGTGCATGAATGAGCAAGCGATAGATAATTACATAATGTCATTCACGCTATTATTTCTCATATGCTCTTTATTAGCTAAATAATATATTACAAAGAAACACGCATCTTTGGTGGGTCCAATATTAAGATGCCAATCAGTATTAGAAAGAAGTTACACAAAATTGCTATTAACACTTTGATTTACGGTTCAGAAACGTGGTGACTAACATATATTAGGGGAGCGTTCTGAGATTCATTACAGATATAAATACAAACTATTTTCCTGCCATTATGGTCGTGAAACTACATAAAATACATTTGAAAACATTTGATTATATTTAAACCTATGACAACATATTTAATGACAAATTATTTTAACAATAGTAAGATGAACGCTTTATTTTTCCCAAGGCACATAGATACTCTTAAATAGATATATAAATTACGACGGTGAGATTGCATATGATTGAAATAAACTTAATTAATAAAATAGAAGAATTGGCATTTATATATATCTTTTAAGCAAAGCTTAAAATTTTAATATTAGAGCATTAAAACTGGGTCATGAAGCAAAAGGAATAATAAATACTAAGAAGTTTGCGGTGCTGACATAATAGCCTAAAAATAACTAAGAGGAAAAGGTCGTGCTTCTGGATGAAAAACGAAATCTCACACCCCCTTCTTGGGTAGTGCTTAGAGAAAAGTGGATAGGCATGGCGTGGCCCAGACTTTTTCTGGTATAACCGACGCGAGAGGCCTTTTATCTACGAAGTGTATATGCATAGCGTGTGCCAAACTTACAGGAACACCGCCAGAGGCATTTGATACAGAATAAATGTGGTTCCAGATAGCTCAACTATCTATGGAACGAGAAGAAATCTATGGGTTCGAACTTGTCGTAACCCCCAAATTAAGAAGCACATATATATATATATAATCACGAAGATCGTCTATATGTCAGGAACGCAGTACGAATGATAAATGTCACTAACGACCTTGAAAAGTTTTACTGCTTTAAAAATAAATGACCCTTGTTTGAATACTATAATATGCCATGCAATTACAATATATATATATATACAGAGAGAATATTTCATTTATTAAAATATACATTAAGATTTGATTTAGTTAAAGAAACATTAAGATTTACCCCCATCCCTTTTTCTGCTATTTAAAATAAAACAATCCCATCTTCGTTGATTTTACAATAACTGAAATATTTAAATACAAGATTTGAAATTTTAAGAGTATGACAAATGAAATAAGACTAGCAGTTATAGAAAATAATTAATGGGTCACCCTTTTAGAATTGAATAAAAACGAAACATTTTAAAAGATTTCAAAGTGTTAATTAGCTTAAGTTCTGGATTTACACCAGTAGAAAATCCAGAGTTAAACAAATATATATATATTATATTAAAACACAAATAGAATGTTGGCTCGAAAAACAATCTGGCGAGTATATTAATTAATAATGCATTGTTTTAAATGGACGTTTATAACTTGCTTCATGAAGGTTTAAAAAATGCCAAAAGATTTTTATAAATTAAGTTCACCAGTTTGTTTGAGATTAGCAAATTAATAAAAAAGCATATATATATAAAATCAAGTAATAAATATCTGACCGCCCCAAAATTAAAGAAAGGTTAAAAGCATATGAGATAGGATTAGATATAAAGAAATCATTTGAGAGCAAAATTACATTCACAGATATATATATAAAAACAAAGTTAAAGAATATATTTAGGCTAGATTTAGTTTGAGGTGACGGCTTGAAAAAATTTACCTTGCAGTTTTAAGAGTTCAATTTAAAATATTGCAAGTTTTCCTGTGGCAGCAAACTTCTATTAAATGCACACTGAAGTTCTTAGGTCGGGCTTTGCACTCTTGGGCAGCAGGATGATAGGTAGCGGCAGAGGCTGCTAAAGAGTGGTGGATTTACTGCTACATCATTTTAAGTTTCACCGCGATGTTAACAATCATTTTCACTAGAGTAGCTAATCTAATCAATTAGTTAATCTCCTTCAATATTCAGTCATTTTATACTTTTTCTTTTATCAGTTGTTTTTGAAGATGCAATAGTAAGATAACATCCAAAAAGAAATTCAAATCTATTTCCAGATTAGAAATAGATTTGACATGTTTTTTTAACAAAAGTATCTCTAATCTTAATCCCATTTTAAGTAAAAACTTTAATTAAAATACCTACCCCAGATTAAAACAATAGTGCTTCCAACCCCTAATTATTTTTAGACAATTAACAACACTTGCATCTTCCATATTGGATTTTGTAAAAAAATATATAGTTTAATAGAAAAACAAGCAATTTAAAAAGAAAAAGTTAAAAATGACATATAAATATTTAAAACATCAATATTTTGTTAGTAAGTTTTGCTCCTATGTATATATTTGAGCCGCATCTATAATACTTTGATAAAAAACTAATAATTAATAAAAAGAATTAATAATAATTTTAAAACATGTTATTGAAACATTAAATTTTATAATTTAGGCGCGCATCTCAAACATATACATAAAAATATATACACAACAAAAAGGAGCGGGATGGGAAATAGGGGTTTGAACACGGGTTAGTAGGTAGAAACATGAAGCACAATCTTAAGCTAAGATTGACTGCTTCACTGCTAAAAGTGGTTTTACAATTAAAAGTTCCTTAATAAAACACATAAATCACAAGTATGTTTCCACTAATGTGTAACAAATTCATTCTGTAGTATCTCACAAGTTGAATGATTTTATGGATGTTAGCAATTCATTTCATAACATTGTTAAAGATTAGAATCTTAATTCAAATCAATTTATCTGTATACATGTTAGTTCTCTGATTAAAGGCAAGCCAACTAATTATATATAAACAATTATTAGTGGTTTGGATTATTTTAGCATTTAATCAATATATTCATTTCTTAATATAACTGATTATTAATTTTGCTTTATATATTCACTTTTAATTTTCATTTTGTATTGTGGATGTAAAATTAATGAATTTTATATTTTTGTAACAGATAGGTATATTACTAAGTAATTAATTCATAGAATTGTTTTTTATTTCATATGCATTTATCATTTTCAATGTGTATCAATCCACTATAAGATGATCTCTTCGAGCTTAGTCTAGCTTCTCAAATTCATAACCATATTGCAAGAGTAAATTTCCTTATTTCAGCCGTCTAACCCACGAGGTTTACAATTAGGACCCACTTTTATACTTCAACTGTTTATCTATTATCATCTTTTTCTAGTAATATTATCAATCACAATTCTATTTCTCTTAATTACTTCAATATCTGATATTTGTTTCTCATATATTTTGCTTTGGACCTCTTCATTCCCTACATACATATTCAAAACAAAAAACCCCCCCCCTTGTCCTTTGCACAGGCCAGGGCCCCCCCTCCCCCTTCTTTTTGGTGGGGGGTTGGGTATCATACATATTTCCATACTTCTGTTGATATCAAAGTCTCAGAACTGCACATAAAAACTGGAACACATCTATTAACAGTTTCATTTTCAAACATTTTTTTTAAAATATTACTTCTACCAAAAGCACTTCACTCAAGATTAATTTTAACTATATTTCCATCTGTATTATCTGACTAAAGTACTTGAAGTCAACTTCTAATTCATAATTATCAATCTTTATTTTCCTAAAAAAATCCACCGAACATTAATCTTTTTAATGTTTATCTTTAGACATTTTATTTTCATCTAATAATTCTTGCAACATTATCTGAAGTTATTATTTGCAAAACAAAAACTCAGATGATTTAAATAATATCCATTTACTTTAACTCCCTTAACTTACTATTTTAACTCATAAAACACTATTTGCAAAACTACTATAAAAATTTTGAGTTGTAACTTATGCCCCATGTGGCCACAAGAAGCGGTTTCTGTGTCAACCATAGAAATATTCAGAGTAGGGGGTAGTTATAACTTATGCCCCATGTGGCTGCAAGAGAGCACCTCTTGTGGCCACATGGGGCATAAGTTACAACTACCAAATTTTGACATAAAACCACCCTGTAAGTCTTATTTATGCTAATCTTGGTGTTATAAAAAGCTGATAGAATCAAATGCCTTTCCATAATCTACACATCCAAAATATATTAGCAACCTACCCCCATTGCTTCTGGAATTCTTTAAATGATTAAATATATATTGTGCTAAACACAAATACAAATTTTTGTTTGAAATTTCAGGAAATTAATCTTTTTTCATTATCTTTCTGAAATATCGATATTATTACTGCATTCTTCAAATTATCTGACACTTCATCATTTAGACATTTACTATACAATTATATCAACTTTTCTATTTCTTTACCCGCTTCTTTTAAGATATCAATCTCATTTTCCAGGAACTTTTTTTTTCATAGATTTAATTCATATTTTTCATTATTAAAATGGTTGGCAATTCAGAAAATGCTTCTAGTAAGTGTAATGGTTACTTTATTTTCTTACTCTTTATTATTGTAATTCTTTATAGAATTCTTCCACACATTTCATGATCTCATTCCTCTTTTAAATGTTTTTATATATGTTCCTGTCTATATGTCCACATTTTTGAATTTTTAACAATGAAAAAATTTGTTCCCATTTAGAACTCTTAACTCACATCCTTACACTTCCCAAGAAAATTCCTTAAGAACTGATCCAACAGAAATATTACATTTGTAGAATAAAATTTTATTAATATTGATTTAATTCATACTTAAATTAAAAAGCCAATACATATTTTTATATAGATAATCATGATTTTTTTTAATTTTAGAATTAGTTTGTTAGAGAGCATATTATTTTTAGGACTTATTAAATTATAATTTTTGACAATTTTTTTGTAGTTTTAACCATTTTCTAAAATAACATGTAAATGTAACTAAAAAAATTTTTTTTCAAATAATGCTTTTATGTAAAGTACCAACTAAAAAGTACAAAAATAAAGTAATTGGCCTCTGGGTTAATTTGGCTGTTTTAAAAAAATATAAAATTTTTGAATCTCTAAACTTTTTTAAAAAAAATTAAAAAGTAAAAAAATTGGTTTTTTAAAAAAAATTTGAGATAAGAAAAAAAAAATCTCAAAAAAATTTTAAAATAAAAAAAGTAATTTTCAATTATTTTATAACAGATCTAGATTCTTAAGATCAATATTTTCCACGAATGGCAAATTAACAGAAGCGGATTTTATTTTTCTACTTTTGTCAGCTATTTACATAAAAGCATCATTTAAAAAAAAATTTTTTTCACATATTTTTAATTTAGAGATAGTTCTATCTTCTTAATGTTAAAAAAATTCCCCTTCCAATAACAAATGTTTTATACTTTCGAAATTTTCTCTTCTCTAGCTTTTCCTTGCCAATTGACATATTTTCTTGTCATTTATCCTTTTTTTTTTTATATCATTTTACACAATTACAGATATTCAATTCTTCTTACTGAATTATTTTAAAATATTTTCATTTCTTTTCATTATACATTCATAGTCATTTCAGTTTAAAAAAATTTATAAACTTTGTTATTTTAGAGAATCAGATATTCTTATAATTGCATAATTTTCAAATATTTTCATATTCTTTATTTCCTTTATGTATTTTCTTTTTCAGATAAAAATTTATTACTAAATTGCTTTTTTGTCTAGCTATCATCATTACTATTCTTTATATTAGTTACATTTTTATTGATCTCGGTCAAGTATGAACCATCTTCAAAATTATCCAGTTCTAATTTAAATTCACTGGAGTACTTCTGGAAGTTAGGAATATCAATTATTAATCTTTCTTAACAGCTTTTGCTTCTATAGTTTTGCATTAATAGGTATCTTACATCTCACCACTTGACCAATTTTTGTTAAATCTATTAACATTATAATCTTGAAATATATTTTTTTAGGTGATGAAAATATCTAATTCTATTATGATTCCATTTGGATTCTATCTTATCATTTTTCTCAAAAAAGGAATTCATAATAAACAATTTTTTTCTCTCCTGGAAATTCCAGTTCTCCATTAGTCACCATTAACTAAATTTACCGAAAATACTTCTTTCAATCATTTTCCAATTCTAGCATTGCGTACACCAATATAAAAATCTACTTTATTCCAATGATAACTTGGACATAAATCTGAAATTATCAGCATTTGATAATTTTTATTAACTTAAATAACTAATCTTGCTCCACTATCCAATATCAACTTTTTACTTATAATAAATCCCACTCAACTGTATATGTATCTTTGAATTGTCTTCTTTATAAATCAATTGTACCATCTTTTCTTCTAACTTCATAAAATATATCCCATTTAATATTAGACAATTTTTCTTCTTCCAATTCCTTCACTTGAAAGTGGTCTGCAGTTGTAGCTAGTTAAATAAAAGAGCAACATTGAATATGCAGTCAGATTTCATATCAGTAATTCTTAGCATTGGTTGACAACTGCTGCCTTAGTGGACCTTACATTTTAAATAAAAGGCTGCAATTTATTTTTAGTCATGGTTGCATGCTCTTATTTGTCACCAGGCAAATTTATTTATAATGTTTTCAAGTTTTCCAATTCTAGCATTAAAATCTTCCATGATAATTTTAATATATCTATAAGAATCTTCTACTTCATCATTACAATGATTACTTATGGGACATAAACTTGAATTATTTACATTTGATATATTCCACCCAGTTGATTAATTATCATTGTCACAGAGTCATAATTTAGTTCTGTCTGCCATGATTGAAAGTATTTTTTAAAAAAAGATCACTCATACATATTTTGCCTTCAAAAGATCCCAAGTAATACTTCTGTTAACACTACAACTGACAAAAAGGCCATATTTATTGAGCTCATCTCACTAGCTAATGTGTGAGAAGTCCACCCAAGTTTGTTTACCATATGAATAAGCACATAGTAATAACAGCTGCAGCAAAGAGAACATGTGAACAGGGCATTAGGAATTTGTCTTGCTTAATTTCTTCACAATCTCAAAGAAAAATCTTTATTTTCATTTATCAGCATCTCTTTCCTGCAGTCCATTTATTTATAAGAAAAAATCATCTGAAAGTCCCGGATGCTTTTGGATCATTTATATTTCAATTCTAATGTGTTTTGTTAATGAAATGTGCATTAATTTTCAAGCTGATGGTTTACTTTGAAAACTGTATAAAACATCAATCCTAGCCAAAAAATATCAGAAAAAAATAAAACAATGAAAATTATTTAAATACTAAGTACCCAAGTCATACATTAAATGTTTCTATGTACCATTTGTTATGATTTTCTAAAATTATTTAAACATTATTAAATTTTTCCAGCAGCATGTTTAAATAATTCTTCCACTAAATACTTATCTTATTCCACTTGTAAATATTTTAATTTCGTTAGTTAATTTTCATTAATGTACTATGTAGTACTGTTGAACAGGGTGCTAAACCACTAGTTGTTTTAAAGGTTTTATATTCATTCATTGTGACTTTTCAAGAATATATATATTAACATTTAATCTTAACACATCAATGTTTGAACTTTGTTGCCTTATCTTTGTTTGAAGTCCGATAAATATTTAGATATTATCATTGCACCACTTTTACATTAGCTTTTCCTTAGGATAGTAATTCTTTTAAAAATTGAAATATGTAATCAGCCAAAGAAAATGATGTTCTATAAATAGTTTGTGAATTTTTCCATTTAAATACAGTTGATAACTAAAATATTCTTGCAATCAATAGTTTCATCAAGTGATATCACAACAAATAAAGCACTTATTTCCATAAGTATATAATTAAACTATATATATATATTTCTGAAAGAACCTATAAAATAATTTTGTAGTCAATTAGAATATGTTGAAAAATAGATAATCACAATTACTTAACAATTGCAAAATATTGACATAACTGTTCATTGCAAGAATGATCATCATCATTACAGAATCCTAATTCATGAACTCCTATTAATAAATTGCCATAATTAAAAATTCCATATTTTTTATTTCTTTTTAAACATTTCCATTGCAAATCAAAATATTTAAAGCTATTAGAGCTTTCAATAGATCAAATTTTTTTTAAAAAAAATTACTTAAGTCATAAAAACCAACTGTTTTTTTTTCATTAGAAAAAAGGCTTCACTGACAAAATAATTTACTACTTCTTTACCTTGGTCTTGTGTCATAATAACAATATACAGATTTTAATTTATCACTTGATTCTGGTCTTCATTATTGTTTGTTTATCAATAAAACTCAAATCCAATCTTGTCAATAATCAATTATGTAATATTTATAATTTGTTCATTTTGAAATTAATTTGATTCTAAAAATGTAATGAAAATATTAATATTGTACAATTTATTAAACTATAATGAATAAGTATTCAGTGCACAGAAAAAGATGCCATGTAAATTGTTACAAATACCATCATTTCATTACCAACATAACTTTATAATACTTTGTGGATTTAATTTAAAAAATTGCTTCCACAAAAGTAAAAACATAGCATAACTTTTTAATAATGTATGGAATTGATTTAAAAGTTGCTTCACTTATAATTACAATTACATGATATGAGGAAAAAAATCCTCTCAGAACACAAAATAATGGAACCAGAAGTTATTTAACATTCAACAACCAACTGAACTAATTATAAGCTTGATTTTATTTTTATCAAAAAAAAAGTTAATATATAAATGCTTTTTTTTTTTTGTTGGTTTTGCTCCAGTTTAAACAAGACAAAAAAATATATATTTACAACTAAGCAGCTAAACAAGTTGATCAAAACATCAGAAAAAATGTTTATGAACAAATTATTATTAGTCAAGAAAAATTTGATCTGGAGAGATCATATAAAATAGTTCTGCTTTAAAATAAACAAAAAATTATGGGGCAAAGAAAACAATAATTTTTCTTTAATAATTTTTTTAAGCAAAAAACTTTAATAAATTATAATTTTTGTGCAATAGAAAATTATCCAATAGTAGTTTTCAAACTTCTACAAATCATTTTTATCATTAGTAAGAAACGGCTATTAATTCAGAAAAATTATTAAAATGGAAAGGCTGGAAACGCGCACTTCCAGATTATTCCTGTTCAACCTGTAATCTTTTATTTGTATAAAAAAACAATTTACAATAAGAACAATATTACATTGACAAAACAAATCTCTAATCACAGTAGTAACTAAATGGTGATTGTTCATAAAAATCTCTTTTGGAATGTGCTAGAATATATAATAGTGAATATGCTCACAAATGAAGCAACAAACTTCGTATGTTACAAAATGAAAAATTCTTCAAATTTTAGACAATATAATTAGACAATTTTAATAGTTATGATGTCACCCGCATAATCTTTAAACAAGTTTGCCTAAAATCTCTTCTTAGTGCAGCTAAAAATCATTTTTCATATAACAGGTTTTTCAAGTCATATTAATTTTATACCGATTGTAATATAATATTCTTGCATAATAGCACTCATTCAGGAAATATATTGTGTAATCTTCACTTTTATGCAGCTAACTAATATTCTTACTAAAGACTTAGTTTTATCATCATTCTTGCAACTTCCATTCTTCTTCAGCTGGTCAAAAACTGAAGAAACTTCTGATATCATGCCACCAGTTTTTAAACTGGAAGATTTGTTCATTTCTACCAAATATTCAAATCTTTCCTGAATTTTAAAACTTCACAACACAATAAAAAATCTAGAACAGAATTTAATTATCTTCAAGTCATCAATACAATGAAACTACTATGAAAATATACAATATAATCTTATCTTTTACAATTTATAAAAACTTAGGTTTTCATAAACCCATAATAACTCCAATTTATCTTGAGAATGCATAAAGAAGAACAATTTGATAGTTTTCTATTTAATACATCAACTATATTTTTACTATTAATTTATTCATTGTCAATATTAATTATCCCCAAACCCAATATATCTTTTACTATTAACTTCAATTTAAAAAAAAAAAAACCCAAATGTTAAAATAGAAGTGAAATATTAATTTTCAATATCTGTTTACATTATAGCTTCAGATTTTTTAAACCTACTAAACATGCTTCAATTTTTTAAAATATTTATATATAATTAATGATCAAAACAATTTTATATTCCATTCAAATAGATGCAATTCTAAATATCAAATAAATGCTTACATAGATGTCTTACATAAGATGCCTGTATTACATACTAAATAGAATTGCATACACCATACTGAAGATGCAATTGATAAAATTTAACATTTCCAAAACAAAAGAAATACTGGTGAAATTTTATACAAATTGCAATATAAATTATATTCAAAGTAATAGGCATTAATACCAAAAATCATTGACACTGATTGAGAATTAGCACATAATTCTTGGTCTTATTTTCTAATACCCTGCTTTCGGGCAGAGAAAGGACAAGGCACATGAATTTTATAATTTTAAAACAATTGTATCGATCGTTACGGTTTTTTTTTTACACTGTCCCCGATCAACTATCATCTATCAATACCAGTATTCTTTAAAATGTGTTAAAATTGCCAATTTTTCTACCTTAGTTTTCCATTTGTTTAGAAAATTTATTATTACACAAATGCACTAAAATATTATATACTCTTAAGAAAAAATTTTATAATGTATTTAGTCTATCAAATCTTTACATTATAAATTTTTACCTTTTTTGCAATGCCCTTTTACACATACCCAAAAGTTCTAAATCTTTTTTAGCAACGACCATACTATTTATAAGGGAAAATATGATGCAGAATCAATTGATTTTCATCTTAATACAAAATGTTAACTTAGAACCAATATTTTCTCAAGTCAATTTCTTGACCTTTTTTTTTTTACTACAATAAGTTGAGAATAGTTTAGATGGCTATTTCTTGTCCAGTACATTAAATCATTAACAAAAAATACCTAATATATTAATCGCTGAGCAACATTAACATATAATACCAATAGATCTTACATTAACATATAATACCAATAGATCTTATAATTCTATGTATGTGTAACAAAAACTAAGAGATAATTGCTAACTTTTTAGCTTCTATACATTTTTTATTTTATTATTATTAATACATATTAATTTATTTCAAGAACAATTTAAAATAAACGTTACTGTGTTGAACTTGAGCTCAAATTTATCATTACATGGCTAACGTCACCAGAACGTAATATTCTATAACATTGCACATAGTGAAAATTACTCAAAAATATTTTCAAATATAATCCACAGACGAAATTGTCAGAAGAAAAAAATTTGAAGTACTATTTCCATAATAAATAATCGAATAGTTAAAAACTGTGATACAAAAATAAAACAATTTACAATCTAACAGAAAAATGGCTGAACAAGAACTTAACACTTTTTCTTAGAACTAACATTACGTTCTAAATTTCTACTATCATATTTGACAAATGGAAAAGTTATCTAATTTTAACAAAAATAGTATTTTTCTAATAGCCCAATACACTAATGTATATCCCCGCCACGATAAGCTAAAAAACCAACGAGCACACTGGGAAACTCCACAAAGAACACTGGGAACTCACCTTAGGAAAACGACCGCCATGCACAGCGAAGCCACTATGGCTGCCTGGTCTGTGTTGGATTATCTCGGAACCTGAATAATTTAACGAGACTCCTGAAAGATTTGGCAAACAATTGTTGTATTCAGTTTTATGGGCTTACACTGAAGTAAAAATATTTTTAAAATTTCTCAAAAGACGATAGAAAATTTTCAAGGCAGAATTTATAATATTTTTCATTTAAGATTTTAAATTATATTATTATTATTGTTTTATATAGTCAATATATTTTTCATAAGTAATATTTTTTTTAGAATTATAATATTATTAATAAAAATGACGTCACGTTTATTACCGTACTTGGAGGTTACCGAGTGCTTGCTTAATTTTTATATTATTGAGAATGCAGATTATGAAAGTAGTAAATGTGTATATGTTATTTTATTTTAACAATTGCTTTTAATAAAAAAATTTTTTTTTCAAAATTCGTATTAGCTTTAATAAAAAATCCAAATTCATAGTGATTTATTTTGAACGAGCTTTAATAAGTAATCTGTTAAGTTTATTTACATAGCGCATGAATTTTTTTTTTTAATTAGACCAATATTATAAAAGTACTGTACTTATAGAGAATCCAATCTGGAGATAAATTCCCTATTGGTTTTATTAAATTCTTTCGTTCTATCACTATAACCATTGATCTGACAGTCCTAAACTATGTTTTTGAAGATTTATGCTTGGCCATATATACATAAGTCAGTGATTTAAATTTCGTTTATGAAGGTATTGTGTTTATATATTGCTGAATCAACACAAACAAGCACAAGTAGGGTTTAATATTGTCTTGCGTTGGTGGTCGAGAGGTCAGCGCGACTGCCTTGCACTTGCAGGCAGTTGCCCGGGTCGCGGGTTCGCGGCCGGCCGATGCTATGACACTTTAAAAAAAAAAAAAAAAGTAGGGTTTAATATTATTTATTAAAGCTCATGTATAACTATTTACATATATAATACAATTTATTGATATATCGACTAACACTTGCAGCTATATTGAGGAGTTAGCTTCGTGTAACATGAATTCTAGCTGCTTCCTGTTCTTGTATGACCTTGCCTCATTGCTTTAACGTTATTGTAGATAACATATATACTACTGTTCAACTCTGACAGTTATTTACTGTTGTCTGACTTGAACTCCAAAAGACTGACATTTTGTAGTCAGGTTGCCTTCATCAATGAGAATCTTGTGGATTTTCGGGACATTTTCACCCATTGACCTATTTCTATCATTTGGTTGATTCATCTGTTCATTCATTTATTGAATAGTTATGAACAAGTCCATTGTCTGAAAATTAGCTGTATAACATTCCATTGTTTAAAGATAAGTTGAGGTATAATATGCCTTCTCTCTTGTTGAGAATTAGATATGGAGAATGTAATCACTCAGATTCATGAGTGCACATCTATGTTACTTCACTTCTTTAGATCTGCTTGTTATCAAATATTAGCAGGTGAGGTGTCCCCCATCAGCAGGTCTAATATTTTCATTTGTAGACCATCTTCAGCACATCAGGTGTCTTTGACTGTAGAATCTTCACTTGTGGTGACCCATAATTCAACCTTAGTTCCATTGCTATTTGAACAACTAGTATTTCCACTGCTGGAACCAATTAGGTGATATCTTTGAACATACGACCTAGGACCTGAACATCTATCCACATTTTAGTACTTTTATTGTCATGGATTGTCCTAGACTTTAAACAGTTTATTATCAACCACATTTGGGTAGACCCTTTTTGATTTTTTTTTTTTAATTGGTTCACTTTAATCACTAAAACCCAAGTGACTGAATTAGTCATGAGGAGACATAACAAGAGGCAAATGGATTGTTTTATTAGTTTTAACTCTTGTTTGACCCTAGAGTGGTATTTGTCTTGATAATCTAGGATGCAGACAATAATTATTTTTTTATTAATAAGCTAATGTATTTTTTGGATGCAATAGACTCTGCAGATCTGGTATCTAGTTTCATTATTATTGGCTTATTACTTAATCTTTTTTAATCAGACGTTTATTTTATTTGATTTTACATTGCCCTTCCATTCTTTTTTGAACTACTTGTTTTTTTCTTTTTAAAACAAGGAGCTTCTATATGACTTATGTGCTTACATAATCTATATACTATATATCACTAGTCATTTGATTTGTCATATGTATAACAAAGTTTTTCATTTATTCTGATTTATTTGGGCAGTTTTTCTCTATTGTCAGCTGGATATTTGACCTAGTTTTCTGATTGGAAAATTTAATATTGTAACACATTTTCTTCAGTGGATGCATCTGATTCACTGTGCACTCAAGAGTTTCCTGAGAGACAGCTGAATCAAACATGATATCAGAATCCATCAACAGCTTGATCTTAAAGTTGTGATAATTCATTCCACAAATGAAATGATCTCTCAAAACTTTATTTAAAAAAAAAACCAAATTTACAACTAAATGTAAGCTTACCGAGCTTAATGAAAAAATCTCACATTTTCCCCCTCCCCCTGTGTACAAAGATTGAAATGATACCTATGCATTATCATTAAGGATTTTGGGCAGAAAAAGTTTGACAGTAGAGATAATGCTTTATCAAATTCAAGCTCAGCCAGAAGCATGGGAGTTGCATGTGCACGTAAGATCTCTCCTGAGAATCGCAAATAGTCACAATTGTGGCTAATTTTAAGTCAGACTTTTTAATTTGATTAGCTTGTACTCTATCCGTGTAGGTTGGCTAATTTTCAGAAATGACCAGATCAAACTTTTCTAATGATCCAAATTTTAGTTATTATAAAACTTTACCAGTCATGTAGGTGAAAAGGTTTTTTGTTTGTGCATCAAATGTGTTGAACTCATGAGAGCAAACCTATCTGTCTGTGCCAAACTATTGAGCTCATGAGAGAAAACAAACTCTTAACTGTGCCAAAACTTGTGTTTAGATATAATTAAATAAACAGACACACATAAATATAGTTTAATATTATTTATAAAAACTTATGTACAATAGTATTTACATATGTAATACAATCAACTGATATATAGCCCAACACTTAAAAGATATATTGTGCAGCTTGCCTCATATTAAATATAAATTCTATCAGGTTCCAGTTCTAGCATGAACTTGCCTTATTGCTTTAACATTATTATGAATAACATATGTACTGCTGTTCAGCTTCAACAATAATTTGCTCATCTGATTTGAAACTCCAAGACTGACATTTTATAGTTATCTTTTCCAATAAAAACTTGCAGATTTATTGAACATTTTCACCTATTGCCCTATTTCTGCAATTGTTTAATTAATCTGTTTGTTCATGTATACTTATTGTGTCCGCAAGTATGACTGGGTGACCAGCAAATAAATATATACAACAAAAGACTCATTTAGGTAATCAGAATAGCGAATAGTCTGCAACAACTCTATCTCTACAGTTTGCTAATGTTCAATTCCCTCTATGTACATTCAGGCTAGCTGCTACAAAAACGGTTCACAATGGGCTAGGTTTACACATATCTTGGCCCCAGTCCAGTTTAGCTGCACACGAACGCTTCGTAGTATAGCACTGCGACTGACCTTAAGCTCCTTACAGCTTCTGTCTCTGCAAGTCTACCATAACTCCACTTGGAAACTCAACTCTTTATTCAGCTGCTATCCGGATAGTTTCCTCAGGCTATGGTCTCCCAATCTCTGTAGGCTTATTCAGCTATGCCCGTGAACTACATTTCCACTGAGCGCTGGACCTTAACCGAAGCACTGACATGAGATTTCTCCTACCGGAATTGAATAGGAACATCTACTGGAAATGCACACAAATAATGGCCTGACATAGTTGTTACATACTCTTTTTATAGCTTCCTGATAACTGCAACAATTAATTACATTGTCCAATAAGGTAAGGTGTCTTTATCTAGAAATATTTGCAATCAACAAATATTTCTTGGGATTGTCAATCGCCATTACGTTACTGCTCTAATTAAATTCCTGTTATCAGAGCGTGATCTAAAAACAATCTCTCGAATAAATTCTAGTTTTTCTCGCATGCACAAACTTGTATGCAACTTTTACAAAATACAACATACTAAATCTGGGGAAGTCCATTGTTTGAAGGTAAGTTGGGATATAACATTCCACTGTTTGAAGATGTAGTATAACACAGTGGTCTTCAACCTTTTCACACCTATGGATCGGCAAAAAATAAGGATAAGGTTTCACAGATTGGCAAAAATAAGGATAAGGTTTCACAGACCAGCAGAAATCTATAGATAAATTTTCTTCAAGATGTAAACTGCTTAGCTTTAGATGAGCATAATTGTTATAACTGACCAAACCAACATACTAGTTACTATGTATTGTAATGGTGTTGCTTACCTTAACATGCTGAACACTCTTTCTTGAGTGTGCAGTCATACTGCTACAAAAAACAGTACAATAACAATCATTCTCATTAATGTGCCTGCATTGCTGCATTTATTTCATTGTTGAAACATCCAAGAATAAAATGTTATTCACTTGAATGTTGGGAAATATCACAGCTAGTGTAATTACATGACAATGATTATGATAAATGTAATATCTGTATTTAATGTTAAATATACAAAATAAAGTTCTATATATATGGAATTTGTATAATAAAAAACTTTTTTTAATTTTTGATTTTTTTTAGAAAAATAATAAAAAATTTAATTCTACCCCCCCCCCCCAATAAACATCTGTGATAACTATCTTATTATTTTGTTATTACAAACTTCCCTGTCAGTTTAGCATGGACTGGCGCCAATCTGTGGACCAAGGGTTGATGACCACTGGTATAACAGAAGCAAATGAGCAAAATGTCCTAGTCTTGTCCTGAATGTTTTGTTAAGATTCTATTAAGCTCTAGGAAGATTATATCTAACGGTCATTACTGTTACTTAATGTAAAAAACAAATAATTGTTTGGAATCTCTTAAGAAGTCCATTTTTTATATCATAATTCTTCATTTATAGATTCTTCATTAAAAATCTAGAAAAATCATATGTCAAATCTTAGAGACAAAACAATGATTTGAATTATTGGCCAGTCCGGTATTCTTTTAATAGTTTTATACATTTTCTTTGAGGCAACTTCTGATAACTGGTGTAGAAATAGGTATAAGAACAGGAAGCCACTTGAGTTTACCACTAGTATTTTTCATAATAAAGGGTGAATAGCCAAATTTAATGTGAGCACTTTTTTGCCAAATATGGGCACAGTATTCTCCAATAGAATGTACTAATGCTACGGAAGCTGCCTATAATGGGCTTTGTTATAACTGCTATTGGTTGCCAGCCAACATTCTGAGGTGGGAATTCATAGAAAAATGTAGAATATAAATTAGGATATGATCCAAGATTACTTCTAACTAATATGGACTAGAATTTTATTTCATTCAAAGTGCAAAAGATTATGCCAAATTGTGATATTTGTTGTGTAGATAGGTTGAGTTTATTATCTTCATTGGATGAGGTTTAAAACCCATTCTTTAAACATAGATTTCCAAACCTTTCATATTTTTACTGACTTTTCTAATTCTGGAAAGAATTTTGTAAAGTCAAAGCAACATCACTGGCATAGATGAATTTTCTCATTTTGTATCTAGAAGATCAATGATAAACATATTAAATAAATAGAAAAATTGAAACCTATGGTAGATCATTTTATAAAATTTGTATCTACCACAACTATCATAAAATTTAGAGACACTTAAGTAAATTGATGATTTTCCCATATTTAAGGATATTAGAAACTTTTACATCATTACACTTAAGTAAATTGATGATTTTCCCATATTTAAGGATATTAGAAACTTTTACATCATTTTTATATATTGAATCGTAACTGAAATTAAATCAATAAAGATAGCATTTGTTTTTATTTTGAAAAACTTTTTCAGTGCAAGTTATTAAAGATAAAACTGTTTGCAACAGCTGCTTCTTTGTTTAAACAGCGAGATTAATGAATGTTTGCCAAATAATGAATTTTCAGGTTGACTTATGAAATTATTTGCCACTATTATGTGAAAAACTTCTTTAAATATTCTTTTTACTTTTTCTTTTCTGCTCAATATTTTCTTTTTCCCAATAAAACATATGTTCATTGGGTAAAAGCCTGAAATCCGGGCTCGGCTGCTTGGGGCATTGTTTACGTGTCAAAACACATAAAAATGCCGTTTCGGCGGCCGCGGCCTTATAGGCTAATACAACATTTACGTATTGTATTAACCCATTGAGCTAGGCCGCTTTACATGACATCGCACAAAAATATTACGGCCTGTTTTGTGCTTCAAAGCCATTTACACGTATTCGTTCTTTTCATAGCTGATTACCATATCGCTTGAGGGCATTTAAATTTCAAGGCGGTACGACTTTTTCAAATCTCCGTAATAGAGTAATGTTATTTCGATTTAAAAAATGTTGTTAATTATTAAGAATTGTCATATGGTCCCCACCCTTCCCGAAAAAAAGGTTAATATGTAAAGAAATTGGCAAAGTGTATATTGATTTTGTCTAGCATCAACACTCCAAGCGACTTTGCCCGGATTTCAGGCTTTTACCGTTCATTGATATATGCAAGATCTACTACTAAATATTTTATATCCTTAATTCTTTAAGTTAACATAACTGCTAAAAATAAAAACACAAATTCTCTATAAAGAAATATTTTATTTATTTACAGTTTTTTTAATTAATTTACATAATCAAAAACCTGATTATGATTACTTCCTTGAAGAATATACTTTTGTTTTGTTTTTTTCATCTCTTTCTGCAGAAATTGAAAATCAATGATGTTTTTTTTAAAAAAGAACATGTCTTGATTCCATTGTTTCATAACTGAACCTTACACACGAAGCAAATGGTTTTGATCTTCTTGGACAATTGTAGACCTATGAAATTTTAAACGTCGCCAAATATATAGCACTTGTTTGTGGCAAAAAGAGCCAAGAGTAAAAATAATTAAAGCAGTCAAACAAATATGGGTCCACAATTTTAAAAGATCTCTGTATTTTCTCCTAAGAAAAGAAAATATAATTATCACTGTTTACAGAATTTAAAAATATTATAAAATCTTTAATACAAATACTATAACTTTTTAAACTAATAAATATTATTATTAGAAGTGGTTGATTCCTGGAGAGCAAAATGATCTTTCATCTATTTGTTTTTTAGGTTGCTTAAAGGCATATTCATTAATAATTACAATATCCATTTACTTCATTGATGATCATTTTCCTCCCTTTTGTCAACAACCTTTCTGAATATTACATGATTATGAGAGTATCGTAATATTTTCATGTTGGTATCATTATTTTAATCAATATACAGGTTACCCAATTGTTATCATCAATACTTATATCAGGAGAGGCCAATTTTTTCACTTATGAGTTCTATTTTTGTATATGCTACAGATAAATAATATTCAATATTTTTCCCCTAATATAATAATATACTATAGAAAAAAAAATTTTTTATAGTGCATTATTATATTATTGAAAAATTGGTTTATTTAGCGAGTCTTCCGAGACTATTTTCTTTTCATCAGACCTTTAATATTTGAAGCTAAGCAGAACTTTTTTCAGGTCCGTATTTTTTAAAATCAAATTCATTAAAAAAATAATTTTTGAAAAAACATAAGTGTGAGGCTTAAAAGGATGAGCAATTATAAAATAAAAAATGTAAAAAAAATTTTAACGAAACACATTTACATAAATGCATTAAAGGGTAAAACATACTTCCACAAATAAACCATGAGATAATCATGATTAGAAATTCACAAATCAGATTTCCAATGAATCATTTAAATATATAAGTTGCAGTTTGTGAATTTCTAAATATGAACATTCCATGCTTTTATTTGTGAAAGTTGAAAGAATTTTTTACCTTTTATTGCATTTTTTCCTTTTTTAGGGCATTTATGAAAATAAAAATATTTCTATAAAAAAAAATTCCAGAAATTAGAAAATGCAGAAAGTTTAGTTACAATTTAAGCCCACTAGGTGATAGTACTATAAAAAATATTGAATTGCATATAAAATTAAAAATTTACATTTTTCAATAATTTCTTGCTAAAATTGTTTGCAAACTCTAAACAATGTATTAACTTTGAGAAAATTAATAGGGTATACCTTTTAAACTCCAATAAAAAATTGCTAATAATCATACTGAAAGGCATTTCCAGTTTACAAGCCTATTTCTGGTAATGTTAGATAGGCAACTAATATTTCCTGCCATCATAGTTCATTGATATTGATTAGTTTCTACTATATGTAAAGCAACCTAATAATGAGTAAGAACATAATGGACTAAGAGACTTGATTCACTGGATATTTTTATTTGTTTGAACTAACATTAACCAATATCTATGATGACATCTTCATTCCTTAAATAGTCATCCCGTCAGCACTGAGCAGTAACTTGGGATACAAGACACTCAACCATAATATTGTACTGTTTAACTACTTAGTTTAACCATCTGGTTAAATTATGAAATGTGTAAATGAGAATTACACATAAGCCAAAATTTGAAATTCAACAATATTATAAACCACAATCATCAATAAGGCATTTGAGATCATTTTTATAAAGTAATGATTTTTTAATAACTTCTATTATAACTACCATAATGGCTTGAACAGTTGCAGTGATTTTCCAGCTAGTGGCAACTGATCATTGAAATTTTTTCTTTTTAAAATTGCGACATCAATAGAAATCTCAGCATTCATTGCTGTTTGAATTCCCCTTTAAGATGACGTATCATATGTTAAAATGACACAAAATTTATATTTTTTATTAATATTTTTCTTAGTAGGTTCATTTAATTTTTTTTCTTTTTTTGCTTAGTTTACTAGATTGCACGAAGAAGTCAATGGCACAATTTTCATTTCGGCGAGACTCTGAAGTAAAATGGATTAATATCTCGATGATTCAAGGCCTCCATCCCAATAAAATGTTACATCTTAAGTATTCGATTTTATTTTTTTTGGTATTTTAAATTTTTCTACTATTTGCATAGTATTATTTTAATTTTTTTTATTATTTGATAAATTATAATTTATTAATGTGATTGGATTTGTATTAGTGTGTATAGTTTATAAATTGTACTTATATTTAAATATAACATAGTGGTTTATGTATAATGTAGTTTTGGAACTCGTAAGTATTCAATTTAATTTATTTTTTTTATTTGCGTAGTATTTTAAATTTTTCTATTATTTGCATAGTTTTATTATTTTTATAAATTATAATTTATTAATGTATTTACTTTTGTATTAGTATGTGTAGTATATAAATTATAATTGTACAATGTAATTTTGGGGCTCTGATCCAAGTTTGAGGCAACCTTATTTTATAGACATAATGATTCTCAAAAGGTTAATAATTTATTAGTATGTTTATTCATGTATTAGTGTGTTTGTGTTTGCACTTGCATGTCTGCGTTTGTATAACAAGTAATAATTATATATATATATACACGGTGTTATAGAACAATGGAATGTAAATTTTAAAACTGATTATAAGATATATAGAAAGGTTGCAGTTAATAAAGCAATTAATTACACAGCTTACTGGGCATAATACTATGTAAAAATATAAACTCTTAAAACCAATAAAGAGAGGTTTCAAGTGATGATAACTACAATGGTTATTTATATCACATGGAATTGTACACAGGCAAAGAATCAAATCTTGATTCTTGTCTATGCCTTGCTACGCATGCAGTAGAGTCAGTAGTTTTGCCACATCTTGCATCACATTATTTTCAAGTCTATAGCTAGCAAATCAGCTATATGCAAATAAATTATATCTCTGTGGGACAATAAATATAAAAAGATACTATCACTGGTGAGCACAAAGAATATAAACATCATTGGTGTACACAAAAAATATAAAATGAAGAGATGAAACTCATTTTATCGTTGATACAGACAGTAGCCTTTAATTTCTAGTTTTGGATAGACAAGAAACCAATTTCTATGATGACAAAGGCATATCCACCTGAAAATAATTTATTTTGTATTTTTAACAGAATGAATCTTTTTCCTTTAGTCACCTTGAGATTTGTTAACTTTTGGAGTACAAGATAAAAATGAAGAGTTTTTATGTGACTATTTTTGTAGATTCTGAAGGTATGGATTATCTCAGGTAAGAAGTATCATGTATGGTTTGAATGAGAATTTTGTTAGGAATACAAAGAAATTATCAATAAAGATATAATTTAAACTTAATTAATGATAAATTAGAAATTATGAACAAACAATAAAGTAATAATTATTTCAGATGTTGAAATTTTTTTTTCCCCCTTATTTTTTTAATACTAATCACTATTTGTCTTAGCCTTATTGTTTTCCTTAGTTTTTCTAGCTTCTATCAATGTAAAGCTTTTTTCTCTACCATTATTAAAACTGAAGTTATTGTGAAAATTGTGTCTCAAGTCACTTTTTTTAAAAATTCAATATGATGCCAGGATCATTAACTAAATAATCTACAATATTTCTCTCATCTTTTATGCCTAATTGATGTTTTAATTATACAGAAAAAAATATTTTTATAATTGATTAAAATTGTATAATACATTAGAAAATTGTATAATACATAGATAACATTACCTGAATAAATTAACATAATACATTTCAGAATAAACTAGATTAATATTAAATATAATAACAAAAATTATTAAATAAACTGTTAATATGCTATTAACAAAATTTTATCACAAGGGATGTATATACAAAACAGTATTACTTATCATCCAGGACATTGATAAATGATTAAGTCTAGTCTCCTTATCGTGGACTGGCAAACAAATAATTTGCCAATTTAATAATTCTGAGTTTTTCTTATTTTTGGCTGGCAAACAATAAAAAGTCAATTTAATAAACCTTAGTTTTTTTTTATTTTTGGCTAGCAAATAAATAATTAAGTCTATTAAGCAATTCTTCATTTTCTTTCATAATTCATCGACAAGTATAATTTTGGAGGAAGTCGGGAATGGTGATTCCAATTTATGGACAAGATAAATGATGACTATTTTTTCTTTTGAAACTAGGGCTGAATGTTTTCAACTTTCTTTCCTATGGAGCTGCGGGCTAGGGAAGACATGAACCTCTGTTAATAAAATCGGTTCTCATTTTTATGACAAACGATTAGCATAAAATCCAGCCCCCCCTCCCCCATATTAAAACATGAATAACAAGTGTATGTGGCCATTTCATAATTTTTTTTATAAAATATTAATCTTATCAGCAAGTATATCTTGCTGTATATGGAAACCTGATGTGAACCATATACTATTCGATGATGATTGGCTTCTTACAGTATAGCAGATGGTTTTAGACCTGTTCTCTCTGCTAGCAAAATACGTTCTGCATCAATTCCTTTATCACAACACTTTATAATTAACTGTCAGCATTTATCAAAAAATATTTATTAAACAATGTGTTGTTTAACATCTCCCAGCTTTCCACTTCCATAACTTACCATATCTATTTCAATCAATCTCTGCTAACTACATATTTATTGATCAATATTAATTAAAATCAAAAAACTTAAGTGAAAATGTGTGGAAAAATATTGCTTCTTTATAAACTCGAATTTGTTTTGGAACAAACCATAATTACTTATTAACTTTAATATTTTGACACTACTTCCCTTTAACATTCAAATGATTCAAATCAAAAAACAAATTTCACAAAAATTGTATAACTCTCAAAAAAAAAAGTTTTGAAATAAGTTAATCTTTCTTTCAGGGAAAAAGAAAGAAGAATTCAGTCATTTTTATCTATACTTTCTTTCATAAAACCAATCTTTCTTTCTCTACTTCAGCCATTATCATACATTCCTAGAATACCTTCTTCAAACAAATCTTATACAGCATCATAACTCATAACTATGTTTCTTATTTCAGATTATCTCCCTCACACTACCTCCTACTTCAACCCATCATCAGAAAGCCTGTATCAACATCATTTAACATATCTTACTCCACAGTAACACAGTTCATGATTTATGCCAAGGCTATAATTTCTTTCATCATTTAAATACAGAAATAGGAAAGGCTGCACCTCGGCTTAAAAAATTATTCTCTTTTCCTTAATCTCCTTTATAAAATTTGATTCCAATTGGAGAACACATTTTTTCTTTTATTTATTGATACAAGCATTCCTCGTGCATTCTCATATTCTATGTTCAAAATGTTCACATCACATATCAGGGATAATTTCTTCTTAACCTTTGGTACTACATTATGATGTTAAGAGCAGTTTTCAATCAGAAGTCATTTGTATGATAATTATTATCTACCATTTGCCATGTTTTTGATATCAGGCTTTGGATATAATACACCAATATTGTCCATATGTAATAGAGCAAGACAGACTAGAAACACCTTAAAATAATTTTTAGCATATTTTCCCAATCCATTAAAATACAGCAAATGCAGAACATACATTTTAATTAAAACAATTTGTATAATATTCCCAAGTGAACTAGACTCTAGCAGATTCCAAACAAAAAAAGGAAAGGCTAATTGAGAAACACACCCATGAATGTTTAACAATAAAACAAAAAGGCAAGCAAAATAAATTTGCCATCAACAATTAACTGATGCTTACAAAAGGTTTTTAAATATAACTCAGAACCATCATCATTAACGGGTGGTGTATGGCCATTCTAACTCCAGATGACTAAAAAAGACAAAAAATTAAATATGAATTTGTGGGAACTGTATAAATTAATCTATGAACTGCAAGCAGATGGCATATCCTAAAGAAAAGATGACTGGTTCTCTCACCAAGCTTTCTACAGCATCATCTCCAAATTAATACTTGTTATAAAATAACATTGTTTAGTTAACCAGAACAAAAAAATGTTAAGATGTTAGCATGTCTGGATTATAATTTTGGTATGTGTTTCATAACTTTGAAGATCGTTTTCAATGCTCTCCCTGGCATCAAAAAAACTTACAAATTGAAAATGTTCTTGTAACCCGTGGCCTCAATATCATACACAGTTTGAATCGTTTTAACCATTTCATTAATAGTTTTCCTCAATTTAAATCAAAACATAACAGTGCATTGTTCTGTTGTGGGCTAAGGTACGAAACATAGTCATAACTTGTGATCCTGACATGCTAGCACCTTAAAATTTTTGCAGTGAATAGCTAAACTATATCACTGCACAACTCATGTATTAATGCAGACATGATTGGAGAAAAAAGCGTAATTTTTTCACTGAGACACATTGTATACCACATATATCTCATGCTGGTTCCTTTCATTCATTTGATTATCTTATAATGTGGTATTTTAACTTCTTCCGCAGCAAACTTTACATTTTGAAAGATCATAACAACTTATTGTAGTTCCCCAGACAATTCTATCGTCTACCATATTTTCCCAATGAAAATAAATAATCAATGTTGCAGGTTCTTTACAGAGTCATTGATAAGGAAAACAATCTCGAATATAAAAAAATATATTAGTTCTATCCTTTGACTTTCTTAAAAAGTTTTACGATCTTCTCTATTTTCAGCTACAAATGTGATAGTGCCAGTATATCTAAAGTTATTATTTCAACTATCCATTCTAAATCTTTATCTATCTTAATCCAATCTGCTTCCTTCATTATGTATTCGGTCTATAAGTTGAATAATTATATACCAATATGAGCTTTGTTAACTAATGTGAAACCAGTTTGTTTGAGCTATAATCTATTTTAAATGCAATTTCTGGTCTCATACAGCCTTTTAACTAAGGGGGAAGAGAGACAGTTTTAAAATCCATACTATCTAAAATTCTGAAAAAGACTTTCAGGTAATTAGAATTGAATGGATGTCATTGGAATGCTTAAAGAAAAACAATATTCATTTTATATTTTTATAAATTTGAAATATATTTAATCTCTACCTAAGATATGAATGCATCTTGTTTTTCAGATTATTAAATGATTGAAACTATATGTAATTAGTTTTTATAATTTTCTATTTCAAAACATAGGGCTAATAATATCGCACAATTTTATTTTGTTTTGTACAAACTGTGCATTCTCGTGTATTTTTAATTACTCAAACTTTTATTCTCATAACTATTTTTGGTCTCAAGTAGTTCAGATTATAGACATCTTACCAATTCCCAAATGTTAATAAGTTATATCATTTCAATATTAAGCTTATTTCAAAATTAAATTTTCCTATTATTTTTCAAAAATAATTTTGATTATATTAAATGATATTCAACATAAAATAACATATCTACATTCTGCTTAAATAAGTAAATATAATATAAAATTATATATTGTAGACAGTGACCAACTCTGGCCATGTAAATATTACAAGCTTTTTAAATTAAAATAAAATTAAAATGGAGAAATAATATTTAATTTTCACATGTTTTATTTTTATATTAATAATGGATATTTGATTTATTTAAATATTTTTTTTATTAAATGATAATACGAGAATTCTCAAGCGTTTTTTTAAATAATAATGTATCATAAATTATAAATAATTGTAAAAGAGAGAGAAAAGTATAAAATAAATATTTTTTTATTCTCTTCATTAATTTAATCTAGCAACTGTAATTTTTTTTAAAAAAATACTAAAGTTTTAATTTTTAAAATGAGAAGAGATAAATAGGCAAATTAATAATTTTTATTAGTCATTCATTAGACTAGAGGTTATCCAATAATGAATATTTCTGTAAAATTACATTCTTCTAACAAGGTGTTAAAAACTGATAGAAACCAGTCCCTACCTTGAATGGTAGTGGTGTTACACTACAGAAATATTCATAAATAGGCAAAAATTTTATTTTATCCGATTTTTAAAAGAAAAGTAAAAATAATAATGTTTTAACATTTTGATAACAAATTTTATTTTAATTAATTAATGTTTTTTTGTTGTTCTTTTCTATTTATCTCTCTCCAAAACAAAAGATGTTTTTCAATTCAGTGTAATTAAAAGATTATCTGGTTTTTCTTTTGCCATAAAAAAAAAAAAAACGAGGAATTTCAAAAATTATGATTGGACTTTTTTTAATTAAAAAAAAAGAGGAAAATAACCTTTTGATCAAATAGATTACTTAACAGACTGGAAAAACATGTGATTGGATGGATACAGGATTGTTCCAAAAAAAAACATAGGGGCTCAGTAGAACTTAGTGACTTGATTCAGTTGTTGAAGAATACAAAAGCAGAAGTTCAGTTGTGAAGAGCACAATGAGAAATAGTTTTAGTAATCTGAAATAAGACTCATCTCACTACATTAAGAAAAATATTTTCTAAAATGGATTTGCAAAACCATGTGCTAATTTTTAGCTAGAAACTAAGCATCATTAAACTTCATCATGTAATGTGTTCACTTGAAAAAATAAAGAATAGTCCTGAAGTAATCTGCAATAAGCCTTGTCACTATTCAAGAATGTGATTCTCTTTTTGCATGTTTAGCCTGTCCTAGAAAATTATTAGATTGAAAAAAATGGTTAAATGTACTGTATGACAGCCCAATCTGCAAATTATTACATTGAAAAGATGAAAGAATTCAGCCTATGTGAAACCTGAAAATATGGATAAATTTAACTATGTAAATTGCCTTGGAAATATAATTATAGTTTTAAAATCTTTATTCCTCCAGCTGTTCTATAAATTGGCAGTGTGTGTGACTTGATTTCATAATAGCATAGTATTTTAGGAATTTGTAAATTATCCCAGTAAAACTATTCAAATTAAGCAGAATAAGCTTATACATTTATCTGTCTTTTGTTCACAGTCATAATCTGTAGAGTCCTTGCTTTGCAAGCTAATCACAAGCAATAATAGTTAGTTGATATAGATGTAAGGATTTATGTTTGTATTTGGACATCCAGATAATTCTCTGGATGGTACAAAAATATCACTTTTAAAAATCATTCATTGCACTTTATTTTTTTTAGATTAGAAATTAATATATAGTAGCTTGTATTCATATATCTTATAGCCCGAGCATTGATGATGATCAGTATGTATCAGGATCCCAGCATTATTTTTATAGATAATTTGCACTTAAAAATATGTGCATCCAAATAATTATTATATATAATATCCTATTTTTGGCACTGTTCCTATTATACCTTTAAAAGATCCAGTGACAAGGGATGACTCTTCATTTGATCACTCATGTGTAATGCTGGTGATACTGCTTATAAATGTTAGTTGTTATAACTACTTATAGTTTGTTAAGTACTGAATCTCATTGTATATTATTCATTTTATATTTATTCCCTTATATATTTGATGATGACTATGACTTGAGTGGGGAGGATTATGTTTCCTCATGTTCCCCTTCATACCATACCATTACAATATATACATATATGGTTATTAGATATATTTTAAAAACTATTTTACCATAGCTGTTTGAAATATATGAATAAAGACATCTAAAAAAGATAACGAATCCAAGATTCATTTCTGGCTGAACTAGCACTCTTCAGATAATCCAAATCGCAATCTGTCATATGTCTTCATCATTTGTTCATATTTGTCAATATCAAATTACTAGAATCTGATTCACAAAATATCAAATTTCTTGTACTTACACATCCCTTTTAGATAAATACATTAATGATTATTATTAGATATCACCAAGAGAATCCAATTCCTGGCAGTCATATGAATAGTATTTTATCATTATACATCTATGAAAAATATGATAGTTAGATTAGTAAATATGTTTTTAATATAATGGGAGGCATTAACTTTGATAAAAATCTGCAAAGATTCAGACCAAACTGCCTTTCCGGAGAATTATTCACTGATATATTAGCTGTTTAATCCATAACTCTTATTTCCTAATCACCACTTATATAAACATATATAGCTACTTCAATAATTCACAGACTGAACAAATTAAGAAATGGATATTCACTAGATTAAAAAAAAAGTCTATGATTAGAAAATAAACTTAATATCAAATGATCAGAATAAATATTCAAATGACAACTAAACGAATGAAACATATTCCAGATAAATCCATGATTGATCAACCTTACAATTTTCCAGTGAATTTCATTATTTTAGATTAGTAGAATATACCCGATAGAGCATGCAGTGAATGTGGATGCAAATGATATTATAACCATATTAGTAATGATTAAGTTAAACTTACCATTCTCGAAGTTCATTCATATGTAAAAATCTATTGCGAAATTCATGAGGCAACTCAAATTGACTTTGTATAGGAAATAAGGACTCGTAGAAATCCTGCAGTACTGCTTTGGCCTAAAATTCATAATATCACAGACATACAATTGAAATTCTTATAATTTTAATCAATATCATAAATAAACAATAGCTATTAAATATATAATAATAAAAAATATATCATTTTATGGAGAAACTAACTCCAATGTGCAAATAATAATAATAATTCACAAGTCAGATCTTAATAAAGTCATTTTAACTAATTTGTAATGTATTAATGGTAATCTATTTCGTTGGATCATTTTGTATAACTAATAGATTAGCATTAATATAGGAAAGCAGCCATTTTTAATAAATTTGTTATAATGAATGGATTGGAATCTGACCTACAAATTATTACAACAGTTTGCACATCGATGATAGTTTCTGTATAAAATATTACAATGAAATTATAAATTGAAGGACATAATTTAAAAATTTGTATAAATATTAAATAATTTGCACAAGAGATTAAATATTAACACCCAAAAAAAAATAAAGAATATAATGATAATTTGAACAAAACAAACATGAGCATTAATGAATGACAACCCTTTTAATAACAGAAAAAAAAAAATTTGTTCATCTAATAAATAGTTTGAATTTTTAATTTAAAGAATATATATATAAAACAACATCCTGACTACAAAACGCATCACATTTAGCAATTGTACTTCATATTTCACATTTTAAAACAAAGAAAATACGATACTTAAAATATATATGGTTCAAGCCTATTCTGATTAATTATGAATAATGTTTAGAGTATGCAGAAAGTTCCTTTAAAACTTGTCCGGTATGTCTTAGATTGTTTTAATTTGTAGCTCTAATGTTAGATACTATATATATCGTCTAATAAATTTTTCACAGACCAATGAATTAACATTAATGTGTGAGAGTGGATAATGATTCTTTAATTATGTGATTTGTAAATTATAGTGATGTATTCAGACTTAACTGGTTTGTGCGTAAGTTTACATAACATTTAATATTTATATATAAGTATTTAAAAAATGGCATAAATACGTAGAAAATATATTACATGTGCATAATTATGAGCTGTAAATAAATAAATAATCAAAGGGCTTATTACTCTAGAGTTGATAAGTTCAGGCACTGGAAATGATAAGGCTAATCTGTAATTCAGGGACTTGAGGTTCAGAATCTGCCATTCTTACCACTGAACCAAACCACGCAGCATTATGAGCTATGTGAAAAGAGGATAAATAAGTTAGTTTAAAAAAAGTAGTTTGGAAAATGTGAGTAAAAAAATGGAATTATATAAGAATAAGAAATATAGAAAATAATAAGAAAAGATGTATGATAACCATAGTGGGTGTTTGTTCTTATTTAATGCAAAGATAGGAACTTTGGATATTAAGGAAAGGTGATCAAAATATGATAAGAATTTGGGCTAATTATGATTTATGAAAAGATAGCAGAGAAAGTATTAAAAATTTATTTTTTGGAGCACAACATGATGAAAGAGATTTAAGAAAAATTATAAGGAAAATGAGAGAAACATAAAAGTGAGTGGATCGAAATAAAAGATTTTCTGATTTTTGTTTAGCTCTTTAAAGCACAAGTAGAGAATATGAAAATAGGATGTTGAAGTTATTAAAATGGAATAGAAGAAAAAAAATTATCAATACCAAAAGAATGATTTAGTGATTGAAGATTAAAAGAAAATAATAAAGATTACAAGTAGATGTTTTTCGGTGATGTATAATTTTAGTATGAGAATGCCTAAATGTTATTAGTATGAGAGTGCCTAAATGTTATCAACAGAATCTCTGAAAATATAGATTATATATAGAAACTTCTTACTTTGTTTAAGGAGCAGCCATTTTATCTCGCATTAAAAACAGAATAACGCTGAAATGTCAGTTTTAATGTGCTGATGAGGAATATGGTCACAGTTAATCATACATTAAATAAATAATACTTAAAATATGTTATTTTAATAACAAAATAGAAATATGGTGTTCAAGTCAATTTGACTTATTAAGATACAGTTATGCACCAAATTATTTTGTGCTAATTTTATTTTTAAATCAAAATATTCCTGAATTAATTATTATTAAGATAC